>OU612058.1:76014445-77214445 GCA_914767635.1 Melanostoma mellinum | reverse complement strand
CGGACCAGGGAAACGAGTTAAGATGAAGGCTTCTGAGTATCCACAGATGAAAAAGGCTTTATATGAATGGTTTTAAAAACAAAGAACAATGCACATTCAACATTCTAATGAAATATGACATTTCAAACATAAATTGTGTCTAAGAAAATATGATCCAGTTAATGCAACAACCTCGGTTACTGCAACCGTCCGAATTTCTATTAGTTGCGTTAATCGAGTCCCTACTGTATATACTAGCTGACCCGCCCGGCGTAGCTCAGGCCCTACGTTCATCAAATTGAAAGTTAAGTAAAGTAGTTTCAAAGTTTCTATTCTAGTGGGAGAGTGAGGATGAAATATAGTTTATGTAAGTCAGGGACAATTAAGCACTCTAACGATGACAGAATTTGTGGGATCGGTATAGCATTTTCCAAGTTCCCGAATATGTCCCAGTTCCCGTTCCATTCCCATATTGGGATGAAATATAGTCTATGTAGCATCGTATTGTAATGGCAAAAACCGTACTGAAATCAGTACAGTAGGGTTTTTGAACGGTTCCCGTTCCTGTGGGTAAATGTTGATGAAGTATAGTCTATATTACTCAGGGACATTGAAGCGTTCTAACCATGAAAGAATTTTTTAAGTACTTTCCATGTTCCGCTTTCCGCTTCCGTTCCCGAAAGAATATGTAAAGAAAATAATTATAGTCTTTGTTACTCAGGAGCCCTTTACACTCTAACGTTGAAAATTTTTTGGAATTGGTCCAGTATTTTCCAAGTTCCCGCTTATGTTCTTGTTCCCGTCCCATTCTCGTGGGAATATGGGGATGACATCGTACTGTAATAGCGACAAAAATTACAATTCGTTCCAGTGGTTTTTGAATTTCCGATCTCGTTCCTATTACCGTTCCTGGGAGAATTTGAGAATGAATCTAAATATTCCCCAATTAACATTATCCATGAATAGTAGCTGCATCCAAGAAACCGAAAAGTCGTCAGTACTTGGTATGTGAGTATGTATGTCGTTGGAATGACCACATATTTGAATATATATTATAGTTCTGTATATTAATCGCAAAAATTAGAGGATAAAAACCTACGTCAGAAATATCAAATCATGTCTAGAAAGAACTGAGACTGTCAGCTGATCATAAAAACACAGCTGACATCACTTATCGTTCCTCTAAATATATACAACTTGTTTTTTTTTAACATCTTGAAATATTTTGTAGATCTTCTTTAATCCGATGTGATCTAAAGCTACCAACCACACATTTTTCAGACAAATATCAAGTTGAATATAATATTTCTTTGCGAGTGAGGTCGTGAGCTTTCCTTTTACCAGACTACCAAAACGTTATCATATTTAAAAGAGAATGTGACTTTGACTTTCTTTATTATATCTTTAAAAAAAGGATGTATCTCATATGTGTATAATTGAGTAACATGAAAGGGAAATTTAAGACCATAAAAAATGATGACTGTGTGACAAAGGCCAAGGTTAATATCAACAACAACATTACATCACGTTTAAAGCTAATCTTTCCTGTTGCAAATCGTGTTACCAACCCACAATAAATCTTACCTTAATTTTTTATTTTTATTTTGCTGTTGTTCTTTCAACTTTTTTTTTTTAGATATCCTGCCGAAGTAATATCAGTGGACACATCTGGAAAACGATTCGAACGCATGTGCCTGGCCAGAAAATCAACGACTGGTTGTGCCCTTGGCATGTCCGAGAGCAATAATTTGAACGATGACGTGCATACGGTGAGTCGCCGTTCGAGATCACGAAAAGTTCGTGGCAAAAGAAGAAATACAATCGCTGGCATTGATCAAAAAGAGATTCAGGATGCAGCTAATGGGTATGTGAACTTCACTTTTAAATTCCATTTTAAAATTCAATGTATAATCCTTATAACTACTACACATAAATGTGAATGTTGTTTTGAAATAATTACGAGTATGTAATATTATTATTATTATTATTTTTTTACTGTGTCTGGTTTGTTATGCTGTTGTTAATAGAAATGTTTTTTTTTGTTTTCATATGATTTTTTCGGCAATAGCTATATACAAACAATTTTGTTTTCACACTTAGAGAGGCATGTCTAATGTCCCCTTACAAAACATAGTGTAATATGGAATGATCCACAAAATTATTAACTTATTTAAATTTAGTTTTTCGTTTATCTGACAAAAAGAAAATGACAAAAATAACAGTTATAACAAATTAACACCTAACAACATAAAAAAAAGAAACATTATGCTTCATCTGTATAAAATGTATATATATAGATAGAAAAAGCAGACTTCAGTATTACACGTTTTCATCGTTTGTGAGTATTGAACGCACATGTGTACATATGTAGGTATGGGTTCTCTTGTTAATATTTGTCTCTGCTTTTGTTTTCGCAATGGAAAGCAATTAAATTTATTCACTCACCGTTCATAACACCTTGCTTTCATGATGAATCATTTTAAGAACATTATGCAGTAAGATTTATTGCGCTTAATTTTTTTTATCGCGCTTTAATGAAGTCACACGTTGGAGGCTTGTGAGGTTGAATGACACCATACCATGAATATTGTGATATAATGTTGTAAACAAAAGTCAGTAATGCCTCGCCGGGAATGGTTTTTTTTTTAACCATTTTTGCAACGTTTTCATTTAAATAGAATCATAAAACACATTCATACATAGGTACAGTACATAGATATATTTAGCGTACCTACATGGAAAAATTTAAGTCATGGTTAGTGCGAATGAACTCGTGGTTCCATCCATTTCTCAAAAACAGGTTTTTGCAAAACGGTTCCTTGACTTACAAATTATAGTGTTATAATAGCCGCGTTTTATTATTGATCTGATCCGGATCAGATCATGGGTTTATTAGCGTTACAACAACAAAGCGAAATCCTGCTTTTTATTTGGATCTATTTTTGTGATCTAAAAATTAGTTCTTCTATTTCACACAAGAGGAGACTTTCCATTGAAACGTTGGTATCATTTCCAATATTTCCAATAACAACAGTATTGCCACATGAACATTTTTATCTGTGTGAAATGAAATATGTTTTAGATAGATAGCGAGAAACTTCACATTTATTCATTTTTGTATAATACATGACATAATGAAAAAGTTTTACAAAACAAAACTTATATTCGTGAAATTAATAAGAATTAGTGCACAAAAATATATATTTGACAAAGTGCATGAGTATCATTTTTCTCTAAAAAAAAAAGAACAAAAAATTAACCATTGAAAAAAAAGTTCGTAGGGCAACTCTGCAGCTCTTTTGAAATGTCAGTTGAAAGAGCGAGTCTCTCACAACTTCCAACTGGAAATATGATGATCCAAAGCTATCAAGATCTGATCCGGATTGGATCATTGTGATAATAAAACGCGGCTAATATCAGTCTGCTAGTCTAGATGACTGACTTATATAATGAAAATTTCCTCTTCAACTGATAGGAGAACGTCTACTGAACTTAGACCTCTCTGAAGATCAAAGGTTCTAAAACCTGGCCATAATTCTAAAACATCATTTAGTTTAAGTTTTTTTTCATTTAGGTTAGCTATCAGTTTCAACATAAGGCTGCTCCTTTTATGGTGCGAACAAATAGCTACTAATTCTGACTGTTGCTGGCGGCGCCATTTTGCTAAATCTCTTAAAAATAAATTACCTGAAAGTTTAACAAAATTGCATAATATTTAGAGGTCGCAACTCTGGCATTTTAATTTCATTCTTAACTCGTGTATGTTATTCGTGTGTCGCATTTTGTGATGTGATTCTTGGTTATATTCTTACATGCTAAGAAAAAAATGGTTCTACAGTAAAGTCCACTTTTAAACTTTGACATCACTTGTTGACGGTTTAAAAAAGTCTAACTTTGATATGCCCTGAGCAATGTTTTTTTTAGTAGTAGCAGTATTAATATTATTTAATTATTTCTAGGTAACACTTCTGTCAGTACTGATGATAAAAACCTCATTTTGGACTTTATTTTTATAGGAAATACTAATTTTTGACACTGTATTTAAATTGATCTGATATGATGTAAGGGAAGAAAGATCTTCAGTTTTAAATGGTCTTTCTGCCCCGAGAGAGATTTTGACTTTGAGATAGTTTTTCTTAAAAAAAATGACTACTAAACATAAAGTTTTTTTTCTTATGAACAAAATAATAATGAAAAGAAATTCATGAATAAATGCACTCAAAAACCCAAACATTTTATGATGTTTGGAAAATCTAAAACAGAACAGTTTGAGTAAGACAATAATACGTGTAGTTTTAAGGAATTTTTTATTTAATGTACACAGAAATACAGGTAATACAAGTGATCTTCTGCGTTTTAAATGCATGCTATAGCCCGTTTTTGAGTTTCATTTTGGTTTTTTTTCACGATAACTCTTGTCATGCTCTAAGTGAAGCTTCGCAAATACGTTCTTCCTATCCATCGAACACCAAATTTTTCATCCAGTCAATCCTTAACTTAACGACCATAGTGGGCCGGAGCACCATCTTGTTGGAAACATAGCTAAAGCAGTAAAACATCCTGCAATAGATCTGGGCCCTATTTCATAAACATTGACAATTGCGACAGGTGACAATTTTTAAATTACAACTTGGTTATTATCTATATCCTGTCCCATAAAAAAATTGTCCATTTTGTGGAAATCTGCGACAATTGTCGTAATTTCGTCTCATAAAAACAGTGTCATGACAATGAATTGTCAGGGATTTTTTAAAAATTGTGACAATTTTTTTTCTTGAGAAGAAAAAGTTATACAAATTACAATTTTGTCAGTATGTAATTGACAATTCTATCACACGCTTTTGAGTTTCGGTCGAAAAGTGACAATTTGAATTAAAAATGTCAAGTATTATATTGTCAAGTGAAAGTGATAATGAATCTGAGATGCGTGATTTCGTGAAATACGTCGTCCATGAATTTTTAAAGACAGAATTTAAAGTGATTTTGCTGCATTAAGTTATTTTCAATTTCTTGAAAAATTTCGTGTCGGCAAAAGTACAGCGGAATATATTTTGATTGAAATCGGTCGAAATCTTCAACATCCCACAAAAAGAAATCATGTCCTTTAGGCAAATATCCAAGTTTTATATGCATTATTGTCATGACAAACTTATTATAATCTTCTTCTTCTTTCTCATTTCCGGCGTTACGAGCAGTGATCTTGAAGCGATCACAACTCTCCCACTTTTCTGCTTCACAGTTCACACTAGTGATCCGCCTGTGGGGTACGCCGCGTTGACCTCTAAAAACGTCGGCAAGCCTCCCAGTTTTGGATTGTTCCAACCAAATGCTGCTGTTTTTGCATTTGCTTGTACCAGTAGTGTTTTGGTTTGCCTTTTCTTTTTCGTCGCGAATTTGTTGAAACGTTGTAGGTACGATATTGCCTTTTGGACGGGGTTCTGCGGATCTCTTCTTTGAACATGACAATACCAACTGAGCCGGTCGTACTGAATTTTTTTCAAGATGGTACTTTTGACATCAAGGCTTCCACGGATCTTAGTACTTCTAATTCGATCTAGCTTTGTTACTCCTGCTGTCATCCGAAGCATCTTCATTTCGGCTGCCGTCAATTTGCTCTCATACTTTTTGTACATTGTCCAACATTGTGAACCGTATGTCTGGACGGACAACTGCTGTGTAGAGTCTTCCATTCAGCTTAGGGGGCATTTTTCGATCACAGAAGATAGCGGAGTTTTCTCGCCACTTCATCCACCCTACTTATCATAATCTGACAGTGAAAAAAATATCACGACAAATTTATTACAATTTGACAGTGACTAAATTAATAGCGTTCGAGTACGCACCCATAACCGCACTTTTAAACACATTCATCCACATTATACCACACGTTTTGTTCGAGTATTTCCGTGAGAGAGTAAACAATTTCCCCATGCTACACATTCTAGCCGAAGAAATTTCTATGGGCAGAAAAGTGCGAACAATTTTTTTTTACATTTCATAGTTTCGGTGCGATGTGGAAGAATTTTTTTTGTTATGTGTTTCACTCATTTGCATTCGACTGCAGTCGCTACTGAGTTCGATTCTTTTTTGGGTATTTTGGAAATGAAAGCCATGGAAACCATGCGGAAGTGTACTTAAATGTATGTATTTTTTCAAAATAGTTCTAGGTTCCAATGATGTCTAGATGTTGGTTAGGTTATGTCGAATGGGGGATGCAGCCCCAAGTGGAAATATCTGGCCAAAGATTTCTGGAGACTCGGCATGTTTCTAAAGATAACCACCTGTCATTGTTGGTTTTTAGAAAATTATGTTTGATTTAGTTTGAGGTTGAGATGTAACTTGCTAGTGTAAAGATGGATGAATTCGGTTGATAGATCACGTTGACGTTTAAATGTGTGTAGCTTTTGTGTCAAGAAAACGTCGAGTACAGAGAAATTTTACCCCCACTCCTCAAAATTTTTCTGACGGCCGATTTTGGTGCACAAAAAACTCGAACGTACCTATTGTCACTACAAAATTGTCATATGCGACCTGTAAACACGATATGAAATGTAAGATAAGTGCGACAGAAATGTAGAATTGTCACTCGTCAATGTTTATGAAATAGGGCCCTGGTAGATTATTTTGTAAAAACTTCAGATAGTTAATAGAATTATGTCTTCCAGTTAATACTGATTCAGTATCTCGAAGCCTTCGAAAGTTATTTCTAAAACATATTGGGAAGGAAGCTGTCTGTTAGAATAAAGTTCCTGGTATCATCGTTGTGCTCTTCTTGAATTTCCGTTTCACAACCTATGAACCAATAAAATGTCTGCATATTCTTCTTTCTCAAATGAAGGCATTTCAAAAATCGCTCTTATCCAACTGCAGTTGTGACGATAAACTGATGAACTAATTTGTTTTTCTTTTCTTTTATCACCACTAATTTAGTGAATTTACCCAAATAACATTCATACTCCAAATTTAGATCTACCTGCGAAGAGGTTTAAGTCAATTAGGATTTTGATAGCAAGTCAAGTTGTCATAAGTACACATAAAATCCTTTTCATCAGTGCAGACTCAAAAAAATTACAGTAAGACTATCAATTCTTGGAAAACTATTCCAATTGCCAAGTGCTGCAATAAAAGTCGGTAAAAACCCAGAATTTGATTTTTTGCCTTTTTTAGATTTTTAAAAGTATCATAAAATGTATGCACTTGGCGAGAGGGGGGTCTATCTTCCTCCGCTTAGGCGAAAGGGGCAATTTTTGTAAGAATTTGTTTAAAAGGAATGAAATCACTTACTACTACGAGATGTAGTTTTTTTTTAAAGATAATCAGCCTTATGAGTTTCACGTAAACAGCTTTTCGACCGGAACATTTTTGTTCGCCCGGAATTTAATTACTATTATATAAAGTGGCGTTCAAAATTATCCTTTTTTTTGCTTGTTTGCAGGTTTACTCCGAAATGAGAGATGCGAAAGCCAAAAAAAAGTTTCATAATCGTATAGATTTGGGCACCTTTACATTGTCACCTTACATTGTTTATAAGTATCAATAAATAATTCTAAATTGAGGCTTACGCGATAGCCCGATTATGAAGAAATAGAATGCCGTTTGATTTAAGGCAATCGGTTGAGTAGTTTTCAAGAAAAGTAGCAGACAAGTTGAAAAAGTACATATAGGAGAAAAACGCGTTTAAAGATTTGATTTGTAAGTAAATAGTATACAGTTAGAACGCTCTTACTGATTCGCTTATTCCAAGCTGTTCGAGTAAGAGTATTTACAGCAGTTCTAGAAGTATTTCTAGATTTTTTTTCACTTGATTTTTGATTACTCAAAAATTGTTCTTTAAATTTGTGTTGAATCAAAAAAAAAAAAATAGTCTGTGGTAGTAAGTTAATTTGCCATTAATATATATTTTTTTTAAATTAAGTAAATATTTTATATAACTGCCCCACCCCCCTTCACAGAGGGATATAGAACCCCCCATTCCACATGTTTTTTTATCTTGATGCAACCTATCCGTCCTGAGCTTTTGTCAGATCCTATGCAAAACATCCTGTATGTATATATGTGAGTGTGTTTTGTTTAGATTGTTATTATTTTCGATAGCGCAATATATCGAGAATTATCGATTCTAGGGATTCGATTACCACAAAACTTTTGAGTTTGGCTGTTTTTTTTTTTAATGATAAATTTACAGAAAAAATGTCAAAAAGTAGCTGACAGTTACAATGGTTATATGTTACGGTTTACGGAAAAGAAAGTGCCTTTTTAATAGATCTTCAACATCTTCAATCTTAAAATGAACTCCATCTATCAGCTTTTTGTTACACAACAGTAAACTAAATCTTTAGGGCGCCCAAAAAACACATTTTAAATGAGATACTTCAAATCGATTCTTTTTCAAATACCAACTGTAATCTGTCATCATAATTATGTACATGGGATGTACCACCACCCTTATAAAGTTACTCAATGGCACGAATTTAGAATATTTTTCACTAAAATGGATGTGATTTTTAGGGAAATTATTCACATGAGAGTATCCAAAATTTAGTGCTCTGTAAACTGCGTAGAAATATGCTTTTTTATTACCCTGGCTCAGTTTAAATAATTAAATATTTTCCGAAGATATTATCAAAATTTGAATTGCTTTTATTTTCATTAACTTTTCAGAAAGAGTTCTGTTTTATCTGTTAGCGTTTCAATTAAAATAAATCTGCCGATTCGATATAATCAATTTGTTTGATTCCTACCCCCGATAAAAAATTATTCACTTAACAAGTTGAATGGCCTTTCGATAAAAAAAATTCTCTAAACGATGAATTATTTGATAGCTAGATTTAATCAAATCTTTTTTCTATATCAAGAGGGGAACCAAAAAGAATCTACTCAATAGCATTGAGTGGTTTAATATAAAAAAGATTTACACCCATTCCTCACAAACATGGAATATCGTAATACTGAAGTCTGAACACATTTAACAAGAACACAAAAATTGAAAATTAGAAAAGAGAAATATTTTTACACATTTCCCCCTTGTAAACAGGACTGATGCCCACGTTAGTGGTAAGAATAATTTAGCAGTAACAGCAGCAGGTGACACGGTGAACCCAAATGAAGGTTATAACAACGTCGAGGCCTATGAAGAAAAAAACAAATTCGGCCGCAGCAAGTCAAGTGACATCTTAAAAAAAGAATCTGTTGCCTTGCCATATGATAAAGGCAAGTCAACTTTAACTCGTCTGAATTCCCTTAAGCAATGGGGACGGAACAGGTTTAAATTTATAACGCCGGGTAGTGGTAAATCGGGCAGTAATAGCAAATCGTCACCGCCGAAATCAGGAACGGCACTTAGCAGCTCCGACGACATTATTGATATAGACGACGAATGCATAGTGCATGAACTGACAAAGCAAAAAAATGAACTTTTCGAAAAGGAAGGTAGATTTTCGCACGAACGAAAACCTTCGTATTCCTCGTCAGAGAAGAGCGTTTCCTTGGCAAGCAATGGTGGCAAGTCGCAAGGGTGTGCGCCTAAGTTAGGACCGTTGGGTGGCGGCAATGTCAAACTGCGAGATACCTCGTCTTTGAATCGTCAACGACGCAATGGTATCAATGGTCACAACAAGGATGAACCTCATTCGTCAAGCGGTAACTGGAGCGCCAGTTCCGAATCGGGTCGTACTTCAATTGGAAGCGAGATTACCATCCAGCCAAAGTCGAGTGCCTCAAATACATCGTTGAATGTAAGCAGCTTCCATCCGGGAAGTGGCCCTCCCAGTTCTATAATAAGCCGTCGTCGTTTCCTTAACACGTCGGCGTCTAGCAGTGTTACCAGTGAAGGCACCGCCACCCCAGACTTGCAGGTAAACGATGACGACGAGACTAGTTCAGCGTATTCTTGCGACACAGAAGGATACTATACTTCATTTCATATGGATTCGGGCCTACGAACTTTGAAAGAGGAAGAGCCATTGTCGCCAATGCAGACAAGCTCAACTCACCCCAGTAATTATTCGTTTGGCAGTGTGTCAAACCAGACCGTCCTTACGGCCGAAAATGAATATGAGCTCTTTGGCAGAGGCTCAACATCCACGACAACAAGTTCAGCTGGCACCGTCTGCACCACTCTACTTGTAAACGACCATGGACCAGATGTACCCGAACGCATTAGTTCCCTTTCGAAGCTTAACAATAGCGCCAGTACGAGTACTCTTGAGAGGAGTTACTCAAGTAGCACAGTGGGAAGTACATTAGAGCGCACTGGTACAATAAAGAGAAACGTCTTGGCTGTGCCAAAAGACGCAGAAGAACAAAACACTACATCCATCACCACCACCACTACCACTGACTCTTCGCCGGCAAGTCAAGAAAGTGAGTTCACTTTTGAGACGAAAATCGCAGAACGTTCCGCCCTACCCTTGCCATCTTCCATAGAAGTTGAATACTCTGAGAATTCTGATCTGGAAGGAGTCGAACGTATTGAACGAATAAAACAAAAGACTGCTATGACCGCTAAACGTATACCATCCATGTGCATAATAACCCCCACCACCAGCGACGATGAAAATATCAAAGAAACAACCGTTAATAATTATGCAACGCCATATGCCACAGTCGATATGATTAATCCAACAAAAAAGGATCACAATCTTAACCATTTGAAGCGCACTTTACAACATCCACTTCATAATATGCTCGATAAGCTAAAAGTCGTCCTTCCAACGAAAAGGAAATCTCCTGCAAAGTATGACGATGCAATATACGATGCGGCAGGTGAATATGTTACCATAGCTGACATAAGCAATAACAATAACAACAAAAAAACAGGAAGCCTTGGTATCTACTATTCCAATGACATAGTTCGGCGCAATTTAGACACTGAGAATGCGTTGGAGAATGCTGCCTCCGCCGCAGCCGGTGGAAGTGGTGGTAAATGCGAGAGAAAAGAATATGTTTCCTTGAATGAATTGCCATGCAATATTCGCCGCAACCAGGCGAAAGGCAATATAATGGCACATCCTTTTGCTCTTCCAACAATTGATAATGTGCAGAAAATCAATAGTGAGTCGTCGTGCGCAGCATCAACAAAAACCGACGAAGCATCATACCATGACAATAGCAGAGAGGATGAAATAACAACAACAGCCCCATCTTCAGCAACAACAGCGAATAAGGGTGCGCGTGTCAAGATGAACTCGCAGGGGAAGGCAATTTACGATTCGGATAGTTTGAAACGTCGCAAGGGAGCGCATACAACATTTGCACCTGGACCGTACGTAAAAGAAACTGAAAGTGCTCTGCTTTTGAACATCGACGGTAATAATATTGACGCTCCTCCCAGTGAAAGTACCGCTGTAGTATCAAATAAATCCGTTATATCATTCATTAATGGCGGTTGTGTTAATCGAAAAGTAACAAATGTACGACCAGTTGTAGTATCTTCATCGTCTGCGCTTCATCGGCCACCGACAATTGTGAACATGACGACTAAATGTCTAGATAGACCTCCGCCCTCACTACCAGTTATGATGGCGGCGATGCCATCACCTTCATCTTCTTCAACTTCAACCACCTTAACGTCGTCATCGTCATCCTCATCAGCATCATCGTCGTCATCGTCGACGGCATCAACCAGCACAGTATTAGACGAAGGTAAGGTTTTTTCCACTGTAACTAATAAATTAACTGTAAATAACATTCAAAATTGCTTAACAACAATACATTCCACACAATTCACACAAAAAAACAACAACAACAGCAATAATATAATAAATAACAATTGTATAGAAAACACTGATAAACATTTACCAATGCAATTAACTACATTCGCACAAAAAAACGGGGGAAAGTCTTATGACATATCGATTCGTGACCTAAATAAACCCCAAGCTAACCCAAACCCAACTACTGTAGATGCGCTTGGTAGTAGCAACAGCAATAGCAATATCTACGAGTTGCAACAACAACGACGACCTCTGAAACGTAACAATAGCTATAGGTTGGCAAATGACGAATTAGTAAGCAGCATTAGGAATACCTGTATGATTTATACAGACGACATGCAAATCGATATGAAGACTGTAGATGTCGTTGGCCACATGCCAGTGGCAACTGCAGCAGCATCTGTGAATTCCGACTTCAAGCCAAGGAAAATAGCCAAATCTTTTGAGCGTCTAGTCGATGAATTCTCACTATCCACAACGACCACTTCAATGGAATCATCTTATTTGAAAAACAAGTCTTTAGAAAATTTCGACACATCTGATTCTACTGTTGGCGACGCCGACGTTGTCGGTGACGTCATCGTCGGCGAAGAGGAGCCTGAATCGGATTGTGAATTTGTAGAGAGTACTTCTCATTCAAATTACCCAAAATCCTTTATAGAAGGTATTTTGCTGAAACCTTTTAAGATAATCCAACCTAATGGCGACACAAATAAGCATAGGGAGAGAATACTTCAGAAATTTGATGTTATGCAGAGTACTGAGATTTGGTAGTTTTGGAGAGTTTGTGTTTGATACTACAAAACAATACACCTCTGTTTTCGTCATTCATTTTATAATAATTCTTTGTTTCCTTATTCAAGTTTTGAGTACAATGTACTCTATTGAAGTGCGGGTTTATTTTTTCCTTCATTGTAGTAGGTAGTTATAGTGTATGAGTTAGCCGTGTCTGCCCCTTTTATAATTAACCATTTCCATGTAGATCACTCATTTATTCTGTTTTTATTTTTTGTCATGATAATGATGTATCCCTCTTAAGCATGATGCACTTGTTAAGAAAAGTATGTATGGCAATCTTCTAAAGCTCTGTATTCAAAAGGAAATATGCGGACGAGGTGGGAAAAGAGAGTTTATGGCGCAAGGAACTTTGGCCTTTAACGCTTTAGTCTTTAGAGATGTCTACAGTACAGTTTTGGATTTTACATTCAAAAAGGATGAGATATGAAGTGAGAGAAAGTTAATTTAGGGACAAATTCGGGTGTGTAATGTTAAAACAAAAATCTTGAAGATATAAGAGCAAAGAAGAACAAAACATTTTCTGCATGGCTTTAGTAGGAAAAAGCAGGATGGTCCTTATGAAAAAACACAATAATGAATGTGTTTGCCACCAAATCTTAATATGAATTTGAATAGTTTGCTTAAATTAGTAAAAACACGAAAGACGGAAGTGTCTATATGCTCCTACAGTCTGGGTCGGGTGGGGCTGTAAAACACGACATCAATCGAGTAATTGGATCGTTCAAAACGATACCACAAGTAATTGCGTTTGGTCAATCGGCCCTATCGTGGTAACCGTCGGAGCGGAGTTTTCTCCGCAACGCATCTTTTTTCGGAGATACAATTTTGCTTCGAAGTAGTAGAAATTTTTCACAAATGCGGCAATGCATTGCATTCCCAAATCTAAAATCTCCGCAACAAAAACTTATCGGAGGACGTCGCGTCGGATCGTACGATCGGAGAACTACCACGAAGCAAAATGTCTCCGATCGGAGAGAATTCCACTCCGACGGTTACCACGATAGGGCCGAATATAAAATGAGCTTATCACAGTTGTTTGAGTTGAAAACCTCATGGTGCTGATCACATAGTAGATAGTGCAGAGAGTCAACTCGTACTTTCTTTGCCTAAGACAACCACTCATTTTTCCTCTGGGTGAAATCAAAGATAGCTTCTTATTTCAGTTAAACGCTATATCCGGCTGCAATTGCGTTTCATTATTATGAGTTTCACGTGAATAACTTTTCGCCCGGAATTTCAAAGGCTATTATGAGTTTCCCCTGTACAAGTAAGTATACAGTATACATTTTTTCCGCTTTTGTTGTTCACTTTTTCGCCTCACGAAAATAAGTGAAATAAATTGCTCTCAACGTTTTCACATTACACGGTGAAAAATAGCTCATAATAAGGGAATTTTTTCGAAAATGGAAAATTTTTCCCCCGAAACTCATAATAATTAAGGAAAAGTGAAATGGGATCTTTTCGAGGGGAATGCTTATCACGTGAAACTCATAATAAGGCTGATTATTTCCTTTTTTTGTGTGGTTTTCACTTTGATGGCAATTAATGTTTATTGCGGTCGTTTTGAATGAAGCTTTCAAATTTCTTCACTATTGCAAACTCAAAAATATCGAAAGCACATTGAATTGATTTCAAACCAACCAATAACGGAATGGGTATGGCTGTCTAGCGTTGTATAGAAAACTAGACTAATATCAAAATAGCTTTTTGCTCATACCAAGCGAAAGCGATATCAGAATGACTAAATTGATGCCATATAATACTGAAATATATCCATTTTAATTTGTTTTTTTAAGGAATTTTTTTTTCAACTAGAAGAAAATAACTAAAACATTCACAACATTCTTTACTGTTTTATTTAACAGAGAAAATTATTGCAGACAAGTTTTGGGGACCCGAGACTAACACACCAACGAAATATCATTGCAACAATTTACATAAATGTGGTTCTGGCTTTAAGTTTGATTTTTGATAATATTTAAAACTTGTATGTTCCAAATGGTTTTCTCATAAAGACGTATATGTTGACAAATCCATCTTAAATTTCAGTCAAAATAAAAAACTGACGTTGCTCAGCAAATTTAATTGAGACTCAATTGAATTTGGTTAAGCGTCAACGGTATCTGAACATTTTTTGGTAAATTCAGTCGAGCATTACAACTGTGTTGACAGAAACTAAACCCTCAAGAAGTTAGAAAAAATTAAAGAAAAATTATGAAATTTGTTCTTACAATAACTCAAAGTATCATCAAGCTTTCAGGGGCAGATAGTTTCTGTGCAGAGAATAAATGATTTACTTATATAACAATGCCAAATGCCTTCAACCGAAAACTAAGTTCGATCATAGGCGATATAAGTCGCACATGAAGCGACGCACGGCTTCATTGTGTATTCCCTTTTGTGAATTCCATGAGCATAGACGCCATCCATCGTGAAACCATTCATAGAAAACCACTTGTAAGCTTTGCTAAAATGCTGCAAAGAACAAATTTTCGCATTCTTGTACCCTTGTACCCTTTGTACGCATTGTACACCTTTTTTACCGAGTATTCTTTGTAGGCCTTGCATCCGCTATAGCCTATACCCTTTCGTGCCGTTGACTTGCATTGCGTTGAAATCAAAGACTGTTATTTGTGGGTAGAACAGTGCAGTTAAAAAATTTTTAAAGAAATATAGACACACCATTTAGGTTGGATGAGAGGTGAATGCCGTTAGCAACTCCCACCTCACAAAGTATTCATTAGGCCCCCGAGTATAAGAGGTAGATGTGTAAAGGAATGGGAGGGAGGGGTGATTGATGGTAACTATATTATTTGGGTTGAGAAGGAACCATTTGAAACACTGGGTGAATTTTAGAATGTTGATCAGTGGCACCTTTGAGGTATGGCATACTTCGTCAAAGAAGTATTCTCCTATGGCTATTTTTCTGGTGTGGACTAAAGTTTAGGGAGGCTCACAGATGAAGTGGAATGATCCTTCTTCTGACTTACTCGATATTCGCTACAGAAATCGGATGTGCTTATGCCCATTCTTATCTCGTGGGTACCCAGTAAGCTAAGCTCATAAGAACGTTGAGATTAGAATTTCGGCTACCATATCCGCCATTTCATAACCGTTTATGTCGCGGTGTCCTGGAACCCAAATTAAAGTTACGGTGTTCGTCTTAAAGCACTTCGACAGCTTTCTTCCAATTCGGATTTTGGTCATATGGATGAGATAGCTTTTATGGCCGTCTGGCTGTCTATTGAAAGGTCAATGTTTTTTTTTTATCAATTTGTGCGTAGCGAGATGTTTCGCGACAAGTACTTCTGCTTGGAAGACGCTGCAAAAGTCTGGGACTTTGCCCTATTTATGGGAGGATAATTTAAAAAGATGACTGACCCTAGCCGTCAGTCCTTTTTTTAACTGTTTACAATTTTTGAATAGGCTTGATATGTTGAAAATGGGAAGGAAGTTTACTAATCTGTTTTTCTTTTACATTATCCTAATGAGTTAATCAGATAAGCTTTTTTTAAATATTCAAATCGGCCTCTATATGAGAACTTCTAACTTTAAAGATCTTCGTCTTACCGTAAAAAACATTAAGCAAGATGTTTGAATTACAAATTGTACAAATTGTAATGGTAAATGTTTCAAAGTGTTTGTACATTGTGTAAATAACATTGAAATCCATTTTGTTTATTTGTCCTTTCATTTTTGTTTATTTTTACCTTTGTGTTCCGTTTAAAAATCCTTGTATGTATTTTTTTGTATTGTTTCTTAAAAAACACCTTCATTTTAAGTTGTATTTTTTTTTTGTTAACAATAAAAATTAAAGAAATTAAAAATATTCCAAATGCTTGGCTTGATAATAATTAGTAATGTGTGCGTATTAAAAATGTTGTGGTACTATGTGTATTGGACTTCAAAAATAAGAAAATAAATGTTTTTTTTTGCGCTGTTGAAATTGTTTAAAAATAAAAAAAATATCCGATGTTTTAAACTATGATATTGATATTAAAAGCTTGTGAAACAAAAAAAGCAGTATAAACCATTTGAATAAATTATGCACACTCTAAAGAATAAATGATCTTGAAAAGAATCTTTTTCAATTTATTAATAATAAGTTTTTTATGTGTATACATACATACTCTCTGTCTGTATGAGGTGTTCTATCTGAAATTTTCAATTGTTTTTGTTTTTCAAACACAAAATGCACGGATATTTTTTTTTTTTGATTTTCATTTTTGTTTGCTTTTTATTTTTAAAAATATTGGATAAAAAAAAATATTTTCTTGTTATGATTTAATTAGTTTCTTAACACATTTCGTAATTTTGACTAGAACTAATTGAAAATTTCACTTAGAACTTCCTGTATAATCTGTAGGAAAGGTAGATTTGTTTACATCTACGCTTAAAATGTTTATTAAGTTTCCTGCCATGTTTGTATTTAACACACTATTTATACACTTTTAGCTTTATAATTATTTTCAGTAAATAAATATTATACTTTTTAAATTAAAGCCCTTAAATAAAGATGAGCACTTTTTCATTGTTTCTGGTTAGAAAAATCATAGTTTTCATATGTTGGGTGTCAGGTTCGGTTTTTCAAATTGTGTTTTCGATTTATTAGGGAACATCTAACAAATGCTTAGCAAAAAAATAAACTTAATTTTTTAGATTTTCAGAAAGTTCTTATTTCAATTTGCTGATTACGTATTTCTTAAAAAATAAAAATTCAATTCAATTCAAATTGTTTTAGTGAATGCTTTATTAGTAAGCAAGTCTCAGTTTTTTTAAGTTCAGGCAACTTCTTAAAAAATTGCTAAAACAGAGTGAGATCAGGAAGTGTAATGCTGACTTTCTTTCAAGATTTCCAGCGGGTCATCTGTCGCTGTCAAAATACCATACATGTAGTTTAAAAATAAGCCACTAGAGGGTTTATCATGTATAGGATAGAAAATGTAATGTACTGAGCTCAAAAAGATCATGATAAAGAAAAAAAATTCTTTTTTTTTAAATTTAAACAAATTATTAGATTGAAGTTCAAAGAAAATAACTGCTCTGTAAAAAACAAGACCTTTTCAAAAATATGTAACATCAATTAACTTTATTTAAGAATTTAAGAAATATTTGACTTCGAACTTTGCCTTCTTCAAATTGTGGATGATTAGGTTCAACTAACAATTTAAGTGCCATAAAAGAAAAATTAATAAAAAATATATACTGTTTCGAAAAGAATTCATTTTCTAGTTCAAGGCCGTTGTATTTTTCGCTCGCGTTTTTACTTTTAGATTCCAAATTTTGTCGTAGGTATATGTCCACAATTAATGAGAACGGTTGCGGTGGTTATAGATTATGTATTTCATTGACATGGCCTTACTCTTTTCTCTCCACAAAAAATCTCCTTTTCTTTAAATGGCGAACTTTTAACAGCTCTGAAACACGAAATTATTGGTCTTGTCTTTCTTTCCTCGAGTTTTTTTTGTTTTCAAAAGGCAATATTTTCAAATTCAAAAATTAAGAATTCGAAATATCCTTTTTCTGATTAATTTTCTTACAGCTTTGATAGGTTTTGCTGTTCACTAACCCATCCGTAAACTTAGATTTATTTTATTTTTCATTGTCCCACAGTCTGAACTGTTGAGGTTCATTGTCAACTTGCTAAAAGAGATTTAAGTCTTTGGTTCAACCGCTGGTTTTT
Organism: Melanostoma mellinum; assembly: GCA_914767635.1. Taxonomy (NCBI): domain Eukaryota; kingdom Metazoa; phylum Arthropoda; class Insecta; order Diptera; family Syrphidae; genus Melanostoma; species Melanostoma mellinum. The sequence goes on along the minus strand of OU612058.1, from coordinate 77,196,271 downwards.
GAATTCTTTTTTAATTTGATAACAAATTTATAAAAACACAGAAGTTCTTAAAACATCGTGACAATCTAAAAGCTTTAACTCAAATAAAAACCACAAATGCAGGGATAATTTGCATAACTTAATAAGTCATGAAGTAAAAAGAACTAGAATCTATTTTATTTAATAAACGAATACGAACAAGTATAATTTTACTTCCTTGTACATCATCAACAAAACACACGAATGGTGGAAGAATTACAGGTGTAAATAGTAACCCTTCATATATACATTCAACCTCATTCCCATACTAAACACGTAAGTTTTTTAAAACAGCTACTAGGTGAGTATAGCAATTTATTTATTCATTTGCATTCGTTTTTGTTTTTTAGCTTTTGTTTGCTTGGACGGTTTATTCATCTAATGACTCTGCACTGAATGTGTTTGCTATTAAAAATCTTGTAAATTATATCATCTTAAATACTAACCACTTTAAGAACGAAATAACTATTCATGACTAATGTTGGAATTTTTTTTTCACCAGGTTATCATCGTTTCTCTAAACTTGGAACAACATTAGCTAAAGAGATGCCACAAACTGCCAATATTCCTTCGAATAATGGTGCAGGATTTAATCGAAATGCGCCGGTGTATTGGACGTTACAGAACCGCCGCCAGACTAAGCCATCTACCCTTGCAAGTACTTGTAGAGATGACTTATATGCGGTTCCCATAAGCCGGGCGAATAGAAATGCTGTCACAAAAAGTAATGCTGAACTTCAACGTAGCACTAATGTCTCACCAGTCGTTACAAGAACCAGAAACAATTTTTTAACATCGACACCCAATAAACCACATCAAAATTCAGAGAGTGTTCCCTTGGCGGAAAACACCCCGGCAATGCAACCAAGTTCTCGATCATTCCAAAAGACCGACGAAAATAATCCGGAACGCCTTAACACCTGCTCAGATCGCATTGGCAATAGCAAGACCACTCTGATGGACTTTAAAAAGCTTCTTCTGGCTAAATCAGCGAAGACAACCCCAGTGAAAAAGCTATCAGCAGTGGAACTTTTGAAGATGAACAAGCGTGAAGCTGAAAGAAACGAAGCAGCTGCCAATGGAACTGACAACAAAGTTTCTAATCCGCAGTCTTTAAATTCAACTATGACATTGTTGGATTTAAGTGGTTCTCCAAAGACCTTCGCTAATCGACGTATGCTACGACAGGGCCAGTTCGGATCACCGTCTAAATCATTCGCTCCTAAACAACGTAGCTCCCAGTGGCGAATGAACTCTATGCGTACCGATGTTATATCAACCACCATTCCGGAGGCCAACAGCGAAGAAGACCACTCCAACTCAAGTGGTGGATCGAACCACAGTGGTTCCAAACCAAGCTCAGAAGCTGGCGATGTCGCGTTGGACCGTAAAGAACTCATATCCGAAGAAAAGCTGGATCTAAAAAAGAACATCTTCTTGCAAACCGAAGAGAATAATTTCATGAAAGGCGAGTTGAGAACTGGATTCGGGCGATCAAACGCTCAGATCATAGATAAAAATATAAAGAACGTGCCTCCAGTATTGGGAATTAAACCGTTGGGAGTTTTTCCTGTAACAAACTCCACCTCGCCTTCACGCTACAAAACTGTCCCCTTAACTGCCAATCGAAACTACGATGCAAGTGAATTGATTTTAAAAAGCAATAATGCATCAGCATCCCAAAATTCTAAAATTATTACTTCAAATTTTAATAAAGAGGCCAATATATCCCCATCCCCAGCTTTGGAAACTGCTCTTTAAGAAATACAAGAAGAAAAAATTGTTTTATTATATAAATATATGTAATGATTAATTTATATGTTAAAATTTGCCTTTTTTAAAGTTTATTATTTATAACTTATCAATGTGTGTAGCTTAGTTTAAATTTAACTATTAAGTTTTTTTACATTAATGCAAAATGGCATGATTTAAATTAAATATTTATAAAATTATAAGAATAAAAAAAAATTTAATATATTGAATAATATATTAATATACATACATATATCAAAAAAAAGTCCTTGCGTTCTCATTCAATAAGAAACTAGTTTTTATTCCTCTTTTTGAGATTTGTTTAAGAGAATTTAAACTGGGTGGTGCTTAGACTGTGACAGATTCAAAAAGGTGAGCTTGCTTAGCTTAGAAAATATATCCATTTCTATTAATTATCGTAATGAAAGGTAATATTATTTCGTATCACATAGTGTAGGGTTGCCTAACAAAAAGTTTGGCTCTTTCAAATTAGCCTACCTTGAAGATGTTAGGGATGCAAGGAGCTCTTCTGAAAAAAACATTTGTTCGATTCTTTAAACCATTTCATAAACCGAGCAGTTGTGTATGAAAGAGAGTTGTACATGCGTTCGACTGCTTTAAATAGATAAAAGGAACTTCACCACCCTCATGTTTTTGAGATCATTGGGTTGGAGGTAAGTCTCGAATTACATTGAAAATTTAGCGTTCCATAGTACTAAAGTTTCGCACCCTAGCTAAATGAATTTTATTCAAAAAATATAGTTTATCTGTAGTGGGGAAAGCCATGGCCGAATTCTTAAACGCAAGTCTTGCGCAAAATATGCTAAGCAAACAGTTCATAAATGCCGACAAAAAAATCCCTTCGAAGCAGTATGTCCCAAAACGTAGCAGCTTGCTTTTTTTCCCGCAATTGCAAGTGAATTTGTGCAGCTATCAAAAAACACTTGCATACTTTTAATTGCATTGCAAATTTTATTTGTGATTATTTTTGCTTATCATTTGACTTGCTCAGCAAGGCCTGCGTTTAGGAAATCGCCCCATGTTTCCTTTCACTAACATAAAAAGAGTTTTTCGATTTATTAAAGAAACACAAAAATCACTCCTGTTTAAATTCCTTAGTGGTTGCTCAAAAAATTATAACAAATTTGTGTCTGCAATATTACTGCTCAACTCGAAAGTAAAAATAATTTTTGTAATTATTGTACCTATTACACTTATTTTTTTTTTTTTTATCAATTTTGACTCATTCATAAAAAAGGGTAAAATTGAAACGATGGATTGAGTAGATTTAAAAATTGTAGACACGCGTACACAAATTCAGTTTTTGAGTTTGGTGCTTCTCTGAGTTTGGTGCTTTCACCAAAAGAAGGTAATTTTTCTGACCTTTTTACTACATTCATATAATTTATATTTCAAACTTCTTTAGATGCAGTGGCTATATATTTTTGACCTTTTTCGTTGAACTGCAATTGAAGAGCGATTGTGTGCAACAAATTCTTTCTGAAATCGATATGCTGAGTTCTATCCGAGAATTGGAGATGTATGCAAGTAGTCTGACCGGAAGAATAACAGTTAAATGGCATAAAAAGTAAAAGTATCCAAGATTCCTTTAACCACACCAAGATTGGTTGTATCAGCCTGTTGTTTCGCAAGCTATACCAAATACCAGTGCGGAATCTGGAGCTGTGAGGCTTTGGAGGCCAAAAAACCCATTAGGAAACTGTAACAATAAGGCCAAAAAATGGATCTTGTTGACAACGAATCTCCCGAAGAGTTATCAATTGCCAATGAAATTCGTTGAAGGTCTTCGGGAAATGGAATGCAGCCAATTTGATGAGGGTTGTGTTTTTCATCACTAACTTTCGCAACGAATATAAAGCAGGCAAGAAACACAAAGTCACAAAACCAAAGCAATTTATTAGCGGTATTATGCCCAGCCCATAACTTGACTTTGGTTCACTAACAGAATCAAAGCAAACTACCTGCCTAAATGCCTGCACATTTTGTACTGATAACATTAAAATTTAAATAAAAAAAATGTGTGCAGTAACCGTTATTCTTAAAAGGTTTGTTCGTCGAAGCCCTGGTCAAACTGAGTGTTTTTGAGCTCCGGGCAGGGTTGGGACTTTACTGCAATTGCAGTAGATCTACTGCACTTTTCTCGAAAAATAAATCTACTGCCTTTAAATCAAATCTACTGCACTTTTGTTCTTACTCAGCCGTATTTATTAGATTTCGCTATAACACGCTTAAAACGCAAAATAGTTATGCAGTGAATAAGAACTTATTAAAACTTTATTCAGTGAATAAAAATCCTAATGTATAATCCTTTTCATCACCCATTATAGTTATTCATACCTTATGTCAAAATCATAAAGAAATTCTCAATGGTTAAAACTGACAACAGAAATTTGTTTTTGTTTATATTTTCTTAGCTATGGAAGATGAAATGTAGGTCACACAATGTACGTTATTCTATATATTTACGTACTTCTATATTATTCTTTGGCTTTAATTTCTAGTTGTTTTGTTAACGTTTCGCAACTGGAAAACTTGTAAGAAACCAATTTACAAAAAAGGAAAACAATGCATATTTCTTTCAATTGAAACACAATTACTACATCCAAATTATTTATAAAGTTAATGTAATTTGAGTACATTTCCATTTTAGTTATAGTAAAATTCTCCAAGTTGTAAATAAACCACTGAATGAAAACTCAATACTCAAAATCAAGAGAAATTTATGCGCTAAAACACGCATATCGGCGTTTAAGCTATTCAGTTCTTATTCACTGACAAAAATTGATTATAAATACGATTTTTGTTTTATTCAATGATTAAGTGTGTTTTAAAGTTGTGCGGAGTTTATTATGCGATTATAGATACGGTTGACTATGTATAACTAAACAGGTCTTTACATTGAAATTTTGAAATATTATATTAGTATGGATTCAGTCACTACCAATGCAGGATTAGAAAGTACCTTACATTTATCTTTCCTATACGGATATGAATTCTGGGATCGAGTTCTAGCGATATATTGCTTCTCACAATTTTGAGGAAAGCAAAATTTTTGAAATAAAAAAATGTTTGGTTCAATTTTATGTAGAAATTTGTGATTAAATAAAAAAGCGTTTTAATTTTAATAATACACAATTAAAACTTCTTAAGTATTTAGATGCAAAGGTAGTGATATATTCTCTATACAATGACCTCGTTTTGGCCATTGTAGCGTCTTTTCCTTTTTTTAATTTGATTTGATTGAAAATTTTGAAGAACTTAACATTGTTTGGAGGTCTTTGTTGGGAAACCAATATCTTTTAGATAAATATTATGATGCTGTTGACATAACAGCTTTTAGGGTCAAACTTAAAAATGAAGAAAAAACTTTTGGGAAAATAATTTAATAGTTTATGTACATATATGTTAAGTTTATGATCACTGCCACATAGTAGTACCGCAGCAGATCGGAAATTTTCGACAGTTAGTTAAGTGAAGGATAAACTTCGCAACAAATTGAATATAACCATACTTTAGAAAATGCTATACCCTGTAAGGAAATGGACGACCTAAACAAAGATTGTTGGGAACCTTCTGATTCCGTGGGCCTTAAAGAGTATTTTTATATGTTTTTATTTGTCGACGGACAATAAAAAAAAGCAATAAATAGTTAGCAATTATAACAGTACTTTTTTTAATTCAAAGCTGATAATCATATGAGTATATGAATTTTTAAGTGAATTTGCTTTGAAGAAAAATGTTTAATTTTTTATCTTAAGTTATTTATGTATGTGAATCTATGTTTAAAGTTGTTCATGTTTTGAAAATGAAAAATCTACTGCAGAACAGTTGAATCTACTGCATTTTTATTTCAAATCTACTTCGGGCATTTTTCCAAAAAGTCCCATCACTGGCTCCGGGTTTCTGCTGTGTCCCCACCTGATTCTTCACTTCAAAACTATCTCAAACCTACATGATAACCAATTGGTTTGCTATACAAAATAAATTCTTTTTAGTTAATGGCTTTTATTTTGATTCACTTGCAACCAACTGCGCTGAACGCACTATTTCCAATATTCCAGTGAATTTGAAGTTTAACAGAGTGGATGTGAGTGGAGAGAGAATTGAATCTCTCATATACCATATCATATCATCTCAACAACAATGTTCTTAACATTATACAGATCTGATATTACGTCTGGCTTTTCCGGTTGAACAAAGTTCATTTTGGAAGACAAAAACTAATTCATGTTTAAAGAAATACCAAAAAATAGCATCAGAAGAATTCGTCTACCAATAGTGCCCGATCGATGAGCCGCATAATAGTGATGCAAGCAGGGAAGACAAAATATATTTAAGGTTTATCGCAGCATAAAATTTGCTTGCGGTGTAGATCAAACTTTTGTAGAATCTCTGCAACTATTATCAGACGGATGACTGTTTTACCTGTTAGCAGTATCGATTTCATCTTCACCTGTTGGATTAAATTTCGGAGTTAGTGAGCTTATATTCGGCTTGTGGCTTAGTGGCTTGTTTTCGAGGTCTCGATCAAAAACGGAAACGGAAAAAAAGACTGATGAATCTGAAAATTAGGGCCTTTGCTACATAGGTACCACGAAACAATTCTTAGGTAACAGAATTGTCAACCACTAATCCGACTTCGAACTAAAAAAACACAGCTAAAACAGCATTGACAAATCATTGTCTCACCTCCAAACATCAACCCGATTTTAAAAATGTCAAAGTGCTACAAACAGAAAATATTTCAAAACGGTATACTCTGGAAACACTTCACATTTTAAGAAACAACAATACATAGTATAAATTGAAAACACGACATACAGAACATATCAGCCATATATTACCCTCTCGTCGCTGTACAGGCATTTTAAGCTTTGTTTTTGTTGTAATACTTTGCAGATCCCTCTTTATAGACTAAGCTTCTTTTTATAACAACAAATTATAAAGTTTATTCTTTTATATTTATGCTGTCTGTCAATTGTTAAAAGTAACGTTTTTAATTTCTTAAAAGTAAGTTTAGTTTTAATACTTTATTCAATGTAGAATCTCAGATTTGTTCACTCAAACTTTTTTATGTTCTCAATAAAGGTCCCCTGAATATGATTTTTTTTTTTTTTTTTTTTATTAACTTGTAGGGTGAAGGTGAAAATTACCTTTACAAGCACGTCGACCTGAAAGATCTTTTGTGCTGTTCCCTTAGGTTTAATTACACGAAGTGTAAAGGTTTGTTCATTCGAAGCTGAGGTCATGTAAGAACCTAAGAATCTTCGAGGAAGAGGTGTTTCTGATATCAAGGGGACAGGGGAACCCTTTATTGAATATTTTAAGCCTGGATCTAGCTACGGCAGGGCATTCACATGAAATGTGTTCAGCTGTTTCTATGTCTTCAAGACAGAGACGACAGGTGTCATCTTGGCTGATGCCCATGTTTTTAAGATGATACTTGAGAGAGCAGTGTCCCGTGAAGAAGTCCGTAAGTAACTTTGCGTCACGTTTGCTCATGTCAAGAATTTCTTTCATACGTTTGTGGGATAAGTCAATGAATAGTTTTGACTGACGATGGCCATTTGAGTTGTTCCAGGTGCTGATCATGTTCTGTCGTTCCCAGGTAGCTAATTCGTTTTTTAGGCTACTTATTGGGAGACCACAGTAGGGTTCGGGGCCTTTGAATTGAGACTGAGAGCCAAGTCTAGCAAGTCGGTCAGCCTCTTCGTTACCCGGTACGCCTTCATGACCAGGCACCCATGAAAGAGTTATTTTATTGTGAGTAGCTAATTGAAGTAAACAAGTCAGGCAGTTCCAAACTAGTTTGGATTCGATTTTTGTCGAGGACAGAGCCTTTAGTGCTGCCTGACTGTCAGAGCAGATTAGGATGCTTGATCTTCGGAGGTTTCTTCTAATGCATTCCCTAATGCAGAATTCTATAGCCATTACCTCTGCCTGAAAGATAGTAGTTGTGTTACCAAGGGATGTAGATGATTTAAAGTTGGGACCGTAAATCCCTGCACCTACACCGTTGTTTGTTTTTGAACCGTCAGTATACCAGATGTATTGGAAGTTATTTGTAAGAATTACAGGGTTCTTCCATGCTGAGCGGTTTGGAAAGATTACTTCAAAGGGGTGGTGTAACATTATGCGTTTAGGCATAAAGTCCGAGGAGTGTGCTGCAGGCGATTTCAGTATTGGGAGCACCTGCAGAATACTCATATGTCCTTGTAAGTTTTCCTTCCTTGAGTAATTAGTGAGATGAAGCTTTAGTCCGCTTAGTGCAGCAGTCTTCTTTACTCTTTGATGTAGCGGAGGAAAATTTAATAAACTTTCTAACGCTAAAGTTGGGCAGGTGCGCATTGCACCTGTGATACCTACACAGGTTAGTCTTTGTAACTTTTGCAAAGATTTGCGGGCATAAACTTGTTCTGTTTTTTGCCACCAGACCAGCGAAGCATAGGTTATGATGGGTGTGATAATAGTGAGGTAAGTCCAGTAAATCATTTTTGGCCTAAGTCCCCACTTTTTACCAAAAAGTCTAGAACAGGCCCAGAAAGCATTTGTTGCTTTTGCTATGGTTTTGTCTAGATGTGGTTTCCAATTGAGTTTATTATCCAGGGTTACTCCTAGATATTTGACCTCTTTGGAAAAATTAATTTGAACACTATTTAGGGATAGTGTTTGGAGATCGATTTTTCGTCTCCTGGTGAATGGAATGATGACTGTTTTGGTGGGGTTGACCTTAAGCCCTTCCTTGTTGCACCAGTCATTAACTTTGTTCAGGGCCCTTTGCATACGGTTTGTGACCTGTGCTTCTTGATTGCCTTGAATAGAGATGACTAAGTCATCAGCGTAGCCTTGTGTATCAAGGCCCAGCTTATTGAGGTCATCCAAGAGCTGATCTATTACAATTGACCAGAGCAGGGGAGATAAAACACCCCCTTGGGGACAGCCTTTAACAGCATTAACTGTTATTGATGTTTGACCTAGTGTTGTGGAGATGATTCTGCCACTTAACATAGAGTCAATCCATTTAATGGTTGGTGTGTCAATTCCTTTGACAGTTGCAGCGGTTTGAATTGACAAATACGTAGTATTGTCAAAGGCGCCAGAAATATCAAGAAAAGAGCAGAGTATGATGTCTTTCTTAGCAAACGCAGTCTCAATTTTGCTTACCAGCTGATGGAGAGCTGTAACAGTGGATTTACCCGTTTGGTAAGCGAATTGGTTAGCATTGAGAGGATTTGCTATTAAGGCCGTACTGCGAATGTGTAAATCAATCACTTTTTCCATGACCTTTAGAAAGAAGGATGTGAGACTGATTGGTCTGAAGGATTTTGGGTCTGAGTTTGATCTATTGCCAGCTTTTGGTATGAATACTACTCTCACCTTTCTCCAAGTTTGAGGGATGTAGCTTAATTCAAAACTGGATCTATAGATAAGTATAAGTGAGCAGATTATGGTATCAATTCCATACTGCAAGAGAGCAGGAAAGATACCATCTTCCCCGGGCGCCTTGAAAGGCTGTTGGGAGGATATTGCCCATTTAATGGAGTCTTCGTTAAAAATTTTTCTAGCTAGACTTCTTGTTGTGCTGTTAGGTGTAGTGTAACTCACATTTGTGGTTAGTGATTGATCAGTGGTATGTATACAGTCAGGAAAATGAGTGGCCAAAAGTAGGCTCAGAGTTTCACTGTAACTTTGGGTAAAACTACCATCCGATTTTTTTAAGAGACCAATACCATTGTTATGATCTTTAGCTAAGGCTTTTTGAACTCTAATTGAAGAAGGCAAGTTATCGATACTTTCACAGAAGTTTTTCCAGGTAAGTCGTTTTTGCCTTCTTATCATCGAGTTGTAAGTCGTTAGAGTTGTTCGATATTCGCTCCACGAATTGGTTCGTTTAGCTTTGTTGAACAACTTTCGAAGCTTTCTTTTTAACTTCTCCAACTCACTGTTCCACCAGGGAACATCGCGATTTGAGTTGATCTGTCTAATGTGACAGCTGGACTCGTATGCGCTTGTGATTTGTGAGCTTAAGCGTGTTGCTTCCTTTTCAAGTTGATAAGGAGAGTCAATGTTTGGATAGGATGGTTCAAATTCACAACGGAGTGTTTCTGTGTAGAGATTCCAGTCCGTGTGTCTTGGTACCCTATTGTTTTCTATATTATTGGAATTCGGCCTTGACAGATCAAATCTGATGTGCCGGTGGTCCGAGAATGATATCTCTTTCGAGACATGCCAATTGAGAATGTTGTTGGCTATGGCAAAACTTGCCACTGTCATATCCAACACTTCTTTCCTAGTGGAGGTGACAAAAGTAGGTTCATTTCCCTTGTTTAGAATATCTAAGTTTGAGTGCATAAGAAAATCTAAAAGTGACTCACCTCTTTTGTTGATGTCTGTGCTACCCCATATGGTGTGATGGGAGTTGGCATCACAACCAAGTAGCAGCTGTCTTCCCCTTGCGTTGCAGTATCTAACAAGTTTTCTTACCTCTTCAGGTGGTGCGGAGGTAGTATCTCCCGGGTAGTAGGCTGAGGCTATTACAATATTTTGTAAGCCTCTTGCCGTGGGGATCTCAGCTAGTACCGCAACTAGATCATTTGTGATGAATTCTGGAATGGGAAGAAAGTTAGTTCTTTTATGGATAAGAAGAGCAGCTCGTGGTTGGAGTTGCGTGTTGTCGTATATTAACTTACACGATTGTGTTGGAAGGCCTTTTATTTGGCCTCTTACCACCCATGGTTCCTGGACTAGTAAGCAGTCCAGATCCTGCTTGACAAATTCTCTGCTTGCCGCAGCTGAGGCAGCTTTGGCGTGCATAAGATTTATCTGCAGGAATTTTAGGGTGGTGTAATTCATTTTGTTTTTGGTGTAGAGGTAAAGCTCGCTGGTGCTTTTAATAGCCTCTGCCGAGCTTTACCTTTGGGCCTGGGGTCCCGTTTTGGAGCCATTAATTTGGCTGAGCTGCTTCTTGCAGCTGGTGTTGCATTTACGCCTTTTGTTGTTGTATTGGCGACGGTTGTTGAGCAGGGAGGGGGAGGAGTTGTTGTTGCATTACCAGAAGTACCTTTTGGTGAGGAGGGCCTAACGGCTGACTCCTTTGGTGAGGTATGTGTGGCATTAGCAACTGAGGGGGGAGGAACTAGGTTTACTGGAGCTGTCAGCCTGTTTTGTAGATCTGACGTTGGTGAAGGCTGTGGAGCACTATTACCTGTCGTCAGGCTGTCTTGACAGGCTGTCTTGACAGGGGAGTTAGGTGGGGGTTTGGGGGCACCAGTTTTGTGAGGGGCTTTAGGATGGCGGAGTTGAACATCGCCAAACCTAAAGTCTATAATGTCCTTTCTGGTTTTCAGTAGAGCCACAGATTTGTGGTCCACCGAAAAGGTAAGAATACAGGCGGCACCTTTGGCTTCTCTTCTTATGATCCTCCACTCAGGAACGGGGAGACCCTCATTCTGGACCTTGATTGCCGTGAGGATCTGCTCGTTCGTGCAGGTGGGACCAACGGGGAAATGGCCGACCAGAATTTGGTTTTTGGGAATTTCTTCCTCTTCAACCGCCTTCAGTGAGGCATTCTCCCAAGGCTTTAATTTTGGAATTTCGCCTTTTAGCCAGTCAGCCGTGACCTTGTTTTTGCAGTTGAAGACAAGCCATCCTGGTCTGAAATTGGTGCCAAAGAATTTGCCCTGAATATGATAGTCGAACATCGAAAAATTTGGTTCAATTTTGAATTCGTTAGTTATCTTCTGTATTTTTGAGTTCGACTATCACTGAAACTAACTCAAATGTCAAATTATATGATTTATTTACAATGGCTACTTTCACTATACATAGTAAAAGAAATCCTTGTCGTAAAGGGATACGCAATACCAAAATTAAAATTTATCGAGGCTTTCGACCCTTGTCGTATCGAATGATACACGAAGAAAAACTTCAAAACGTATGAACACAAGAAACAAACTGCATGCCGTAAAAAACATTGTCTTTCCAAACACGTTATATCTTATTGTTAATATAAAAAATTTTAACTATGCATTTTCGATTTCCATCAGAAAAGTTAACTTGCACTCTTTTAAAGTTTTGACAGCGTATTGGCTTATCTGGAGAAGTACTCTAGAATTACGAAAAACAGCATATTTTGGAATGAACATTTATTATTATTTCAAACATGAAAAATCATTCTCATACCTAACGTTAGGTAATTTCAATAAAGTGATCGAAGATATTCAAAATATAAAACCTATTGTTTCTGGTTAATACAACCATTTGCCCAAAGTAAAAACTCCTTCAATTCGCTCACTGCGAGCTTCCTTGCAAGCGCTTTAACACGTAAATTGCGGTCCGTTGTGATAAGGACTAACTCCGTCTGGATAAAAGTCTTTCCATCTGTAAAATTCAATTTTTAATGAGTATGCATTTTATTGATAATAATAAATTAATTGTTACTCCAACCTTTACTAGCTTCTGTGCTCATTGATTTTGTTAAAGCAATTGCTGTTGCAAGAATTTTATCATCGTTTGATGCTTGCTGTTCATCAACAAGTGCAAAGAGCGATGCATTTATTATAGAACCTTTTGTTGTAGCACACCTATACTCGAGCATTTTAAGTTATAAACTTAATAAATAATATTTATTGACTTTACTTACTTTACGTTATTATTGGCAGACTTAATAAACTCAAGTGACTTCTTTGCTCGAGTAGAGACATCATCAAAATGATGGATACGATTCTTTTTGATGTGAGAGTTTTCATAAGACTCAATCTTGACTCCCTTTGAAAGGCCATCTAGTTCTTTAACCACTAGTTGGAAGATACAAAAACAAGAGTAATAACAATTATTTGATATATGTACATAATAGAATTTTGTAAAAAACTTACCTGTTAATGGAACAACTAAAATATATCTATTGAAATTCTTTGTTAATGACTCAAAGTCATCCAAGTAGTCTATGAAGCAGTTTGTGTCAGGAAGCAAGTACTTGGGTCGGACCTCAATATAAAGTTTGGTGTCTACAAACTTTAATATTTCCTGAAAAAAAAAACAAACAAAAGTGGTTTTAAATTAAATTGTGGATTAAAAATCTATACATATTCTTTATTAATATTTAAATATTGGCCACCCAAACTTAAGATACATAAATAACTCCGGAACGTTGTATTTTTGAAACAAGTGCCGTAACAGAAAACGCACTGGTAACGTTTGGGTTCGCTTTCTAAATTGAAGTAAATAACATGGTTAAACCGAGCGATCTAGTCATCAATTTTTGTGTAATTATGGGTTATGGTTTCACTGACATGACGGTTCAAAAACTAACAACGGTGTATGTGCAGGAATTTTCGGTTCCAACTTAAAATCATCTACATATATCCCTTTTCCCTAAGTAGCACAACAATTTTCTTTCAAGCAGAGGTAATAGCTATTGAATTCTGTGTTAGGGAATTCATTAGGAGAAACCTCCGAAGACCACGCATTCTAATTTGCTCTGACAGTCAGGCAGCTCTAAAGGCCCTCCCCAGCTAAAATCGAGCTAGTTTGGAACTACCTGAAATGTCTATCTCAATTAGCCACCTACAATAAAGTCACTCTTTCCTGGGTGCCTGAACATGAAGGTGTACAGGGTAACGAAGAGGCTGACTGCCTAGCTAGACTTGGCTCTCAGTCCCAATTCAAAGGCCGGAACCCTGATGCGGCTTCAAATATGAACTGGTTACCTGGGAATAGCAGAACATAATCAACTGCTGGAACAACGCTACTGGCCACCGCCAGTATTCATGGACTTATCTCAAATACGTATGAAAGAAATTGTTGACATGAGCAAACGTGACGCAAAGCTTGATCAACAAAAATATTGACTTCTTCATAGACAGTCAGGCGGCCAGTATAGCTGTGTCATCTATTTTCACAAAATCCAGATGGGTTCCAGGGCATCGTGACATAATCGGTAGTGAAATGGCGGACAAGCTGGATAAATCGGGTCAGTACTCGAATCCAGCGAAACGAACACCTCAGTTCTAACGCCACTAGAATAAGAAAAAAAACATAATCAAACATAAATTTCTAAAAACCGCCAATAGACTTGTTCGTTGAAGACCTAGGCTCGGGCTGAGGTCGCCACAAAGGGTTTTTTGAGAAACCTAAAGTCGCCCAGAATGTCAAATTGAGTGTTAGGTATTCCACCAACTCGCCCTAGCTTTTTGCTATGGCGAGTTGGTGTGCCATACAAATGGCATGTATTTTTTTTTCAATGACAGGGATGTTTGGTGATTTGTGGTTTAGCGTTTTTTGAGGACTGGAAAACCCAGGTTTTTTTGACAACCCCAGGGTCAGCCCTGGGGAAAAATCAACGAACGGACCTAATGACAGGTAGTCATCTTTAGAAACATGCAGAGTCTCTAGAAACCTTTGACCAGATATTTCCAAAAAAACAGAATTTCTACTTAAGCTTAGCAGACCACTTCTCTCTCTGTTGACTGGCATTCTCACTTACCACAACTCGTTGGGTACCCACATGATGAGAATGGACACTAGCACATCTGACTTATGTAAAGGATGCCAAAACGAAGAGGCTGAGGAAGGATCATTCCACTTCCTCAGTGAGTTTCCCAGCTTGGCCCACACTAGGAAACTTCAGGGCTCTAAACGGTTCAGTGGGGGGTTCCCTACCCCAATAAACCAACCACCAACTCAACCCTCTACCTCTCCAATCCTAACACCTCCTCATCTTCTCTTTTCCCGGGGAGCACAATGGATCCTTGAGATTCGAGGGAGGTGCTGCCATTTGTGGCTGCACCCCCCATTCAACCTAACCTAACCTAATGAAGAATCAAATGCTACCACTTCGGCTGTAATCAATGTTACCGACTCTATTAACAAATACCTTCTTCTACTCGACTTCAGTAAAGCTTTTGATAGTGTAGCTCATAACCTACTTTGCCTCAAAAAAAAATTTGGCTAGATGTGCTTGTAATCTTACTTATCTTGTTGTAAGTAGTACACGCTTCTCGCATCCCAAAATTCATAAAGGTACATGGCGATCTCCAGATCAATCAACCGTCAACCAAATTGACCATGTTGCGATCGACGCAAGGCACTCTTCCAGTGTGCTAGATGTCCGAACTTTCCGAGGAGCCCACTTTGACTCTACCTTGTTGTAGCCAAGGTACGAATGAGGATATCGTGTTCACGACCTGCACGAACTAACGCTGTGAAGAGATATGACGTCGGAAAGCTACAATCACAAGAGATTGCCAATGCCTTTTCCAATTGAGTGTCCCTTCAATTATCCTTGAATCCCATGCAGCCAGCATTAAGCATTGAAGACCAGTGGCAGCAATGCCAAGAAGCCATCAGAAACGCTGTCTCTGAGGTTCTGTGTTTCACTCGGCCACCAAAAAGAAACCCATGGTTGGATGGAGAATGCAGGCAGGCAAATGCAGCCAAACAAAAAGCACGACAAATGCTTATGCAACAACGAACAAGGTCTGCTTACGATCAGTATAACGAGATCTACCATGGTGCCATGACAAAGTTTTACGAAAAGGTAAAAAGATCCTGCCCAGGTGGCAAACCCCGAACTCAAGTCTGTAAAGACCAGCAGGGAAACATAGTTATAGAGTCACAGTCGCTACTGCGGATCTGGAAAGATCATTTCTGCAGGCTGCTTAACGGCGATGAGGACACAAATTTCGCTGTCAGGCGGACTGCCCCATTCAGCTTGGACGATGATCAAGAATGCCGTCCTCCCGACCTAGAAGAAGTTAAGCTTGCCATATGCAAACTTAAATCAAATAAGTCTGCAGGTGCAGATGGCCTTGATGCCGAACTTTTCAAGGCAGCTGGAGACCAGTTGGAAAGGAGCATGCACCAGCTGATCTGCATGATATGGTCGGAAGAAAGCATGCCCGATGAATGGAACCTCAGTATCGTATGCCCGATTGTAAAGAAAGGAGATCCTCACAATTGCGCCAATTATAGAGGGATAAGCCTCCTTAACGTCGCTTATAAGATCTTGTCTGCTGTAATATGTGAACGTCTGAAACCCCACGTCAACAACTTGATAGGTCCTTATCAATGTGGTTTTAGACCAGAGAAGTCCATAATAGACCAAATTTTCACATTACGGCAGATCTTGGAAAAAACCCGAGAACATAATATCGATATTCACCATCTCTATCGATTTCAAGGCAGCGTATGACAGTATTTACAGAGACGAGCTGTACAGAGCCATGTCTAGTTTCGGCATCCCTGCAAAACTCGAACGACTATGCAGGATGACTGGAGAATTCACGCTGCTCCGTCAAGGTCGGTAAAGAACTTACCGAGACCTTTTATGTCGAAAAAGGTTTTAGGCAAGACAAACTGTCATGCGATTTCTTCAACATCATACTTGAATCTTTCAAAAGTCTGTACAATTACTCGCCTACGCAGACGATATTGACGTAATGGGAAGAAAAAAGCGTGATGTCATAGGTGCTTTTGCGAGTATTGAAACAGAAGCGGCAAAAATGGGTTTGATGGTTAATGAGGGCAAAACGAAGTAGTATATGCTGTCATCAAACAAGGACAAAGAATTGGACAAAACATAATAGACAGACTTAACTGCAAGGTAGTAAAGGACTTCGTCTACCTAGAATCCGCTGTAGACACGGACAACAACATCAGTGCGGAGATCAAACGGAGAATAACTCTTGCCAACCGTTGCTTCTTTGGGTTAAGAAGGCAATTGAGAAACAAAACCCTCTCCAGAAAAACCAAGGTAACCTTGTATTTTTTTTTTTTTTTTATTTTTATTTAAGTTTTTTAGTTAGTTTAGTTTATTTTTAATTCCATATAATTAAAGTGTACAATTTTCATAATATAAATAACTTTTGGCCTTGGTTTGAAACCGTCTGCCAGATGCCAACTTTTTCATAAAATTTTGTTTTAAACATATGAGTTTTTTTATTTTATCTTTAGAATAATAATGCTTTAATTTTCCATGAATAAAATGTTAATGAAAATATTTCACAACTTTTTTTTTCTTCTTTTTTTAAATTTTTAAATTATAATAATATGCAAAGTATAGATTATTTGCATAACAAAAATGGAGTTTTCGTATACGAAAGATGAGGGTGCACCTTAATGGGTTGAAATCTACTATTAATCATTAATAAATTCTTGTCGGTATTTGAGTGTTTCTATGCAATAATGAGCCAGGTTTTTCCAATTTTCACCATTTAAGATACTTATAGAATCTTCTTCACTTAACACAGTCTTTTGAAAGTATACGAATCGAAGTTCTTTTAAAATCGGGCAGACAGATAAAAAGTGAAACGAAGTTTCTTGTTCTTGCATATTGCATAATGAACAATACGTGTTTCGGTCTTTGTGGTATGGTCTGTAATTTAGAGCTAGCAGTTCTCCCCTCAATCGAAAAATGTTGGAAATTTCACTCAAGCTTTTTGCATCAGTAAAATAATTCGCACTGTTTAAATTATACTCGAGCTTTGGATACAATGATCTCCGTGATGAGCCTTTAGCTTCCTCAATAAGATCTGATCTTATTTTTATATCCAAAACTTCTAGAAAGCTCATTAGTTTATTTCTTAGATTAACGTTTTGTGTGTCTAAGCTTGGCAGTGGAGTTCCACAGAGCAGAGTAAGCCCTTCCCATTTCCTGAACCAGCTTGGAAAAAACCCGAGAACATAATATCGATATTCACCATCTCTATCGATTTCAAGGCAGCGTATGACAGTATTTACAGAGACGAGCTGTACAGAGCCATGTCTAGTTTCGGCATCCCTGCAAAACTCGTACGACTATGCAGGATGACTGGAGAATTCACGCTGCTCCGTCAAGGTCGGTAAAGAACTTACCGAAAACTTTTATGTCGAAAAAGGTTTTAGGCAAGACAAACTGTCATGCGATTTCTTCAACATCATACTTGAATCTTTCAAAAGTCTGTACAATTACTCGCCTACGCAGACGATATTGACGTAATGGGAAGAAAAAAGCGTGATGTCATAGGTGCTTTTGCGAGTATTGAAACAGAAGCGGCAAAAATGGGTTTGATGGTTAATGAGGGCAAAACGAAGTAGTATATGCTGTCATCAAACAAGGACAAAGAATTGGACAAAACATAATAGACAGACTTAACTGCGAGGTAGTAAAGGACTTCGTCTACCTAGAATCCGCTGTAGACACGGACAACAACATCAGTGCGGAGATCAAACGGAGAATAACTCTTGCCAACCGTTGCTTCTTTGGGTTAAGAAGGCAATTGAGAAACAAAACCCTCTCCAGAAAAACCAAGGTAACCTTGTATTTTTTTTTTTTTTTTTTTATTTTATTGACTTCAAATATATTCAAATTCAAGTATAAGTTTTTTAGTTAGTTTAGTTTATTTTTAATTCCATATAATTAAAGTGTACAATTTTCATAATATAAATAACTTTTGGCCTTGGTTTGAAACCGTCTGCCAGATGCCAACTTTTTCATAAAATTTTGTTTTAAACATATGAGTTTTTTTATTTTATCTTTAGAATAATAATGCTTTAATTTTCCATGAATAAAATGTTAATGAAAATATTTCACAACTTTTTTTTTCTTCTTTTTTTAAATTTTTAAATTATAATAATATGCAAAGTATAGATTATTTGCATAACAAAAATGGAGTTTTCGTATACGAAAGATGAGGGTGCACCTTAATGGGTTGAAATCTACTATTAGTCATTAATAAATTCTTGTCGGTATTTGAGTGTTTCTATGCAATAATGAGCCAGGTTTTTCCAATTTTCACCATTTAAGATACTTATAGAATCTTCTTCACTTAACACAGTCTTTTGAAAGTATACGAATCGAAGTTCTTTTAAAATCGGGCAGACAGATAAAAAGTGAAACGAAGTTTCTTGTTCTTGCATATTGCATAATGAACAATACGTGTTTCGGTCTTTGTGGTATGGTCTGTAATTTAGAGCTAGCAGTTCTCCCCTCAATCGAAAAATGTTGGAAATTTCACTCAAGCTTTTTGCATCAGTAAAATAATTCGCACTGTTTAAATTATACTCGAGCTTTGGATACAATGATCTCCGTGATGAGCCTTTAGCTTCCTCAATAAGATCTGATCTTATTTTTATATCCAAAACTTCTAGAAAGCTCATTAGTTTATTTCTTAGATTAACGTTTTGTGTGTCTAAGCTTGGCAGTGGAGTTCCACAGAGCAGAGTAAGCCCTTCCCATTTCCTGAACCAGCTTATGTTTTTGCGTATGCTATGCTTTGCAAGTATCTTTGGTAGTCGATCGTCAGGGTATGTGAGTATTTTTAAGACATATTGAAAGTGCATTCTTAGAGTGTATAGAAAAGTTGGTGAAAGACCAGTTTCTAGAAGGAGCATGTAGTTCGGCGTTGACTGAGGTAGAGCAAATGTTTTTTTAACCCTGCAGTCGTCGCGCGGATTACTATTGTAATCCACTAATAGAAAACAGAGTACTACGGAACACCTGGTGGTGTCGATTTTTTGTCTTTTTTAGTACTTGCAGTTAAATAGTCTGCGTGTGCGCTCAGCGAATTGCCAGTCTCGGTCGTGTGTGGTAGTGTTGCGAGAGCTTTGTGAAGTTGAGTGGAATACTATTGTAATCCGCGCGACGACTGGTGTAAGTAATTTTGTCAAACTTTTTTTTTTATTTTCATGGTTTCGAGTTATTTTATGATGTTTTAGATCATGAATATGTTTTTTTTTTATAAAATTAGGTACTTGAGCAATAATGTAGGTTCACATTTTCACATTGTGTGTGTATAATTTATATATGTTTTTTTTAAAACACCATGGAAGAAATACGTGAAGCTCAGATCAGTGCTTGGCTACATATGTACATACATATTGGATTCATATGTTCATCATGCCTGGAAATGAGCAATTAGCTTGGAGATTTGAAGTTTATTTAAAAACTGTGATCAGTTTTAAACTTAAGTTCCTTTTTTCCCCCAAAAAAGCACAAGTTTTTTCTTTTTATTTTTTCATTTTTGTTTGTTGTGTTAAGAAGAAACTATTTATTTTTTTTTAGTTTAAATAAAACGTTGTTGTGTTCTTAAGCAAAATTAATGTGAAAAAATTATAGTATCCTGTTTTTATTTGAGTTTTTAAATGGATTACATATGTAATCCGCGCGACGACCGGCGTAACTTTTTGGTGCGCGACGACTGCAGGGTTAAGGAAAAATCGTTGAAGTTTCTCTACTTCCTCATATTGTTCATACCCCCAGACTTGAGAACCATATGACATTATAGATTTCAGAGCAGCTTCAAATACTTTAAACTTGATGCTATGCGCAACGAGTCTACTTCTAAACAGATTTTTCCATGTTGAATTTATTGCAGCTACTGCTTTTGCAAGCTTAATCTGCAGATGTTTTCTTGGATTAAGATTAGGTGTTAGTATCATACCCAGATAATTAAATTCCTCCACTACTTCAAGAGACTCCCTGTTTACAGTCCATCTTTCATTTCGGCAGTGTCTACCTCCCCCAGTTCGGAAAATCATGACTTTCGATTTTGAAGTATTTATTACCAACTTCCATGTTTTGCAGTAACTACTGACATAGTATAAAATAAAGTCGCTTTCTCTGTCCCTATGTCCCTATGTATGCTTAGATTTTTAAAAATACGCAACGGATTTTGATGCGGTTTTTTTTTAATGAATAGAGTGATTCAAGAGGATGGTTTATATGTATAATACATGCACATTATAGCAGAGAAAAGCCAAGAAATTTAAAGTTTTGTAATGCGATGTCATAACAAACATATTATTTTACTATAAAAAAAAAATATTTACTTTTACTTTTACTTCAATTTTTTAATTTTCAAAATCAGTTTGAAACTAGCACGAATAGCAAACTATTTTTTAAAGCATCGTAGTTAATGTTGAAAAGAATTGGTATCTTTTGTTTTTGTTTCTGAATGGTAAGTATTCAGATATTTTTTACTGCGGCACATACTAATAACATGGCAATTCGTGCATAGGTAATCATTCATATAGAACTGAGAAAATTTTTTAAAGAAATTATAAAGTGATGTCTGGAAAACGTAGTCGTTCGAATATAGGTCGTAGTACAGTAAATGCCAAAAGAGTACGTTCAGCAAGAGATGAAGAATCGTCAACGGAACGTAAGGCTCGCCTCAGTCAGGCTCGGGATAGATATAGAGCTGACAGAGAGAGAGAGAATCTTCAGTAGAGCGTGAGATTCGCCGCAGCCGGGATCGAGGTAGGCATATGGTTCAGAGAGACAGAGAATCATTAGCTTGAGTTACTAATTCATGGGTAAATAAAGAAAATTCTGCCACGAATTAGTATCAGCATTGTACCCGGGTGAAGTCGGGGCGGGTCGCTAGTTTTATTATAAATAATTCACATTTTTCTGTTAAAGTTTATCTTAAGTCTTTAAATGGTTTGGCCAGTGGCCGTCTACCAGACTGACATTTGTGTTATAAAAGTAATAATGATAATAATAAAGAAAAGCTAATGTTGGACTTTCCGAAATAAATTTAACAGTTTGCTTTTTTGTGCTTTTGTGTATTTAAAAGGATTCATAAACAATACAAGACCTGTATCGTAAGGCGTTCAGACAATATTGGTATAATAGGTCCCATCCTCGTCCTCCATTCAATATGTTTATAGTTTCCTCTAAGCTAAATATTTCCACTCCAAAGTATCGCTTCCGAAATTCTTTCAGGATTGGACAGATTCCCAAAAAATGGAACACATCTTCTCGCTCTCTGCGATTGCATAAATCACACAATATTGGGTGTTCAGGGCGATGAGGAATGAAGTTCAAACCGATGACCTCTCCTCTTATCTTAAAAATCATGCTTATTTTGCTTGTGATGTTATCGGCCATAAAGTAAGTTTTATTATCTAAGTAGTGGTTTGCTTTACTGTAGTATACTCTATATATTGATGATTTAGCTTCCTCCGCATACTTATCGTACATCCTATTTCCGGTTTTCATCAACAATTCTTCCAACTTCTCTTTAAGTGATGAAACGTTTTCTTGGGTTGATATTGTCAAAACCATTGAGCAATCTTTCGCTAGATTGTACCACTCTCTTACGCACGCTCCTCCATTTGCATAACTTTTGTGACATAGTTGATGTGCAGTTTTAGAGTGTCCAAAAATAGAGGAGCTATTCCTGTTTCCAGGTGCAGCATATAGGTGGGTGATGCATTCGGCAGCTTAAAAGTGCTTTTAATGAAGAAACGGAGCAACTTTTCCACGGCGTCAAAGGGAAGGTATCCCCATACTTGCGCTCCGTAAAAAAGAAGAGCGATTGCGGTGGCTTCGTTATTTCTCAGATAATAGCTTCTACACACAGTACACATCGCACGCTTTGCTTCCGCTACTTTTGCTCTGAAGTGCTTTTCTAGATTTAGGTTTGAGGTAATCAAGACTCCCAGATACTTGTACTCCTTAACTATTTCCACTGCTTCCCCTTGGAATGTCCACCTTTCCGTTCTAGAGTATCTTCCACCGCCACTTCTAAATATCATTATTTTAGATTTCGAAAGGTTAACCGCTAGGTTCCAAGTTTTGCAATATCGTTGCAGCCTATTGATCATCAGTTGCATCCCGTCTATAGATTCGGCCAGGAAGACTACATCGTCCGCATACATGAGACATGGAATGGGTTTTCCACTCAGCACTATACCACCTTTCACTGACTCGGTAATGTTATTTATATACAAAATGAAGAGAAGAGTGCTTAGGACGCATCCTTGCTTAACTCCCACCGAAGTATTAAACTCTCCTGAAAGCTGTTTTCCATCCCACACTCGTGCGACGTTTTTTTCATACATAGCTTGAATTATTGAAATGATTTTTGTTGAAATTCCGTATTCATAGAGCTTGTAAAAGAGAGCTTCCCGCGGAATGGAGTCAAACGCTGCCTGAAAATCAACAAAAAAGGCATATAGCTTTTCCCCTTCTTTTTGTAGATTTCAGCGATATTTATTAAGAAAAAAATTTGATCGACTGTTGAATAATTTTTCCTGAACCCTGCTTGGAATTCATTTAAAATCCCCTTGTGTTCAATCCAGTCGTAAAGTCTATTATACAGTACCGTACTAAAGAGCTTTGTCACAGTATTTAAGAAAGAAATTCCTCTGTAGTTTGTTCCCTCATCAAGGTTGCCTTTTTTATGTATCGGAAAGATGATTGCTGATCGAAAACTCTCGGGAACGTCTGCTGTTTCAAAAATTCTGTCAAATTCGACAGTAAGGAGACGTACAAATTCAGGGGTAAGATGTTTAAAAAATTCAAAAGGTATTCTGTCCTCTCCAGGAGCTTTACCATCCTTAGAGTTTTGTATAACTGTTTCCACTTCGTCGAGGGAAATTTGTACATCTAGAACTTCATCAACTATTAATGGAGCTGCATACTGCATTGGAGGCGATATTTCACTTGCGTTTAGGAGAGTCATAAAATGGGTTTTAATGTGATCTATGTGTAGAACTGCAGAAGTTGAAATTGTTTTCTGACTCATAAGCCTTACTGCTTTCCAAAAATCTGTTGAGTTTTTGGTTTTGTTTATTATTTCAATACTTCTAAGGTCAAAGTTTCGCTTTTTAAGCTTACAAAGGTCTTTGTAGTTCTTGTTTGCAGATGCATAGAGGACTTTGAAGTTTATGTTGTCTGACGTTCTGAGTAATCTCAAGAATGCAAAAGATAGATTTCTTGCTGCCAAACACTCATTCTCTTGTTGTGCACTCTGATGATGATGTGACTATGGATGCAAGTGAAGTTAATGTTAATAATGCTCGTCGATTAACTAAAAAAAATGTTATTGTTGGAAACAATAACAATGCTTTCAATGGAATTGATGTTGTAGAGAAACTTAAATGGTTTCATCTCTCAAGTTTTCGTCCAACTACTACACATGAATCTATTATTAATTATGCAGCTTCTAAATTACAAATTGATGTCTCTAAGCTTGCTTGCTTTAAACTGGTGTGTAACGAAGAATCTGCGGACAACTTACGCTTTGTCAATTTTAAAATTGGTGTTCCTGTTGATGCTGCTTTGATCGTTTTCAATGAAAATTTTTGGCCGGCAGGTGTTCGGATTAGGCATTTTTTATACCATCAAAAAAACGCGGCGTTTCAAATGAAGGAAGATCAAACGTGAGTCGCAATTCTGACTCAATTGCTGTCGTTGCTGATGTTAGAAATGTTGCTGCTGTACCTTTGTCTTATGAATCCACCCTGAGTCACAACTCAGGTCAAATTGCTATTGTTCCTGATGCAAATGTTGCTGCTGTTAAATCTACCTTTTCTGCGTACGATTTCTCAATATACTATCAAAATGTTGGTGGTATAAGAACCAAATTAAACGAATTATTTGTATCATTTTCTTCGTGTGAACATGATATCATCCTTCTCACCGAAACGTGGCTTACTAGTAGCCATTTAAGCTCTGAATTGTTTGATAGCAACTATTACACCGTATATCGAAAAGACAGATGCCCGCGTACTACTGGAAAAGATAGAGGTGGAGGAGTACTAGTTGCTGTTCGTTCCAATTATGTGTCTGAAAGGATTCTTACAACGCAGCTTGTTGATATTGATATTGACCAACTTATTGTTAGAATTAGTTTTCATTCTAAAGAGGAACTGATTGTTATTGTTAGCTATATTCCACCGTATAGTTCTTTCGATGTTTATAATTCTCATTTAAACAACTGTTTGCAGATCTTTAATAATTTTAACCATAATCAGCACCTTGTTTACGCTGGTGATTTTAATCTCGGCGATGTGAAATGGGAGTTCGATTACGATGAAATGCAACTTATTCCTTTTAACGTTGTAAGTGATGTTGAAGTTCTAGTTGTCGATTTTTTTGGACAGTTTGACTTTATTCAAATGAACAAATACAAAAACCGTTTGAATCGAATACTTGATTTAGTTTATGTTGACAAGGAGTTAATCTTGAATATTGACCTGGCTGATGTACCTGTTTCTCATAATACAAAACATCATGATGCCTTACATCTAAATATAAAATTTATGCACTTTATGAAGAAATCACTTCATGACAGGGATTTTATTTGCGACTTCCACAATGCAAATTTTGATGCAATGAATGATTTCATTTCTTCTATACAATGGAATCGCTTTATAGGAACAAATGATCTTGATGAGGCTTATTCAAAGTTTACAGATGTTTTGAAACAAGCTATTCAATCATTTGTTCCAAAAAAAGCATTAAAAAATAATTCTTATCCATCATGGTTTGATAAACGGCTCTTGAAACTAAAAAATAAAAAAAATAAAGCTTTTAAGTTGTATAAAGTTAACAAAAATAATATTTTGTCGCGAACTAATTTTTACAAATTGCAAAATGAGTTTAATAATCTTAAAAGCGATTTATACAAAAAATTTGTTAAATCTGTAGAAGCTAATCTCAAACGAAATAGTAAATGCTTTTGGAAGTTTATTAATTCAAAACGAAAATCTAATGGGTTACCTAAATGCATGAAATAGGTAAAACATCTGATAATTTGAAGGATATCTGTAATATGTTTGCGGAATATTTCAAATCTGTTTATTGCTCAGAAAATATCTACAATTTTAACACCAATCATACTAATTCTTCATCTGTTTTAGACATTGGTCATCTTGTAGTTACTGAGGATGAAGTTGAAAATTCTCTTAAAGCTTTAGTTTCCAATAGAAACCCTGGTCCAGATGGTTTTCCTGCAATAGTTTTGAAATTTTGTGCGCGCTCACTTGCAAAACCATTGACAATGTTATTCAACATGTCTTTAAGTTGTGGTGTTTTTCTTAATGATTGGAAAATCTCTTTTGTCTCGCCTATTTTCAAATCAGGTTCTAAACACGAAATAACGAACTACAGACCCATTTGCAAAATGGCTTCAATTCCAAAAATTTTTGAAAAGATTTTGTACCAAAAATTATTATTTCATGTTAAGGAAATTATTTCTGTTTATCAACATGGCTTTTTTGCTGGTAGGTCAACTACCACTAATCTGACTATATTGTGTAATGATGTTGTAAAGAATTTTGAGGATAATTGTCAAACTGACATAATCTTTACCGATTTTGCGAAGGCGTTTGATAAAGTCAATCACAAAGTTTTGATTTGGAAGCTGTCTAACTTAGGTTTTCACTCAGTTTTTCTGAAATGGGTAGAATCATACTTGGTAGGTCGCATTCAATATGTAAAAATTGATAAATATGTGTCCGACACAATTTTTGTTTCGTCAGGCGTTCCTCAAGGAAGCCACCTTGGGCCACTTTTCTTTCTTTTATTTATTAATGATCTACCTCTTAGCTTTTATAACTCAAAATGTCTGTTGTATGCAGATGACTTGAAAATTTATAAAGAAATTAAATGTGAAAATGATTGCTCTTTGCTTCAAGAAGATCTAGACAGACTTTCTACCTGGTGCAAAACAAATCATTTGTGTCTTAATGTTCCGAAATGCCAAGTACTGTCTTGCAATAGAAAGAACTCCTTAATCTTGTTTGGTTACAATATTGAGAGTGATACGTTAGAAAGAGTTTTAGTAAAAAAAGATCTTGGGGTTATACTAGACCCTAAGCTTCGATTTACTGAACATTTTGACTATATAATAGCCAAAGCTAACTCTATGCTTGGGTTTATAAAAAGAAATTCTAGAGATCTCACTGATCCATATGCATTAAAATCGTTATATGTCTCTCTTGTAAGATCAGTTTTAGAATATTGTTCCGTTGTTTGGAACCCATTCTACAGTAGCCATTCAGCTAGAATTGAAAAAATCCAAAAGCGATTTACTAGGTACGTCGTGTTTAAATTAAATTGGAGAATTGAGATGCCGACATATTCAACCAGGTGCGCTTTAATTAGTCTACAAACACTTGAATGTCGTCGCAAATATTACTCAGTCATGTTTGTCAAAGATATTTTAGACTATCGAATTAATTGTCCACATTTGCTATCGCTTTTAAATTTTTACTTTCCTGGTCGAAGAATTCGGGAACGAACTCTGTTTCATATTCCTTTTCATAGATTTAATTATGCCATCAATGAACCTGTTAATCGTTGTTTAAATGAGGCTAACGCAGTGTCCTTTGCATTAGACTTTTTTTCATTATGTTCAAGGCAAAGTTTTAAAAATAAATTGTTAATTATTTTAACTACTTTAAATTCTTGACTCCTTTTTGATGGAGTTATATTTTCCTTTTTGCCATCTCATTTGTTTTATATTATTATTTTTAATTTTACTATTCATGTTATATATCCTTACCTGTGTAATCTGTAATGAAATTTTTTAATTTCTGTAGATGAAATAAATAAATAAATAAATAAGACCTTGTATAAGACCTTAACCATCCCAGTCCTGCTTTACGGCGCGGAAGCATGGACCTTATCGAAAGCGGATGAGGAAACTCCTGGTCGTTTCGAAAGAAAAATGATCTTTGGTCCCGTATGCGAAGACAATGTGTGGAGAAGAAGATACAACAACGAGCTGTATGAGCTGTACCGCGACATGGGCATAGCCAGAAGAGTACGCATCGCGAGGCTACGATGGTTGGGCCATGTAGAGCAGATGGACCCACACGCTCCGGCTCGTCGGGTGTTCGAAAGCACATTGCAGGGAAATCGCGGAAGGGGAAGACCTCGTCTTAGGTGGCGCAATCAAATGGATGAAGACCTTAACCGACTTGAAGTGCGAAACTGGAGAGAGCTCGCCCGAAATCGAA
The DNA here is from genome assembly GCA_914767635.1 of Melanostoma mellinum. Classification (NCBI taxonomy): domain Eukaryota; kingdom Metazoa; phylum Arthropoda; class Insecta; order Diptera; family Syrphidae; genus Melanostoma; species Melanostoma mellinum. Next base: position 77,168,746 of record OU612058.1, on the reverse strand, counting down.
GTCGTTATAGAAGGGTGTTGGTTGAGGGCCAAGTTCACCCCGAACTGTAATGCCCACCTAAGTAAGTAAGTAAAGTAAACCTGTATACCCTGATCGTCCCAGTCCTGCTTTACGGTGCGGAAGCATGGACCTTATCGAAAGCGGATGACGAAACCCTTGGTCGTTTCGAAAGAAAAATTCTCCGAATGATCTTTGGTCCCGTATGCGAAGACAATGTGTGGAGAAGAAGATACAACAACGAGCTGTATGAGCTGTACCGCGACATGGGCATAGCCAGAAGAGTACGCATCGCGAGGCTACGATGGTTGGGCCATGTAGAGCGGATGGACCCAAACGCTCCGGCTCGTCGGGTGTTCGAAAGCACATTGCAGGAAATCGCAGAAGGGGAAGACCTCGTCTTAGGTGGCGCAATCAAATGGAAGAAGACCTCAACCGACTTGGAGTTCGAAACTGGAGAGAGCTCGCCCGAAATCGAAGTCGTTATAGAAGGATGTTGGTTGAGGCCCAGGTTCACCCGAACTGTAATGCCCACCTAAGTAAGTAAGTAAGCTTGTAATCTCATATTTTGCTATCTTAATGGCAGAAGTCAGGCTGTGACAGTAGCTAACAGAAGCTCATCATTTCCAACTCTTCACCGATTCTGCGAAAGTAGATTCCTTGGTTTTAAATGCAAAAAAACAACGCTATGTCTTTCAACATGGGTCCTCAATTGCTAAATAGTCTTACTCTTGAAGGCAATATTACCACATATGAAAGTAAAGCAAGGGTGCTTGAGTTTGTTTTGGACAACAGGCTTACTTGAGAGAGCCATATAAATAGCATAATAAGAAAAATCACCATTTACTCTGAGAAGACTTTACTCCATCAACGACCATCTACCTTTAAATATGCAAAGCTCTTATGCTTCTTATTTTTCTTTACAGTTGTAGAGTTCACTGTGGCTGCAAAATCACTTTACTAGATAAATTAAAAGTCTGTTTTAATTTCATTGTGAGATACGACCATGTAAATGCATTGACCTATAAATTCCTTGGTTTATTTTTCTGTAGTTTTCTTAATTACCGGTCCATGTTCTTTCTTTTTAAGACCATGAAAACGAAAACTCCTCACAGAACACTTATGTGTGACTTACGCGGTCTTTTATGGTTCGTTCAGCGACGCTTTGAAATAATTTGCCAGATAACTTTAGAAACATTTCAAAGCCGCTGCTGTTTAAAAAAGATATTTTAAGATACAAATCACTGATGAACGTTAAACATATTTGATAAAAACCATTATTGAATCAATTAAATTGTTGTTTGCTGATTTAACACCAATAACAATTTTTTGTAGATTGTAGTGTGTGTAAGTTGTGTGTCGTTTGGATGGACCAAGGGGGGTAAGCAACAAACAAGGATTAACTTAATTTGTTATGTGACATATATTTGTTAATGTTCATGAAATCAAACTTTATATTCATTCTTAATGGCCGCTTTGATGATCTGTAATGGTCCTAGGTAGAGCTTTTGTTTTAATAATAAAAAAAAAAAAAAAAAAAAAAAATAGGTCTATCAGGCCACAGAACTATTATAAATCATACCAACATATATATTTAAATAGGCCCACCGTATATTGATTTCAACCCAGTCAGTTGCCCTAACAGACATTCTTGCAAGGCAATGGTAGGAAAATAAGGTTATAAAGGGAAATCATGTCTTCGTTTTCACAGTTGTTATAAAAAGGGAAGGAAGTAGTACTTGCCCTTGAACCCGTAAAAGATCTTACTGCGTTACGTGCGATATTTTACAGCAAATTAGGCTTATGGCCGCCTAGTTGTGAGGCTACCTCATCCGTAATGACAAAATCCAAATTGGTAGAAAGTTGTCGCAGCAGTCTAAGACTGCTCAGCGCAACGAACACCGTAACTTTAAGCCAATAAAGCAGGAAAAGAATTCATCAAAACATTACAAAAAACTGCCAATGATAGGTGGTCCACTTTAGGAACTTGCCGGTTTTCTAGGAACCTTTGATCAGACATTTCCAAGAAGAAAACTGAATTTTTACTCAAGCCTAGCAAGCTTCGGTTCACACCGTTGTTTGGGTTTCTCACGGTTCACAACTATGTACATGATGAAAATGGATGTGAGCATATCCGATTTATGAAGAGGATGCCACAATGAAGAACCAGGGTTCCAAATGGTTTAGTAAGACTCTTCAAATCAGTAACCACAAATAACCCCGAGTAATCCAAGTGAGGTGTTACGGTTTGCGGCTCCATTCAAACTAACCTTACCTAACACATAAAATTATTAGTTTCAATTTTGACCTTGCAGTACAAGCACAGCCATATATTAGAAAAAAAATGTTTATTCCAATCAAATAGACAATACAAAAAAGGGCGAGTGTCAAACGTTTAAGGCTAAATAATCATTGGCTAACCGTGCGATTTGTCTCCAAATAGAAACTGCTTAACTGTGAATTAATTACATTGCGCTAATTTGGACACTAATATGCAAATTCACAAATCCATTAAAGATGCCCATCCATCAAACTAACTGTAATATAATCCCTTTGTTTATGGATTGAAATTGAAAAAACCTGATTTTACAACGAAATATTTGTATCACACTAAATTTATGAATGTATAGTAGACCATTCACAAATGATTTTGTATACACGCGCTACCTGTGACAATGAAATTACAGATCACCCACAAATTGAAATAATTAATCAAAGTGGATAGGGAGTCGACCTGAAGTTGATGTGTCGATGACTGCCTTCTTTATATTTTAAAATTTTTTTCCTTTATTTTAACTTGCAGATGACATCGGCTCGGGCATCATTTCAAATATCTTAATTACACTATGAACATTTGTTAATCATTTCACAACTTCGTCTTCAGCGTTAACGTATGCAGCCTGCCCAATGAATGTGACGAAAATGGTACTAAGCGAAGTTGGTATAAAAATGTATAGAAATGAGTCTTTTGGTATCATTTTCTTCTCAGAGCTTTTAACATAACCATCGAAATGCGTAGGTTTTTGGTAAGAGTACCATACGAGCTTGATGGATAAGACATAAGACCTTAACTGCTAACAAACAAATACTTGTTTTAGGTTCTTTGTCTGATTGCTGTTGCTGGATCCGAAAGGTTGGGATATAATTACAGTCCCAGTAGTCGCAGTGGAGAAAGTTCTTACAGTAGTGGCAATGGACATAGCCGTACATTAAGTGGAGGACTTAGCACTGGTGGTTCATACAGTGGTGGTGGCGCAGGTAGCAGTGGTGGTGGACTTAACAGTGCAAGCCTAAGCTCTGGCTCCTACAACAACGGCGGTGGACACAACAGTGGAAACCTTGGTGGAGGAGTTGGTTCAGGTGCCTATAGTGGTAGTGGTGGAATCAACAACGGTGGCGGTTCCTATAATAGTGGTGCTGTTTCTGCTCAAGCCCCAATTGTCACCGAACTCCACAAGGAATTCTACTTCCATTCCGCACCTGAAGAGGTTCACGATGGAAGTAATTCACAAAATGTCCAAACAACTTTGAAAAAGAACCTACGAGTAATTTTCATCAAAGCCCCCGAAAGCAGTGGAGTCAGGAACGCTGCCTTACAAATTGCCAGACAGGCTTCAGAAGATCAAACTGCTATCTACGTTTTGACTAAGCAAACCGATGCCTCTGATATTTCACAACAAATACAACAACTGTCCGAAGCCCATTCACAAAAGCCAGAAGTACACTTCGTCAAATACAGAACACAGGAAGACGCACTTAATGCCCAACGTGCCATTCAAGCTCATTATGATGCTCTAGGTGGTAGCTCAAAGAGTTCTAACGAGGGTGTAGCTCCAGTTTTAAACTATGCTTCAAGTAACCTTCAAGTCGGCAACAGTCGTGGATCAGCTGCAAATACCCCAGTTGCCAATTATCATGGATCAGCATCAAGTAACTCAGTTGCAAACTCACAAAGATCATCTTCACGCAGTTTGAATAAAAGCTATCAATCTTCTGTAAGAATCACACCTGCAATAGTGACGGCTGGGGCACCACCTTTATCATATGTTTCACCGAAAAGCTCTTACCTGCCTCCAGTCGTAGTTTAAGACCAAATTATGATGATATGATTCGAACTAAATTGTGTTATATAGTTTTAAGTTTCATTTTTGCTACGAAAATACCAAATAAAAATAATACATACCTAATTAATAAATAAAATAATTACGTACCTTAATACTGTCGCTCTCTAAAAGACAAAAAAAGAGGGGTTCAGGAGCGTTGGGAGGAAGGAAGTGAGAAGTGGCAGTCACTTCTTGATTTGTAGTGATAGAATGCACTTAAAAAGAACTAATAAATGTTACTTAAACGTCGAAATGAAAATTTTCCTCGAGGAATATTTTTTATGACCCATAGTAGGTGTTTCAATCACAAAAAGGAAACACTTTAAACTATTTTGTTTTTTAAAATGAGTGCTTCCCGGGGTGGAACCAATAAAAAGCAACATAATGATTATTACTTGTCTATTGTCGTTTAAGTATTTCACTCAAAACGCCATTTTCATCGACTTTTGACATTCATTCAGGCAAAATTCACAGATTAGGACTGATTGCGTTTGTAGTGCGTTTGTTTGCTAGAACTTCCTTCATCTATTAACACTTAAAAAAAAGACGGTATCAAATTTAGACCTTTTTGAGCTGACAAATATTAAACAGAAACCACGGTATGCTTTGACAAGCAGTCAGATAAAAGAGTTGTTCATGTACTGGTGTTCACTCCATTACTCCAAATTAAAAAGAGAGTCAAGAAATCACTCCTAAACTTCAATCCAAATTCAATTTTTGAATACTCTCCAGTTCTGTTTAAGTTTACTTTTCAAAAACGATAAAGTTCCAGCTAGGTTCGCAAAGTTTGTGGGTATGGTTATAAGATTTTCTACTGTGGAACGGTAAAGGGTAAAAACGCATCGATTTTACCTTGCGGGGGATCTTCTTGTGTATTTACCATTTCGAATTCATCATCATTTAAAAGTTCTCTTCAATAAAATCTTTATAAACGCCAACATACCGTCATCATTTAAGAAATCTGTCATTTTCTCTATTCACAAAAAAGGTTCACTAGACTGCGAGGAAAACTACAGAGGAATTTCATTCATGCATGTAATAGCAAAAATATTCTGCAGCATTTGGGAGGCTTGAAAAATGAGTCGAACAGAATGACATTTTATCAGATCTATAAGCAGGTTTCAGAAAAAACTTTTCAACGATTGATCACATTTTCACTTTATCGTCTATAGTCAAAGCATTTCAAGCAAGAAACAAAAGGGTGTTTTCATTTTTCGTAGACTTCAAAGCCGCTTTTGACCTAGTCAATAGGAACGCTCTCATTTATAAGATGTCACAATTGTGTATATCTACAAAGTTCCTAAAATTAGTTAAACAGATGTACACAGACACGAAAGCAGTGGAGTGAGCTTTTCAAGATGGTTTAACACTAACACAGGAGTAAAACAAGGATGTCCACTAAGCGCACTTTTGTTCTCGTTATTTATAAATGATGTCGTTGATGAACTTCCTGGAGGAATAAGAATAGCTGGCTGCACTGCCAATGTACTTTTATACGCTGATGACCTCGTCATACTCTCAGAATCACCAGAAAGTTTACAACTATCTAACTATCTAGCTACTGCCACACATGGGGACTAACTATAAACACAGAAAAATCCAAAATAATGATATTTGGTCCCACACTAAGAGCCTACAATGAGAGAAGATGGATATATAATAATACGCAGCTGGAGGTAATGAAAGAGAGATTAAATATCTAGGCTTAAAACTGAACCCAACATTAGACTAAAAACTTCATCTATCAGGGAAAGCCAACAGCTCACAAAGCTTGTTAAATCTAACATGGAAAAATATCTTTTCCAACAAAGTTATTTTATCCACAAAATACATAATCTTTGATTCAGTGGTGAAATCGACTCTTTTATATGCTGCAGGTTTGGGGAGCAGAAGAATACGATGAAATTGAAACATTTCATAGGAATTTCATAAAGAAACTTTTCAACTTACGCCAGAATACACCTAACTACGCCATATATTTAGAAACTGGGCTACCAAAACTTCTGACAAGTACGCTGAAGTCTCAAGCTGATTATTTTATCAAAATCTGCAGCAGCTATCAGGAGTCAAGGCTTTATAAAAATCTGCTTTTATATGAGCTAAGAAACAAGGACTGATGGCTTGCAAGATGGCAGACTATTGCCAATGAATGTGGAGTGAGACTTAACGAAAATTTCAACAACGTAAACCATCTGAAAGAACAACTGTACAGCATCATAAAGAAAAATGAGGATTTAATGAGGTGTTCTTTTATAGAAAAAGCTAAAGAATCGTTCAGTAGATTAATCTACAGTCAGTTAAACTACAATCTCGGTTCCCGAAACTATTTTAACGATTCATTAAGTTATGCAGAAATATCATTAATATTTAAAGCAAGATGCGAGGTTCTGAACTTAAACAAAAACCCTTACAATGGAAGTTTCAATCAATTTTGTTCACTGTGTAATTTAAAATCAAAGGAAGATTGTCTACACTTCATCAGTATATGCCCAATATTAAAATTTCAAAGACGCTTATTTTTCGGAAAAAATACTCTTACATTACAAGAGACAATAAACATTCTAAACGAATATGATTGGAAAACAATAACCAAATTCTTGAATAGTATTTAAAAGTACATATTGGTATTAATAACAGAATACCACTAAATTAACAAAAATTTTAACTTAAACATCTTTTGTACGTACAATTATTTCTGTGTATTAAAAATCTCAAAATAAAACCAAAATGGCATACGCCGGCATAGCCATAATTCAAAATGTTATGTGAAATTTCAATGTATGAATGAAAATAAATGAATTACTTACTTATATTTCGAATTGGCAGTTTGATGTCTCTTAAAATGGTTATAACGAGTGATTTTTAAGAGGTTTAGAACTTTTTTTTTAAAAAAACACAAAAAATTCGAAAAAATGAATGAAATATTTATTTGAATCGATAGTTTGAACCTTGCAATTTAATGTTTAAAGATAATTTCATGCAAATGTTGACCGCGGCTGCGTCTCAGGTAGCCCATCCGCTGAGTCCAATTTTGGCATACTCTTTCACACATATCGGCCGGTATCTCACGAATGAATGCATGGATGTTGGCTTCCAGTGCGTCAATCGAAGCGGGCTTGTCCCTATAGACATTAGCCTTGACATACCCCCACAAAAAATAGTCTAATGGTGTCAAATCGCACGATCTAGGCGGCCAATTGACCGGCCCGAAACGTGAAATTAACTGTTCACCAAACTCGCCTCACAATTGCGCCATTGTTTCGCGTGCTGTGTGGCATGTGGCACCGTCTTGTTGAAACCACATATCATGCAAGTCAAGAACTTCCATTTCAGGCAAAAAAAAGTTTGTTATCATCGCTGTAACAAAGGCCTAACTGCTGGGAACGGCACCGAATCGACATTTCGCGGTCTTCTGTCACACTAGCTGATACGGCCGCAATATTTTCTTGACTACGCACAGTACGTAAACGTGTTGGTGGTTTAATGTCCAACAAAGTAAATTTGGTCACAATCTTCCGAATAGACTGCTCAGAAGGTCGAGAATGCCGACCATAAAATGGAAGCAGCGCGCGATGAACATTTCGAACCGAGCACGAATTTTGATAGTAAAATTCAATAATTTGCAAGCGTTGTTCATTTGTAAGACGATCCATGGTTAAATTGCAAGCCAAACTGAAGCTGTTTGACAGTGACACAAGGTACTAAACACACGTCAGCTGTCAAAACCAGTGTTGCCAAAACCAAACCAGCTAAAAAATCACCCATTACAAAGGAAGAGTGTGGAATATTGTCAGTGCATAGTGCAGGCCAAAGTGAATGTTAGCAGGTGAAAAATATTAATTTTGAATAAAGTTTAACACTTTTTTTGTTTATTGGCAAAGTTACAAACCGTCATGTCACAGCCAAATTATTACTAGTTTCGAAAGGAAACTAAAAACGAGCCAAAGAAGTGAAATGATAATGCCAAAGTAGTAATAAGTAAAAATAAGCTACTTTTCAAGCAAAATCAAAGAGCTTTAAAAATAATACAAGAAAAAAAAAATACAGAAGGTCCAAGAAGCGAAATAAATAGTTAGGATTTTCATGTGTTGATTCATTTCGAAAAGGCATTCGATCAGCAGCCGCAAGATCTAATATGGGTGAGCCTCAGACAACAAGGAGTTCTATATTCCTATTTGATCAAGGATTTATACATAAAGGAGAAAAATAATGTGGTATTTGCAACACCGCAATAGAACTTCATATTCAGTTGTGTGTATTGAACTCCCCGTAATTGAATTGCTACAAGGGAGCGTTTTTATATTCGCGGAATGGGGGATATAGGGTGGAAATAAAAAAACCTGCAAGACGGATACATTTTTCAGATCTTTCAATAAATTTATTTATACCCTCATAAAAAAATGTTTTTTCTTTACCTTCAAAATACGCGGAAACTGCCTCTTTGACTTCATCATCATTGGTAAATTTCTTACCCCGAAGCTCTTTTTTCACTTTTGGGAACAGATAATAATCGCTCGGGGCCAGATCTGGACTGTAGGGTATGGCGTATGGGTGATCCAAAATATCGAAGCCCACTTTATGCAGGGCAGTCAACGCAATGCGGCACTTGTGCACGGGCGCGTTGTCGTGCAAAAGCAGCACACCTTTCGTCAATTTCCCCCGTCTTTTCTTTTTCTTTTAATCGCTCTAATATTGAAGCGTATTAAAATGAGTTTTCCCGCTGACTGTGACATCTTAAACTTTTTGGGAGGTGCTGTGCCTTTTTTGTGCCATTGCATGGAGTCTTATTTAGACTCAGGCTCATAATGATGAACCCAAGTTTCGTCTCCAGTAAGAATTTCGACTTAGTACACGATCCTTGTCTTCATTGCAGAAGTCCAAAAATGCACTCTACGCGCTGTTGTATTATACATATTTTACTTTGTACTCCCGATTATGTTGCTTGGTTGACGATAGCTCGAAGACAAATTGTCTAAGAACAATGAAACCTCGTATTTAGTTTAATTAAGAGTAGCTTTTAAGGGCGGCCGTGGTGCAGTGGTAGAGTGTTTAGTAGATAGGCCGGACGCGTGGGTTCGAATCCCGCTCTGGGCATCTACTTTTCTTTCAGCCTCCCAGTTTCATATGGACGCCGCCCTTGAGGTTATATATGTGAAATTACTAACAACTTATTTCCAACTACTGCAACACAAAAAAAAGGAAGGCTGCTACTCTGGTAGTACAATGGACTGGATATTAGGTCTGAGTTCTCCAGATTAGCATATAAGCCTCCTCTTTTTACAAAAAAAAAAAAAAAAAGAGTAGCTGAACTCGTTACGACTATAATGAGCGTAGTCTCCCCCCCTCTAACTCCCTCATTCCGCGAATATAAAAACGCTCCCTCGTATCTAAATTGGCTCTTCTATAAATTAAACAATTATGGATGAGATACTTAAGAGTCCATAATTTGAAGTAAGGACCGTACTGTGGTTGAAGTTGGAAAGTAACACGATTCGGAATGTAGGCGACGAGACCATAGTAGGGTATGAACAAATACCCAGGTATGTAGAACTCTGAGATCAGAATCAACACTCACCAGAAAAAGAAATAATAAGAACAAGAAACAAAATATTAAACATTGAACACTTGTTAGCAAACAAAAATTAAATCTAGTATCACAGAGTATGTCCTATCGCGACAATATACGTTACACTTTCGCTCTTCTTTATGCTTCATCATCTGAATAGCTTACAGTGCAACTTTAAGCTGTTGCATTTTTTCTTAAATTTCTTTCAAATTTCAATGTACTAATTTGAAAAACCGACATACATAGCTACTAAACACAATTTGCTGATGATGATACCATTCAATTTTTTTAGGTTTTAAGAAAGAAATTTTTCCCCAAAACTTTTTTTCATAAAAACAAATGGCAGATTTTATTCCCTCATCCAATAACCGTTTTGTGCAATAAAGTTCTTTTTTCTATGTTCAAAAAATTATGAAACGGTTTTTTCCTATTTGCTTTGAATAAAAATTTATTCATGAGAATAGGAACAAAAATCCATTTTATATGAAATTAACGAAATAAAAAAACAATTTATGGCTACATTGCAACAAAATGATGTTTTGCTACTTATTTATTTAAATTCATAATAAAAACGAAAATTAGGTATTTGAAAAATAAACAGGAGAATACAAAAAGTAAAATTGATCTTTTAAATATGTTAATATTTTTTAAGTTGCGAAGGTAGGTACTTTATATTTTGTCCCGTCAAAATTCTATAATAACTCTTTCAAAAATATATCGTTGGTTGTTTAACATATTACTTTTTTACTTTTTTACGAAGGTGCGATATATACACTTGTAGGTATCACTCTATTTGTTTCTAATGGTTAACTAAGATAAGTTGCGATAAAAAAGAGTGATCAGTAAAAATACTTTTCCAGTGGTAATAGAACTACCGTTAATTGTTTACAGAAGAACATAATTGAAGTGATGTTAAATAATTGAGTTTCGTGTATCCATTACTATAACCATATGTACCATACAATTTTTTCTTGTAATAAATGAATTCAAAATAATGAGTACATTATCTGCAATCTTTTGTATAAGGTGCAGATCACAAAAAAAAAACACCGACATCACTTTCGACTGAATGTTATTCAGCAACCAAAAGCCTCGGCTAACAATTATGATTTCAACGTTGACGACCCAAGCAAACGAAAAAAGGACAAAACCCCGGATCTGCACGTGGAACGTAAGATCCCTTAACGAATTACGTGCAGCTGGAGAATTAGCTGACGCCCTGGACAGCTAGAATGCAGACATAACCGTCATCCAAGAAGTACGATTGAATGGGCCGGGCAAAAAGAAGAAGAAAAACTGCGACATCTACTATGGCGACTGCAACAGAAACAACGCTTATTTGAGTGCGGATTTGACGTTAGAAATAGACTCAAGGATAAAGTTATCAGCCAAAACCTTGTAAATGAGCGTATAATGATTATCCGCATGAGGGCTGAGAAGAGATATGACGTGGGAAAGCTACAATTGCAAGAGACTGCCAGTGTCCCTCCAACTATCCTTGAATCTTATGCCGCCAGCATCAAGCATTGAAGACGAGTGGTAGTAATGTCAACAAGCCATCAGAACCGCTGCCTCTGAAGTTCTGGGTTTCACTCGGCCCCCAAAACGAAGCCCATGGTTCGATGGAGAATGCAGGCAGACAAATGCAGCCAAACAAAAAGCATGACAAATTAATGCTGATGCAAAAACGAACGAGGGCTGCTTACGATCAGTATAATGAGATTTACAAGGAGAAAAGAATGCTCAAAAGAAAAAGAAGCAGCATGAGATGCGCTCGTTTGTGGATATTGAGAGGTGCCATTACAGGAAGGAGATTCGGAAGTTTTACCCGAACTCAAGCCTGTAAGTACCAGCAGGGAAACATAGTAATAGAGCCAAAGACTGCTTAACGGCTATGAAGACGCCAATCCCTCTGTCAGGCAGAATGTATTGTGGTTTTAGACCAGAGAAATCCACAGTAGACCAAATTTTTATACTACGGGAGATCTTGGAAAAAACCCGAGAATATTTTAATATGGGTTATAATATAAATTGGGTTATGTGCATTTAACACTATCTTTTTTTTCTAAAAATATAAAATGTACTTAGATTTCTTAATATATTCTATGTTTATACAAAATTGTAAGACCTGAATTTTTATTAAGAAATAAACTTACTACTACTACTACTACTACTACTTATATCGATATGCACCCTCTTTTTATCGATTTCAAGGCTGCGTACTACAGTATTTACAGAGACGAGCTGTACAGAGCCAGATCTAGTTTCGGCATCCCTGCAAAACTCGTACGATTATGCAGGATGACTTTCTCCAAAGTCAAAAGTCAAAGTCAAAGTGCACGCTGCTCCGTCAAGATCGGTATAGAACTCACCGAGAACTTTGATGTCGAAAAAGGCTTTAGGCAAGGCGACAAACTGTCATTCTGTTTCTTTAACATCATACTTGAAAAGATTGTACAAAACTCAAACGTCAACACCAGAGGAACAATCTTTCAAAAGTCTGTACAATTACTCGCCAACGCAGACGATATTGACCTAAAGCGAAGAAGGAAGCATGGTTTTGCGAGCATTGAAACCGAAACTGCAAAAAAGGATTTGATGGCTAGTGATGGCAAAACGAAGTATATGGTGTCATCAAACAAGTACAGCCAACATCGAAGAATTGGACAAAACGTCACATTAGACAGACATAACTTCGAAGTAGTACAGGACCTCGTTAAACGAGGATCCGCGATAGATACGGAAAACAACATCAGTGCCGAGATCAACTCTTGCCAACGGTTGCTTCTTTGGGTAAAGAAGGCAATTGAGAAACAAAACCCTCTCTAGAAAAACCAAGGTAACCCTTTATAAGACTTTAACGTTAGCGTTAGTTAGCGTTGACTTTGTCGAAAGCGTATGAAGTCGTTTCGAAAGAAAAATACTCTGAATAATCTTTGGTCCCGTATGCGGAGAAGAAAATACAACATTGAGCTGTATGAGCAGTACCGCGACATGGACAAATGGACATAGCTAGAAGAGTACGCATCGCGAGGCTTCGATGGCTTGGCCATGTAGAGCGGATGGATCTAAACGCTCCGGCTTGACCGGTTTTTGAAATTGCAGGAAAATCGTGGAAGAGGAAGACCTCGTCTTAGGTGGTGCAATCAAGTAAAAGAAGACCTCAACCGACTCAGAGTGCAAAACTGGAGAAGCTCGCCCGAAATCGAAATTGTTGGTGTAAGATGGTGGTTGGATGGTTTACGGAATCAACGGTGGACTTCAGCAGCCAAAAAAGCAGAAACCCCTGAATCAGCTACTCCGACATATGTATTTGGTTTAAAGGTCATATGTATTTGGTGATGGTGGCGGATGAGCTGCTGGCGCTCTCACACCTCTGCAATGGTAACTGATACCCGATTGTCCGGTCCTTTATATCCAAAGCGATCCTAAAAGGAGCTGCTCTCCAAGTTAAGAGTTCTGTGTGGGGTTAACTACCCAACGCACGGTTCCGAAACGACTAACAACAAATCAAACGAAAACAGGACAAAGACTTCCGGATCTGCACGTTGAACGCAAGATTCCTTAACAGATTACGTGCAGCTTTAGAGATTCTACGCCTTTTGAAGGATATACAGTTTTGCTCTATCTAAATTTGAATGGTGGTCTACATTTGGGGTACACCAAGCACATGTGCTTCGTGGTATACACCTTTTCAAAGCGACCAGTAAGCCAGACGAAATCAGTCTCTGCAAATGAGTTAGTCTTAAACAAAACTGCATTGTCGCAGTCTCACTCGTAACAATTGGAAAAGTTTTACTTCCTCCGCATCACACCAAACTCGAAATTATTTTTTAATTTCAGGATCCTGAGTACCGAAGGAAACTTTTAGTGAATTGAAAAGAATTTTTCTAGCAAGAAGTGTAGGCAATTGTTAGGAGACCTGACATTCGACGTCCTGTAAAGTTCCATCTGCTATATCTAAATCTGAATTGAGAGCATGGAATTGCGTCAAGGCCGTCATTGATGATGTGTTGGGTATCACCCGCTTGAAAAAATTGGATTGTACGAAGAATTTTGAAGAATAATAAATATTTTTCCCTAGTTGAAAATAAAAATTCAAATCTTTTTTTTTTTTGTTAATCATTTTTATATATATAATTCTGCTGTACCTGTGAACTCCTCCTAAACGGTTTGGCCGATTTAAATGAATTTTTCTGTATGCGTTTGAGTGGCGCCCTGGATCACAAATCAGCCCGGCAGATGACGCTGCAGTTGCAGTTGCTGTTCGTTAGTCTGGCTAAAACTCGAGAACGGCTGAAGGGGTTTATCATATCTTGATCTTGAAATGTTCGTGTAGGTCTAGGGAAGGTTTAAAAGCTTTTATTTTATCCCTATAATCCCACGGGAACAGAAACAGGAACGTGTATGGGGAACCTTAAAGTCACTTGACCGATCTCAAAAACTCTTTCAACTCTAGGATGATACATCATCCCTCATATTTTTGACATAGACTTATATTTCACATATTTCCACAGGAACGGAAGATTCCCTCAGGAACAGGGTTGGAAATGGAAACTTAGAAACTACTGAGCAGATTTCAAAAATTCTTTCGGCACTGGGATGCCACATAATCCCTCAGTAACTTAGCGTAGATTTCATCCCTATAATCACGGGAATAGAAACAGGAATGAGAACGGAAGCCTCAAAACTACAGACCCGAGCAACGCCGGGCGGCTCCGCTTATTAAATAACAAATAGTAAGATTATTGGATTGTTTGTTTTTAAGAACTCTTTTGATTTTCGACTGGAAAGATAGAGATTTAAATTTTTTTAGTTTAAAGTGTTACTTTTACAATATATTCGCAAAACAAAAGGAATTGATTTAAAGTGATACTATTTTTTTTTTTGATAACTTTGACCTAAGTTATGACAGCGTCTTCTAGGCCTTTGGTAGAGATAAGGATCTTGAAGGGATATTGGATAAGACTAGATTTCCTTCCCATATTCTTTCGGGAACGGAAAAGGGAATGGCGAAATAACCAGGAAACTGGAAAGCAATGAACCGATTTCAAAAATTCTTTCACTGTTAGAATGCGTCATCGTCCCTGAGCAATCTAAACCATATTTCATCAGCATTTTCCCACAGGAATAGGAACGGGAATTCAAAAAAAAAAAAAAAAAAACTGTACCGATTTCAACGCTATTTCACTTTTACAGTACAAGGTCGATTCCAAAAACTGAGTAACATAAACTACAGGGTGCGACAAAAGTATGGAAACCCCTGGAAATATGGCAGAATATGCGTTAAAAAAAATCAAAGACCCTATATCCGGCGTATTTTTCGACGAGGAATCTGATGGTGATCTTGAATTTGACCTTGGACGTACGCTTGAAGCCCCAGCGACCCAAAAACAGATTTTTCAAAAGTCTTTGATTTTTTTCTAACGCGCCATATTTCCAGGGGTTTCCATACTTTTGTCGCACCTTGTATATTTCATCCCTATTCTCCCACTAGAATGGAAACTTGGAAACTACTTAACTAAACTTACTCAATTCGATTAACGTAGGTCCTGAGCTACGCCAGGCAGGTCAGCTAGTTTTATATAAAATTCGGTTTTCGTTCCTATTCTAGTGAATAACTTTTTATTCAAAGCCGTCCAAAAAGCCGTTTTATAATTTTTTGAGTAAAAAACCTTTCCAAAATTATGTACAAAACCACTATTGGATAAAAGAATAAAATGTATTTTTATAAAAAAAGGTTTAGGGCGAAATATCTTTCACTAACCTTAAAAAATGAATGATACCATTGTCATCAGCACTTTCAAATTATATTTCGGGAGAAAATTCTGATTCTCAGTGTTATTTTTACATCACACAAGATAAAAAATAGTAAAATTGTTGAAGAATAAAATTTACCTCTAGTTTTTCGTTGTACTTCTTCGCTATGTTTGTTTTAGCTTCAAGCTCTTTCTTCAGTTTAGATAATTGCAGTATGTCTTCCATGTCCTTTTCGCAAACATCAAGTTTCGAAAGCATGTCGGTTGGAATAATGTTGTGACTATTATCATTCTCATCACCTTCTTGATACTGAAATAAATACATTTATATGTATATTTATATGTTTATATAAAACATAGTGCTTTCTGTTAGAAATAAATACTAGACAAGTTTGGGACGAACCTCTCCAAACGTGTTTAGCTCCGTGTTATCTGTCACGGTTTCAGTGTCCAGTCTTGTAGCAGTAGACTCTATGTTGAGAATATTTTGCAGGAAAATCTTGCCAAAATCCAATATTTTATTTAATCTCAAAGTAAACTGATCTTTTTCCTTTGCAATTGCATAACTCTCACAGAGTTGGTAATCATTCAAGGGAAGCGGAACGAAGCCATTGAGAAAAATATCCTCTTCTAGAGGTATTGCTGAAATTATAAATAAATAAGAAAAATGAAGCCAGTATTAATAAAAGAAATCGTTTAAATTTTTTTCATACATTTTGTATCATTGGATTCTTGTCTTTGGAATTGTTGTAATATACGGATATGTTCTTCTAACTCGAGCCATGGATTAAGTTCTTGTTCCCTTTTTTCAGTTAAATTTCAAATTTAAGTATTCCATAAATTTTAAGTTTACTTACCTGGTGTTGTAAAAAGTTTTCCATAAATCTGTGTTTACTGTCAACCAGACGCACCAAACCTTTCCAACAAATAAATATAATATTGTTAACTACTTTTCATTTCATATAAAATTTTATTTGTTTTACTTTAACATATTGCAAAAGTGTGTTTAAGTCTTTCACATCCAGATCATCATCACTGAAACTGTTTTTGGCTTAATTTATCTGCTCAATAATTTTAAATAGAAAAAGTGCTTACCTGTTGGAATTAGAAATTTTTTCTTTGTACTCGGCGAGTCGTTTGTTAGCACAATTAACAACTATACCTAAAACCTGAATTGCGACGTTAAATGCGTGGTTCAAAATCTCTTTTCTGGAATCTGAAAACGAAATTTGTATGTTGTTTAAGTTGTAATTATTATTTAACTTCATCGTTGAAACTAATCAGACTGAAATGAGTATTTTATAGTTTTTATAGTTGAGTAAAAGTTATAAAATCTCCCAGGCCTATTTTGGGCGTACATACATATGTCTCTTTTATTATGTACTATTTAAAAACATTGAAATGATTGAAAAAAAATCCTATTTGATTTTTTTAGGTACGTCTATAGGGTCAACGGAGCTTATACAAAAACGCCAAAGATTAGGTGCTGATTAATTTGAGTGTTTTGTGAGAAAGTATCAATTGATTGCAAAAGGCTACTGATGCAAAAAACAAATTGACTTGTTTTAGAAAAGCCTGGAAGGAAATAGATGGCTGTATTTTTTCCTAATGTGGCAGAATTTTTCATATCCATTCACTATAAGGTGAACTCTTTTAACACTCTCAGGCAAGCTTTTAATGTGTAGAATCGGCGTGTCAAATATGTAGAGCAGAAGTAGAGTCAATAAAGTGAGAAATGGATGTTTTTTCAGTGGAAGCTTCTTTATCAACTATTGGTGGTTTTTATTTAAAAAGGATTCGGCTCATGTGGGATTTTTGTCAATGTAGAGTGTATACTCATCAATTATGTTTCAACCAGAGCTTGTATTAGAAAAGTACTAACAGCAATCGCAGGAAATCAAGTGAGAAACAAATACCATTATCTTCACTGCACTGCTCATTTTTATTGAACAGAGTATAGAAAAGTATTTAACTAAGGTAACAAAACATAGCAAATTCTTAAAGACCTCGGTTTATATTAAAAATAAGGTTATATATTTAACTTTTTAATTTTTTAAACTTACCATCTGATGTGTTGTGCGTTATAACAAAAATGTTTAGGGCAGCAATTTTTAGCAAACGATGGCGTGTTATAATCAACGGAGACGGTAAATTTAATATAACTTTCAATTGCACAAGATTTTTTTTTACGTTTTCTTGAAAGTTCTCGAAACTAAAATAAAAATGGTAAGGTTTTTATGGAAGTAGCAATTTTTAGTTGTTTTATATTTACCCTATTCCGGAAAAAAGTTTTCCAATTATGTACAAATATGTGGATGTAAACTGTTTTACAATCTAAAAATTAAATGTTGAATGCGTTTTCAGTAAAATTTTAAATTTTGTTTTTCAGTAATTTACTAACCTCTTCACCAGGTAATTCAGATAGTTTCTTTTCCTCACTTTCGAAATTTTTATTCGTAAAATCTGTTTTGTGTAGTCTTCGCAGCCCATCTGGGTAAACCCACACTTCTTTACGCAAGGACTTTGGTTCTTTTACGATTTTACGTTCAGGAGTTCCAAAAAGTGGTGATTTGTTGTTTTCCTCATACTGGCAAAAAACGAAGTTAAAAAATAAATTGAAATAATCTGTCACAGCTAAAGAACAAAACTTACTTTTTTGCGAATTTCATCGAAAAGTACCTTAAGACTTTCTCGTGCTGATTGAATCGCATTGGAAGACATAAGACTTCGCATATGATAATAAATTGCGTCAAGTTTCTTCCTCTGTGAACAAAAATGTACTCAAATTATTTTAAATAAAAAGTTAACAAAAAACTTACGGAATAAATAGCCAATATCGCTAGTTGGTTGTACGGAATACCATTTGAAGGGATCAGACTTTGTGCCCGTTGATAGAATTGGCAAGCTTCAGTATAGTCATTAGAATTAAGAATCTTCGATTTGTATCTGCATAAATCGCCTAAGCATATCAGAATCTTTTGTGACGATACTTTAGCAATAAATTGATATTTGTGGGTTGGTTCATTATCATTGCAATTGCTTCTTAAATATTTGCGACTAAGATTTTCCAAGACCAAAGCGTAGTATTGTAGTCCATCATTTATTAAAACAATGGATTTCCATTCGTTTTGTCCTTGATTTTCTTCGGTATGGATTTTAAAATATTCAATAACGTTGTAATAGAGCAGCTTCCAGAAATACGATTCGACATTTTGTTCACAACAGAATTTCAACTGATTCAGAAGTAATTGTAGAAAAATGTCTTTTAATTGCTTACGAAAGCCGTTAAATGAATCCCAATTCTAAATGAAAAACAATTGTTACAATTATTTATTTTTATTATTCCTATCTAAATGTATAAGAGAATTATACTTTGCTTATTTGATCTTGAGTTAACCACAGAGATTTTTAAGTTTATTATGTAACTTTTAATGAACAACATGACTTGAAATGGCTACTTGGTTCAGATATAACCTACCATTACCACTTGATCTCAACACACAATTTGTCAAACAGTTCTGTCTGTTTTTTATGACCCGTTGCGTGTCTGCGTTCTTTGCGATCTATGCAAAAGATGCTTAAAATAATAACAAGGTCCTCCACTTTAACTAAAGGCATGTTAAGAAAAAAATCCACAAGCCCCATATTTGGGGTTACATAAATAAAATAAATAAATAAATAAATTTTTGTAGCTTTCCTAATTTTTAATTTAAAAACTACTCCTTCTCTCAAGCAAAGATTGTTTCTACGAGCTCCTGCGGGATTAAATCTTGTCCGCATCTCAAAATTCATAAAGGTATATATAACGATCCCCAGATCAATCTACCGCCAACCAAATTAACCATGTTGCGATCGACGCATAGCACACTTCCAGGGTGAACTTTGACTCAGTGTAGCCAAGGTACGAATGAGGATATCTTTGCGCAAACCAACGCTGTGAAGAGATATGACGTCGGAAAGCTACAATCGCAAGACAAACAAAAAGCACACTTGTTGATGTAAAAGAGAATAAGGGCTGCTTTCAACAAATACAACTAGATTAACAAGGAGAAAAGATGGTAAGAACACCAACTTCTTAAAAGAAAAAGAAGCAGCATGAGAAGCGCCCGTTTCAGGAAAATGAGACTGTGCTTAGTGGCAATGAAGACACTTATTCGCTGTCAGACAGAATGCCTCATTCAACTTGAACGGTGATGAAGAATGACGTCCTGTTGACCTAGAAGAAGTAAAGCTTGCCAGGCAGGAGATAAATTGGAAATGAACATGAACCAGCTGATTTGCATGGTATCGTCGGAATAAAGTATGCCCGATGAATGGAACCACATTATCGTAGGTCCGATCCTAAAAAGGGGGACCTTCACAATTGCCCCAATTACAGAGGAATAAGCCTCCTTAACGTCGCGTATAGGATCTTGATAGGTTCTTATCAATGTGGTTTCAGACCAGAAAAGTCCACAATAAACCAAATTTTC
Source organism: Melanostoma mellinum (assembly GCA_914767635.1). Classification (NCBI taxonomy): domain Eukaryota; kingdom Metazoa; phylum Arthropoda; class Insecta; order Diptera; family Syrphidae; genus Melanostoma; species Melanostoma mellinum. Next base: position 77,148,849 of record OU612058.1, on the reverse strand, counting down.
ACATTACGGCAGATTCGAGAATATAATAGGTCTGTTTCTTTACTTTCTGGGTAAAGCTTGGGTAAAAGCTCGTGAAAAAGTTTGGGCTCGGGCTTTTTAATGTTGTTTTTGTAATCTCCATCCGAAAATGAAAAGTAAAGATACACCTTTTGGGATGTTTCTTGCTGAATGACATTTATCATGCACTCTCCGTAGAGATGTAAAAAAACATACAAACAATTTTGTTTCAGAAACGTATTAAAATGAGCTCAAAGCAATATTGCATTGCATATTTAACATTATTTTGAATTTTCAAACCAATAAAGAGAGATTATTCTTTCCATTTTTCATTTAATTGCAAAAATGAATCCAAATTCAATCGAAATGTTTCGATCAGCTGATTTCACAAACAGCCGATTTGACAAGCAAGAAAGTGCACGAGCAAATTGTTCGGGTGAATTCTTACTGGAGGGGAAGTGACAAAAAAGCAAAAGCTCTGCCACTTTTACGTCAAATAAAAGTAAAGATACACGTTTCGGGATCCCGCGGGATCCCGTGGGATCCCTCGGGTGAGTAAAGATACAGACCTAATATCGATAAGCACCATCCGCGTATGACAGTATTTACAGATACCTGACATTTCAACTGTCATTGGTAGAAGTGCGGAAAAAATATAGCTCCTTAAAAGTAAAATTAAAATAGTTCTTTTTATTGTGTAAATAACTTATTACAAATCTGTATTATTGAAAATATTATTCGATTGAACGCAAACAATTGCAAAATTAAAAAAAAAGAAAAAAACAAAATATACAAGATAAAATTGCCAGACTAAAATTAATTTCAACTGCACGGTATTGCAAACGGAACTTTTTTCTATGCACAAACGAAAAGCATCTGAAATTTCACCGGAACAAACTCCTTGTCACAAAAAGTACTCCAGCACACAAAAATCAACGATGGAAGTCAGTAAATTAACAGTCCCAGAGCTAAAAACTATGCTCAACGAGATCTTATCAGACAAACTTAAGGATCTTGCAACAAAAATGGACCTCAATTCACTTTCTGATGAGATCGCATCGCTAAAAACAACAAATATGCGCCTCAACGAGAAATTAGTCAAAATGACTGACAGATGTGAGCTTTTGGAGTCGCAAATGGAATTACTGTCGCGAAAATCAAACGAGAATATCGTAGTCGTTCACCTCCCTTTAGACCAGAACACAGATGCAGTCAACTCGGCCAAACAGACTTGCAAAGGCCTTCTGAGTTTAAAAGGTGATGAAAATGATAATCTTATTGTTAAAAAGACACGAGAAATATTGAACCGAAGATCGAAGAGAGGAACAGTTTTGTTGGAACTTGACTCATCTGAATCTGTCCAAAAAATTATAAGCGCGTCAAGTAAGCTCAAAGGAACGGGGATAAGTGTCCATCGAGAGCAATCAATTCTCTACCGAAAAAAAGGCAATCTTTGTTTGAGACAAAAAATAAACTTCTCGCTCTTAATCCAACCGCAAAGATATTTATAAAAGGCGATAAACTACAAATCGGTGAGAAATTATTTGTTTACACTTTTTCCCGCGGATTGAGTGCTAAATCTGTAAGTGATTTGACATTTATATCACAACAATTTGGAATGGGTGCACTTGAGTTTTTTGACAGCAGCGTGGGAGAAAACCAGACATTCCTTTTGCCGTCGACAGCGCCATCTCAACCAGTATTGATGAACCAGCCTTAGGAAGTCAGTGCCGTCTGCCAAACAATAAGTAGTAACACTAATAATAATTTCACAAAACTAAATATTTTTAGCTACAATATAGCTGGTATTAAAAGCAAACTAATATTACCAGATTTTTTTAAATTAATTCAAAAGTTTGACATAATTATACTGATTGAAACCTTTTTAGAGGAAGAACATCAAAATGATGTCAATAAATTTTTCAAAGATTTTAATATCAGCTATGTTCCTGCAGTAAGAAATAACATTCATGGTAGAGCTAGTGGAGGTATTATCTGTGGCATTAAAAAAAGTAACTCTAATTTTGTTAAGTTTAGGCAAATTAATAGAAAAACTGTTATTCAGATAGATGGTTATAGTAATCGTAAAAGTCACTTCATTATACCCTTGTATTTAAACTGTAATAACTGGTTGAATGATTTTAATGAGCTAAACGATTTTCTAAATAATTTAAATTCAAACAATATTATGCTAATAGGAGACTTAAATGCTAGGATCGGGCTTTTTCAAAATGTCTATTTGGAGGAATTAAATTCTCAATCAAACCTGTTTTCTGGTAGAAATTCTAAGGACGATACTTTGAATAGGAATGGTAGGGCTTTAGTGGAGCTCCTCGAAAGTTTTGGCTATTGGGTGTTGAATGGTACATCGAGATCAGACGTAGATGGTGAATTTACTTTTGTTAGTGGTCAGGGAAGTTCTGTTATTGACATTTGTGCAGTCTCTGGTGAATGGCTTCATGCTATAAAGGATTTTGAAGTACTGGCAGCAACTTTTTCGACGCATTTTCCAATCCTTGCCCGCGTTAGTTTTAGCCAAGAAAGTCCTGTTAGTCAGGCAAATAATCTGAAAAGGCTACGCTGGCTACCTCATGAGACAAGCATCTACCAACATAGGCTAAACCGTAACGTTATTTCACTTCATCATCCTAGTTCTGCTTCAATAGAAGATATAATAGAAAAAATTACTAACGCAATCCGATCTTCCGCTTCACAAAATCTTTCCGCCTATCTGTAGATGGTTCGATAATGAATGCAGTAGACTTCGTAAAAAGGTTTTTGCTTTACTTAACCTGTTTAGGAAATCGAATTCTGACTTTTTTAGATCTGCGTACTTGCAAGCTAACAAGTCATATAAAGAAGTGTGTCAAATTAAACGGCTTAACTATACCAAAAGCCTAGCTAAAAACTTGGAAAAATGTAAGGACTCGAAAACTTTTTGGTTTAACGTAAAGGCATTAGGTGGAAACAATCGTTTTTCTGACAGTTCATTACAAGCCAACATTTTAGCCTCTCATTTCCAATCACTATTGACAGGTAGTTCTGAACATCAGTCTTTTCACTATGCCATACAAAACCTAGTGGTTGACGAGCTTGACTCGCCAATAGTTTTATGTGAACTTGATATGGTTCTCAAAAAGATGAAAAATAATAAAGCTCCAGGTATCGATGGCATCCCTGTAGAGTTTTTCAAACATTCTACCCTGGAATTTAAACAGTACCTGCTATCGTTTTATAATTATTTGTTTGAAAATTCCTGTATCCCTAACAGCTTTAATAAAGCCTTAATCTTTTCTATTTTCAAAAAAGGAGATGTCAGCTTGCCTGAGAATTATAGAGGTATTTCAATACTTAATTCGATAAGGAAGGTGTTCGCTACAGTTCTGTACAATCGACTTTCAAACTGGATTGAATCAAATCAACGATTAAGCATTTTTCAGGCTGGTTTCCGTGCTGGGTTCTCGACAGTTGACCATATTTTTGCTCTGTCAAGCATTTCCACCAAATTCATTCAAAGGAAAACAAAATTATATGCATGTTTTGTTGATTTCAAAGCAGCCTTTGACACAGTCAACCGCCAAGCTCTTATATACAAAATGGCTAACATTGGTATATCCAGGAAATTCCTGACAATTTATGAAAAGTTTGTTTGTGAAACTAATGCTACGGTTTGGGATGGATCGGAGACATCAAGTTGGTTTGGAACTACGACAGGTGTTCCTCAAGGATGTGTCTTGAGTCCAATCTTCTTTGCTCTTTTCATTGACGATATTTGTGAAAACCTACCCGGCGGTGTCAGTATTTCAGACATGCTTGTCAAAGTGCTTCTCTATGCGGACGATCTTGTCATGCTGGCAGATAATCCTTCCTCTCTTCAACTTCAAATTAACAGGCTTCAGAGGTACTGCAACACCTGGGACTTAAAGATTAACGCTTTGAAAACAAAAATTATGGTGTTTGAAGCTCGGAAATGTAAGAGGTTGAGAGAAGAAAATTGGTTTCTGAACGGTGAACGCATAGAGATAGTACAGGAATTCAAATATCTGGGAGTGTTAATGTCTGCTAATGGTAGCTTTACGAAGCATGTTAAGGAGAAGAGCAAAGAAGCCAAAATTGCACTTGGCGTGATTTGGCCTAATTTCTATGCAAATGAGAATATAGACTTGGGCTCTAAGTATCGGGTTTTTGAAGCCACAATCAATACTTGTTTGTGTTATGGTATCCAAGCGTTTGGCCATACCCATTTTGAGGAGTTCGAGCTTATACAAAGGTTCTTCTTCAAACGCCTTTTTCGTTTACCGAATTCTACTCCAACATATGCTATCCACGTTGAGTCAGGTATTACCCCCATTTACATAAAAAACTTGAAAACTCAATCCGATTTTCTGATTAGAACTATGAAAAAACCCGGTGTTAGTCTCCACAAGTCAATAATGCAAAATCTTTTGCGCACGCGATCGTCTCCTTTCAAAGAATGGTATGATCTTGCACTATCTCATGGTCTTCAATATACTCTTTCAGAATTCAACTTAGATAGCTGGCACGAGTTTTTTGCAAATGTCATATCGAAGGTAGATGAAGAGATATACCTCCAACATTTAAGGCGTGCGTCGGCGTCAACAACGAGAATTATGTACAGGGATTTGAATCACCACCTCCAAGCCAAAAATTATTTTAAAATAGAATTCCCTGCTAGAGCTATAAGCACTATTTTTAGAGCAAGAGTGGAAATTCTTAGCCTGAACTTTATTCCTCACCGATCAGATCTATCAATCTTGTGCAATTTTTGTAATAGAAACGAGCGGGATGATATTCACCATTTTATAGCCATTTGCCCAATTCTGCAGGAGCTTCGAAGGCTCTATTTCCAACAAAGCGTCCTCTCTAGGCCACAACTGATAGACATTTTGAATGGATCCGCAGGGTGGACAAATCTCTACAAGTTTTGTGACCATGCTCTTGCATATCGAAACAGTTTTTTGTAGTTTTTGAATTTTGAGTAAATTTTGGATTCAACTGGTTAATTTATCATTAAAAAAAAAAAAAAGGTAAAAGCTTTATCATTTTCGTATTTTGTCTGAAAGCTATAAGTTTTGCAATAACTTTGTATATTATAATACTATATTTATTTGCTTTGTAATTTTCTTATTTCGTCTTAAAGTTATAATTTTTGTAAGAACTTTGTATATAATAATATTATATTTATATATTACAATAGGTATCTATTCTTGTTAAATTAATCTATCAAATCTATCAATTTTATATTTAAACTCGTCATGTATTAGAAATGTCATTATCTGGCAGACGGCAACATGCCATGTCCATAAATTCTTTGTAAACCCTAATTTGTTTGTTAGTTTTTTAAATAAAGGATAATAATAATAATAATAATAATAATACAGATACCTATTTCCGAATATCCCCAGTTTTCGAACATTTTAAACGAAAATGCCTATATTTTCGTTGTTTTTGATGTTTCAACCTTGAAACGACTATAAATGTGTGCCCTCATATTACCTTTTTACTTTCCGCATATGCTCACTTATACAAATACAGCACTGGATCTTACAAAAATTCGGTTTGCCAGTGCGTGCGGTTCGATGCTTGGTAGCAGTAAAAAAAACTTGCAGTGCAAGTGTTGGTAACTTCAGTTAAAAAGCAAATAATGACGTATGTACTTGAACCTGTGGTTTTTATTATATTAGAGCAATTGCTTTTCATATTGAGAGAAATTTTTAAAATAAAAAGTTAAGTTAGCATGTGTTTTTGCCCTGTTCGAGAATAGAAAACTTTCATTCTTACCTAGTTGCTTATTTTCGAACAGTTGTGTTCGGAATAGGCAACTAGGTAAAAATGAGTTTTCTATTCTCGAACAGGGCAAAAACACATGCTGAGTTAGCTTTTTATTCTCAATTGAAATTTTTTTTCATCGGTTTAGTACCGGGAGTTATCAGAAAATATATATAAAAAAAAATACAACTGTATTTAGTGTTCAATTTTTCGAACATCGATTTTCTTGGTGTTCGATTATAGCAAGCTAGTGAAATGGTTTCCTATTCTCCTATTATTCCTATTAATTTGGAAAAATTAAAACCGATGAAAACAATTCAGCAGTTAGTGATTAGTGATTTCGCTAGTATTATAAAGAAAGTTTTGTTGTCCAAATGTACTAAGGTGTTTGATTTGGACCTTTTATTCAAAATTAGTCTTTAACCTTTTGAAGTTCATGTATCGTTTGAGTTGCAACTTGCGAGTTATCAAAGTAAAGTGTATTCATTTCAAAGGAGATCATGGAACTTGTAAGACTAGTAAATTTTCTTATTTAGCTACAGTACACGTAAATAGTCAGTCAATTTTTTTCATTATTGACAAGATAATTAAAACATCGGAAAAACATCGATGTATCATTGTTAGGACCGATGTTTTTTGACATCGATTTTTGTCGAAGACCATCGATATTTTCCAACATCGATGCTTTTTATAGCGATGTTGCAACCCTGATTGGGAGATGCCATGAATCCAATTTTAGACTGTGATGATATGCGAGACTGTAGGTTTGATTAAAATTCTTCTTATTCATGAAAACTAATAATTTTAAGGCCGATTTTTTTTTTTTAATTTAAACATCCCAATCACTTCAGCAATTAGTAAGATTTCTTTAAATTCATACTTGAAAAGATAGTTCAAAACTCAAACGTCAACACCAGAGGAACAATCTTTCAAAAGTCTGTACAATTACTCGCTTACGCAGACGATATTGACGTAATGAGAAGAAGGAAGCATGATGTCTCAGGCGAGCATTGAAACAGAAGCTGCAAAAATGGGTTTGATGGTTGATGAGGGTAAAACGAAGTATAAGAGGTGTGGCAATTTAAAACCCGGAATCGACCAATATCTTTCGAGCTAACAACACTAGCTGGTTCGTTGTTGTCTCGTTCGAAAGGGGGGACTCTCCTCTAGTACCAGTTAAATTTTTGCGGTAGCACGTTTAGTTTATGTTTCACGCGTGTTTTTGTAAAGCAAGGTTTTTAATACACGTCGCGAGGAAAACCCTAACTGCAGACGACTACCAAGGGTGCTTCGAGGGGATTGAGCGGAGGTGGAAGCGGTGCGTGGAACTCCAAGGAGACTACTGTGAAGGATTATATCGAAATTTCGCCGAAAATTAATTTAGCTGCCCCTCAGAGCTCGATTCCGGATTTTAAAGTGTCATACCTCGTATAATGTCATCAAACACGGACACCGAACATCGACGTATTGGACAAAACGTCACAATAGACAGACATAACTTCAAGGTAGTGCAGGACTTCGTCTACCTAGAATCCGCTATAGACACGGAAAGCAACATCAGTGCCGTAATTAACCGGAGAAAGACTCTTGCCAACCGTTCCTTTTTTGGGTAAAGAAGGCAATTGAGAAATAAAACCCTCTCTTGGAAAACCAATGTAACTCTTAATCGAAAGCGGATGAGGAGACCCTTGGTCGTTTGGAGAGAAAAATACATCGAAAGGTCTTTGGTCCCGTATGCGAAAACTATGTGTGGAGAAGAAGATACAACAAGATCTGTATGAGCAGTACCGCGACATGGGCATAGTTATACGAGTATGCATTAGGAAACTACAATGGCTGGGACATGTGAACCGGATGGACAGTGACGTTCTAACTCGACGGGAATTCGAAAGCACATTACAGTAAAAAAAAAAATATATCGCGGAAGGCGAAGACATCGTCTTAGGTGGCGCAATCAAGTGGAAAAAACCTCAACCGACTGGAAAGGGCTCACCCAAAATCGAAATTGTTTTCGATGAGGTTGAGGTTTGATGTTTAGAAAGAACAAAGCTAGATTTTTAGTGACTATACAATCATATAAATATTTTATTGAAAAAATGTTTATTTATAAAAACAGCCGACTTACGAAGCTTCGGTTTTCAAATTGTACTTGTTTTTAACATGTTATTCCTATAAAATCACTTATAGACAAAAGGTGAGTTTTTATACATAATTTCCGCACGGCACACTTGAAACTTAGGTAATATTTTCTCCATCAATTGCTAATTTTAATTCGATCCAGGCTTTGGATAGTTTCATATCTGATGCAGACCTGCGCTCTGCCCTTTTGCTTGTTTGTTCGCGATCGTGTTTGACCGTTGTATGAAATTGCCCTTTTGAAGTGTGTCTCTGGATCTCGTCTTTGAGCGCATTCCTCACAACCATGCCCTGTGAGAGAATGAGGGAACATATTTCTACCGATGCCGTACGTCTAATCCAGAAAGCGTTTTTCGTGGCAATGAATTTACTAACGGAGGACTGCCTCGCAAAAGCCGATTTTGAGTTTTCGATCTTCTTTTTACTAGGCAGTGATTTTTATACGAGTTGGTAAAAATCATCCAAATCTTGTTAGGGAGCAGTTATAGCAATAGGGAAAACCCATAAGAAAAATTGATGCAAATAGAAACATTATTTTTGGCGGAGAAAAGTTTATAGCGAACAACAACAACTGGTTTTCTTATGCCATGCACAGGAAAAAAATTCGCTGTGATTCTTTAAGTTGAATACATGAAAATGGAACCCAAATAATTGGAAAGATTTGTTTCATTTCAGCTAAAATTTCAATCAGCTGACACGTAAAATTAAATTGCATCAGGAAATTAGAAAAATACAACTCCTAAATAAATTCATGTCTTTGTGAAAACAAATTATGCGTTTCCATCGATTGGTATAGCATTTGTTCTTCAATTGTAAAGGAAACTTAAAGAAAACATTACTCTTGATTCGTTAAGTATCCAACAAATACTTTTTGATATTTTCGATTCAGTTTTTTGAGCAGTATGAAATATTTAAATGAAAAGTACTTATTCAATTTTTTCTGCACTTGTTTAAAAGTACAAGAACAGCCAACTCAGCTGATGGTAAGCATTGCTTCGGTTCGAAAAATCTTAAAATCTAGCCCGAAGCCTCTTCACTTAAATGTCTAGCTAACAAACTAACTATATAGATAAAATGGTTACAATCGGAGTTTCCAAATTTTGAGATTTCAATTGGCGACTGTGTCATATTAAACGAAAATGTAGGTACGTAATAAAAGAACAAAAGAAAGCATTCAATCTTACCTCAACTACAACCTTTCGCTTCAGCAAGTCGGTAAGAAAATCATGTAAAAGTGGAAGAGGTTTTGCGTAAGCAAGATCCTTAACAAAAATAAATTCAAACCAGCTAGGATGTAATTTGTTATCGCTGTTCGTCGGAACACTTTTCTTGGCTGAATTGATCATTTTGTGACTTTGCTGTGGAATATCCTTTTTCTGAATACGCAAAATTCCAGGAATAGGAGTATCGTCAACTTTTTTCGCAGTCTCGCTGCTTTCCGTTGTCATTTTAAGGAACATGTCTATATTTGCCACCTCGGCGCGCTTGTCTCCAGCGCTCTGGCACGATACAATTTCCTCTTTGACTGCAACAATATCTGGAAAAATATTAATAATAAATATATATTAACGTAAGCAATGCAGTTACGATTTGTGACTGTGCATTTATTGTGGTTATTCACCTGGTTGCACAGTTTTGGCCTTTGGTATTTCACCAACATTGTAGTCAACACCAGTCTCTTCTGCAATTTTCTTCTGCAGCCTTTTTGGTAAGTTTCCAATAATCCTCGAAATATCATTTTGTTCTTTCACTCCCTTTTGATTCATATTTAATGTTTTTCTCTCGAATCTGCATTTATTTAGGTGTGAATTTATACAAAATCGTTTTATTTATTTTCAACAAATTCTACGCTTTTTTGGAACGCGAAATTTCTTGACAGTCAGGAGATCTCGCAACAGAGAAGGTATGTTTGCTTTGTTCTGTGTTGACGATTGAGAAAATATGTCTGTTCAATAACTAGCCTAAACTTATGGATTGCATTCGCAGGAGAGTTCGATAAGTGGTATGCTCTACTATATAAAAAGGTCACTTGCGCAGGCAGGAGCGGCAGGAGCCAGTTTTAATTTTTACTGGCTGATAACAATGCATACGCATACGCATACGGAGCCGGAGCCGCAAGAGTTAAAATCAAGTTAACTTGTCCAGCTCCGTCTTGCGTTGTTGTTGTATTCGCTTGTATTTAATGTTTTGACATCTCTTGCGGCTGCGTCTCTGCAGCCATTGTGTTCACGCAGTTATTGTGCAATGTGCAGCAGTGATGTAAAAATTGGATAAGATAAAGTGAGGTTATTGATTAAATTGTATAACGAATATAGTAGCAAAATGCTGTAATTAAAGTATAGATAAGAAGTTGAAAGTAAAGTTTTATTTTTCAAGCTCAGTGAAAGTTACAGTAGCCGCGTTTTATCGGCAATTTTTATATCACTCACTAATAGACGTGTTTTATTGGGAATTAAAGCCTTCCGCTCGCTTTTACACATCACGTCGACATACTTTACCGGTGCAACACACCGCGAAATGCTGTGTCGACATATCTCCTTTTTACACGACCAGAAAACCTTACCGACACCACGCATCGACACAGTGTTTCGGTGCGTGTAGTAAGGGTAATAGTGTGTGTGTGGTTTGGCTTCTTGCTATAACTCCTCTGTGGTCAAGTGTCAACCTTAGAGGAATAAAGAACAAGAGGTTGAACCATTACCTCTCTTGCCCCGCAACTTGAAGCTCTTTTAATAAATGGTGGTGTACCCCAGGGCTCCATTTTGACTACGGACCTCTTCCTTATTTTCATGAACGACCACGTGTTACATTGATGCTTTTGTATCACGAGATCTGCCTGTGATACACATATTCAACTGAATAAAAAGTTTGGCAGTAAATTTACTAACCCCACTTTATTTTCGGATTTCAAGCAGGGTTTGAAATCCGAAAATAAAGTGGTGTTGGTATAGTCAGTTTGTGGACGGATGCAGTTGTGTGTGTGAGGCTTACCCTCTTGTCTTTAAGAGTGTTCAATGACCTGTTCTAGAACAGTTTCAGACAGAAAAGATCAGACTTTTGGTTTTCAATGAGAAATTTTCTGTTCTTTTCTGATCTTTTTTGTGTTCAATGAGCTGTTCTAGAACAGTTTAGCACAGCATTTTCTGCACCTCCTTTTGAGAAAGTGCAAGTTTGGTGAAAACTGTCAAAAGCAGCTGTTGACTTTTTGCTCGTAGTTTTTTAAGCAAATTGTAATTTTAATTTGTTGTGAAAAATTCAGAAAAATTTTAAAAAATCAGGAAAATAACACCTAGCCTTGTGCTGAAAATAAAATTACTTATTCGTGACGAAAATACGCTAAATTAAATTGATATCAGAAAAAGGAAAATTGGTGGTTGTTTTGTTTTCGTTTTTGTTGTTGTTTATTTTGACAAGTTTGCTTGTTCTAACTTTCACTGCTTCTGTGCTGTGCTGTGCTGTTCTGATCTAAAAAAAAGCCATTGAACACATCTTTTATACCTCTATGGTGTCAACTACTGACAGAAAACAGATCTGCTGCAGTTCACAAAAAAGAAAATAAATACATATTCTGAAAGAAAGCGAACAACAGTGCAAATTTTTATAAAAACAATCTAATAAAATGGCCCAAATAGAATACATGGATAACTTGCTTAAAGAATATTTAATGTTCAGAGGTTTCTCCAGTACATTGAGAGCTCTAGATTTTGAGCAAAAGAATGACAAAGACAAAATTTTTCGAGCTGAGAAAATCTTGGAACAGTTCAACATTTTTATCAATTCTCATGACCTACAATCGCTTCGTGATTTGTGGAACCATCTTGATATGCATTTGTTTAGTAAATTAGAACACACTTATGCGGAAGGTTAGTAAGCAAAGAAAGAATAGAGAAAAACAAAAACACTTTTTTTTTCTTAAAGCTGTGAAGAAACTGGAAAACGGGTTGTTGAAGTTGTATCTGATGACTGCGTACACAAACAATCGCTCGGACAAAATATCGGATTTCTTTGTTAAACTAGCTCCGGAGATTCGTTCTCAGTCTGAGTGGAAGGAATGGTTCTGTAAGAAATTCAGCTCCTTTTAACGTTCTTTTTTATCAAGACTCTTTTGCTAGATTTGCCTTTCTGCAAGAATGCTGAGGAACTACCTACTTTCGCTCACTATTTCTCGAAACAGTGGCAGGATACGCTTCAAATTTCTTTAAGAAACTTTTTGACAACTATATACCAATGCATTCCACAGCCTACAATTGTTAAAGCTGAACATGAGGCATCCCTTATTCGACGGCTCCTTGAAGAGAATGCCAGCTTAAAAACTCGCGTTCAGTCTTTGCATCAACAACAACAACAACAACAACAACTCAGTTCTTCTGCAAGTGGCAGCACACAAAATCTTAATCAGCCTTCCTCCAACGAAACCTTCAAACGAGGTCGTTCCACTCAAAAACCGCAGAGTTTAAATGACATTTCACCATTCGATGTGAGTCCTCCGGGCCATATAGTTGATGATTTCTTCATTATTGCTTCGGAAACCATAACTACAGCTCAATATCCAGATGCACAGGCACGAGGACTTAAAATGCTTATAAAGAATATTGGATCCAATAACAGCCCAGTTTTGGGACGCAAGGAAACAAATGAAAAATCAAAGAAACGCTCTGGCAGCGTTGGAAGGAGTTGGATATAAGATAAACTCATCCAAATTTAAAATAACAGTATTTTATTCAACAAAAATAGATTTTTATTTCATTAAAAATGAAGATTGCACATTACAGAAGCGCTCTGATACTTTCAGCTTCTCAGGACTGGCTTGTTAATGATTTTTCAAATCAAAGATTTCCCTAAGTAGTGGTTCTACTTGTGATGGATTCACGTTTAGATATACCCCAATTATGACTTGATTCAGACGTTCAACATCCGAAATTTTTTGTATTAATTTGATAAATGTTGATTTTGCCTCGCACCCAGGGTAAACACTCTCCAAATACCTTCGCAGAAGGTAATAATAGGAATTCTAGAAAAAAAAAGAAATCATTAGAAATACATTTCGATTAATGGACAGTTATAAACCTGCTCCAATTTTATAACATCACAATGTATGACTCTTGCACGTGTCGGCGTAAACAGAACTATGGCACATAGTATTAAAATAATATTTTCATCCATTCGCCATTTGTGATCGAAGGTTCGAATAAATCGTTCGTGTTCTTCGTACACATTTCCCTTTGCCAACTTTAGAACATCAGCTTTTATACTCGACATATCGCCTCTACTATGTGGGATCTGAAAATTTTTACTTTTGTTTATTTCGTTTTCAAATATAGATTCATGCTTATTTTGACATTCTATTCGAATGAAAGTTTAGTCGAATTCGAAAGAAGTGCATTTTGAGACTCGAATGATTCGAAATTTTACATGTTTAACATTCGAATCATTCGGGTCTCAAAATGCACCTCTTTCGAATTCGACTAAACTTTCATTCGAATAGAATGTCAAAATAAGCATGATTGTAAAGAAGTTATCAATCACCTTCCAAGTATCTCCATCGCCATCATAAGATAACACAGAGCGCATAATCATCATTTCGGTGCAGCCACCTTTCAGAAGAGCAACTTGATCTTCCTGACACATGTTTCTAAAAGCAGCAATTTTTTTGGACATTTTTATCAGACGTTTTATTGCAACAGCTGTTAAATTAATCACTTTGAGTAGTTGTGGATCTTGTTGACCTTCTTCTGGCTGTAAGAAAAATATACGGATTGATTAGAGTTTTAACGTGAAATTGCAGTAATTAGCTGCATTAAAAATCAACCATAAAAACGGTAATTTAACAAGAAATTTTAATAAGTAACTTAAAAAAAAACATGAAAATTCGGTAATTTCAAGCTTTATTTCTTTTCTGTAACTGTTAAAATATGTACTTTGTTTTGGTAATCAATTCAGATCTACGTAACCTAAGTAATGGTCAACCAAAGATAGTGGATCGAGAATGTCTTATGTATTTCGAACTAAGCTGAAATTCTTTTGTCTGTTAGCCAAATTACCCAACAGCTTTGCTGGCTGACGGCTTGAATAGACTGAAAAGTTTCAAACAATTTGGGTCTGTTGCAACTGCATCTGCTCAAAGTTGCGAAACGTGGCATCGGCGCTCAGTGACGCATTATGGCTTTTTTGGTTGCAAAAATCGTAGCGCGTAGGGAATTTTTAAAGCTATAACTTTTGTGAGTCTCAAGAAAAGATAATCACAGGGTGTTTCAGAATTTTCAGCTGAAATTAAACTCTCTCTCAATACTGAAATCTTAAATTTCAGTATGGCAATAAACAACAGCGAAAGCCTTAAAAGGTATTTCTCTCCCAATAGATATTAGACCCAATATTTTACCACAAAAGTTGTCAAAAGTAAAGCTGGAGTAAAAACAGAGTAAAGTAAACAAACAACAAATTTTTTAATTATTGGCGCATGTTTACGAAAAGCCTTTTTTATCATTTTGCTGCATACTAAAAAAAAATAGTACTACAGCGGTAGATTGTAAGTACATTTTACGTCAAGTAAGTGATAAAGAAAGTTTTTAAAAAATAAGATTTATGGAAAATTCCTTGTGTTGCAAAGTTCCATGTCAAAAAAATTATCAACGTGTTTTGCATACGGTGCGACAAAACCTCAGGGCAGATAGGTTTGGTCAAGACAAGAAGAAAAATTGACTTTGTTTTCTAAAAAGAATTATAAAATATCAACTAGGATTTTTATTGCCAAATATTAAAGTGGTTTTCACGGTTAATGCTTTGTTCTTTAAATAACATTTTAGTTCAAGTTGACTTAGTGAAAAGTTTTTGAGTAAAAAAGTCAAAATTTGAAAAAAATAGACTTTTTTCTTGAAATTTAATTTTTAGTAATAAATGCTTCTATTAGTTTTTAGTCAAACACAAAAAACTAGACGTAAAAATGAAAATCCTTCTTAGTTCTTGAGAAATTAAAAAAATGCAATATACTTTTTCCCAGAAAATCAATTTTTGTTGGTTCATAGAATTTCAAATTTGATTACGGAAAAAAATTGATGCAAAGTCTGATTTTTATTGGGTACTGGGAAGTCACCAAAGGATATCGAGTTTATGATCCATCACGCAATCGGGCTATTAAAAGTCAAGATGTAATTGTTATTAAAAAAAAGTAATTTTTCTTAGTCATGTAATAACAAATGTTCTTCCCGTAAGTTTTGAATTTGATAAGCAAGAAAGTGGTTATATAACCGCTACAAATGATCACCAAATTAAGTTGGAGGAATTGCGTTATATCAAGTATGATCTGTTGAATAATCATGAAGATATTTCTGATCCTGATGCTGCACTGATGAAGAAAGCGAACAACCAGAATTAAGAAGGTGATCTTACTTACTTACTTAGGTGGGCATTACAGTTCAGGGTGAACCTGGGCCTCTACCAACATCCTTCTGTAACGACTTCGATTTCGGGCGAGCTAAGTCGGTTGAGGTCTTCATCCACTTGATTGCACCACCTAAGACGAGATCTCCCCTTCCGCGATTTCCCTGCAATGTTTTTTTTTTTTTTTTATAATTTGCGCACACATCAAGGGGTTATGACTACCCTTATAATGTTATAGAACACAGTGCGAGCATTTAGGAAAATAGGAGAGGATTAGAAAGGAGACACCGATGCAAGTTGCTTTTGAATCTTTGTAAATCGTAATGTAGGGGAAAAACATGGCCAGGTAGAGCATTCCACATTCGGGTGGTGCGACTGAGATACGAATCTCTATACTTGACTGTACGCCCGAAGTTGGGCTCAAGGTAAAACTGATGAGCATTCCTAGCGAGGCGAGTGTTGCGGCTAAATTGTTTCAGGGGAGGAATGCAACTGGCTACTTCACTAGAGCACTGTTTGTGGAAAAAGCGATAAAAGAGAGAGAGACAGGTGACGTTTCGACGATGTTCAAGAGAATCAATCGATTCTACGATTGAACTATCACCTAACAATTTTAACGCTCTGTTTTGTACCCTATCGAGTAGGCGCAAAGATGTTTGAGAAGCACCTGACCAGATATGAGAGTTATACTCCAGTTTTGGGCGGATGAAGGCCTTATAAATTGTAGCCAGATCAGAGGGGGTGAAGAACTTCCTGCATCTTCTCAAGAAACCTAAGCATTTAGCAGCGTTTTTGGCGACTTCAAATATGTGGTCGTTCCAACGAAGATCATCGTTTACACACATACCAAGTACTGACAGCTTTTCGGTTTCTTCGATGCAGGTACCATTCATGGATAATGGCAATGGGGGAATGTTAAGCTTCAACGACAAGAGACAGCATTGAGTTTTCGAAGCATTGAATTCTACTCGGTTTTTACTACCCCATGCAACAATGCTGTCAAGGTCAGAATTCAATGAGCTTATCATACGCAACCGTTCCAGTTCCACATCCGAAGAGCAGGGACGTGAATTTGGGAACGAATATGAAAAGTTGAGGGTCGAGTCGTCAGCAAAACAGTTAAGCGGATTAGAAGTTTCAGACAAGAGATCATTAATGAAAATGAGGAAGAGAGTCGGAGACAAAACGGAGCCCTGGGGCACACCAGCATTTATGAAGTGGGTATCAGACTTGAAGCCATCCAGCACAACTTGTATTGAACGGTCAGAAAGGTAATTTCTAATCCAACGAAGAAGAGACTCATCGATACCAAAAGCACGCATTTTCGATAAAAGAGCCTGATGCCAAACTCTATCAAATGCTTTAGAAATATCAAGTGCAATAATCTTACTTTCTCCAAAACAATGTAAAGATTGGTTCCACTTTTCGGTGAGATATGCCATCAAATCACCAGTGGACCGTTTGCTACGAAAGCCGTACTGACGGTCATTAAGAAGCTTTCGTTCTTCAAGATATTTCATAAGTTGACGGTTAATCAACGTTTCCATGACCTTGGAAAGAAGGGACGTTAGTGCAATTGGACGGTAATTGGAAGGGGAGGAAGATTCGCCTTTTTTTGGGACCGGCTGGACAAATTCAGTTTTCCATCTGCTCGGAAAAATCCCAGCAGAATAGGAAAGATGGAAAAGTTTTCGCAGTGGTTTTGCCAGCGTAGAAGAACACCTCTTCAGAATAACGGCGGGGATACCATCTGGACCAGCGGATTTGTGTATATTGAGATCTTTGAGGACTCTCGCAACCGAGCGAGTTCGGAAAAATATCTGCTTCATTACAGAATTTGTAGACTCAAGCTCAGGTGGAGCCAATATGCTATGAGGAAGTGTCGAGTTGGCAGCAAACTGGGCTGCCAGCAAATTGGCTTTGTCGATGGAGCTGACATATGGAGAGTCATTGAAGACGAGCGTTGGGACCGATGACGTGGTCGAGTTCTTAATGTTCTTCACAAAAGACCAAAAGTTTTTACTTCCTTTTGGACACAATAGTATTTTTTGCCTTACTTTTTGGTCATGTAAAAACTTAGCCTTTTTTATTTGAGCATTACAGATATTTCTGGCCCGTTTGAACAAATTTCGGTTTTCAGCAGTGGGGTTGTCTTTAAATTTACGAAAACTACTTTCTCGATCCCTAATCGCCTCTTTACAGCTTGAATCAAACCACGAATTCTCTTTGGGGATGATACTTTTTGTTCTGTGAGGAACAAAATTTCTCATGCCGTTTAGAATTACGTTAGATATCATATCAGCTGATGCATCAACGTTTCCGTCGAGAAAGCACAATGACCAATTAAAATTTCGAAAGAAATTATTCAGGCCGTCCCAATTGGCTTTCTCGTATTGCCACACAGTTCTTTTAGGGACTTTATCTTTTTCTACCGTGACGGAAAACGAAAAATCTACCGATATGACACAATGGTCTCCTAAAGGAGATGATACTACAACCCTGTATTTTTCGGGATGAGAAGTGAGAAATAAGTCAAGAGTGTTGGCCCCTTCAATATCTGGAACCCGAGTGGGCTCATCAACAAGTTGAGTTAATTGATTTAACTCAGCGAAGATCTCAACATATTCTCCTTCGGGTGTTGTCTGGCCAGAATGTCGAAGCCAACCTGAATTGTGTACATTGAAATCGCCCGCAATTGCGATTTCAGTGTGAGGATATTGGGAAACAATTCTTATTATGGAGTCAGATAGCGCATCAAACTCGTTAGAGGTTGAATTGCTATCTAAATTGGGGCTTCTATAAATAAAACAATAATGAATGACATGCTTACGGACAGTGAATTTTAACCACATGAAATTAAAGTTCGTATTAGAACAGAGGCCGTATTGTGGTAGAAGTTGGTAAGCAATATCATGTCTAACATATACGGCGAGGCCATGAGAGGAAAAGAATAATGGCACTAAGCTATATCCAGGCAGGTTGAACTCTGAAGGATCAGAACCAACACCCACCTGTGTTTCACTCAGTGCCAAAACAGCTGGCCTGCATTTTGCAGTGTGAGCGTACACAGCAAAGAAATTCGATCGCAACCCCCTAATGTTGCTAAAATCGACCCGAAATTTACCCGACATTACGATTTACAAAAACACACTAAACAAAATAACGAACGCAGACGCTATCTAAGTAAAATCAACAAGTGCAAATCTTATTGGGAAACCAAAAAAAAATTACAAGCGGTGTTATGCCCAGCAAGCAATTTGATTTTGGTTCACCAACGGGATCAACACCGTTGATCTCACTATCCGCCTAGCAAACCCACAGTCTCATTGACTGCACACACCACCCAGATAAGATAAGAAATTATCAAATCGAGCAAATGTGTGCAGACACTGAGACTGCGAGAGTGGTGTGGGGGAGGAGAAGATAAGGAGGTATGCACTAAGTGTTTGGTCTATTGATAGGCTTTTTTTTTTTTTGCTTTGATTAATTTTTGCACTGTGCTGCACTGAATTGACTGAAAACTGATGTTGTTGTCCGTGTCTACAGCGGATCCTAGGTACACGAAGTCCTGTACTACCTCGAAGTTATGCCTGTCTATTGTGACGTTTTGTCCAATTCGTCGATGTTCTGTGTCCTTGTTTGATGACAACATATACTTCGTTTTGCCCTCATTAACCATCAAACCCATTTTTGCCGCTTCTGTTTCAAAACTCGCAAAAGCACCTATGACATCACGCTTTTTTCTTCCCATTACGTCAATATCGTCTGCATAGGCGAGTAATTGTACAGACTTTTGAAAGATTGTTCCTCTGGTGTTGACGTTTGAGTTTCTTACAATCTGTTCAAGAATGATGTTGAAGAAATCGCATGACAGTTTGTCGCCTTGCCTAAAACCTTTTTCGACATCAAAGGTCTCGGTGAGTTCTCTACCGACCTTGACGGAGCAGCGTGAATTCTCCAAAGTCATCCTGCATAGTCGTACGAGTTTTGCAGGGATGCCGAAACTAGACATGGCTCCGTACAGCTCGTCTCTGTAGATACTGTCATACGCGGCCTTGAAATCGATAAAAAGATGGTGAATATCGATATTACGTTCTCGGGTTTTTTCCAACATCTGGCATACTTTCTTGCGATCATATCATGCAGATCAGCTGGTTCATGCTCCTTTCCAACTGATCTCTAGCTGTCTTGAAAAGTTCGGCATCAAGGCCATCTGCAACTGCAGTATTATTTGATTTAAGTTTGCATATGGCAAGCATAAATTCTTCTTCGTCAGGAGGACTCTTGATCATCGTCCAAGCTGAATGGGGCAATCTGCCTGACAGCAGAATTTGTGTCCTCATCGCCGTTAAGTAGTCTGCAGAAGTGATCTTTCCAGATCCTCAGTAGCAACTGTGACTCTACAACTATGTTTCCCTGCTGGTCTTTACAGGCTTGAGTTCGAGGCTTGCCACCCTGGCAGGATCTTTTTACCTTTTGATAAAACTTCTGAATCTCGTTCCTGTCATGGCACCTCTCAATATTCTCAAACGAGCGCTTCTAATGCTGCTTTCTTTCTTCCTTCTCCTTCTTTTCTCCTTGTAAATCTCGTTATACTGATCGTGAACAGCCCTTGTTCGTTTTTGCATCAGCATTTGTCGTGCTTTTTGTTTGGTTGCATTTGCCTGCTTGCATTCTTCATCGTTTCGTTTCGGGTTTCGTTTTGGTGGCCGAGTGAAACCCAGAACCTAAGAGCCAGCGGTTCTGATGGCTTCTTGGCAATTCTGCCACTGGTCTTCAATGCTTAATGCTGACGGCATGGGATTCAAGGATAATTGAAGGGACACTCGATTGGAAAAGGCATTGGCAATCTCTTGCGATTGTAGCTTTCCGACGTCATATCTTTTCACAGCGTTAGTTCGTGCAGGTCGTGAGCAAGATATCCTCATTCATACCTTGGCTACAACAAGGTAGTGGTCCGAGTCAAAGTTGGCCCCTCGGAAAGTTCGGACATTTAACACACTGGAAGAGTGCCTTGCGTCGATCGCAATATGGTCAATTTGGTTGACGGTTAATTGATCTGGGGATCGTCATGTACCTTTATGAATTTTGAGATGCGGGAAGCGTGTACTACTTACAACAAGCTTTAGCCCTGCAGCAAAATCGATCAGCCTCAGTCCGTTTTCGGAGGTTTTGTCGAGGAGGCTATGCTTACCGATTGTATTTCCAAAGATGTCCTCCTTCCTTCCCTAGTTTTGCGTTAAAATTGCCAAAAACGATTTTCACGTCGTGTCTAGGGCACTGCTCATATTATGTTTCTTCGAGGAGCTCGTAGAAACAGTCTTCGGAATCGTCGTCTTTCTCTTCTGTGGGGGCGTGGGCGCACATTAGGCTAATGTTGGCGAATTTAGCCCTGATGCGGATGGTCATTATACGCTCATTAACTGTATTTTAGCTAATCACCTTATCCCTGAGTCTTCCTCTAACGACAAATTCATACCCAAAGCGCTGATGTGTCTGTTGTTGACTGTAGCAGTCGCCATAGTATATGTCACAGTTTTTCATCTTCTTTATGCCCGGTCCACTCCATCGCACTTCTTGCATTGCGGTTATGTCTGCTTAGCAGCATGTGATCCATTAAGAGATCTTACGATCCACGTGCAGATCCGGAGGTCATTGTCCTTTTTTCGTTTGCGTGGGTCGTCAACTAGATCTTTTATACTTGGTTGGGTAGTTAACCCTACGCACAACCCCAACCTAGAGGGCCACGTCCTTTTGGATCCCTTCGGACATAAAAGGCAGAAATATCCAGTGTCAGTACACTGCTGCAGGGGTCTGAGTGCTGCCGTTGGTTCAAGAGCTCATCCGCGACCATCTTTACTTCAATACCCTGGCCTAGATCTTTTTTACTTGGTTGGGTAGTTTACCCTACGCACAACCCCCAATCTGGAGGGCCAGGTCCTTTTGGATCCCTTCGGACATAAAAGGCAGAAATATCCAGTGTCAGTACCCTGTTGCAGGGCTGTGAGTGCTGCCGTTGGCTCAGGAGCTCATCCGCGACTATCTTTACTTCAATACCCTGTCCTAGTATTGAAAAACCCTGAAAGACCTTTAAGCCAAATATGTTGGAGTAGCTCCTTCAAGGGTTTCTGCTTTTTTTGACTGCTAAAGTCCACCGTTGATTCTGTCATTCGAATTCATCCGCTGGGACATTTACGCAAGAGCTCTCGTAGACCATTCGATTCGTGCAGTCAGTAATTGTTCGCAGAGCAATTATAGTGGTGATCACAATTCTTTTGTTCCGCATTTTTTTTTGTCAACACTCGCACTTACTAGTTTAGCAGGTCAGCTCCGGACGGAGCATGTATACCGCGTGGGCTTATAGTAAGCACAATTGACGTGTACTATAAGTTGCAACATCTGGGCGCCGCCAATTTGGCACCAGTCAGAGCCTTCCCGAATAGTACAACGCCCATCCACAAGAAGGTCATCTAGATAACGAAAAAAGAAACAATTTCCTGAAGCACTAATTTTAAAACCAATGGAACACCTGACTATTACGCGGAGGTTCGTGATTCGAATCCAAACAGAAAAAAGTTTTCCCCGGATATTGCCTTTTGTGATGAATTGGCAAGTCTTCCAATAGTACATTCATTGCCATGAAAATAGCTTTCTCAATTAGCGGTTCGAAATCGGTAGATAATTGTAGGCACCCTCCATTTCCTTACAAACATGGTTGTAAGAAATGCGCTAGCCTTAGGGACTGACCACTCTGTTGCACAACATATTTATTTATTTATCTTACTTCAGTATGAGTTTACATTTATCACAAAGATAATACTTTAATTACATTCCGTGACATCAAAAATAAATAAACAAAAATAAAATAAATAGGGTGGCGCAACAGAGCGGGGTGCACCGGGGCATAGCGCATTACTGATAACTATGCCTTGTGAGGAAATGGAGGGGGCTAAACTTTTCTGCCGTATCGATAAAGCGCTTTTCAGGTCAATTTTACTATCAGAGTACTTGCCAATTCCTCGCTAGAGGCGATACTCGGGGAAAAACATTTCTGACTTCTGTTAGGATGCAACGCACGAACTTCCTGCAAAAGGCAAGCATGCTAACCATTACGCCAAGGCTAACTTGATATCAATGGAGCCTTTAACAACAACGACGAAGTACTGAAGAGCCTGAAAGTAGACAACTCACTTATTTTCACTTCAGGAGGCTCCTCTTCCAAAAGGATTGTCAGAAGAGGCACATCGCAAGATGGAGCATTATCCACACTTCTTTTGAACATATGTATATAAGAAACTCGGTACGCCTTTTTTGTTAAAAAGACTACTTTTAATCACCAAGTTCAAGTTCAAGTTCAAGTTTGTTTTATTGAACAATATTTACAATTTGGCTTACAACTAACATATGATAACATTGGAAAAATTTACATTTGTTGGCACATAGGGGGCCTAACGGTTTACAATGACTTAAGATTAGAATATTATAAGATATAAAATTACGTGTCAAAAAATAAATATTACAATAAAGAAGTCGGTTGACTTTGTCTTCCTCAGGGTGTTCACTCCCGGTTGTCCTTAGGTTAGGTTAGGTTAGGTTGAATGGGGGGTGCAGCCACAAGTGGCAACACCTCACTCGGATCTCAAGGATCCATTGTGCTCCCCGGGAAATCAAAGGATGAGGAAATGGGAGGATTGGAGAGGTGGATGGTTATTGTGGTAGGGAACTCCCACTGAACCATTTGGAGCCCTGAGTAAATTTCAGGACGTTGCTCAGTGGGAGATTTGAGATGTCGCCCAGTTCGTCGAAAAAGTATTCTCCGAGGGTTTTTTTCTGAGTGTGGGCCAAGCTAGGACACTCACAGAGGAAGTGGAATGATCCCTCCTCTGCCTCCTCATCTTGGCATCCTCTACATAAGTCGGATGTGCTAATGCCCATTCTCGTCATGTGGGTACCCAACGAATTGTGTCCCGTGAGAATGCCAATCAACAGAGAGAGCCGAGGTCTACTTAGCTGGAGTAGAAATTCTGTTTTTTTCTTGGAAATGTCTGGCCAAAGGTTTCTAGAAACTCGGCATGTTTCTAACGATGACCACCTGTCATTGGCGGTTTTTAGAAAATTGTGTCTGATTCTGTTTTTTTCTTGCTCAAGTGGCCTTAGAACTGAGGTGTTCGTTTTGCTGGATTCGAGTGCTGACCCGATTTTAGCCAGCTTATCCGCCATTTCATTTCCAATTTTGTCACGATGTCCTGGAACCCAGGTTAAACTAACTGTGTTTGTTTCGCTGAGCAGTCTTAGGTTACTGCGACAGTTGTCTACTAGTCTGGATTTTGTCATAATGGATGAGATAGCTTTGATGGCCGCTTGACTGTCTATAAAGAAGTCAATATTTTTGTTGATCAGGTTTTGCGTAGCTAGGTGCTTCGCGGCTTCGCTCACTGCAAGTACTTCTGCCTGAAAGACACTGCAGAGGTCGGGAAGCTTTATTGATCTATTCATGGTGGGGTAGTCTGAGAAGATACCTGACCCTACCCCTTCGTCCATTTTGGAACCATCTGTGAAGACGGAAATGTGATTTCCTTTTATAACCCTGTTTTCCTCCCAGCTTTCTCTTGTCGGAAAGACTGTTAGGGCTACTGGATTGAAGTCAATATGTGGGGGGGTATAGTCTGTTTGAATGTCTATATCTGTATGTTTTCCAATTGTTGCATTGTTTGAGTCGCAGTGCGCTTTTGGCCGCCATCTCCTTAGTAAAAAGATCTAGGGGGGGCTAGCGACAGGAAAGTTTCCATAGCTGCAGTTGGTGTTGTTCTCATGGCACTAGTTGAGCCAATGCATGCAAGCCTTTGGATTTTGGTCATGGTCTTAAGGTTTGAAGCCTTCTCTAATGATGGCCACCTGACTAGACAGGCATATGTGAGGATTGGTCTTATTATGGATGTATACATCCAGTGAATGGTTTTAGGACCAGGGGGTCAATTCCCGATCTGTGAAGCTGTGAAGTGAAAAAAAATATATCATTTCAGTTTTCATACAGTTTTTTCATCTTATCACTTCACGAATCCATTCTAAGCGATTCCGGATCTAAAAAGTACTAAAATGTTCTAAATGATAAATTCTGGCAGTATTCTCTCATTTTCTCTCTCATTTCAATTGGATTCCAATTGGATTTTTCATCGTTTGAGTTTTGCGGCCATTTTTCATAATTGAATTTTTCACCGACTCATACGGCAATGAAAAGTAATTTATCATATGAAAAAAAAATTGGCATTTGAGGTTGGATTTTCATTAATGGAGAATCGAATTTTCGGTGAAGCTGTGATAAATGTTTTCACTTCACAGCTTCACAGATCAGGAATTGACCCCCAGGTCCCCATTTTTCCCCAAAAATTCTACTACAAGTTTGATTTTTTTTTTTTTTGATTTGATTCTTTATTTAGCTTTAGCTATTTGGTACAATTATTATATATACTTAAATTTAAAAAAGAAAAAAAAAACATGTTTTATATAAAGCTAGATTTACAAAAAAAAATAAATTCATATCAAGTTGTAGAAGCATACAAGTGTAGAAAGCGATTTGAGCTTTCCTTTCTCTTTCTTTTAAATTTTCTTTCCAGTTAAGTTTACGATCAAGGACAATTCCGAGATATTTTGCCGTACCAGATAAGTTTATTGGTATACCATTAATGGAGGGAGGAAATATATCTGGAATGTTACGTTTTCTCGTAAACAGAACAAGTTCTGTTTTTGTAGGATTGACGTTTAGCCCACAGTTTTTTGCCCAACTGGTGAGCTTGTTTAGAGCTGTCTGAAGAAGTTCACAAAGGGTGGTTGTGAATTTTCCCGAAGTCATGATGAAGATGTAATCGGCATAGGCTGCTGCTTTTATTCCGCTCCTGTCAAGTTTAACCAGGATTTGGTTAACTACTAGGAGCCAGAGTAGCGGGGATAACACTCCTCCTTGCGGTGTACCTCTACAAGTTTTGACTTTTAGGGTACTTGCACCCATTTCTGCTTTTACTATTCTCATTTGGAGCATGGAGTCGATCCAGTTTGATAGCGATGGCTCGATATTTATGGAACTTAATGCCATGCGAATGGCACTGTATTCAACGTTGTTGAAGGCCCCTTCTATATCGAGGAATGCAGCCAACGTATACTCTTTATATTGGATTGACTGTTCAATGGTTCCGACTACTTCATGAAGTGCAGTCTCCACTGATTTGCCCTTTATACATGCATGTTGGGCTGTAGAGATCACATTGTTATTCAGTTTTGTTCGGATATGCGTTTCTATAAATCTTTCTAGAGTCTTAAGTAGAAAGGAGGATAGGCTTATTGGTCTGAACCTGTTCCTTCTTCTCCATCATCGGAGTCTGTGAAATCCATGAGGTTCTCCGAGAGTCCCTCATTGGTTTCAGTGGCTTTCCCGCTTCAGCCAGGAATGCAATCTTCTGCATTGTCTATCTCTTTATTTCTTTTTGTCACTGGCGACTTATCTTTCGAAGCCAAGCCATCGCCGACAGCCGTGACTACTGCTCGAGTTTTCTTCTCTTCTTCAACTTTTTCCATTTTTTTTTTTAGATAGACATCTCTGTTTGAGGTTTACTTGGTTGTTTGACCCTGCAACTGAATTGCTGGAGTGTCGAAACGTAAGCTCCCCCACCACGTCAAGGTGAAACCTCGTGGTTGTCCTTGGTGGTTTTAAAGATGGTTTTAGGGGTTTAATGGCACTTAGCCGCGGTGGTAGGCTGACCCTGTGTCAGCGTAAAACGATATGGTGTCCTCGTTGTCCTTGATGATGTCGTCGTCCAGGGTTTCCATCACACTGAGGTACCTCGGCTCAGGATGTCGTTGCTCGGTGGTCATCCTTCTCATTAGTTGATTGGGGTGGTCTATGACGCTCCGCATTAGCTTCTTTGTTGAAGTAACTAAATACTTGTCCAGTGGGGTTATTTTCGCTGCTGAGTATAATTGCTCGTTTCTGTGGTGCTTTTGCCGCCGTCGGTCAAAGTGTAGGCCGGTGCAGATCCTGAGTATCTTTCTTTCAAATACTTGAAGTTCTTTAATGGCTGTCTTGGATATAGTGAACCAGACTGGGAAAGAATAGCTGATAACTGGTCGCAAGAGCTGCTTGTAACTTTTAATCGCCGTTATGCTGAAACTGTTACGTACATACATTTTTAAGTTAAGCAATCGCTTTACGAGAAAATACGCTCAAATCCTCACTGAGCTCATTTCAATTATCTCAACAAATTAAAATGCCGTATGTCTCAATTTCTTATCGAACGACTTCTATGAAAGCGACATAAACGAACAAACTAATCCTGAAATTAATAATGTAGAAAGGAGTTTTGCGGGTTGGTTGAAAGAGATGTAGAGTTAGTTAGATTAGTGTTTCTTAAGATCAACCGTTCAACCGTTCGATGTGTCGCAAAGAATAGACGTAAATTTGTGACGTCCGTGATCGGCTATCTCTAACACCGCATTAAACTAAAATATTGTTTACAAAGTACAAAGTACGTTTTTTAAAAATTTTGAAATATTTTGTTTTTTTTTTAATCGTGACTTTTTTGAAAAATATGTGTCCTGAAGCATCCAAACTTATACTATCTATCAAACTCTTCATATCAAACTTAATTTTAGGCGGAATACGATTAAATTTAATTTTGGTGGAAATGGCACTTATGAAACCCATTGATTTAAAAGAAAAAAACATTAGATGCTCTCCTTATTTGCACTACAGCTCACTTATTTTACGTGCAAAAGACTTTTAATAGTGCTCATTTTAAAGCTTATTTCAAGCACTACAAAACATTTTTCGGTATTAGAATGCATAAAATGCATCTGCTCGCCGCTAAATGGCATTGACCACGACGATTAAATTTCAGACAAAATAAAAAATGGATTTGATCTTTTATATCTATCCTAATATTGTTCTTAGAATGTTTTATAAAACACCAAATTGTTCATTGTTTTACCTGCTACAATTTTGTTTTTTATAAAATTTTCGATAAAACGTACAGTTTTGGAGATATTTGCAATAAATAGATGAAAAACGTGAAAAAATTGCGAATTTTCAATTGCCAATAACTCGAAAAGTGGATGGGCGTTGTACTATTCGGGTAGGCTCTGATTGGTGCTAACTTGGCGGCGCCCAGATGCTGTAACTTATAGTACACGTCAACTGTGCTTACTATACCTCCAAGCGGTATCCACTGGGACCTGGGATGCTCCGTCCAGAGCTGACCTGCTAAACTAGTAAGTGCGAGTGTTGAGATAAGGGAATCCGGAACAAAGAATTGTGATCGATCAACACTATAATTGCTCTGCGAACAATGACTGACTGCACGAATCTCAGTGGTCTACGAGAGCTTTCGTGTAAATGTCCCAGCGGATGAATTCGAAGGACAGAATCAACGGTGGACTTCAGCAGCCATAAAAGCAGAAACCCCTGAAGGAGCTACTCCAACATATTTGGTTTAAAGGTCTTTCAGGGTCTTTCAATACTAGGACAGGGTATTGAAGTAGAGATGGTGGCGGATGAGCTCCTGGTGAGCCAACGGCAGCACTCACACCCCTGCAGCAGGGTACTGACACTGGATATTCCAGCCCTTTGTGTCCGAAGGGATCCAAAAGGACCTGGCCCTCCAGGTTGGGGGTTGTGCGTAGGGTTAACTACCCTACCACGGAAAAAATAATTTGTTCCGAAACAACGAACAGCCTCGGATAACGATAATGATTTCAAAGTTGACGACCCATGCAAACGAAAAAATGACAACGACCTCCGGATCTGCACTTGGAACGTAAGATCTCTTTACGGACTAAGTGCAGCTGGAGAATTAGCGGACGCCCTGGACTGCTGCAAAGCAGACATAACCGCCGTCCAAGAAGTGCGATGGAGTGGACCGGGCATAAAGAAGAAGAAAAACTGTGACATATACTATGGTGACTGCTACAGACAACAGAAACAGCGTTTATTTGGGTGTGGATTTGTCGTTCGAGGAAGACTCAGGGATAAGGTGATTAGCCAAAATCCAGTCAATGAGCGTATAATGACCATCCGCATCAGGGCTAAATTCGCCAACATTAGCCTTATATGCGCCCACACCCCCACAGAAGAGAAAGACGACGATTCCAAAGACTGTTTCTACGAGCTCCTCGAAGAAACATATGAGCAATGCCCTAGATACGACGTGAAAATCGTTCTTGGCGATTTCAACGCAAAACTAGGGAAGGAGGACATCTTTGGAAACACAATCGGTAAGCATAGCCTCCACGACAAAACCTCCGAAAACGGATTGAGGCTAATCGATTTTGCTGCGGGGCTAAATCTTGTTGTAAGTAGTACACGCTTCCCGCATCTCAAAATTCATAAAGGCACATGGCGATCCCCAGATCAATTAACCGTCAACCAAATTGACCATGTTGCGATCGACGCAAGGCACTCTTCCAGTGTGCTAGATGTCCGAACTTTCCGAGGGGCCAACTTTGACTCGGACCACTACCTTGTTGTAGCCAAGGTACGAATGAGGATATCTTGTTCACGACCAGCACGAACTAACGCTGTGAAGAGATATGACGTCGGAAAGCTACAATCGCAAGAGATTGCCAATGCCTTTTCCAATCGAGTGTCCCTTCAATTATCCTTGAATCCCATGCCGCCAGCATTAAACATTGAAGACCAGTGGCAGCAATGCCAAGAAGCCATCAGAACCGCTGCCTCTGAGATTCTGGGTTTCACTCGGCCACCAACACGAAACCCATGGTTCGATGAAGAATGTAGGCAGGCAAATGCAGCCAAGCAAAGAGCACGACAAATGCTTTTGCAAACACGAACGAGGGCTGCTCACGATCGGTATAACGAGATTTACAAGGAGAGAAGAAGGGAAGAACACCGACTTCTCAAAAAGAAAAAGAAGCAGCATGAGAAGCGCTCGTTTGAGGAAATAGAGAGGTGCCATGACAGGAACGAGACTCGGAAGTTTTACCAAAAGCTAAAAAGATCCTGCCAGGGTGGCAAACCCCGAACTCAAGCCTGTAAAGACCAGCAGGGAAACATAGTTATAGAGTCACAGTCGGTACTGAGGATCTGGAAAGATCATTTCTGCAGACTGCTTAACGGCGAAGAGGACACAAATTCCGCTGTCAGGCAGACTGCCCCATTCAGCTTGGACGATGATCAAGAATGCCGTCCTCCCGACCTAGAAGAAGTTAAGCTTGCTATATGCAAACTTAAATCAAATAAGACTGCAGGTGCAGATGGCCTTGATGCCGAACTTTTCAAGGCAGCTGGAGATCAGTTGGAAAGGAGCATGCACCAGCTGATCTGCATGATATGGTCGAAAGAAAGCATGCCCGATGAATGGAACCTCAGTATCGTATGCCCGATCCTAAAGAAAGGAGACCCTCACAACTGCGCCAATTATAGAGGGATACGCCTCCTTAACGTCGCTTATAAGATCTTGTCTGCTGTAATATGTGAACGTCTGAAACCCCACGTCAACAACTTGATAGGTCCTTATCAATGTGGTTTTAGACCGGAGAAGTCCACAATAGACCTAATTTTCACATTACGGCAGATCTTGGAAAAAACCCGAGAACACAATATCGATATTCACCATCTTTTTATCGATTTCAAGGCCGCGTATGACAGTATCTACAGAGACGAGCTGTACAGAGCCATGTCTAGTTTCGGCATCCCTGCAAAACTCGTACGACTATGCAGGATGACTTTGGAGAATTCACGCTGCTCCGTCAAGGTCGGTAAAGAACTCACCGAGACCTTTGATGTCGAAAAAGGTTTTAGGCAAGGCGATAAACTGTCATGCGATTTCTTCAACATCATACTTGAACAGATTGTAAGAAACTCAAACGTCAACACCAGAGGAACAATTTTTCAAAAGTCTGTGCAATTGCTCGCATATGCAGACGATATTGACGTAATGGGAAGAAAAAAGCGTGATGTCATAGGTGCTTTTGCGAGTATTGAAACAGAAGCGGCAAAAATGGGTTTGATGGTTAATGAGGGCAAAACAAAGTATATGCTGTCATCAAACAAGGACACAGAACATCGACGAATTGGACAAAACGTCACAATAGACAGACATAACTTCGAGGTAGTACAGGACTTCGTCTACCTAGGATCCGCTGTAGACACGGAAAACAACATCAGTGCGGAGATCAAACGGAGAATAACTCTTGCCAACCGTTGATTCTTTGGGTTAAGAAGACAATTGAGAAACAAAGCCCTCTCCAGAAAAGCCAAAGTAACCCTGTATAAGACCTTGATCATCTCATCCTGCTTTACAGCGCGGAAGCATGGACCTTATCGAAAGTGGATGAGAAAGCCAGCCCTTGGTCGTTTTGAAAGAAAAATTCTCTGAATGATCTTTGGTCCCGTATGCGAAGGCAATGTGTGGAGAAGAAGATACAACAACGAGCTGTATGAGCTGTACCGCGACATGGGCATAGCCAGAAGAGTACGCATCGCGAGGCTACGATGGTTGGGCCATGTTGAGCGGATGGACCCAAACGCTCCGGCTCGTCGGGTGTTCGAAAGCACATTGCAGGGAAATCGTGGAAGGGGAAGACCTCGTCTTAGGTGGCGCAATCAAGTGGAGGATGACCTCAACCGACTTGGAGTGCGAAACTGGAGAGAGCTCGCCCAAAATAGAAGTCGTTATCGAAGGATGTTGGTTGAGGCCCAGGTTCACCCCGAACTGTAATGCCCACCTAAGTAAGTAAGTAAGTAAGTAATAACTCGAAAAGTATTGGACTTAATAAGAAACTTTATATTTGATTTTTTGCTTAAAATTAGGTCTTTTATCGATATCCGAGGTTATTTTAAAACAAAAAAATTCGCCCCCGAAAAGGGGTGGCAACCACCCCCAGGGTGGTGGCGGTGTTCAAATCATTTTCACTTTTGAAGTTAAGGGTAAGATGAGCCTAATTCCAAAATTTCATGCAAATCGCTTCACAGTAAAAAAAATTCGGAGGTAAGGCCCTATTTTTCGCTTCATTGACTGCACTATAAAATTCAACAATGCTCATGAGAGAAACTCATTGCTTAGGTCTATTTCTATACTCAGAAAAAAGCAACAAAATCGTCAACTTTCATTGCGTAACCTGGGTATTGAGTCCGACAACGCATGTTTTTTGAATGAAAGTTTAACCGCAAACACTCGCACTCTGTTACACCATGCCATCAAATTAAGGAACGAACATCAATTGTACAGTGTGTATACTATGCATGGATCTGTTTTCATCAAACCAACTGCTAATGGAAGAAGCCTTGCTGTAAACAGCGTTGAGAATTTAAAAGCCGCCGTATCGCCATATTAGATTTGCCGTAAGCAATGATACACTGTAAAAAATCCTTGGGTTCATTGGCAGTCACATGAATACGAGTTTATATAATATGATACGAGTTTTACGAGCTCAAAACAATGGACTAAGTGTATGCCATTTAAATGCGCAGAGTCTGACTAAAAAATTAGGGGAACTCAGATACTTGTTTGCGGATTCTAAGATCGATATTGTTTCTGTGTCTGAAACATGGTTTCATCCAAACATATGTGACGAAGTCTATCGTCTGCAGGGCTATAAGCTTTTTCGAGCCGATCGTATGTCTCGGACTGGTGGTGGTTCTGCTTTGTATGTGCGCGATGGATTAAGTAGCAGGTTTGTTTGTAAATCGGATGACAGCAGTCCCATTGAATATTTATTTGTTAATATCAAATGTGACACCGAAAACGTCTTGGTTGGATCTGTCTATCGGCCGTACAATTATATTAGCTTGACACAATTGGAGAATTCATTAGAGTCGATTTCATGTTGTTATTCTCATACAATACTGTGTGGTGATTTCAACTGTAATTTATTGGACAATCATTTATCTCAAAGTTTTGTAAGTTCCTTTGAAGCCCTCAATCTTAGTCCCATAAACCGCTCCTTACCCACTCACTTTGTCGATTCGTCCAATTCTTTGCTAGATTTGTTTCTTTCTAGTGATGTTGAAAAGGTTTTGCTATATAGTCAGCTTCAAGCTCCAGGTTTCTCTAAGCACGATCTAATCTTTACTTGTTTAGATATGATTTGTCAAACTGACAATCAAAGATTTCAATATCGCGATTTCAAAAACCTAAACGCGTCTCACTTGCTGCGAGATTTCAACAATATAGACTGGAATTCACTTTACCTTATGCCGAACATTAATGAGCAGATAAGTTTCTTTGGACGTAACCTCAATTCTTTGTTTGACATGCATGTACCCATTAAAACCTGCCTTGTAAAACATATATATACATATAATAAACGAATACTTTCACCGAGCTTACCGCAGTTTACGAAATAAAGTCGTTGCAATGATAAGATCAGCAAAAATGCGTTATTATGAACAAAAACTCGGTACCTCAGTTTCTAGTAAGAACGTATGGAGAAGACTGAGAGAAATTGGTATTGGAAAACAGTCTAAGCCTCTTCCTAGTGACATAGACTGCGATGCCCTCAATAAGAAATTCACCTCCAAGCCTCATTCCTCAAACGAGGAAATTCCAAGTAGTTTCTTGAACGAAGTTGAAACAGGTACTGTTCAAAACAATTTCAGTTTTGTAAGGCTTCAGGAAGAGGACGTTGTTGAGCCGATATTATCAATTAGATCGAATGCCATTGGTCTTGATCTAATAAACCCTAAATTTATTAAGCTCCTTCTCCCATACTTACTCAGTTTTATAACGCACATTTTCAACACCATTTTAACAACCTCTGAATTTCCTTTGGAGTGGAAGAAAGCAAAAATTATTCACATTCCTAAGAAACATACAAGCTTAGAGACAGAGTTTCGACCAATAGCTATTCTTCCCTTCCTTTCAAGTCTTCGAGAAAGCAGTCTATAAGCAGGTACAAAATTATCTGTTTTCCAACAATCTATTGAGTTCTTGCCAGTCTGGTTTCCGCCCGAAACGGAGCTGCACATCAGCCCTACTTCTAGTTTCAGATGAAATAAGAACTGCAATGGATGGCGACCAAATATCACCAATTTGACTATAACGCTTCTCTGAGAGTGTGAGTGCGCGTGAGACATGGTATATTACTTTTTCTGTTCCATTAGGCATTTTGTGAAAGATTTGAGCACCGATGCCTACCATTGAAGCGTCTGCTGCTACGAAGATTGGAATTGTTGGATCGTAGTGCGTAAGCAGTAGGTCGGAAAGTAAAATTTCCTTAAATTTCTTGAAGGCACTTTCACATTTGTTGGTCCATTCCCAGCTATTATCTGCTTTCAGCATTTCATCAAGCGGATGTCGAAGTTGTCTCATGCTAGAAATGAATTTTCCATAATAATTCACTGCACCCAGGAAAGAACGTAGTTCAGAAATGTTGGTTGGTCTTGGCATACGTTGAATAGAATCGATTTTTGCTGGATCTGGACGAATTCCCTTGGCATCAATTATGTGCCCAAGATATTTGATGGATGTCTTGAATAATTCACATTTTGACCAGTTGATGGTAAGACCATGATCACTAAGACGTTTTATGACTTCCATAACAACGTTGTAGTTCTCGTGCAATGTTTTTGTTGCGATGTAGATGTCGTCAAGGTATGCAGCGACTCCATCAATACCTTGCAAAATTATTTCAATTGCTCTTTGAAACAGTCCGGATGCTGGCTTCGATCCAGGAGCTAAACGATTCATCAAGAAGAGTCCCTTGTGTGTGTTCATGGTGAGAAGTTTCTTTGAATCATCATCTACCTCAAATTGCATGTATGCATCGGAAAGGTCAATGTTGCTAAATATTGTGCAATTTGATGTCTTAGCAAACATTTCATCGGGAGTAGGAATTGGATGAGCATTTGGTTCCAAACAGTTGTTTAAACCTGTGGAGTAGTCTGGACAAATACGAATTTTATTGTTAGGTTTACGTACCACGACAATAGGTGCTGCCCAATCTGAGTGTGTGATTGGTGTTATAATACCAGCGTTTTCTAGTCTCTTCAATTCAGCTTCTACTAGATTTGCAACTCCATATGGAACATCTCTTTTTGGAATATAAACGGGCTTGGAATCAGGTTTTAGCTCTAACCGCAATTGAAATTTGGTACAGTGGCCTGTTTTTGAAGAAACCACTTCCGGAAACTTTTTTTGGACCTCTTTGAGGACTAAATCCTTACTCATATCTGCTGTGATTGCGTTGCAAATAGAGTTTATGGGTAAGTTCCAGTAGCCAAATTTTTCAATTAGGTCAATTCCGAAAATATTTAAACTGGGAAGACTTGTGACATAAACTGTGGCTATTTTTACTTCGTTCTTGTGCCGGATTTGTGTAGTGAACATGCCGATGAGTGGAAGTATATTTCGTGATGCATCTGATGCGCTGCGCTTACATGGCTGTAGATTAGGATGACCCAATTTAATCCAGTTTGTTTTCGAAATAATCGTGATGTCTGCTGCTGTATCGAATTGAAGTTTAATTTGCTTCGCAGATATTTCGACTGTGACAAATTTTCGGTTCGAGGTGTAGTTGCCAACACAATGTATGGTGCTATGCGGACTTGATTTTATAACATTTTGCTTGAAGGCTTGCTTTTTGTTGCTCTTAAATTTGTTGTTAGTGTTTTTGGGCTTTGCTGTGTTGGGCCTTGAGGTGTTAGGTGAATCCCCTTGTGATTGTTTCTGGAAACATGCACAATAGCCATCCTTATGCCCTTGCTTGTTACAAATGTTGCACTTGTGTTGTGTATATGTGCAATCTTTAACAAAATGCATGGCACCACATTGCCAACATGGTCTTCTTGGTGTGTCGATGCTTTTATGCTGCACTTTTTGATGGTCACTTTGGCTCGTTGAAAATTGATTGCGCGTGTTTTTTTTAGAAGAAACAGCATTGATGGCTGTATCTTTTGCTTCTAAAAGGTGAGAATCACTTTTCACTATTAAAATTCGTTGGGTTTCTGTGATTAATTTTTCCAGTGTTATTTCGGCATCTGTATCAAGCATTGTAAGTAACTTGCTTCGAATGTCATTATAAGTGGATGAATTTAACCCAATTATAAAGATCAAACACTTAAATTGATTCGTCGACATGGCTGCATGCTTAAAATGCTCGCATTGCTTATTTACTTTGCCTGCATATGCAATAAAATCTTCAGCATCATTTTTGGTGATTTGCAAGCATTTGTAGCGAATGCTGAACAGCGATTCTTTTGTGTCAAAAAGCTTCTTGAGTTCTGTGACCGTGTCCTCAAATAGAAGTTCTTGTGGTTTTCTTGGCAAGATACAATCTGCATACCGTTCATAAACTTGTTGACTAAGTCTACGTAACAACAACCGTACTTTGGAATCATCTGGAAGCGTTTTTGCATCCTCTTTGAAATGCACCTCGTAGCGACCGTACCAATGTGAAAAAGTGAGGTTATTTTCAGGCTCATATCTGAACTCGTGTATGCTTTTTCCAATTACATCCATCAATGCTTCTTGTTGTCCAGCTTGAAGTTGTTGCTGTGGTGCCTGTGAAGCTTCGTTGGTGGAATTTTCCATTAGTTTGGTTAGCTTTTCAATTAGGTGCTGTTGGCGCTCAGCGGCTTCCTGCTGCTGCACTAAAAGCTTTCCAACCACTGAATCAAGTGAAGTAGACATGATTTTTTTTTTTTTTTGTTTTGAGTCACGCGTGCAATTACTTTAAATCCTCGTCGCCACTTTGTTATGTTTTAAGGTCATTAACATTCAGATTTTAGTATTCTGTAATTCAAAATGTTTTATTAGACAAGTAAATAGAATAGTACAATCAATTTCATTTATATTTTTAAGATGGCTGACAAACCACGTTCTTCTTAGTTCACATCCAAAAGCCGACTGTCATTCGTTCTTCCATTCTCTTCGTATTCGTATGTGATATAAAAGTAGTTGGTTTGGCGTTGCCAACAAATACTAACACTATTAGATTTCTCAAAGGCCTTCGACACTGTCAACCATTCAATATTGTGCAAAAAGCTGCTAAATTTATATGGTTTCTCCATAGAGTCATGTAAGTTAATGCTTTCTTATCTCAGTGGGAGACAACAATGTGTTATCGCTAATGATCGCTCGTCCAGTTTTATGAATGTTCTAACCGGTGTTCCACAGGGATCGATACTTGGACCAATTCTTTTCTCCCTATATATAAACGAACTACCACTTGTTATAAAAAACTGCAAAATCCATCTTTATGCTGACGATGTGCAGCTGCTGATCAGTCGACCTTTGTCGGCGAAAAATGAGGCAGTTGCCTTAATGAATGAGGATTTGTAGTCCGGGAGCCAGTGACATATTTCCATGACCAATTCCTTCCCTATCAAAACTTCGTAAAATACATAAGCAGCTTATAATAGGAGTACTCGTGATCGTCAGCTGCGACTCCGTCGGTGGGGTGGGGAGTGGCAGCCTCCCGCGCATGAAGAAAAAAAAAAATTTTTTTCGTCATTTCCTCCCGAATAAAAATTTGACGGGTGATGGTTTACCAAATATTATGAAGGAAAAAAAAAGTCAGCTGACCATAAGATGGTGGATTATACGTCAGCTGGCTGCTCGAAAATCAAAAAAAAAAAAATATATTTTCAATGATTTCCTCTCAACTGAAAATTTGTATAATCATAGTTTATATACTACTATAAATGAAAATTAACGTCAGCTGGCTGTATCTCGGTGGAAAGTTTGTCAGCTGGTACCATGAATGGGGCAACCCGGTAGCATCTATTGCCTACTGAATCTTATCAGCTGACGACTTTCCCCCCGACATACAGCCAGCTGACTTTTTTCATTATTTACTAGACCATGTTAACAATCCTGTTGCAAGATTTCATCCTAGAGCACATCACGTTTCTTACGTTATTCCGCAGTATGCTTTGTTTGATGGTTTGGATAGCAAATATAAACTTAAATAATGGAAGAAATGTTGGTTTTAGTAAATAAATTATTGAATAATACATTGCAGCAACATTTTTCAATTAAATATTTTTTATTTCAATAAATGGATTAAAAATAATAATGATAGTTGCCTAATCAATTTCATTGATTCAGTCGCTTTCATCACTCTCTGATTTACTGTCATATTCACTGTCAGTGTTACATGCGATCATGTCTTCATCATAAGAAGCGAATGTTGCTTCAGTCTCGAGGCCTTCTAATGTGCTGTAGCTGCAGCAATGACCATACCGATTAACAATATTAATAAATTTTTTTGCTATTTGTTAAACTCTTCAAAGTCATGCCAAAACAAATATGTTTTGATGATTTAATTCAATTATTGAAATAAGCGTAAATTACATCTTCAGAAAATGATTTGGCTAGCCTTGTTGTTCTTTTCTTTTGTCTCCGTCTATAACTTTCACCAGATATTAAATTTCTATAAAAATTTAAAAATATTTCTGGAATTTCGCATTCACAGTCTGTTAAGTTTTTTGTTTTAATCAAATTCGGTAACTTCTGACATTTAATTTGATTTATTTCTTCGTGTAAAATACGTTCAGCAGCATCTAAAATATTTTCCTTTTCGATTTCATTTTTGATCACCCCTCTAAAAGGTTTCACAAGAATCTTACTTTTAAAGGAGATTATGCAAGTTTTTTTTCGGAAATTTCATTAACAATCTTTCTTTTGAATGATATGGTTTAAAACTGAAGTTTGAGACAACTTGCTGATTATTTTGTATGTGCTCAATAAACATATTATTCAAAAGTTTTAATAAGAAAGACTGCTCTTGTGAAATAATATTTTCTTCGACAAACTTTTCAACAACTTCATAGGCTTCTGCTCGGATATTTCGCGTACAATGCCATTCCCATTTAACTTTTTCTTTTAATAATATAGACTCTCGTAAACTTATGTACCTAACTATTTTTGCAAATTTTATGAAAATATAGTTCTTCATTTGATCGTAAGTTCTGAATTTCTTTTAACTTGTCTGCATCGTTGCTCTCTATCGCCAAATTTTCTATTGAATCCCGTCCATTTTTCGTTAAAATAGATAATTTCTCCTCATGGCCCTTAATTTTTTTTCGATTCTTCCCGCAAAAGAAGCAGATATTTTTACCTTTAGTAACATCTTCGGTGACACCTTCGGAAGTAATGTCAGCTTCAACAGTTAATCTAACATTTTCAGGAACCTGTTGATCTGGGGTAAACTCACAGACAGCTTTCTCAGCAAACAAAGTATTATTGGTGTTTGCGAGTCCACTTGGGCCTGCACTTACATGAAGGCCATCTTCGTTTTGCCTAAAATATTATTTATTCTTAAGTGTAACTTATGTACAGTTGCGGTCAAAATAATAGTAGTGCGAGTAAAAGCATTGCACAGATTGGTATTTTTCGACTTTGTATTGCGTTGATAGTGAAAAACCGTTACACTTCAATTGTTTTATATTGTGGAAAAGGATCTCGTCAATATGTAAGAAGACCTCCTAACACCAAATATAATCCACGCTTTACAATCATAATGGTATGAGCATGTTTTTTCTTCTACGGAGTGGGACCCATAAACCGGATTGAAGGCATTATGGATCAGCATCTCTATGTTAGGATAATGCAGGAAGAAATGCTACCGTATACTGAAATTGAAATGCCACTGAAATGGGTCTTTCAGCAAGAAGCAATGGTTCCAGGAAAGTAGAGTAGATGTGATAGAGTGGCGCGCATAGTCTCCGGACCTTAATCCCATCGAAAACCTGTGGTGCGATGTAAAAAAATATGTTTCTAGATTCAAACCAAGCAACAACACAGGCCTTTGGGAAGCTTTACAGCAATCATGGAGTTCGATAAGCAAGGAAGATGTGGAAAACTGATAAACTCTATTCAACGTCGTTGTACTGCTGTTATAGCTAACAAGGGACATGTAACTAAATACTAATTAAAAGTACGAACAATAAGCCACATATGGTAATAAAAACTTTGACCTAATTTTTCGATTTCGTAACATTTCAAGGTAGATTTTCCTAATACTACTATTTTTTTGACCGCTGAATTTCAACATCTGTTCAATAAACTTGCAACTATCGGATAATAATATTAAACTGATGTTTTCTTTTTTTTTTGTAAATAAAAGCTTAAAACACCACTTTGAAAACCACGTTATTGGTTTTTTAAATTAGAATTTACTGATCAGTTTTTTTTTCAATTTTGTTGTTTCATAAGCTCTATACTACTATTATTTTGACCGCAGCTGTATATATTATTATCAGTTTTCATATTGATATAACTTTATTTTCGAAGTAATTACAGAAAATGAAATCCATATACATACGGAAATGTTGAAGAAAGTGTGTCTTCTGAATTTTGTTCTTATTTTCCTATATTTTGGTGGCAAAGCTGTATAACGCCGATAACACTCACTGTGATACAACTGAAAATTATTTGGCTCTATGGTAAGAACAGTATCGTAACCAGCTAGATTATTAGCTTTTCTTATTGTAAATGCATATTTGCACTTATTTAAATTGTTTTTGCTAAATAATTTTAACTGAGCATTAATTTTTTGCAAAAGACGCAAAAAGGTATCACGTTAGACATTTTTATTTTATATTGAGCTTTTACTCCTGCTTATTTTGACATTCTATTCGATAAAAAGTAAGTCGAATTCGAATTAAGTGCAGTTTGAAACTCGATCGATTCGAAATTTTACATGTTTAACATTCGAATCATTCGAGTCTCAAAATGCACTTGTTTTGCGTTCGATGTATCGGCGATGAGTCGGTTTTCGGTGATCAAAACATCGATTTTAACATCGATGTTGACAATCGCAACATCCCTTTAATCTGTGAGAAGAAAGAAACGTGATGTGCTCTCGGATGAAATCTTGCAACAGGATTGTAAACATGGTCTAGTAAATAATGAAAAAAGTCAGCTGGCTGTATGTCGGGGGGAAAGTCGTCAGCTGATAAGATTCAGTAGGCAATAGATGCTACCGGGTTGCCCCATTCATGGTACCAGCTGACAAACTTTCCACCGAGATACAGCCAGCTGACGTTAATTTTCATTTATAGTAGTATATAAACTATGATTATACAAATTTTCAGTTGAGAGGAAATCATTGAAAATATATTTTTTTTTTTTTGATTTTCGAGCAGCCAGCTGACGTATAATCCACCATCTTATGGTCAGCTGACTTTTTTTTTCCTTCATAATATTTGGTAAACCATCACCCGTCAAATTTTTATTCGGGAGGAAATGACGAAAAAAATTTTTTTTTTTCTTCATGCGCGGGAGGCTGCCACTCCCCACCCCACCGACGGAGTCGCAGCTGACGATCACGAGTACTCCTAATATAAGTTGCTTATGTATTTTACGAAGTTTCACTCGAGAGGAAATAATCAACCAAATTTGTACCTGGCTCCCGGACTATTGCTACTCATCTCACGTTGGTCTAAGGGAAATGCCTTAATCCTAAATCCAGTTAAGTCAAAAGCTATACCCATCTCTCGTAAAGTCCTCGATGAATCAACTTTAAGTTCATTGCAGCTTGACGACACACCCATTGATTACGTAAGCTCTGCCAAAAATCTGGGCATGGTTTTCAATCGCAGTTTGACATGGAATGACCATCTGAATAGCGCGATAGGGAAGGTTTATGGATGCCTCCGTACACTACATGTCACAAAAAATATCATTCCTAACAAAACTAAGCTTCTACTTGCGAAAACTCTGTTACTTCCCGTATTACTTTATGGGTGTGAAGTCTTCGGTGACTTAGACTACGCGACTACCCGTAAACTTAATGTTGTTTATAACAATATTTCAATTTTATTGAGAATGTACAAGTAAGACGTAGTCTTTTATAGTACTTAAAAATACGGACTATGATGATAAGTAAACATTATCGATAAATAAACCTAAAACAAAATAAATAATTAACAAATGTAATATAGTAGGAACTGATTATAAATATAAATGTATATAAATTTAGTAATAGCATTTTTTTTTTTTTTTTTTTTTTTTTTTTTTTTTTTTTTTTTTTTTTTTTTTAATTCATCTTGTTTTAATTGATTTCATTGTACATTTTAATCTGTTTAAATTTAAGTTCTAGTTTTACATTAGTCCTTAGCGAAAATGAGCAGTGATTGCATTTTTAAAGTTTGTTATTCCAATTATTCTTTTAATGGTAATCGGTAGAGAGTTCCAAAGCCTAATTACATACACAATAAAAAGCCGTGAAGAGTTCAAGTAGTTGTAAGTTGGTACTAAAATATTCGTAGTTCTTAAGGATTGGGCAAATTGAAGTTTATTATAAATGTACAGAGGTGCCTTATTATGTATAATTTTGTGTAAAAATATACAACGTCTGGCATCCAGAAATTGATGCAACGAACATCCAAGAACAAGTTGGTGGTAATGAGAAATGTGTTGGTGTCTCCGGAGACCATATACGTATCTTAACATATCATTAAACGCCACAAGCAATTTATGTTGAGAGTGAGAATCGGGTTTGCAATAGACTACACTTGCATAGTCGATCAATGGCACAAGCAAGGTTTTTATAAGCCTTAACTTTGTATTTACAGGAGTAGCGAAGGAGAATGGCCAAAGTCTACGTAGTCCAGAGTATATTCTTGCAACTGTATGATTAATATGACTTTCAGCTGAAAGTTTTCTGTTAATTTTGAAACCTAGACTTGTAACAGTTTCCGAAAAAGACAGCTGGAATGAAGACAGAAAAACAGGAGGTAAAAGTGATGTATCAACAAGCTTTTTGGAAATTGCAATAAGCTGAGACTTTGCTGGATTCAGACAAAGACCATTGTTAACTGACCATTTAAAAATTGCCATTAGATCTTCATTAATTCTGCATATTAAATCCTCTTGTAAACCAAGAGGACGCGATAAATATATTTGTACATCATCTGCATACAGATGTACCAAAGCATTTGAACATACGTTTGGCAGGTGATTTATAAATATGCAAAATAACAACGGTCCCAAAATAGAGCCTTGTGGTACACCCATACGCAGATTCAGAGATCCTGATTGATTTTGAGCAATACAAACTTTTTGGCGGCGATTGTGCAGGTAGCATTTAATTAAATGTACTGCTCTGTCATTAAACCCAAAATAATGCTTCAGTTTCTTGCAGAGTATATCATGGTTAACTCTGTCAAAAGCCTTTGAGAAATCAAGCAGACATAACAGAGTTAGATTGTCTTTATCATATTCACATCTTATATCATCAATTACTTTGATCATTGCAGTTTGGCAAGAATGATTTGCCCGAAAGCCCGACTGAAATGGTGATAGCATGTTAAACCTTTTGAGATGACATGAAATTTGCGACGCTAGTATTTTCTCAAAGACTTTTGACAGACACGGAAGAATGCTAATAGGTCGAAAATCTGAACAAGAACTTGCATTATTTTTCTTGGCT
The DNA here is from genome assembly GCA_914767635.1 of Melanostoma mellinum. NCBI lineage: Eukaryota > Metazoa > Arthropoda > Insecta > Diptera > Syrphidae > Melanostoma > Melanostoma mellinum. Next base: position 77,106,165 of record OU612058.1, on the reverse strand, counting down.
ACGGGGATAACCTTGGCTACCTTCCAACCATCCGGGAACGATGAAGAAGCAATAAAGAAATTGAGCAATCCTGTTAAGGTACTTAAAACATGCAGTAAGATCATTTTAACGAAACATAGTGGGACTCCGTCCTCTCCAATAGCATCAGACTTAATTGACCTAATGCTTTCAAGAACTTCAAATTCTGAAACGGAAACAAATTCAAAAATTATAGATGGATCGCAGAAATTAAATTTGATTCGGATTTTACTTTGTTGACTTTTTAATATTGGTAAAATAAACAAATCACGGTTAAAAATCTTCAAATGTCAGGAGCGTACTAAAACACGTCTATACTTTACTCATTCTCTGGAGAGATAATGTATATTGCCCGATATGTATATAACCTACGCCGATATGATCATGTTTCTTCATTTTCGAAACAAATTTGTGGCTGCAGCCTTGATAAACTATTGCAATTTCGATCACTAAGTTACCTGCATCTAATAATCCAATCCGAACAACCGGTTTATCTACATAGTAGGCTGAGTTTCCTTCATTCTACAAGGTCTCGCGCTCTCATAACACCTCGTTTTAAATATCTCACAACTCAGCGTCAATTCTTTATTCATGGTATACGCCTTTGGAACTCCCTGCCAATCGCAATGAGGGGGATTAGAGGCATCAGAAGGTTTAGATGTTTGCTTTTCACATATTTGGCAAATAGTTGAACGTAAGATTACAGTAATTGTATTGTAAATTTTTCTTTTTTCATTTCTTATTTCTTTTATCTCTTTAATTTTCATAAATTTATCACTTTTATTGTTATTATTATTATTTTTTTCTTTTCTTCTTTTTATTATATTTTGAATACTAAATCTATTGTAATAATAATGTAAATTCAATTTAAGGCTTGCAATATTTCATTAGACTTATGCTCTACTTTGTAAGCGATTTAAAGTAAATAAAATACAATACAACGTACATCCTACCGTTTGATAAATATTTAAATAAAGTTTATCAAGAAACAAAAAGATGTCTACATCGCTCCAGCTGATAAAGGTAATGTTACAGTGGCAATGTACAAAACTGATTACATAAATAAAATGCAAGAACTTCTGGCTGATAGGAAAGTTTACAGGGTGCTAAGGAACAATCCAACAACTACTCTGCAAAAAAAAAAAACAACGAAATTGTTAAATCACTCTTACAAAATCTTATAACAGAGTTCGAGAAGAAATGGATGACTACATACACTGCGACTAGTTCAAAGATCTATGGTTTACCGAAGATTCATAAGGTAAATATGCCCCTTGGACCAATATGTGCATCTACAAACGTTCCCTACTATGATTTATCAAAGTATATCACTAAAATCCTACAGAACTTTACCGAAAACACCAAATACAATGTGAAAAATGGTTCTGTTAATAAAGTCCTGATGATGAGAATAACCAGGCTCGAAACGTCGTAGAAATAAAACCAAATACAAAAATAAACTAACACCTCTATTTATAAAGAATAATATCCCATCTGATGTTAGTTCAATTGATTCCATGTAAAACTAGATTTCCAAATATACACAAAAATATTTTAAACTAATGTCAACAGCATATTTTCAAACTTTGTTCAGAAGGAGGTGCAGAAAACGCTGCTCTAAATTGATCTACAGCATTAAACACCAAAAAGCTAAAGCTGTTTTTTTTACCAGAGATCGATCTAGAGGGGGCCATTTAAAACAACTTTTGTTACATTGAATTTATTTTATGACACGTTTATTCTAGCCAACTTGTACACCCCTTTTAATTGTCTTCTGCGACAGTCTAAATATAAGTTCACGGAAACCCAATCTTTCAATAAAATATCATTTGCATACTTATAGTTGATGGAATCTTGCGTTGTCGAAGTTTAATGACTTTCAATCATATACACTAGACGCATATCTTCTTCTCTGGACGCAGTATGGTAATAAATAAAACATTTTATCGCATTTGAACTTTGATGGCGTGCTGATTGTTATCCGTGTTGATTGCTCATAATAACAAAAATATATATATTTTTTTGTAACTAATTGAATCTTCTCAACTAGACGGTTTTGTTCATCTGTAACTATATTTTGTTCTGGTTTCATAATATAAAGAAAGATCAAATAAAATATATAAATATAAACTCGAAAACTCCAAAGCATTATGAATTCATTAATTTTATTATATTTTGTCTTAGCGTCACAGCTCTGAAACCGGAAAAAAATTGAACCCTTACGCTAGGCGCACACCAAGTAGCCAGTTTACAATAGGAGTTCAAGGTTGCATAGTGAACGGGCTCCCATACTATGTGTTTAACTGGTTGCTTAGTACGCACCCAGACGAAGTGTTCACTTATTATACCTCTTAGTGTATTTTAAAAATAAACTATGTACATGATTATGGTATGGTTTCAAAAAGATATTGACACCTAACTCTATTATTTCCACTGTACTGCTGTAGAAAATCCAAACAGGTGCGTTTGTTTACCCATATATGTCTCACTTTCTGTGATTTAAATAGTGACTCAACATCTAGCCTAAGAACCAATAAGGCAAAAACAACCTATCTCTACTATCAGACATCCAATGCTTTCTTATCGCACACCTGCGTTGAAATAACTGAACAAGCGGTTTCTGTTCAATGAGTTTAACAACAAAACATTGGCGTTAGTGGAATTTTTAAATTATCTGAGACTCATAATGTTTGGTAATTAAACATATCCACTTTTTTATGAATAATTTGTTATATAGTCTTTTTCAGGGAAGGAAACCGGCACGGCTATGATGCACTTTTTAAGGTTAATTTTTTTTTTTCTTCAATGCAAAGATAGTTGAGATCCTTTGATTTATTTGGATTGCCATTTTAAAATCGAATATACACTTTCCAGCTTATTTTAGATTTGATAGGTTTCAGTCTAAAAAAAAATTGGGTGGTGCAATAAGGCTCGGACTCTCAACTCCTCGCCAAATGCAATATGCATAAGAAAACAAAAAAAGGGTAGCAAAACAAGGCTTAGAGATTTTAAAGGCCTAACGTATTTCAAGAACCTCACGTTAACTGAAGGGGATTCACACGATGCTCTACATGTGGATTTATTTAAACCACCAACTCAAAGTCTTTGTTTATCATCTTTAAAGATATATTATCATAACGCTAGTGGTCTCAGAACTAAAGTATCTGACCTTTTTAAGAATACGAGTAATATTTATTACGACATAATCTTCATAGAGTTCTGGCTATACAATGGTATCGCCTCCACAGAACTTTTTGATTGTAGACTTTACAATACTACTTATCGTCGTGATCGTTGTCAATCAGCTAGAGACAGAGGAGGTGGGATTATTGTTGCTGTTCGCTTGCACTTATGCTGTATAGAAGTAAACTTGCCATCTGATGACATTGAACAGGTTTGCATCTCTCTCAAATCTATCTATTTTTATTGTACGTTATGTGCCTCCAAGTAGCTCTATAGAATTGTACGAAAAACATATATCCAATACTGATTTTATTAACAGTATTTGCATTGACTCAGACAATATTTGTGTCTTAGGTGACTTTAACTTAGCCGAATTAAAGTGGAACTATTCAGAATCTGAGAAAATGCTATTTCCATTAAATATGAAACAAAATTTTGAAATTATTTTTATAGATTATCTATATTCTTTAAATTTTATGCAATTTAATCATATCCCCAATTCTTTAGGAAAGATATTGGATTTAGTGTTCACATGTTGTGAAGATCTAAAAGTTAATTTATTTAATGTTCCCTTTTCCTTGCTGAATGATTCTATTCATCACACGGAATTGTTCTTTGAAATAGAGTTCTATACATATGTATCAAAAAATGTAAAACAGGATTTAAAATCGTATCATCGCCTCACTGAAATCACGTTTTTGGGTTTTGATAACTATATACCGGTTTTTGCAAAAAAGAAGTCCTTGAATTCACCTTGGATTAATGAACAACTCAAAGATTTAAAAAAAATGAAACGAAAAGCATACCGAAAATATAGTAAATCTAAAAGTCAACCTGATTATGAACACTTTAGTAAGTTACGCAAAGATTTTGTGGTTCTTAGCAAGTTTCTCTATAGAACAATGTCAAAAACAATTCGACATCATTCTGGTCATTTATAAATTCCAAAAGAAAATCAGTAGGGTTTCCAAGTACTATGCATTATAGTGGCGTCGAACCCTCGGACTTAGATTCCACAGTCGAATTATTTGCTAACTTCTTTGAATCGGTTTCTTCCGTATCTAGATTTAGTAAAAGTTCTCACACTCATTGAATAAAAAATAAAAATAAATAGGGTGGCGCAACAGAGCGAGGAGCCCCTGGGCCTAGCGCATTTCTCACAACCATGACTTGTGAGGGAATGGAGGGGACCTACAATTTTTCGCCGGTTCCGAACGGCTAATTGAGAATGCGCTTTTCATGGCAATGAATTTACTAACGGAGGACTTGCCAATTCCTCGCGAAAGGCGATACCCGTGGAAAAACATTTTTGCATTTTGCCTCTGCTGGGATTCGAACCTCGAACCTCTGGGTTAGCAGGTGGACATGCTAACCATTACGCCACGGGTCACACAATTGAACAGTAGCATTAATATTGGATCCATTCAGTTCAGTTTCGAAGAAGTTAATACAGCACTTTTATCTCTCAAATCTAGTTCTAGCACTGGTCCCGACGGCATTCCTGCCACAGTGCTTAAGGAATGTTTGACTCTATTTGCACTCCCTTACTTATGTTATTTTACAAGTCTCTTCAAGAAGGAATATTCATCGAAGAATGAAAACTTTCTTATTTAGTTCCGATCCATAAATTAGGCTCAAAAAGTGACATTCAAAATTATAGGGGTATTTGCAAACTCTCTATTCCCAAATTGTTTGAAAGTATCCTGAAAAATAAACTAGATTTCTTCACAAGCGAATATTTATCGGAAGTACAGCATGGTTTTGTATATGGTAGATCCACTATAACAAATCTGGCATATTTTACTTCTTTTGTAACCAATGCTATGGAAAGTGGTTTTTAAGTCGATGCGGTATACACGGACTTTAGTAAGGCGTTCGATTCTGTAAACCACCAAATACTCCTTGCTAAACTTGAGATGTTTGGATTTCATTCTCAACTCCTTCGTTGGATATCCTCGTACCTTTCCTGTGGGCGGCCGTGGTGCAGTGGTAGATTGTTTAGTAGATAGGCCGGACGCGTGGGTCCGAATCCCGCTCTGGGCATCTACTTTTCTTTCAGCCTCCCAGTTTCATATGGACGCCGCCCTTGAGGTTATATATGTGAAATTACTAACAACTTATTTCCAACTACTGCAGCACAAAAAAAAGGGAAGGTGATTGTCAATTGATTCAATCTGACCTTGATTCTCTTACACACTGGTGTCACGAAAATTGCTTGAAACTTAATATAAAAAAGTGTAGCATTATTTATAATCTGGAGTCCCGCGTTAAGTTAATTCTGACAGGGTAGAATCGGTTCAAATAATATTTACAAAATACATATTCAACAAAATGAGCTGGGGTTTCTGTCCTGATTACAAAGCTAGGTGCCTATTGCATGGAATAAAATCCTTAGAATCAAGAAGAAAAATTCATGGTGTAATGCTCATAAGAGACTTACTATGCTACCACATAAAGTGTCCAACACTCCTTGCTCTATTACCTATACATGTACCTGCGAGGTCCACGAGAACAAGGATTTTCCTATTTCAAAAAATACATAGAACAGTTTATGGATGTAATGAAACGTTATCAAGATGTATAACTGATTTCAATGAAGTGCCTTCAGAAATTGATTTTTCAATCCTTAGTAGAATTAATTTAAGACTGATTTATTGTACTTATTTATATTTTAATATTTTATTCTTGGAGCACTATATCTGATAGCTGTAAAACTGCTTGTAGATAAATAAATAAATAAATAAATAATCTTATGCGGATTCCACACGCATAGGAGTTAAAAGTTAAACATGTAAGGGATCGTATCGTTACTGTAATTACTAAGAACACGCAATCTAACAAATCCAGTTTGCAAAATGTTGCTTCCCTAAAACTCAAGTTCTTTTTCTGAATCGTTGTTCTATTATCACTTCTTCTATACATGTTGTAGCTGGTAACAACTGGTGTGTAGATTAACAAACCAATGGAGTTATTTTACAGTTGTTGCTTGTTATATTGGTTCAACAATACAATAATACAAATACAATGCTTACCTTTATTCGACTGTCATCCATAATCAGAGAAGAGAGATCCTCATCGACTGGGTAGTACAGAGCTTTGTTGGCCATCTTCAACTCATTGAGCTTCTGCACCTCAGCTTCGTTGAGCTCCCGGCTAACTGGGTTGCATGCTTGCGGAATAGAGTTGGCCATTTCATACTCAATTTGTATGACCTCATATAACACTGCCTCCAGTGAATTTTTATTGTTTTCTGATTCCTTGATTGCATCCTCTGTGGTATAGCTGTCAGCTGGTGATGAAGACACACCAGGGAATGATGATTCTACAACCAACGGCTTGCTTTCTTCAGATTCTGTTTGATCCAGTTCGTGGTTATCTACTTGATCGCCATTTGGGGAATAATAGTCTTCATTGCTACTGTTTGTCGTGATGCTGCTGTGGTTACTTCCGCAACTGTTTGTGCTAAGCATAGAATTGATGATAGCGTCTTCCGTACTTACCTCCATCGTTGACATAGTAACTTCAGGCTCCTGCGAATTAGCACGAGAGGATCCTCCTTCTTTGACTTCTTTGTTTGTGCTTTTCACCATTTTGTTTATGATCTTGAGCGCTTCAACAGGAGTGTTCATAAATTTTGTCATTATGTCAATAGCATCTCCTGGGCTATCCATTAGTTGTTTGACAAACTGCAGGACGTCTTGGGGTGAGCTGACTATTTTTGATATTATTTCGAGCGCATCCGTAGGTGAACTCATAAACTTCGTAAATACTGTTAAGGCATCAAAGGGCGAATTCATAATTTTACTAATGATCTTGAGAGCATCGCCCGGAAACGATATCAAATGACTAATCAAACGTAACGCGTCACTCTGTGCGTTTATTACCTTTTCCAAAGTCGATACAGCATCTTTGGGTGTTTTCATTAGCCTGTTGATGGCCTGTGATGCCTGATCAGGATCGTTGACTATGAAATCAACAATCTGCGAACTAGTCATGTTGTCATAAGTTAAATCAATGCTCATGCAGCTACTACTACGAACAGCAGTTTGTTGAATGTTATCGCTTTCGAAAGAATTGCAACTTTGTGAGTCATGAGACGTATATTGGTCGGATCCAAAACTACCATCTGTGTGATCCTCTCGTTTGATTTTATCAAGAACTGCCTCATCTAGTTTACCTGATGTTTTTCGTTTCGCTTGACGATTATTCTCAATTTTCTTACGCTTAATTAATTTGTCCTCTTCGGACATAATGTTTTCACTCTTCATGCCTATATCAAAGCACTTTTTTAGACGACATTTTTGGCAAAACCTGCGAGTTACCACGGTAATTTCACAATTCTGGTTGAACGGGCAGGAAAATGATTTTTTTGCTAAGGCATTCCGTCGAAAGAATGCTTTGCAACTTTCACAAGTGATAGCATTAAAATTGTAGCCAAGAGCCTTATCACCACAAACCATGCAACACTTTGGTGGAGGCATTGCGCCAACAACACTGGGTTTATTTTATTATTTATATACACAAAACAAATGTCGGGATTAACTATATTTTTCGCTCGGAATTCGTCTAGGATTGCAATTACATAAATAACATATGTAGTGAGTTGATTTGTACATTAGAAGAACATTTTTAAAGCTTTTTGTTTAGTAATTTATATCATATTAACACTACTAAATTTATTATCACAACATGACGTTAATTAATCAATGTTCAAACTCCAATGCAGAAAAGAAGAAAAACAAAACCTATAAAATGTCAAAAAGTTTCGAAATTCTTTTTTACGTTCTGTCACATAATTTCGAATATTTTCTTCGTTCGTGAAAACTTTAGGAGCAGTCTAGATGTCTTTTTTTTGTCTCGATTGCTCTGCGGCTATGTCCCCTATTATACGATGTCTCACGAGACATGTCTCATTTTTGACGTTCCTTTTAAATTTCCATCCCGTGAGACAATCACTATTACATGTTCAATTTTGCAGGCTCACGTCTCAAAATTGACAATTCTTCATTTCTCTTTCAATCCTTTTCTTGTTGTCACTTTATAACTTTCAAAGTTTTATTTTTCTCTAAATAAAGTAAGTTGCTTGATAAAATTACAAAAATAACAAATTGGTTATACAGCTTTTGATTTGAAAAATAAAAAACAAGACCACAACGAAAATGAAAAAACATTCAGATGACGCTCATTTGACCAACACAAAAAATACATTAAAGCAACACAGCAAAAACGAATATGGGAAAAGAGAAACGTCAATATGAGACTGCTAAAAATCGGCACGGTACTCATCGGGAATTTTTTTGTGCATCTCATTTCCTCACATCTCCTTTCTTTTTCGCACTCATGTGAGACTGGGCTCGTGAGACATCATGTAATAGGGGACTATACGATCAATACATGGCAAGACCTCCGTCAACTTGGCAGCGACATAGCACGAAATTCTTCATAATCTTTTGGTTCAAATAATTTGGAAAACATTTGGAAAAGTTTGGAAAAGTCCCAAAACAAAGTTATGTATTCACAATTTAAAATTTAGCGTAGACATGACAGCGCTAGCAATGAAATTGAGAAATGTTGGTGTCAATCGATCGGGGACAATTTGGAAAAATTTGGAAAACACTTTTCCGAATTTGGGAAACGATAGTTTTGCTATAAAATGCAAAAAACAAAGTACTGATGAGCTGCTGTACCTTTTTTAATGCAAAATTGAATTTTCATAACTTAAATGCTAATAACTTTTTTTCTATACTTTTCCAAATTACAAGATTAGTCTTTTTAGTTTGAAAAAGCTTGATTGGATTTGGAAAACCAAAACAGGTCATAAAATCTGTGATCGTGTCTTTTTCCTTTTTTCATTTGCACTTGCAGATGCATGTAACCCTGCGGCTACACGATCAACAAATGGCAGGCCATCGGCTCACACAAATAATCTTTCAAATTCATGTCCGTGTTTAGGACGTAGGCGAATTACAATTTGCCAGGCAACTGGCTTTCAATCGACATGTCATTATATACTTTCAAAATGTTACTACCAAGAAATTTTAAATAAAATAAATTAAAGTTTTTTTCTAGGCACTCTTTTCTCTTTTTGAGGGTATTTGACGAAGCTGTCAATTTCATGGCTACTGAAACTGCTTCTCGGGTGGCTTTCAGGGTGGTATTCACCAAGAAATCTTAAACTAAGTGCCTCGTAAACCTATTCACCGACCACTATTAGTGCAGATTTATGAGCGCTCATAACACTTAAGAGTGGTCGCTACCACTCTTATGTTATGAGCGGTTGTTGTTTTAAATAACTTCGAAAATTCGAAATTTACTGACTGCGTCATTTGTGGTTGATACTCAAAAATGATAAATAACTGTTGAAAAAAATAAGAAATTCGAATTATGGTTTGCAATACAGAGAATGAATTAATTTTACGCTCTACCATTTCCTAAATTTCCGATAATTTTTTCTGTTTTTGACTGATTTTGACAATTGACACTGAAATTTTCGAAGTAGTTCGAAAAGTGTGCGTTCAGAGACTCAAAAACCTTATTTTTCGAATATTCGAATTAGCTTAGACTAGACCCTATTATTGCTTGGTGAATAGCACATCCAAATTTAAAACTAAGAGCCTCTTAGCTTTAAGAGCGCTCTTAAGATTGCTTGGTGAATACCACCCTCAATATTCCATACCAGTTGGGTTTCAATTTCGAAAAGTTTGGCTGTGTATGTAAAAAAGTTTAATGTATTGTAAATGGCTTACCACATCTTGATCGTGTAGCCTTGGGGGTAAGTTCACCATAATAGATCCACCATGACTGAGTGAACACAATGGCTGCAGAAACGCAGCTGCAAGAGATGTCAAAACATTAAATACAAGCGAATACAACAACAACGCAAGAAGGAGCTGGACAAGTTAACTGCGTGAACACAATGCATTCGCATACGCATACGGAGCCGGAGCCGCAAGAGTTAAAATCAAGTTAACTTGTCCAGCTCCGTCTTGCGTTGTTGTTGTATTCGCTTGTATTTAATGTTTTGACATCTCTTGCGGCTGCGTCTTTGCAGCCATTGTGTTCCCGCAGTAACTTGATTTTAACTCTTGCGGCTGCGGCTCCGCATGCGTATGCGTATGCGTAGCATTGTGTTCACCCAGTGAAGCTGCGTTAAATATTCAAAGATTTTGTTGTTACTGTCTATGAGTCAAAATCAATGAAATTGCCAAATCAAACATAGCTTATAATGACGTCTTAAAACGAAATGTCATTCATTAATTCAGTTTTTGTGAAAAAATCAAAAAAACTACGAACAGCATTGATAAACTTAATAAAAACTATACTAATGGCTACTCGTGTTAAAACTCGTGAACTTAGAAGTGGAGAGATTGTCGCTTACAGTGAGTCCGCTATTAGAAATAATGCATCAGCAGTAGAGTATTGCAGAACATCGATGGCCGCACTATCTGGTTGTTCTGCTGGTATTTTCTTTTCTGATTTTAATGGTTGTTCCCAGCTTATTTAATTTTCTTCAAAGGTATTTTGGGACTAACAGGTATTCTTGGATTTATGTTATACTTCGTAGCCGTCTTGGGATTGTGGTGTTTGTTACTTCTCAAGTCGGGAACGCAATGGAAAAAGTATTTTATTAGCAGACAGAGCCTTCTTACGAACGGATTCCTCGGCGGTCTTTGCACCTATGTCCTGTTTTGGACATTTTTGTATGGCATGGTTCATGTGTATTAGAAATTAAATAAGGAGTTGCAAATATAAAAATCTTTTTCTTATCCGTAAAATATATATTTAACGTCATGATGGAGCAATGGCAGCTCCTGCTACGCCTGAACAGTCGCACCACGGAGTTAACTTGGTGTCGCATTGCAGAACAATATTTACAACAGTAATTGGAGTTCCATTGATGCTTAAACTATTCACTTCAGTTATTTCAAACTGCAGTGTGTTGAGCCCAGTCTGTCGATCTCTTTTTCGAGTTACTTCTTTCTGGTTGAAACATTTTTGAGTATCACGTTTCCGGTGTAATCGATTGTGTATATGGCTAAAATTAAAAGGGAAAAATTTGGCAACAATTACAACCTTATTTTATGAAATTCAGTTTACCGAAAAGTGTTATTGACTCCAGTTCCTATATTCTTCGGGCGAGTGACTTCCAACTCGGCGTCTTTAATTCGAACGTAAAACTCATCATCTTCAAGGCCCCACCCCCAGTATCTATTGGACATACCATTCATCAATTGAAAATGTTCCCGTCTCACAAGTAAAACACCACCTACGAAGGTATCATAATGGTATTTAGGATGAAATTCTGGCGAGGCAATATGAAGGGGCCCTTTTTCGGGATAATCGTATTTCAACTTGTCATTCATAGGTAACAGGTCGACGTCGTGCATGGCAATGTAGTTATAATCACGCTTTGTGAACATAAATCCCACATTTATCAGAGAAGCTCTATTGAACCGGTATCTATCGACTTGATTTAGAACAAAAATGTGATGATTGACCTTTTGCCGCTGTAGGAAATCAGTAATATGTGGCACAAATTGTAGTAATTCGTCAAAACGGTCTCTGAATGGTACAAGAATAGCTAGTTTGTTTGGTGAACTGGGATTGATTGCTTCATTAGGAACACCATTGTACATGCTTTGAGAACTTCGAACTCCTCCATCACAATTACAGTCTAAAATGATAAATATATGAAAGTTTAATAAAAAGTATGGGTAGGCTAATGAACAACTCTACCGGAGTTCAAGGGTAAAACGCTGAGAAGAACTAAGCCTCCAAAACACAACGACAATCCACAGATTAAGAAAAGCTTCAAGTTGTTTTGGGCATTCATCTTTAAGACATTGTCTTACGTTTTTAAATAAAGTAGCATTGTTTATTATTAGGAAATAAAATGAGTTTTTTTTAGCTAAAGCTGCATATTAAAAATATGAAACTACAAAGTGCAAAGTTGACATTTTAATTTGTCAATTGTCATTTGAGAATTGACAGTAAATTATCGAAATTTATTATTGTTATCGATAAAACTGACTAATGCTATGGCCCAATCACATGAACATGTTCATCTGCACCCATAATTTTTAATCTGCAGCCATAATTCTATTCGTCTCTCTTTTTAACTTTTGTGTTTCATGCTGGATTTACATGCATCTGCAACTGCAGAAGTGCAGAAAAGTAAAGCGGAACGGATGAAGATTACAAAGCACAAAAGTTAAAAAGAGAGACGAATAGAATTATGCATAGGAAGTTCGTTCCCTCTCTATCAGACAAGTATGAATTTTACATCTTGTGTCTTTTTCCGATTTTCATCTGCACTTGCAGATGCATGTAAACCCAGCATTATAATCTTCATCCGTCCCGCTTTACTTTTCTGCAGTTTTGCAGTAGCAAATGCAATCCATCATTAAAATCAAGTTAACTTGTGCGGCTCCGTCTTGCGTTGTTGTTGTATTCACTTATAATTAATGGTTGACTTACATGCATCTGCAAGTGCAGATGAAAATCGAAAGAAGACACAAGATGTAAAATTCAAGCCTTGCGCAAACCAATGCGGTGGGTGCGTGCGATGCGATTGCGATAAGTCAAATCCCTATGTAATCTTATGGACGTTTGACTTAAAGCATAGGGATTTGACTTAACGCAATCGCATCGCACGATCTCACTGCATTGGCTTGGGCAAGCCTTCATACTTGTCCAATTGAGAGAGAACACACCATCTGCACTTCCTTAGTCCCCTATTATACGATGTCTCACGAGACATGTCTCATTTTTGACGTTCCTTTTGAATTTCCATCCCGTGAGACAATCACTTAAGCTAAGTGTACACGATTGCCTGATCTGCAAATATTGCCAGATCTGTCTGTGAAAAATTTGTCTCGAATGGCTAACAATCGTGTACACACCAACAGCCTTATTTATAAACCCATAATAGGGAGCGAATAGCGCTATGTTCCTCTTATAATACCTCTGAACAGAAAAACCTATTTATAAAACTTTTTGAACGTAACATAGAGGTGGAATATCCTGAACGCCGATTTGGGTAGTATAGCGACTGAATAGGTTTATGTCATCGCTATTGTGAAATGACAAGGAGATGTTAGTACGCCGGCGGATACATAGATGGCTTTCAGAGACCGGTTTGTTTTCGATAGTGAAGTACACCTGTGTATTACCGCTCAATGCTATAAATTAGATTATAGATTATAGATAGGTAAGATATACTTACCATAACTATAATGGTTTATAAATAAGAATTTTTTTAACGTAGAATAGAGTGCTATTCACTACATAACTATTCGTCCGTTCAGAGCTATTTAGGGAAATCTAATAAATACGGCTGCAAATGAATTTGCAGAAAAACTATTTGGCTGCTAATTTGAAGACAAATATCTGCTAATTAATTTGCAGATATCTGGCAATCGTGTACACGCAAGCTGACAACCGTGTACACACCAAATATTTTTGCAGAAAAATTTGTTCATCAGTCATTTTGAAGACAAATTAATTTGCAAATGTGGCAATCGTGTGTACACAAATTTTGTTCATTTTCTGACGCTTCTGCAAATGTCTGGCAATAAATAAATTTGCAGACCCAGTTTGACGAACATTTTCAAATTTATTCATTGGCAGATAAATTTGAGGATTACAGGAAAAAAAAAAACACTTGTCTCTACAATTGGATTGTCAACTACAAGTGTTATCGAAAATTTAAAGGTGAGTTTTGTTTTTATAGAAAATGTGTTAATTATGTGAACATTTTTTAGTTATGGATGCTAACTCATATAAAAAAGATGAGATAACCAGTGAAATGGATGACATGCATAACATCATTATATTCCTTTCTGTATGTCACTTATGATCTTTCTACAGAACGACCATTTCCACTGATTCAAGTGCGATTATTCCAGATGGCTGAAACAACTAAACCTAATCAGGATACGAAGCCGTTTGTTGAGGATTAATATCCAAACGTCTTGTTCATAAGAAACCGAGCCAAGGGGATAGATTTCCTGGACACAGAGAAACAAATGCAAGACAAAATGCTAGGCTAACCAAACCAAAAAAGCAGAAACCAAACTCAAAATATTCCTTGGTTAACAGATGAACAAAAGAAGTTCTCGAATGTTTCCGACTCAGAGAAGATTGTTAACTCTTTTTTGATACCAGAAGTCACTGGTAAGTGAATTTATTTTCGTTATTGAATCAATATTCATACCAATGTTTTCTAGACGAAGCTGCAAGTAGTTTTCATTCAGATTTGCAATCTGTAGCAGAAGATCTCAGACGACGAGTATTTATGACACCGCGTAGTCAAATTTATAATGCTCCAGGTAAGCTCACAGAGGCGAAAAAGTCTTGCTATGAATTCAGACTGCGGTGCATCAAAAAATTAGCTAAATTTGTATGTAATCCGCTGGCCGGTTAACGTAAAATCGAAATAAAACAAAGGGAAATATTTTGTTGTACTCGTATTTGTATTCTATTCTCGGAAATCTAATCTTAACGCTAGCTTTCCATTCGGACCGAATGAAAACTAATTTTTTCTGTAGATCTATGAAAACTTCATGAAAACGACACAAGAAAAATTTGGAGTAGTTCTTAAATAATGTTGCTTTCCATTGCAAATTTGTATCTTTCTTTGTATATGTGGAGCCACCAAAGCTAAAAGGTGATCAAATCGCTTGCAATCCATTCGCAATAAATTTCGGCACAGTCCTGGTTCCTCTGCTCGCAATTTCACCATCAATTATCAAAATACGCCGTCAAAATAGTTGCGATTGCAACGTTTTTATCCATTTATATTGTTTTTTGATATTTCACTTTTAGTGCGATTGCGATAAGTCAAATCCCTATGTAATCTTATGGACGTTTGACGTAATGCATAGGGATTTGACTTATCGCAATCGCATCGCACGCACTCACCGCGTTGGTTTGGCCAAGGCCTAAAAACAAAATCTATGTTCTTTTCACTTTTAGCTTTAAAATTTTTTTGACAGATGCGATGTGACAATGAACTGAAAATGAATTTGCAGATCCACAAATGAATTTGTGTGTACACGGTTTGCAGAAATCTACAAATATCTGCAAATCTATTGCCAGCTATTTGCCCAATTTAGTTTGTCGACATTGTCTGCCAAATAGCTGGCAATAAACTTGCAGATATTTGTAGATTTCTGCAAACCGTGTACACACAAATTCCATTTTCACCCTCATTGTCAGCTCATTTGCCCACATTGTCAGACGTTTGCAGATCTGACAATGATTGTCAGACCTACCAATCGTGTACACTTAGCTTTACATGTTCAATTTTGAAGGCTCACGTCTCAAAATTGACAATTCTTCATTTCTCTTTCAATCCTTTTCTTGTTGTCACTTTATAAATTTCAAAGTTTTATTTTTCTCTAAATAAAGTAAGTTGCTTGATAAAACTACAAAAATAACAAATTGGTTTTACAATTTTTGATTTGAAAAATAAAAAACAAGACCACAACGAAAATGAAAAAACATTCAGATGACGCTCATTTGACCAACACAAAAAATACATTAAAGCAACACAGCAAAAACGAATATGGGAAAAGAGAAACGTCAATATGAGACTGCTAAAAATCGGCACGGTACTCATCGGGAATTTTTTTTGTGCATCTCATGTCCTCACATCTGCTTTCCTTTTCGCACTCATGTGAGACTGGGCTCGTGAGACATCATGTAATAGGGGACTGCTGCAGATGAAAAATTATGGGTGCAGATGAAAATGTTCATCTGCACCCATAATCCCTCATCTGCAGCCATAATCTTATTCGTCTCTCTTTTTAACTTTTGTGTTTTATAATCTTCATCCGTCCCGCTTTACTTTTCTGCACTTCTGCAATTGCAGATGCATGTAAGCATCATGCTGGATTTACATGCATCTGCAATTGCAGATGAAAAAGGAAAAAGACACAAGATGTAAAATTCATACTTGTCTGATAGAGAGGGAACGCACGATCTGTACTTCCTTAGTTATGGCTGCAGATAAAAATTATGGGTGCAGACGAACATGTTCATCTGCACTCATAATCCCTCATTCGCAGCTATATCCTTTTCGTCTCTCTTTTTAACTTTTGTGTTTTGTAATTTTCATCCGTCCCACTTTACTTTTCTGCACTTCTGCAGTTGCAGATGCATGTAAATCCGCCATTATCCGTCCCGCTTCTGTATTAGCAGATGTATGTAACTCCAGAATTATCATTATTATGTTCGTCCCGCGGTTATGACAGCGCTACGAGTAGCACATTTTCAAATCGCATACAAACGCACTCTTCAAAGTCGATAGCTTGAAATTGTTGTTATCGATAAATGACACATAACAGCTGTTTGCTGTTGTCATTAAAAAAAAATACTCAATTTATAGAAATTTTCGCTTGCTGATAATCGAATTCAAATATTTTGTTTTCATTAAAATAATTGCTGTATTTTAAATTGATTTTCAAATTTAACCTGTAACAAATTATGAACAATCAATTAGAAAAAAGTGTGATGTTACCTGCGCGTATTGTCTTGATTGCATGTGGTTCTTTTAGTCCTCCAACGCCGATGCATTTCCGGATGTTTGGTAAGAAATCAATAAATCAAAAATTTATTTTTGAATAAAACAGTTTTAACAAAAAGAAATCGCCCGGGATTACTATGAAATGATGGGGACACATAATGTCATCGGTGGAATTGTATCACCAACACATGACTCATACGGCAAAAAGGGCTTAGCGCCGGGCAAACATCGTTTTGCAATGGTGAAATTGGCATTGCAATCATCAGATTGGATAAATGCATCAGATTGGGAAATTGAGAGGAGCCAATGGTCTCGGACACAACAAGTTCTCAACTTCCACCAAGTAATACTATACATAATTTTATTAATATTTTTAAAACAATTTAAAAAAACCTTCAAACGTATTTAATCAAAAAAAAGTCCTTTGGTCAGGTCCAGCATGAATTTGCCATAGAATTTATGTAGATGTTTATTTTTTTTACCTTGGAGTTTTTCATTTTACTTGATTTGTTGCTTAGATAGAAACTTAAACCAGCTAATGCCTCAATGTTTCTGGAGTTATTTATTTATGTATCATCATATTATAGAACTACATGAACAACTATCTAAACTCTCCGTTTTCTGGAGATTCAGCAACGATTCCTGGATGGCTTCCTCGTGGGCTAAGAGATCGCAAAGACAAAGTGCAACTGAAACTTCTTTGTGGGGCCGATTTATTGGAATCATTTGCAGTACCTGGACTTTGGTCAAGTGAAGACGTAAGATGTGCTGCTTTCCTGAAATTGATATCTATACATATTTACTTTTTTTTATATTCAGATTGAAGATATAGTATGCAATCATGGTCTTGTGGTGATATCTAGAAGTGGTGCTAACCCGGAGAAGTTTATTTTTGATTCAGACATTCTTACAAAATATCAGGTATATATTTCTTTTTTTCATTTCAAACATTTCAATCATTTTCTGTGATAAATTATCGGTATTTGTAGAAAAACATAACTTTGATAACAAATTGGGTGCCAAATGAAGTGAGTTCTACTATGATTCGACGATTACTCAGTCGAGGACAGTCAGTGAAGTATCTTATTGATGACCTTGTTCTGGAATACATTAAGATGAATGGCCTTTTCAATTACAAAACGTAAGTATTTTCTCAATACTTTACTGATAATAATTGATGGTACGTACACTGCAAGTTATTAGGTCTGTTTCTTTACTTTCTGGGTAAAGTTTGGGAAAAAGCCCGGGTAGAAGTTTGGGCTCGAGCTTTTTAATGTTGTTTTTGTAATCTCCATCCGAAAATGAAAAGTAAAGATACGCCTTTGGGATATTTCTTGCTGAATGACATTTACCATGCACTCTCAGTAGAGATAGTAAAAAACATACAAACAATTTTGTTTCAGAAACGTGTTGGAACGGCATTAGGCTGACTTTCGCCGAATTTCGGTGCATTTCGTTCGAATTTTCAGTAAAGAAACACACCTATTAAGTCATTGAGATTTCTGCGAATACTGTTTTTTACCCTCTCAAAAGTATACCTGGTGATGTGCACTTAAAACTTCTCGCTTGATGCACCACAACATCGTCCTAACATTTCCTGTATTTGCCACTTGCATTTTATCTCTTCAGCAGTTTTTGTCGGCGGTCTATCGTTAAAACAGCGTGTACTACTTACAACAAGATTTAGCCCCGCAGCAAAATCGATCAGCCTCAGTCCGTTTTCGGAGGTTTTGTCGTGGAGGCTATGCTTACTGATTGTATTTCCAAAGATGTCCTCCTTCCCTAGTTTTGCGTTAAAGTCGCCAAGAACGGTTTTCACGTCGTGTCTAGCTCGTAGAAACAGCCTTTGGAATTGTCGTCTTTCTCTTCTGTGGGGGCATGGGCGCATATTAGGCTAAAATAAAATAAATAAATAGGGTGGCGCAACAGAGCGAGGAGCCCCTGGGCCTAGCGCATTTATCACAACCATGCCTTGTGAGGGAATGGAAGGGACCTACAATTTTCTGCCGGTTCCGAACGGCTAATTGAGAAAGCGCTTTTCATGGCAATGAATAACGGAGGACTTGCCAATTCCTCCTCGCGAAAGGCGATACCCGTGGAAAAAACATTTTTGCCTCTGTTGGAATTTGAACTCGAACCTCTGGATTAACAGGCGGACATGCTAGTCATCACACCACGGGTACCACATATATATTAGGCATATTAGGCTAATGTTGGCGAATTTAGCCCTGATGCGGATGGTCATTATACGCTCATTAACTTCCTCTTACGACAAATCCGCACTCAAGTAAACGTTGTTTCTGTTGTCTGTAGCAGTCGCCATAGTATATGTCACAGTTTATCATCTTCTTTATGCCCGGTCCACTCCATCGCATTTCTTGGATGGCGGTTATGTCTGCTTTGCAGCAGTCCAGGGCGTCCGCTAATTCTCCGGCTGCACGTAGTCTGTTAACAGATCTTACGTTCCACGTGCAGATCCGGAGGTCGTTGTCCTTTTTTCGTTTGCTTGGGTCGTCAACTTTGAAATCATTATCGTTATCCGAGGCTGCTAGTTGTTTCGGGACAAGGTCTTTTTTACGTGGTTGGGTAGTTAACCCTACGCACAACCCCCAACCTGGAGGGCTGGAATATTCAGTGTCAGTACCCTGCTGCAGGGGTGTGAGTGCTGCCGTTGGCTCACCAGAAGCTCATCCGCCACCATATCTACTTCAATACCCTGTCCTAGTATTGTAAATCATTAGTTTTGTATTTTCTGCAAAACCATAAAATATAATTTGCAACAATCTTCTCTAAAATTGTGCATACTGGAGAGAGTTTAGCAATTGACTAATAGTTTGTAATTGAAGTTTCTGTTTTAAAAATTAATTTTTTGTCTAATCAGTATTTCTTTATCTTGTCTAGAAAGGTTATTTAACAAAAGCTAAAAGTGCTATATGCAAATAATAAACTTTGAACGCATTTTACTCAAATTCTGGAAAATGTCACTTAGCACTTCAATTATATCTATACATGGTTTGTTAAAAAGAGATAGAGTTTACATAAGACGGGAAACTGTGTGTGGTGTTGTAATGAGAGGTTTTCTTTTATTAAAAATCTTTTAACTTAAACCAGCTTCAAATAGAAAAAAGTAAATAATCAAATGAATATAAAACAATTCAAATTACCTGTACTTAAAGTTTCAGAAGACGAAATCGCATATCTAAACGATCATTTGAAAAATTTTACCCAAAATTTCAAATAATGAACTGGCGTTTTGCAATGGAGTGTGAGTTTTCTTGCAATCATAATAATTATTACCGTTTCATGTTATAAAAAATATTATTTTAACAAAAACAAAAAAGAAAATGCATGAAATTGACTGTACGAGAAGAAAAATATTATATTTATAAACATAATTGAATCTGGTTTCATAATTGGTAGTTTTCAGTAGTGTACGTACCATTTGAATTTCATTTCCATTTATCTCCTCATTTGCTATACATGTGTTATTTTTTCTACTAATTATTAATTGTTTTAATAAGATGCTTTATAATTTGAATTTGTTTCTATTTACTGTTGCTATCGGAATAAATGCAGTAAGTATATAACACATCTTAGCCTACAAGATCGTGTATTCAATGATTCGTATATAAATCAAGTCAATATGAGCCCCGTTGATAGTACTCCATCCCCATCCCATATGGACGAAACTGATAATAATTCATTTAAAAATAAGTTTTTAACTAGCATTACTTTAGATAATGATCATCCTAGGATTTTTTGTTGTGGTAACTCGGATTCCATTGGTTCTAAGTTGTTAAGTCGCCTTCCCGGTCAAGCTGTGCAGATCATAACTGATTCACCAATTAATAGAGGCCATGATCAAGATGAGGTAAGAGTGAATATTCAAGCATTTATATAACCTTTTATCTTTCTGCATGTAGACTTTATAAGGTAAGTTTATAAAATTAGGTTAAAACCAATTTCATTGAGTCATTTTCTAACCCATAGAAGTAGAAAAGAAAAATTAAAGATTCAAATTTTTCGCCTTCTAACTGAATTTTTTGAAAATAAATTTTTTTTGTAAATGTTGTGTATCTAACTGTAATGTGCAATATTCAGCGTGTTCTTTACCCACAATTAAAATATTGAAACAAATAATTTATTTAATTTCAGATAAAAGCTAAGAAGCTGAGAAAATCATCACCGGAAATGGTTTGAAAAGTTGAACGATTTTCTGGTTGTATTGCGGAAACTTATCAAAATTGAAACATATACCACTTATTCCACATAATCTCAACAATGGACTTGGACACTGTATACAAAAAAACAAAAAAACATTTAAAATAAGTTTATACTATTAAACCGAATTGTTATCTTAGCAGGATTAAGAAGCAGCTTTTTAAATGGTGATGACTTCCTTGATTTCGTAATACACAGAAGCATTTGTAGATTCACATAATTATAACTGCTACCAAACTATTATTCTTTTTTGATTAATGTTATTTTTACTTTGTTGTTTTGGTTTGGTATTATACGAAGACAAAATATTGAAATACATATGTGTAAATAAGAATATATTTATTAAATAAAATAAAATAAAATAAAAACACTATACACAAAATTTGAAAAGGATTGACGCAGAGTCAAGTGTATAAATCTATTCATTTAATTTTGTCAATCGTAATAGTTTCAAAAGTGGCACAACGATTGAATTTTAGTTTTCAGTAAGCGGCAGAGCGGCAAAAAAAAATTAAAACATATGAAAATAGCGATCAGGAAAACGAATCAGGAAAAATTTTCAAATGGAGTAATAACTATATTTTCGTTACAATTGAATAACAAATGTTATACCAATCAATAGTAAACAGCCCAGAGAATTTTTTTTGTCAAGAAAATATGCAATTGAACAAATACTTTGTCGTAAAATTGTATTTTTCTATTTTCCTGATGGAATTGGAACAGGAAAATAGAAAAAGACAAATTAAACAGAAATTATTTGTTCTATTATATCTTTTTTGGGCACAAAAAATTCTTTGAGTGATTTGCCATCGATTGGTATAACATTTGTTATTCAATTGCAATGAAAACATAGTTATTATTCCATTTGAAAATTTTTCCTGAATCGTTTTCCTGATCGCTATAACTGGCCCCTTAAGCAGACGAATTGGCAGCAAAGTGAAGGTGATTTTTTACATAAATTGTGTGTCGGCTTCACTTGTGATTCGATGTTACGACGCCGATGTCCCTCTCAAATGGAAAAGATTTGGGTGTTTTTGGAAACTGTATCTGAATACGGTTTTTTGATTGCTCAGAGTATCATAGTCGGAGTTCGTAGTGCAAACATTTATTATTCTAATGGGGTCCTTTATAACGATGGTCACATAAAACGAGTCGATTGTTTCATTACCAAGCTCGTTCGAGGTCACACTCCAAGAGCGATGAATTAGACTAATGGCCTGATAGATGAGATAACTTTTCAGTGAATTAGTTCTCCTGGAAGCTTTCCTTTTCTCTATTTTTATGTTAAAGAGCTGATTCAGGAAAGATTGGGGTATCGTAACCTACCAGGTCAGCCTAAAGTCCAGGCGGCTTGAATTTGCAAACAATGCAAACAAGTTTTAGTGACTGTCGCATTCTATAAAAGTAGAAAGAACGGTTGAAGTAGCAACAGTGGAAGCGAATCGCGAATGGCTGTTTATTTTAGCATGTAAGACATACAGCCGGATTTATTAGCTAGTGCTTTATTATAGTGCATTTTTCCAACCATTTTCGTAAGTTATTGATGAATTTTATAGAGTTTTTTTTTTGCTATCAGAACAGCATATTTCACAATTAAGTACTCAGAAATATAGCCGTGTTTAATGAAAAAAAGAGTAGAGCAGCGTAGCTCAGAGCAGAGCAAGAAAGTTCATAAATGTCAGGCAATTTAGAGCAGAACAGCTGGTATCAAAAGTCAGCTGGCTGTGACCTTAGCTAGTTTGCAAAATTATGTTTGGTATCCTATTATAATAAAAATCTATATTCGGAAACATTGGAATCAAAACTAAACTAACATGCGATGTTAATTCAATTGATTTTAAGTTAAATTCGATTTCAAATAGATTGCAAAACGCAAAATATAAACAAAAATATTTGAATCAAATGTCAACAGCTGATTTTGACACTTTTGCTCCACTCTACTCTTACTCAAAAGCAAGTGCAGAAAATGCTGCTCTAAAAGCTCTAGAGCAGGTCATTAAACACAAAAAGTTCTTGCTCGGAGTAGAAAAATTTGTCATTAAACACCAAAAAGCAGCTTTTTTCTGCTCTAGATCGATCTAGAGCAGGTCATTAAACACACTTTATGTGTCGCTGTCATCATATAGCGAGGTGTTAGCTGTAAGGTGTTAGTAACACACTCTAACAACAGTCAAAATTATTGACAAACATGAACAGAATTAAACTAAAATTTCCATACTTGAATTATGGACTGTATAATAAGAAGACCATATTTGAGGAGTATATTCAAGTTGGGTCCAATATTACAGTTATGCAGCCTTTAATAGGTTTGTTCGTTGAAGCCCTAGGGTCGCCCTGGGGTCGCTACAAAGTGTTTCTTGAGAAACCTAAAGTCGCTCTGAATGCCAAACTGAGTGTTTTTTGAGCCCTAGGGTCGACCTGGGTTTTTCCTCAACTCGTCCTAGGTTTTTGCTGTGGCGATTTGAGATCTGTCAGATGTGTTTTTATTCAAATGAAAAGGATGTGTGTAATTTTGTGATTTACTGGCTGAACACAATGAAGACGGAGCTGCAACTGGAACTGGAACTGGAAGAGCTGTCAAATTATTGAATACACACAAATTCAATAGCGCGAACACAATGCGACGGAGCTTCATACGGAACTGGAATCGGAACTGCACAAGTTGACCAACTTTTAACTTTTGCTGTACAGCAAATTTGACGTTTATTATTTTGAAGAAAAAAAAAAGACATTTTGTGTGTAAATTATGGTGTGACAGCCAAGTGTAACTTAAGTTTTTTGTTTTTTGGTTTTTACTTTTGATTTATAACAATTTTGTGCACCCACCATCTCCTATTTCTTTTTTTATAGTACTTTAAATACAAATAAAACATTCTGATAATTGGAACAAGCAACACAATAGGTCTGTTCGTTGAAGCCCTGGGGTTGCCCTAGGGTCGCCACAAAGCGTTTTTTGAGAAACCTAAATTCACCCTGAATGTCAAATTGAGTGTTTTTTGAGCCATAGGTTTGCCATAGGTTTTCCCCAAACTCGCCCTAGCTTTTTGCTGTGGCGATTTGAGGGCTGTCAAATGGCATGTATTTTTATTTAAATGACAGGGATGTGTGGTGATTTGTGGTATAGCGTTTTTTGAGGACTGGAAAACCCAGGTTTTTTTGATAATTCACAGGGTTGTCAAGAAAACCTGGGTCAACCCTGGGGAAAGTTCAACGAACAGACCTAATATCATTTATTTCCTCATCCATAGTAACAATATCAAATTTGTTTTGTTTATAAAATACTCAAACCGAATTTAGAAAATACAAAATAATGTTTCAAATGATGGAAATGTCAAAAGCTTTACAGCTGCATTGTGGGCCGACTAAAATCGAAACGTACAGCAATTTTGACAGCTCATCCAGTTCCGATTTTGCAGTCCAGCTCCGTTTTTGCATTGTGTTCAGCCAGTTAGCGTTTTTCGGGGGCTGGAAAACACAGGTTTTTTTTTGACAACTCATAGGGTTGTCAAGAAAACCTGGGTCAACCCTGTGTAAAGTTCAACGAACGAACCTTAATGAAGCCTTACATGGAATTTTCTTTATTAACAAGGAAGTTAAAATGTGGTGTAAGGTCTAAGTTATTACTAAAGTAATCACTTAGGTCCTTAACGTCGTGCATGATAATCGGTTTAAATTAAAAAATGAATAAAAAATTTAACTCTGATCTCACTTAGGTACTTACTTAGGTGGGCATTACAGTTCGGGGTGAACCTGGGCCTCAACCAACATTCTTCTGTATCGACTTCGGTTTCGGACGAGCTCTCTGTTCAGTTTTGCACTCTAAGTCGGTTGAGGTCTTCATCCACTTGATTGCGCCACCTAAGACGAGGTCTTCCCCTTCCGCGATGTGCTTTCGAAACCCCGTCGAGCCGAAGCGTTTGGGTCCATCCACCATCGTAGCCTCGCAATGCGTACTCTTCTGGGTATGCCCATCTCGCGGTACAGCTCATACAGCTCGTTGTTGTATCTTCTTCTCCACAAATTGTCTTTGCATATGGGACCAAAGATCATTCGAAGAATTTTTCATTCGAAACGACCAAGGGTTTCCTCGTCCGCTTTCGATAAGATTCATGCTTTCGCGCCGTAAAGCAGGACTGGGATAATCAAGGTCTTATACAGGGTTACCTTGGTTTTTCTGAAGAGCGTTTTGTTTCTCAATTGCCTTCTTAAAGCTATTCTCCGTTTGATCTCCGCACTGATGTTATTGCCCGTGTCTACAGCGGATCCTAGGTAGACGAAGTCCTGTACTACCTTGAAGTTATGTCTGTCTATTGTGACGTTTTGTCCAATTCGACGATGTTCTGTGTCCTTGTTTGATGACAGCATATACTTCGTTTGCCCTCATTAACCATCAAACCCATTTTTGCCGCTTCTGTTTCAATACTCGCAAAAGCACCTATGACATCAAGCTTTTTTCTTCCCATTATGTCAATATCGTCTGCGTAGGCGAGTAATTGTACAGACTTTCGAAAGATTCAAGTATGATGTTGAAGAAATCGCATGACACCTTTTTCGAGATCAAAGGTCTCCTTGAGTTCTTTACCGACCTTGACGGAGCAGCGTGAATTCTCCAAAGTCATCCTGTATAGTCGTACGAGTTTTGCAGGGATGCCGAAACTAGTCATGGCTCTGTACAGCTTGTCTCTGTAAATACTGTCATACGCGGCCTTGAAATCGATAAACAGATGGTGAATATCAACATTATATTCTCGGGTTTTTTTCCAAGATCTGCCGTAATGTGAAAATTTGGTCTATTGTGGAATTCTCTGGTCTAAAACCACATTGATAAGGACCTATCAAGTTGTTGACGTAGGGTTTCAGACGTTGACATATTACAGCAGACAACATCTTATAAGCGACGTTAAGGAGGCTTATCCCTCTATAATTGGCGCAATTGTGAGGGTCTCCTTTCTTTAGGATCGGGCATGCGATACTGAGGTTCCATTCATCGGGCATGCTTTCTTCCGACCATATCATGAAGATCAGCTGGTGCATGCTCCTTTCCAACTGACCTCCAGCTGCCTTGAAAAGTTCGGCATCAGGGCCATCTGCATCTGCAGTCTTGTTTGATTTAAGTTTGCATATGGCAAGCTTAACTTCTTCTAGGTCGGGAGGACGGCATTCGTTCATTCATCGTCCAAGCTGAATGGGGCAATCTGCCTGACAGCGGAATTTGTGTCCTCATCGCCTTTAAGCAGTCTGCAGAAGTGATCTTTCCAGATTCTCAATAGCGACTGTGACTCTACAATTATGTTTCCCTGCTGGTCTTTACAGGCTTGAGTTCAGGGTTTGCCACCCTAGTAGGATCTTTTTACCTTTTCGTAGAACTTCCGAATCTCGTTCCTGTCATGGCACCTCCCTATTTCCTCAAACGAGTGCTTCTTTTTCTTTTTGAGAAGTCGGTGTTCTTCCCTTCTTTTCTCCTTATAGATCTCGTTATACTGATCGTAAGCAGCCCTTGTTCGTTTTTACATCAGCATTTGCCGTGCTTTTTGTTTGGCTGCATTTGCCTGCCTGCATTCTTCATCGAACCGTGTGTTTCGTTTTGGTGGCCGAGTGAAATTCAGAACCTCAGACGCAGTGGTTCTGATGGCTTCGTGGCATTGCTACCACTGGTCTTCAATGCTTAATGCTGGCGGCATGGGATTCATGGATAATTGAAGGGACACTTGATTGGAAAAGGCATTGGAAATCTCTTGCGATTGAAGCTTTCCGACGACATATCTCTTCACAGCGTTAGTTCGTGCTGGTCGTGAACAAGATATCCTCATTCGTACCTTACCTACAACAAGGTAGTGGTCCGAGTCAAAGTTGGCCCCTCGGAAAATTCGGACATCTTACACACTGGAAGAGTGCCTTGCGTGGCGTCGATCGCAACATGGTCAGTTTGGTTGACGGTTAATTGATCTGGGGATCGCCATGTACCTTTATGAATTTTGAGATCCGGGAAGCGTATACTACTTACAACAAGATTTAGCCCCGCAGCAAAATCGATCAGCCTCAGTCCGTTTTCGGAGGTTTTGTCGTGGAGGCTATGCTTACCGATTGTATTTCCAAAGATGTCCTCCTTCCCTAGTTTTGCGTTAAAATCGCCAAGAACGATTTTCACGTCGTGTCTAGGGCACTGCTCATATCTTTATTCGAGGAGCTCGTAGAAACAGTCTTTGGAATTGTCGTCTTTCTCTTCTGTGGGAGCATGGGCGCATATTAGGCTAATGTTGGCGAATTTAGCCCTGATGCGGATGGTCATTATACTGTAATGTACACCCAACATTTAATACCAATTTCCAAATCGAAAACGTTCCACCGAAAAACACATCTGGGAGCACTATAATGGAGTGGTTTAAAAGAAGACGTCTTTTGTAAGTGAGTGTGTATGTGTGCAGAAATACCGGGAGGGGAACTTGTCTAGACATCATGGTTCAAAGAAAAACTACTAGAAATCTCTCGATGGTTCACTTTCCTATATAAAGAGGGAGCTGACGTCACCAAAAGTCAGTTTTATTTAGAAAGTGATAGTGTGAATATTGGATAAACGTAATTAAGTTGAGTTCGATAAAGTGTATATCGAAAGTAGATACTGAATAAAGTGGTAGAATTAAATTGAAAGGTAGAGTTTTATTTTTGCGAACTAAGCGCACGTTACATTGGTGTCAGAAGTGTAAATAAAACTTATTTGAAAAAAAAAAAAAAACGAGTTGACTATTAAAGTGTGAAAAAAAAGTAAAAAGAAAAATAAAAACAATATACAGTGAAAATGGGTAAGTTGTTAGAAGAGCTCAACTGCATTGAGCTTAAAAGTGAGTTAGGTAAGCGAAATCTTTCTAGAGCGGGATCGAAAAATGAGCTCGTCCTGCGCTTGCGCAACTATTTGGAACAGCAAGGGGAAGACGTAAACACTTTTGTTTTTGAAACAGAAGTGGAGGAAGAGGAAGTAAGTGAAAATGTAGATTTTTCTAGTATGATGAAGCTTTTATTAGAACAAAAGAAAGAACAACAGAATGTTCTCGAAAGACTCGAAGTACAACAAAAGAAGCTGATTGACGAGCAACAGCAGAATATTCTCGGGCGTCTGGAAGAGCAACGAAACGAACAAAAGAAGGAACAGCAAAATGTTCTCGAACAACTTGAAGCACAACGAAACGAGCAAAAGAAGGAACAGCAGAATGTTCTCGAAAGACTCGAAGTACAACAAAAGAATCTGGAAGAGCAACGAAACGAGCAAAAGAAGGAACAACAGAATATTCTCGAAAGACTTGAGGCGCAACAGAATGTTTTAGAAGGTCAGAAAAACATTCTAGAAGGAAAATTGGGTAACATTGAGAAAAATGTATGTGCCCTTGACGAACGAGTTGAAGGTGTGGAAAAACAGCTTTCTGTTGTAGAAAATCGTTTGGAAAGCCGATGCGATAACCAGTTCTCTGTTCTGTCAAAGGAATTAGACCAGATCCGGAAAATAAAAATTCGAGAATCTGCTGGAGACTTTGCAAGGAAAAAGGAGATGAAACCCCCAACATTTGATGGACAGTCTTCTTGGCCAGTTTACAAGAGACAATTTGAGGCAGCCGCGACAACAAATGGCTGGGATGACGAAGACAAGTACATAGCACTGACTCTTGCTCTTAGAGGACCAGCAGCTGAACTACTTCAAACAGTTCCAAGTGGTAAGGGCGGCGATTTCAGCTCTCTCGTGGCAGCTATAGATAAACGCTTTGGAGATAGCCACTTGAAAGAAGTCTTCCGAGTCCAACTCAATAACCGAGTCCAGAAAAGGGGTGAAAGTCTACAGCAGCTCCAAGCAGACGTCGAAAGACTGGTTCACCTGGCATACCCGGATGCTGGAGAAGAAATCATCAACCAGCTCGCTGTTGAGTCCTTCGTTCGTGCCATTTCCGATATACATCTTCAGAGGTCTGTGCGAACTGCTAGAACACGTACTCTTTCCGAAACTTTAGCATTCGCATTGACAATTGAAGCAGCAGAACAGGCTTCTCAGGGAGTTCATCGACTTAGAGAGGCCATAGTCGAAGAATGCTCGTGCCAAAGAGCTGAAATACAAAAGAACCGGAGCGGACTAGCAAGATGTTGGAACTGCAACAAGACCGGACACTTACAGCGTCAATGCCGACTACCACCAAACAAAGCCAGTTGTCAACATTGTGGAAGCAAGAGATCCAACCCAGAGCAAGGTAACAACAACACCAGCGTTGCCTATCAGCCCGTAAGAACCAACTTCGAGGGGCAGAGGATGGTTTCTTGTATCGATGGCCCCAGAACCACCATCCAGGTCTCCCAGACCAAACGAGACAACAAAAGTCTGACTGTGGAGACTACTATTAACGGGAACAAACATGTGGCTACCATCGACACCGGTGCCACAGCCTCCATAGTACGTCGAGACCTGGTAAAGACGACGTGGCTTCATAACACCAATAGCTACCGTCTAAGAACCGCAACGGGAGAAGCAGCAAGAGTATATGGAGAAGTGTGTCTTAAGATCCGACTGGCCGACGTAGTGTTTATTCATCAATTCCTGGTGGCAGATATATGTGACGAGTGCATCATTGGAATCGACTTTATGAAACAGCACGGAGTTATTTTGGACATCGGTAATCAGGTTTTGAAGTACCAAAATAAGGAACTTCCAATGACTTATTCGAACGAAAGTACGTCGACACTGAGAACGGTCATCAGGGAAGATCTTATTCTGCCTCCTTCTTCTGAAGTGTTCGTTTGGACGAAACTGGAAGGTGAGTTTGGAAGCCTTCGATACCTCATGGTGGAACCAGACCCAGAGTGTTCCTCCCAAAGCGTCATCATTGGGAAAACACTGGTAGCACCGAAAAACAAAATGGTCCCCGTACGGTTACTAAACACCAGACCGTACGATGTAAAGTTGAAGAAAGGAGAAGTCGTTGGACGTTGCGAATCGGTTGCAGCAATTACGAAGATCACAGACGAAGCTCCGAGAAAAACTATAACTCCTGAGGAGCTCGAAACCATCAGAGCTAAAATACTTAATTCATCCAACCTTGATCACCAACAAACAAGGATTGCTGAAAGTCTCCTACAAGAGTACACTGATATCTTCGCATCGCAAAAGGGGCAATATGGTAGGACACAGTTGGTGCAGCATCGCATCAACACAGGAGATGCAAGACCGATTCGTCAACCCGCAAGACGTCTTCCACTGGCCAAACAAGGTGAGGTTGAGGAAATGATAACAGCAATGAAAAAGGACGGTCTTATCGAAAATTCCAAAAGTCCTTGGGCTTCACCAGTGGTGCTAGTGAAAAAGAAAGACGGAAGCACTCGTTTTTGTGTGGACTATCGAAGGCTGAACGATGTGACTAAGAAAGACAGCTATCCCCTGCCGAGGATCAGTGATACCCTGGATGCCATGGAGGGAGCCCAGTGGTTCTCGACGCTGGACTTGAAGAGCGGATATTGGCAAGTTGGCATCCACCCTGATGATCGGGAAAAGACGGCATTTTCTACAGGTAATGGGCTCTGGCAGTTTAAGGTTATGCCGTTTGGGCTATGCAACGCTCCGGCAACATTCGAGCGTTTGATGGAGTGCGTTCTTCAAGGACTGACGTGGAAAGCGTGCCTAGTCTACTTGGACGATGTCATTGTTTACGGGAAAACATTTGACCAACATTGCAAGAACCTAAAAGCCGTGTTTCAGAGACTTCGAGAGGCTAACCTTAAACTGAATCCAGAAAAATGCGCACTTTTCAAAACCGAAGTCAAGTATTTGGGACACATCATCTCATCCCAAGGAGTAAAGACTGATCCTGAAAAAGTTGACTCCGTCAAAAATTGGCCAACACCACAGGACAAACATCAACTCCGAAGTTTTCTGGGACTTGCCACATATTACCGACGTTTTGTTAAGAACTTTGCTGGAGTTGCAAAGAGTTTGTATCAGCTCACCGAAAAGGGGAAGCAGTTTAAATGGTCAGGTGAGTGTGAGAAATCTTTCCAGGAACTCAAATACCGCCTCTGTAACGCTCCAGTGCTGGCACATCCAACACCTGGCAAAACATTCATCGTCGACGCAGATGCAAGCAACGTTGGAATCGGGGCGGTACTATCCCAAGTGCATGATGGCGAAGAGAAAGTGGTGGCATACTACAGCAAGGTCCTATCGAAACCCGAAAGAAACTACTGTGTGACCAGAAGGGAACTGCTAGCTCTTATCTTGGCAACAAAGCACTTCCATAAGTACATCTATGGACAGAAATTCCTTTTGCGGACAGACCACGGTGCTCTGAGCTGGCTTTTGAACTTCAAAATTCCAGAAGGTCAAGTCGCAAGGTGGATAGAAAGATTGCAGATCTATGACTACCAGATCCAACACCGCAGAGGAAAGCTGCACTCAAACGCCGATGCATTATCTCGAAGACCTTGCAAAGTGGATTGCAAGCATTGCAGGCGGCAAGAAGACAAAGAAATCATTACCGCTCAGCGACTAAGAGCTGATCCAATAAGCGGATGGAGCAATGAGGAAGTGAGGACTGCTCAACAGGAAGATCCAGATATCGAACCCATTCTCGCATGGAAAGAAAATGAAGAGAAACCGGAATGGGGAGACATTTCTGACAGGAGTCCAGTTCTCAAAGCCTATTGGGCACAGTGGGACTCACTATATGTGCTAGAAGGTGTCCTCAGGCGAAGATGGGAATCCGCTGACGGTAAGTCACATGTGATGCAGCTGATCGTACCGCAATCGAAAGTCAGTGAAGTTCTTCGGGAGATGCACGACGGACCTTCTGGAGGCCACCTCGGAGTAAACAAAACACTGGAGAAGGTGCGACATCGGTTCTACTGGTTACATGCTAGAGATGACGTGGAGAAGTGGTGCCGAACATGTGACAAGTGTGCTGCAACCAAAGGACCTGGTAGGAAGATTCAAGGTAAGATGCATCAGTACAACGTTGGATCGCCTTTTGAGAGGATTGCAGTAGATGTGGCTGGGCCTTTTCCAGAGACCAACGCTGGAAACAAGTACATTCTGGTCATGATGGACTATTTTAGTAAGTGGCCTGAGGCGTATGCCATCCCAAATCAAGAAGCCCAAACGGTGGTCGACCAGATTGTGTTTAACTGGGTAAGTAGGTTTGGCGTGCCTATGGAACTCCATTCCGACCAAGGGAGGAACTTTGAGTCAAACATCTTCCAAGGAGTGTGCGGACTACTAGGCATTAAGAAGACAAGAACCACACCGCTTCACCCACAATCTGATGGGATGGTTGAAAGATTCAACCGAACCTTGAAAGAACACCTCACCAAGGTCGTAGGCGACTACCAAAGAGACTGGGATAGGCACGTACCGCTATTCCTGATGGCCTATAGAAGTGCAGTACATAGCTCGACAGGACAAACACCATCTGACATCCTGTTCGGGAAAACCATGCGGCTGCCCAGCGAACTTAAATTTGGATGCCCCACCGAGGAGCCACAGGACACAAACGAGTATGTGGACGACCTCAAGGAGAGACTCGCTGACATCCATAAAAGAACAAGGGAACGGATGAAAACCTACAGCGACCGGATGAAAACACGGTACGACACAAAAGCGACAACGGCAGGATTCCGAGCAGGAGATCGTGTGTGGCTTTATAATCCTCATCGTCAAAAGGGATTGTCACCGAAACTTCAGCAGAACTGGGAAGGTCCTTATACTGTTGTCACGAGGATTAACGACGTGGTCTACCGCATCCAAAGAGGACTAAGAGGCAAGTTAAAAGTAGTGCATTGTGACCGGCTGCATCGATATAGTGGGGAGGCCGCAAATGAAATTATTCGGGACGAACAATCTTAAGGAGGGGGCAGTGTAATGTACACCCAACATTTAATACCAATTTCCAAATCGAAAACGTTCCACCGAAAAACACATCTGGGAGCACTATAATGGAGTGGTTTAAAAGAAGACGTCTTTTGTAAGTGAGTGTGTATGTGTGCAGAAATACCGGGAGGGGAACTTGTCTAGACATCATGGTTCAAAGAAAAACTACTAGAAATCTCTCGATGGTTCACTTTCCTATATAAAGAGGGAGCTGACGCAACCAAAAGTCAGTTTTATTTAGAAAGTGATAGTGTGAATATTGGATAAACGTAATTAAGTTGAGTTCGATAAAGTGTATATCGAAAGTAGATACTGAATAAAGTGGTAGAATTAAATTGAAAGGTAGAGTTTTATTTTTGCGAACTAAGCGCACGTTACAATACGTTCATTAACTGGATTTTGGCTAATCACTTTCTCCCTAATCTTCCTCTAATTACAAATCCTCACCCAAGTAAACGCTGTTTCTGTTGTCTGTAGCAGTCGCAGTTTTCCATCTTCTTTATGCCCGGTCCACTCCATCGCACTTCTTGGATGGCTTTGCAGCAGTCCAGGGCGTCCGCTAAGTCTCCAGCTGCACGTAATCCGTTAAGAGTTCTAACGTTCCACGTGTAGATCCGGAGGTCGTTGTCTTTTTACGTTTGCTTAGGTCGTCAACTTTGAAATCATTATTGTTATCCGAGGCTGTTTCGCAACCAAATGTTTTTACGTGGTTGGGTAGTTAACCCCACGCACAACCCCCAACCTGGAGGGCCAGGTCCTTTTGGGATCCCTTCGGACATAAAGGCTTAGAATATCCAGTGTCAGTACCCTGCTGCAGGGGTGTGAGTGCTGCCGTTGGCTCACCAGGAGCTCATCCGCCACCATCTCTACTTCAATAACCTGTCCTAGTATTGAATGACCCTGAAAGACCTTTAAGGCACTACTTTTTTTGACTGCTGAAGTCTACTGTTCATTCTGTCATTCGAATTCATCCGCTTGGACATTTCTGAAAAACACTCTTAGACCACTGAGATTCGGGCAGCCTGTCATTATTCGCAGAGCATTTTATTATTCTGATCACTGAGAATTAATTCTAATTCTAAAAAATTAAAAAGTTATGAGAAGATGTAAGGTAGGGTTAAAGTTCCAAATAATAATAAAATTAGCTTTTACTCAAGTATTTATAGACGTTTTTTTTAACCGAAATAGGGAAAAGAGCACGATCTGAAAAATTGGATTGTATTTTTAAAACGATGCGATCCTTAGAAGTAAGTTGCAAATTGACTTAGCAAAATAAAGAAAGTTAGAAAAAGTTAATCATAACGAAAACTAACTTTCAATGAACTATTTAACCATAACTGTAATCAATATAAATGTATGCTATTGAACTCATCTCGAAGGGTCAAGTAACCGATATGTGTACATTTATATGCAACAGGAAACTAAAGCGATTCATCTTTGAAGAAGGCCAAACAAAAACGGAACAGAAATAGAACGTTGCCTTCAGAATTGTATCTGCTAGTTAAGGGCTTCGGTGGAGAACTATAGAATGAAGATGTATCGAATTTCACCCTGGGACATAACAACCACATAATGTACTTGCACATAGTAAGCTCATGAAAGTTTGAGGATGCATTGACAAAGCAGAAACATTTTTCATATAACATGTGTTTGCGAGTCACATTGTTGTTTTTACCTGGAAAAAAGTGATTCACATAAATGTTAATTTAAACTTTAAATCAAAAAGAGCTAAGCTATGGAAGAAGAACAGAGAGAGAGAGAGAGAGAAAGAGATATAGATGTAGAGTGAGATAGAGGTAGGTAGACAGATAAATAGATAGAGAAAAGAAAAGAGAAAGAGAGATAGATAGATAGATAGATAGATAGATAGATAGATAGAGAGAGAGAGAGAGAGAGAGAGAGAGAGAGAAAGAAGGAAGAGACTTTTTATTAACCAACATCACTAAGCAATGACTTGGATAACACCGGAAAGTGGGTAAAAGCTATCTCCAATCCTTTCCCAGGCTATTTGAATGAAATTCTTTTTCACACTCAATTGCAAAATTTAAACTTTGTACTTAAATAATTTTTTTTATCAAAGTGTGTTTTATTTGGTTTTACTTTCGATATAAAAAGTGAGTGATTCTTTATTATAACTCATTTTAAACCATTTGTTAAGCAATAAACTATCAACAGCTTTGGTGCCTTTTTGTCGCCACTCGGCAACCGTACAGTCAGCTAAGCAATGCACTGAATACAAAATCAAATCAAATTTATTGGTAAAGGGCACTACCGAGCTGTGTATATGATTGCTGAATTACGACCATTTACAAGACTAATGTTACTATGTTAGTTTCATATATTTTAATGCTAATAAAATTTGTATTGTTCCAAAACGATGTATCTACTTGTTTAAAAGAGCCACCTTAAACCTTATCAATGTATTTTGCAACTACGAAGAAAACAATTAGCAGCACATTTTCTTCCTACAAAATTCTTCGCTTTACACTGTCTTAATAGAATGTGCATCGATGTGAGGCATAATGCTTCAATCTATCTAGCATATCAAAAAAATAAAGATTTGTGGCAAACTAGACTTCGTCTGACTATGTTCGATTTAGTTGTAGTTCTATCGCGTCGTGGTAAGAAGATGGTTAAACGTGATTGGTTATTGTCATGATTAAATCCTATTTTTATTGAAATAAAATTAGTTATGTTTAAAAAGCGAACTGTTCGACCATCCGTAGCTCGGCACAACGACCAGCTACCGTTTCTCGCGCAGAAACGTTTCAGTGCATTACCGCGATTTAGAACGATTCAAAAGGAGGACACCGGTCTTAGTTTATTTATTGCTGTATCATATATTATCGATTTGTTTGGTGTATTTCCGCTTGTGACTTTACCTGGACTTCTTATTCCCTTGGGACTTTTTGCTATTCCCTTGGTGCTGGTCATAGTTGGATTACAAATTTACACCTCGAATCTATTGGGAAAATGTTGGATCATGGCTGAAATGTTGGATTCAACCATATCACAGAAGAGCAGGTAGTGCATACCAGAAAGTTTTATTTTTATTGTTTTCAATCCATTATTTATCCTTGGTTGTTATGTCGCAGTGAGGAGAATTAGGTCTGTTTTGGTTTAATCACGTTGACTGTGTATAAAAACCTTGTGAAAGTGGATTGGAAGCTATATGCTGGGTGGTAAAGGATAGTTTAATTCATTAAAAACGTATGTTTTGAATTTTTGGAGTTATAATTTACTAGCTGACCCATCCGGTGCGGCGCACATGGGTTCCGCATTCAAAATAACCCAAAAAAATTTAATAATTTGTACACGAAATTGAAAGTTTTTTTGTCAATTCTAAATATAGGAAATTGTAAAAAAAATGAAAAACTACTAAAAGTGCCCATATAATTGTTTTATTCAAACAAACCTCAAATTTAAAAATCTGTTTTTTTTTTAATTTTACCCATTTTGTATTTTTCAAATCATAAAATGTATGGGTTTTTGAGTGCACTTATTGATGAGTTTTTTTTTTATTATTGTTTTGTTCATCTGTAAAAAATAAAGAAACTCTATGTTTATCAGGCATTTTCTGCAAAAAAAAATGACCTCAAAGTCAAAATTTTGTTTTTGGGAAGAAAATTTGAAAACCGCTTACAATTGAAAATCTGGCAACCCTAAACCTATGGAAGCTAAACTTAAATACAGTCTTAAAGGCTGTTATTTCTACAAAAAATTAAGTATAAGATCAGGTCTCTCGAATTTAACATAGATCATGGTACACCAAAGTTAGCCTTTTTTAAATTGTCAAAAAGTGATGTCAAAGTTGAGAAACGAGCTTTACAGTAGAACAATTTTTTTCTTAGAATATGACCAAGAATCACACCCCAAAAGCCAAAAGATAATACACGAAGTACGGGACACCTTGTATAATCACAGAAAAAAGAATTGACAAATTAAAGCATGAAAATAAACCTTTGAAATAAGTTATACATTAAGTGGAAAAAAGTTTGTGACTATTTGTGTAGGCAAAAATGTTTTTCCACGAAAATCGCCGTTCTCGAGGAATTGGGGGCATTCAGGATTCTAGTCATTACTTAGTGGAATGTCGACTAGCTTTCTGATTGCAAAATGCACTAAAAATTTAGTCAACCCTTTACTTTAAATAATCTTATCTTTTAAATTAAGTATAACTCTAATTACATATCTCTTCACTGCTTACAATTTGATAAAAATTGTCGAAAAAATTTCATTTTGCACTTTGTAATTTTTCGTGTGTTTACCAAACAGCTGATTCTCAAACGGCAGACTAACTTTGTAGCTGAAATTTTTCAACTACGTTGAAGGGGAAATTTCAACTCGTTTTGTAGTCGAATCTAACCAATCAGAAGAGTTCACTACGTAGTGACTAGATTTCTGAATGCCACCATTGGCAAATCCTCTGATAATAAATTCATTGCCATGAAAAGTGCTTTCTCGATTAGCCATTCGGACTTGGCAGAAAATTGTTGGTCCCCTCCACTCGCTCATAAGGCATGGTTGTTAGAAATGCGCTAGGTCATAGGGCTCCTCGTTCTGTTGCACCACCCTATTTATTTAATTATTTTCATTTATCTTCTTAATATATATATAAATTACGTGTATATATATATATAATCACGCGATGGACTCCTAAACTACTGAACCGATTTTAATCAGATTTGTACACCGTGTACAGTAAACATATTATATAGTTTTTTCAATGACGCTTAATGACACTTAATAGATCTGCATTCTGTAACAGTTTTATTAAATACTAGCGACCCGTCCCGGCTTCGCACGGGTACAATGCTGATGCTGATATTAAATACACTACAGAAAAACTGTGAACGTTGTATATAAAAACACAGCGGCCCGCTATGGCTTCGCACGGGTATCAAATATATAGCCTACGTCCCGCAATTTTTAATCTGTAATAGAAATCTTCGAAAATATTCATTTAAATCACATGCTGTAAAGAGCAAATTTTGATCTACATAAAATCATTGTATAAGGAAACTATAGTAGCACCATGGCGGGGAAAGCGCTGGTATTGCCACCTGTCGTCCCCATTAAGCGTACTACCTTCTCAATAGGAGAAAGTCAATCGTAGAACCCTGCCGACATGCTGCCAATACATCATATATTATTCCCCATTAAGCGTACTACCTTCTCAATAGGAGAAAGTCAATCGTAGAACCCTGCCGACATGCTGCCAATACATCATATATTATTGCTTTGCTTCGTAAATATGTTTCCTTATACAATGCATAAAATAAACGGGAGCGTATCGGAATCCCGCTTTTTAAAATCCCGTTTTTTAAAATCCCTACAAAAAAAGTTTATAATCCCGTCTTCTTAAATACCGTTTTGTTAAAATCCCGTTCGTGACAATCCTGTTTAATCAAAATCCCGTCTATCAAAAGCCCGCCTTTTAAAATCCCGTTTAATCCCGCTTTACCCGTTTTATATTTGGATAAGTATTATTCAATATTGTTCATTTAAACACTACATATCAATTCTCAAATGTTGAAAGTTTTGTTGTCTGAACATTTTTTTTATTAATACCATTATACAGAGAAACTGGGACAGATCTTTGAATATATAACTGATAACTGTTTTTCTTGTTGCATTTTCTGCATAAAAAACTATTGCGTAAGCAAGAGAACAATAAAATTTCTTGTTTTGTTTGAACATTTTTTTGTTATCAATGTCTATGCATTATACAAGCTATGCTATGCATTATTCAAGCTGGGACACATCTTTTTATCTCACAACTGAACATTTGCGTCGTATAGCTTACAATAATCAACTGTAATCATTTTTTGTTATTTTTTGTTGTGATCTTTTTTGGATTTACATTTTTGTTATGTATTATGTACTTTTCTTTTAAAACAGTAATAATGTTTGCAATAAAATTATCTAGACCAAATATTCTTCTTCTTTTTAATATTTAATCCCGCTTTTGTAATCAACACCAGGTGTTTTATTTTAAAAATTGCAATTTTTAAAATAAAACACCTGGTGTTGATTACAAAAGCGGGCTTATAAAAACGGTATTTTAATAAACGGGATTTTAAAAACGGGGTTTTAAAAAAGCGGGATAATAACAAAACGGGCTTAAAAAAACCGCATTTTAAATGCGGGAAAATAAAAAGCAGGATTATAAAAAACGGGATATCGAACCCAACCCAAAATAAACAACGTATCTAATTTATTTAGTTGGATAAGAAATAATACCTACTGTATTGTTTAAAATAGCTTGGTAAATAACCCACTTTTTTTTTTTTGTTATATGTAAAAGATCAAAATGGTTACTGTGGGTTATCCTTAGGAGATAAACATATGCTGTTACGGACTTTTTTATTTATCTTTTTAAGGTATACAATTTCGTAGTACATAAATTTGATCTATCTAGTAAGGTTTAGCCAGCGTTTGCAATGTAAGCGCAGTAAAATATGTTTGTTTAGCCATCACATAACAAATCTTTAAATTTCTCACCTTTTCTTATAATTTTATTTCAGTACTTTTTTGCACTCGATGTTCTTACTTTTCCCATATTTTGTCAAATAAAAATATTTTGCGAGTTTGATACCAAACTAAAACGACAAATCAGTGAGAATTAAAGAAATACAGGGAATCAATAGTTTTTTCCTTTCGCTGTTCCAATCATTATCAAAACTACTATGTATATATATTATCCCAGATGTGTAACTTGTAGCCGTGTACAATTGTAGATTACATTTTTATTGGCACTGAAACATCAACTTTTAGCCACTTCTGATAATTCTAAGGAATTGAAAAATCTAAAGGGCATGACGTAACTTGCTCAGTGTTCATAATATTGTCTACTGATAGATATTCGACAATATCCCCCAATAAGTCAAACATAATTAACTTGTTTATATGGTTAACTATCTCATTATTCGGCGCCGAAATCGACTTTTTACATAGTCATTACCGATTGCCAATATTTATATGAAGATCAAAATAGACATTTCCTCTCAGGTCAATTGTGTAATCGACAATTTGACAAAAATCACCTCACGGTAAAAGAACTTTTGAAATCGGTCTATTAGCTTCAAGGTTCCCGCTTACGTTGCCGTTCCCGTAGGAATATTGGGATAACAAATACAGCCCATGTCCTTCTTCAGGCCTAAGACTATTTCTGCTCCAAATTTCATACAAATAGGTTTAATAGTTTAGGCGGTAGAGAGTAACAAAGAAAAACAGACAGACGGAGTTGATTTCGGATCTATAATGTTAGTAAGTACTTCCGTTCCCATGGGAATATGGGGATAAATTAAAGTTGGAGAAAGTGTAGCATTCTAAAGGGGAAATAATTCTTGAAATCAGTTCAGTAGTTTCTAGGTACCCGTTTACGTTTGCGTTCTTGTGGGAATGCAGGGATTACATATATATAGCCTTATGTCCATCAGGATCAAGGCTATATCTCAGTACCAAAATTCATATAAATAGGTTTAATAGTTTGAGCGGTTTTGATAACAAATAAAAATAGACAGACAAATTAAATCTCAGACTTATGATATTAGTAAAGACTCCCATTCCCGTGGGAATATGGTGACCGTTACCGTAGGAATATGGTGATGAGTTACAGTTTATGCTACTCAAGGTGCTATAGTGTCAGAGTTCTCGTATTCGTTCTCGTTCCCGTGGGAGTATAGGGATAAAAAATATTGCCTATGTCCTTTCTCAAATTTAAGACTACCTTTGTACAAAATTTCATTTGAATCTGTTCATGAGTTTGGGCGGGAGATGGTAACATAGAAAGGCGAACAGACAGAGATACTTTTGCATTTATAATATTATTGAAGACCGGTTCCCGTGGGATAATTCGAATGAAATGTAACCTATGTCCTTCTTCAGGTTCCAGATCATCTCTGTATAAAATTTCATTTAAATCGGTTCTGTAGTTTGGGCGAGAGATGGTAACATAGAAAGACAAACAGACAGAGCTACTTTCGCACTTATTATATAAATAAGGACTTCCGTTCCCGTAGAAATATGGGGATGAATTATAGCAGTGGCGAGGGGTGAATAATTCCAAAAGGTAACTCGAAGGAAACTTAGTCACCAACAAAAAAAAGTTTATTTAAAATTTTTATTGTGCAATGCTTGTCTTCGCATCAAGCCAAAAAGTCAAGTATTTCAAACCAACTTTGCTATTAGGTAGAGCGTCATAACTTGTTTTTTCATAAAACTAAGCTAATTAAAACTATTTGTTTCCTCTAAGTGAAAATCAGTTAAGCAACAGTCAACAGATATTAAGGCCATAATCAAACCACTGAAACTTACTATCGGAAAACTTTTCAGAATTTTTGTACTTTTCAATTTTTAAAGCCTAAATTTGTAATATTTAAAAAAATCACGAAAAGCACAAAATCAATTTAAACAAGTATTGAACTGCATTCTGCTGGTAAACTGCGTTTTTCAAATAAAATACGACTCATTGGGAACTGAATTCATTTAGGCCAGTTGTGCCACTTTAGAAAAATTCCAATTATAGTTTGCATTTTCTCCCAAAAATATGCTTTATGCTATGAGATCTAATATCCACGCATATTTGTTATCAAAGTGGCAACCTTTGAGCTTTGACACATGAGTCTAGTGCAGAAACAGATACAAATTCATGAAATAAGTTGGAGACCAGCGTGTTATTTTCTTGTTCTTCAAGCAGAGACCTACCTCAACCTGCAAACCTACCATATACATTTTTGTTTATAAGCATGTGTCCATGGGAAGAAATACGAAGCAAAGCGTTTTTTCTTTTTTAAAACCAATATCATGCAAACACCGAAGTGTGCAGAAGCCAGAAGCAATGCAGCAAATGAGTACTGGGCTACTGCGCCGGCGCTATATTCACGTGCTCAGAGCACAAAGAGATAACAAACAACAGATTTACCAAAAAATATGACGCTAGAACACCGGGTTATTTTCTTCCATAAGAAAGCATGTATTGAACAGAGAGGAGGCACCTCTCTGTTTAATACATGCTTTCTTATGGAAGAAAATAAGACGATGTTCTACCGTCATATTTTTTGGTAAAAGAAAAAAGAGGAGAGAACACAAATTTGTTCTATCCAGCAACAAGTTTTATAAGACGAAATATTTGGGGTTACCTTGTATGTTGCTAAAGTTTTGTGTTTGTTTATGGAGTGAGTTGAAGAGCCAACATGTGTGTAGAATAAAACGGAAAGCAGAGTGGTAGTTGTTAAAAAAATGTTGGCAGCGAGTTCATGTGTATGATTAAGTTTGATTCATGTTGCCAGAAGTCTAAGATGTTTCGGATGTGAATTTCAAAAGGTAAGTCGGAAATAATCGACTTATATGGACGCTTCGCCACTGAATTATAGTTAATGTTACTCGGAGATAGTGTAGCATTCTATAACGGTAGAAGAATTTTCGAAATCGGTGCTGTAGCTTCCAAGTTCACGTATACGTTCCAGCTCCCGTTGGAATTTAGGGATGAAATATATAATTTATGTCCTTCCTCAGGTTCTAGACTATCTCTGTAAAAAATTTCACATCAATCAATTTATTAGTTTGGGCGGGAGACGGTAACATAGAAAGAACAGACAGATTTACTTTCACATTTATGATACTAGTTAGGACTATTTAGGATTAGGATTTAAACAAATCATTCAAACAACACAAACTTACTGTAAAATCACTAGCTAAAAGGCAACTCGACTTCGATGACGTATCAGAGTCCTTATCACTAGACAACTACTCCAAAGCATCAATTTTCGCTTTAAAAATTTCCTTAAACCTCATCAATCCATTATGGTTTTCTCTACCCAGCGTGTTTTACACATTCCTGTTAAATTTTTTTCATTTATTTTGAGAATAATTTTGTTTAATCATTTCATGCAACAAATGTGTGCGCTTTGCCGGCAGTTTATAAAAATTTCTAACGGATTTTATGGTTTCGATAGTGTTGCGAATAGGTTGAA
This sequence comes from Melanostoma mellinum, assembly GCA_914767635.1. Lineage (NCBI taxonomy): Eukaryota > Metazoa > Arthropoda > Insecta > Diptera > Syrphidae > Melanostoma > Melanostoma mellinum. The sequence goes on along the minus strand of OU612058.1, from coordinate 77,063,348 downwards.
TTTGATAAGAATGTCCTAAGGCTAGGTTTAGAGAGTGTGCGCTACAATAGGTACAATTCTTCTGGATGAGACTCGCGTACTACAGCTTGTATTCCGTTAAAACTCCCTTTTCTTACCCTTGTTTAATCAAGTGTCTGCAAATTACGCTCATGTTTTGAAGTGCAGACAGAATTTTTCTGTCTAAATATTTTTCAGTACTGTTTTTTACATGAATAAATGTCAAAAAATCTTCAAGCAAGATAAAAATTTCGTCTCTATAATTGACGTATCGTGCACAAATTGACATCTGCTCCTTACGTGAGATGTCAGTAGTTTCTTTAGATAGAACTGCGAAACACTTAGCAGAATTGATATGTTTGAACTATTTTCTATTAACTATTTCGAAAGTTACCATCGTTAACATTGGGTTCTGGCTCACAAAATTTTATTGGACCGGAGTCAAATGTCCCTCTTCAGGCCAATTCTTGCCGTCCACAAAGCTTAATAGTTTCAACAATAGGAACCAGTTTTTTTTAATTTCTTTGTATTTCAAAATTCTCAGAGTTACCTTACCAAATTCATGGAAAATTATGTCGTACTACTTCGGCTTAAGACTAAAATCAGAAACTATGAAAATAATCAATAATTAAACTGTGCTACAGATTAAAAAAAATCAAACCCCTATGATCCACCCTTGGCCACTGCTTTGGCTGGAGTTCGACTAGTCCGAAAAGCTTTTTGATTCAGGTCATCTCGTAAAAATCGAAACCAAAAAAGCAGCACTTAACACATTACTGCGGATTCATTTTTCACACTCGTTCTCTAATTACTTAAAACAAGTTTTAAATTTCGATATTCACAAATCACACGGAAACAGGAAAGAAGAAGTTCTAAATAGTTTTTTAGTACATTGTCTTAATAATTAGGGCCACTTTTTGCAGAAAATTGAAAATCATGAATGAAGAATAGAATAGACCAAGTGTCACATCAGCTTGAATAAGTGACCAACATGGAGACTTCTGTTACTTCTTTTTTTATGTTTTATTTAGTAAGTTCTGATATTTAACAAAAGAATATGTTCATATTAAATGCTTTTCACCAGTTCTCTTAAAGCACCCTTCATGTCTCAAAACTCTTCAGACTATGTAAGTGAAATTTACATTTGCCAGATGAATTGATAAAAATGAAATTCTGTTTGAATGCAATGATATTGATATTCACAACGTATATATGCATAAATACCTGATATATAGTCCACTGAAATTAGTAAAAAAAAAGGCCAAACTGCGGAATAATTCATACAAAAGGTATAAGGGTGTTTTTAGGTACATATTGGTGCCCCGAATAACCCCTCAAAAGTCCCCTACGATATCTTGTACGCATAACAATTGGCAACAAAGTAAAGATCGTAAAAAACGGTTTTTCGGATTTTTCTCGTTAATTATTGATTTTACGATAAATATACCTCTATACAAAATGAAAGAAGAGATAATTATACACAAAAAAGGTCCCATAACATTTTTTTGTCCGAGCAATATTTCTAATGATAAGCTCCGCTGAAATTTTTGAAAAAAAAAAAAAAAAAAAATTTCGCCTGTTTTTTTACAATATAGGGTTTAAATATTTAAAAAAACAACAATTATTTTTCTGAAAATCATGAATAAAAATTTATTACATAATTATACATCTATTTGTTTATTATTTATTGATCTTCATCCTCTGGCTGCACATTAATACTTTGCTCAAGAAAATCTGCCGGATTAACTTCATCCAAATCTTGAATTTCGATGTCGTCGGCTTGTTGCTCAGATTGATCATCCTCAATTGGTTCTGTATTAGAACAAGACAGACCATGACAATTCCCACAAACTGCTGAACAATGCAGCCCCAATCTCCGGCATCCACACATTGGCCCACAACCTTTTGTACAATTACAAAAAATCATATGCAAAAGACAATCAGGTGCAGGAGGTTGAGTTGTTGTCTTCGGCCACAACAGGTTGTCCTTTAACATCCATCCCCAGTCCAGAGGATTTAATTCGTTACCCAACCATTTTTGAATCTGATAGTAGACACGGAAGAGGTGCTGTTGTGCTGCTTCAAAAGTGGGTGGCAACAAATTCAATTTTACAGGTTTACCTTTGCTCACAGACTTAGTGAAAGATGAATACCGATGGTTGTTGATTGAATTTTCTTTCATTGGAGCACCATAAACTGCGAGGAAGAACTTGAGTCCATTCGAGGAAATGGTGTCACGGGAAGTATCAGTATCATTAAAACATTCAGCTGCAACACGTAAGTCATTCCGTTTTTTCATTAGTTTCAATGCTGCTGTTTTGCCTTTATGAAAAAGAGCCGATGTAGTATCACACCCAGAGAATGCGTGCAAAAATAAAACGTGATTTCGAATGTTTTCGTGGAGATCAAAGCTTCGAGATGAATAAATTTTTTGTTCGACCATTCCTTTGGCCGGTTTTAGGAGAAAAACTTCTCTGTCAACAGGTGTACGTGCAGTTAGAATAACAAGGAGATCTATATCTTCCCCAACAACAACTATTGTATCATTATGAGGTTGTTCCAAAGCCGTTTCAATTATTAAAATATCAGCATCATCTTGAGCATGCTTAACAGAAAAATTATTAATTTCAAACTTTTCTGTCAGCATTGAAATTAATCTGGTTTTATTCTTGCTGTTAGAAAGAAGCTTCTCTTGACTAACTGTAGCTATCATTTGTCCATCAAAACAAATATCAACAGATGAAGATTTTGAGGATCGACGAAGTTGTTCTACAGCCTTGACGCTATTGCTGATGTTTTCATAGCCATCGAAGACAACAATTGAATTCGAACCAAAATGATTTTGTACATAATCAACATATTTCCTACAAATTTCATTATATGTTTGATTCGTATCCCACACAACTTTCCGCAAGAGAAATCCTCCATCGATGACATGAATGGCATTGTGAAAATCAGGTGGAGATTTTATTATCTCAAAATTGTCATAAAAAAGTGACTTAGTTGTTTTACGCATGCCACCTTCATCAAAAAGTGATAAAGGATACAAATTGTCGGTGACAATATACGGCCAACCCGAGTTGCAGAGGAGATCGGAATGACCGAGGACGGAGTGCAGACATAATCATGTGACAAATCGTTTGGCATACCCTTCTTTTTGACTCGAGATTTCCTTTTTTATTTTTCAAAAGAAGTTTTTCCACAAAAAAAACCAACGTTTCAGGAATATTTTCATTTAAATCATTGAACAAGCTTGTGCTAGGCGGATAAACACTTGTTTCGTAAATGTTAGTGTGTATATCTTGACGTAAAATATCTGCAGATGTTTTAAGAAGCCTGCGTCGTTCTTCATTAGGATCAGTTTTTTTCTTTTCGTACCATGCTTGATTCAAAATATTTATATGAGTTTCTCGAAAAGAAATAATTGTAAATCCTGTTTTTTTACTGGTAATAACGATTCTGTCTCCGTATTTCTCTTCAAGTTTTTTTTTTATCGTTTTGTCATCGGGTATATAATCAGACGCAATAACTTCCATTAATTCCTTCAATGTAAACTGGGAATCTTCATTGTCTTCAATAAAGGAAAAAATTTTCTCCATTGATGCTGTGATATTTTCATTTGTAGGACGACCGGATTTTTTTTCTCGAGATACTGGTAGATTAAATTTATTCAAACAGGTTTGGTGATATTTTGCTTCAGCTGCAACTAAATCTGTGTTTATTAATATACGTTTCTGAACAGCTTTGGCCCACTCATCTCCTCTTGCTTTAGCTTTATCAATGATATTTGTTTTAAAATCAAGAGTAGAGACATGACAGATTTTTAAACGAAGATCTTTTCGTTTTTTATTTTCCTTTTTCTCATCTGCATCTTTTCCACAAATAAAACAACAATTTTTGAAATTAAAATCTGATTGATTTGACCTCATTCTCTTTTTCAAAGGACTCGTTGAAGCTCCCGCTTCTTCTTCATTCTCTCTTTTTTTTTTATAAGCGTTGATACTCGATGGACGTGTATACTCTTTACGGCACTGAACATGAACTGTCGTTGAAGTTAAATTTTCCAATTGTTTGTGTTTTCCATCACCTCTTTCAACACTGGCATTTATTAACTTGTCTAATCCACGCTCAACGTCGACAGTAGAACCCTCGCCAAGCGATTGATCACAAATAAAACACTGGGAATCACTTTTACTCATTTTTTAACAGATCCTTCACATACGATAGTAAAATACGTTCGTATGCGACAAGGGACTATTCAGTACTGATGAATTCCTGTCCCGTGCTAGCTAGAGACATACATACACATACATATGCTACCCAGGTATACCTGAATCGACAAATAAAGAGAAAACGATCCTGCACAAGCGGGTTTAGTCTGGAAGATTGAGGGGAGGAGCAGATGTTTAGTTCAAGGTTCTTTTCGAAGTAATCGGCCTTTGTAGTAGTGTAAATGTGCCGGCATCGATTCATAAGTAAAAAAAAACTATCAAATCTTATGCATAATATCTATCTAATACATTAAAAATTCTTAAAATGAATCTACGCTAATTTTTTTAAATATTTAAACCCTATATTGTAAAAAAACAGGCGAAATTTTTTTTTTTTTTTTTTTCAAAAATTTCAGCGGAGCTTATCATTAGAAATATTGCTCGGACAAAAAAATGTTATGGGACCTTTTTTGTGTATAATTATCTCTTCTTTCATTTTGTATAGAGGTATATTTATCGTAAAATCAATAATTAACGAGAAAAATCCGAAAAACCGTTTTTTACGATCTTTACTTTGTTGCCAATTGTTATGCGTACAAGATATCGTAGGGGACTTTTGAGGGGTTATTCGGGGCACCAATATATACCTAAAAACACCCTAATACCTTTTGTATGAATTATTCCGTATCAAAATCCTAATTTCTGTGGACTAATAAGATTGTTACACAAAGGAGAGAGCAAACAGTAGAATAATGTGATGACTGATGACGTTTTAAAAAAACTAGTAAAATTAATACCATCTGAAATATTTAAGGCGTTTAATTTGAATAAAAACCCAACACGTTCGTTAGTTTAATTTGTTCCTCACAATATTGCATTCGAGGTTCGTTGATTTCTCTGTGCAATATCGCACTATCTTACTCGTATGTTCATACATCACGTCACTGATTTGCTTGTAAATAAATCAACTCCAATTGCATGACATTCGTAGCATCTGTTGCAATTCAGTGCAATCAAAATAAATTCTGAATGTTTTTTCCATGTTCCTTTTTTAGCACATCATTTTTTCATGTAATGAATTTTTTTTACATTTTCAGATATCCTTACGCTGCCATCAGTGATATGGCATATGGCAAGTATGTCAGCTTACTGGTGACAATTTTATTGGATTTGAGCATTTTTGCAACTGCAATACCAAATTTGGTAGTGGCTTCCCAAAATCTTCAACTAATCGGACAACGTGTAAGTGATGGGCATTTCAATTTGTCCTTCTGCTTCTGGCTGATTATTGTGGGAATATTAATTTGCCCGCTTATGTGGCTTGAGAGCCCAAAAAATATGAGGTATGTTAATTCTTTGCTTTAAAGTTTGTTCTTTTACAGTAACGACTTAAATTTTTTTTTCTTCAAATTAAAGAGGATTAGTTATGTTCTCGGTTGTTGTTGTGGCTACTGTTGTCGTTCTTTTGTGGTACTGTCTTATCAAAGCGGAAGGAACAAGGAAACCTTTTCAAGGAATGACGAATGGTAAGTCCTTTTACTTCTATTGTCTAGTTGAGATGGTTTGCGGAAAATAAAGAAGTGGTTGGGGATAAAAATGATAACAAAGTCTAATAGTCAAATAAAGATAAGAGATAAATAAGAGATAAGGTAAATTTGGCTTGAGAAGTTATTATCAACCAAACAATCGAAAATATTTTAATGTATTGAGTAAAATAATGTTTTTTTTTTAAACAAAATGAGAATAAAAGCGCAATCAGTGTAAGATTATCGACGATAAAAATTCTAACACCCTGTGGTATTATTTGGGTACATTTTTAACTTAGAAATTTCTCTGATACAGCTTTTAGAAAATTTGTTTTTTATTAGGGTATACCGGGTGCGACAAAAGTATGGAAACCCCTGGAATAATGGCAGAATATGCGTTAAAAAAAATCAAACACCCTATACCCGACGTATTTTTCGACGAGGAATCCGAAAGTGACCTTGAATTTGACCTTGGACGTAACATTGAAGCCCCAGCGACCCAAAAATCGATTTTTCAAATGGAAACCTCCATTTTTTATTGCAGATTTGGAAAGAGCGCAAAATTTTACGAAAAAACATGTATTTTATTTTTTTTTAATGATATTATTAGAGATGCAGCGCTTGAAATAGGTAAGAAATACGTGCAAAATGATGTGAAATGAATAGGCTTCAAGGTTACGTCCAAGGTCAAATTTAAGGTCACCATAGGATTCCTCGTCGAAAAATACGTCAGATATAGGGTCTTTAATTTTTTTTAACCCATACTCTGCAAGGAGTTTCCATACTTTTGTCGCACCCTGTATATGTATTTCTTATACCTGGGGTGGGTGTGTACTATCTATGAAGGATCAGATTAGTGTCAAATTGGCGGCGCGGTCCGCTTGCAGATATTGTAACTTATAATAACTCTGCAGTGCGGTTAATATATATGAATTACGTAAGTTTGATCATATTTCGAGATTCTCATCTAATGTTACAGGGTGTTCCCTAATGCAGTACATCAATATTAGAAACTGCTTATTTCTTCAAAATATTATTCATAAACGTCAACCACCTTATCTATTTGAGAAAATAACTTTTGAAAGCTCAACTCGATATAAACATAAATCTTCCTCAGTTTAATTTCTTAAATAGTCAGCGTTTATTTTTCGTTCATGCTGTTAGATTGTGGAATTCGATACCATTGCTAGTTCGAGTAATTATTTCAAACCCAAAGTTTAAGAAAATGCTGTATGCCTATGTCCGAAATAATGAAATTAATGACTTATTTAACTAAAAATGTAATATTTAATAAAAAAAAAATTATTGTAAAATTTCAATTGATAAATCTGAATTGTAAGAACTCAAATTTAAAATTAACTAAAATTATAACTGCTTACTATTCTAATTTTGAGGTACAAGCAAAAAGAATGAATTCTTAATGTACCTGCCATGTTTCTTTTCTTTTAAATAAAATTTTAAATAAATAATAAAATATATATATAAGGAAAGCTTTCTTCGGGGCAGCTATCGAGCGCTTCCAATGAACTCTTAGAGGAAGTGCTATTCCTTCGGATCAAATATCTTTTTCAAGTTTTTAGTTCTTCAAAAACAGAAGATGGTCCGGCAGCCAAATATGTTTGGAAAAACTCAACAGTTTCATTATATTTTTTTGCTGTTTTGTTTTCTGAAGAAGAATCCTTGAAAAGAACCGAAAACCCTTCTAGTATGTTTTCATGGTTTGTATATTTTTTTCCAAGGTCTAATACATAGAAATCGAGAAAAGGATTGAAAACAGTAACACGAAAATATTCTTCTGTACTTTGAACCGAAGGGCTCTAACGATTCTTTTGTTGGTTCACTACTCTCTTATGTTTAACGTCAATGACAAGGACTTCAGCAAATTTTTTTTGCTATTTTAAACACTAATGAGTCTTTTTCTGCTCGTTTAATATTTAGTTGATCCCTTAAATTTTTGGCGAGATCCATAGCTTGGACCAAGTCTCAATTCACTCTTTGAAACTCACGATTTAACGGCAACGAGATTTGCTAAGCCATACTTATAACTTTTAAGCTAATCAAGAAGAAATTCTAGCGTTTTTTAAGTTCCTTGCGTCACTTTCCCATGTTCTTCTCGAACACAAACGGAAATAGCTCCTCAAAATCTTCAACTACTTGATATTTTGAGATCTATCGCGTCAGATTCAGCCGCTTTCGCTTATTGTTTCTGGCAGCATATGTTTTCTTTTCGGTACATTGAAATAATTGTAAACTGATTTAATTTTGGTATGGCAATCTTTAATGGCTGGTGTTTTGCTGGAAATAGCAGGGTTCAAAGAATCTGCTGCGCAATGGACATACAAAGCATGCGGAGCAAATTTTTGGCAAATAATTGCCTGAACACTATTGTATCGATCAGACATATTGCTTGCTCCGTCGCGTCGTACCCTTGACCGATCAAAAAAGAAATGATCCAATGTTTGCAAGAGCATCACCTGCATTGTTAATACAGTAATGTTTGGTAAACAGCTGTATTAGAGATTTTAAGACAAAGGATTTTATTCATACCTGTCGTGGAAAATCGATATAAAAATGAAATTCAAAAGATTAGCTTTTGACACAGTAAATCACAATGTTCTCTGTATCAAACTTCGGAATCAATTTAATTTCTCATTATCATCAACAAAGCTTATTGCCTCATACTTAAGTAGCAGATCACAGGCAGTTGTTGCGAATAATTCCGTATCCGATTTTCTTCCTCTAACCTTAGGACTTCCACAAGGCTCGATTTTAGGACCAATATTTTTTACAATGTATATAAACGATTTACCAAAATGTATTTTGAGTTCATCAGTTGATATGTATGCAGATGATGTGCAGATGCGAATAAGCTTTCCACTGGGCCTCGTGGAAAATGCTGCGTGGGAAATTAATGAAGATCTTGGTAGAGTTTATCAGTGGTCTCAAGTGAATGGTCTCAGCCTAAACCCTTCAAAATCAAAGTGATTGGTTATCTCCAGGAAAGCAGTTTATACGTCTTGCTTCCCAAGCCTGTACTTGAATAACATGGTTATCGACTTTGTTGAATCTGCAAAAAACCTTGGTATGGTTTTCAATAGTACCCTCACCTGGAGTAACCACATAAGGCTTACTTTGGGTAGAATATATGCAGGTCTGCGTACCCTATGGTCTACAAGCACAGTAGCACCTTTAAAAACTAGAATTGTTCTAGCTAAAACCCTTATTATACCAATTATGCTTTATGGTTGCGAAATTTTCAGCAACTGCGATTCTGAACATAGACGCAAACTAAACGTGGCTTATAATAGTATAGCACGATATGTTTATGGGCTTAGAACGTATAATCACATTTCAGCATTTTCAAAATCAATCTTTGGTATTGACCTGGTTGATATTTTTAAAATGAGAACATTAACCTTGCTACAAATCTAGGCAACTGATAGTTCGCCCTCTAAAATAATTTAATCTAAGGTAAAATTCTACTACATTTTGCTGAAAAGTGTTTCGTCGCATAGCGACGGCACGGCATTATACTGTCAGCCACCATCCGTAAAACATCGTATTAAAATTTGTCTTGGGCCATCTGCCATTTTTTTTCCAAATTGTAATTTTTCCCTTCTGGACTAGCAGTAACAAAAGAAAACTAAAAACCATTTTATATTAAATCAATCCTACGTGCATCATATAAAATAAAACCATCAAAACCATATTAAAAAGAGTTTGTTCTCGCCAGAAAATAAATGCGTTTATTGGCAATTGTGGAAATTGCTTGTGAGTGATTCCTGCAGTGTGGTCTACATCACCACAATTAAAAGAACCAGTGAATTTGTACAACAGGATCCGTTTTACTCAATCTAGTAGAACTCTAAATCTCATTCCTATCCATTACAATTTTTTGATTTCCGAACGACAATTTTTTATCCACGCGATACGTCTATGGAATTCCCTCCCTCGAACCATTAGACTTATAAGTGGTGCAGCCTTGTTCAAGAATAAGCTTATGAATTACCTGATGACATCTGGATGACGACTGTTTATTATTTCTTCTTTCTCCCTTCTCCCCTTCCCTCTTTTTCTTTTCTTTTTTCTATTCCTTTTCCTTTCATTCTTCTTTTTCTATTTTCTTCCATTAAAAGAATTGTTTTTTTTTCCACTTATTTGTATTAAAAATGTAATATGTATTATATATTTAAATAATTTTCCAAAATTTAAAGTATTGCAATTTCTTACATCTTAGTTGAAATATAAACATAATATTAAAAAACAGATTTGCATAATAAATAAAATAGGTTATTCTGTAAGAAACTTAAAACGTAACACATTCCACTTAAAACTGAAATTATAATTGAACTATAGTCGAAGCTTGCACTATTTGAAGAGATATTGTATCTTACTGTGTAAGTTATGAAATAAATAAATGAATTATGAATTATGAATAGGTGATTTGCCGAAACAATAATTTCTTAAACGAAGTTGACTTTGTATTTATAAAATGTACAATCCTGTGAGTACTAATGAGACTTAATTCCCGAAGGAAGTAGGTACATACTAAATTTCAGAGTGTGTTTCCTTAACTTATTTGATTCACGACTAGTTATGTCGAACATTTATTGATCCCAATGGGGAGTATACCCCCTGATCCCCCTATCTAAGCCACTGCGTGAATGTGCTTACTATACCTCCTCGTCGTAACCACTGGGTACGGTACTGTAGAATTGACAAAGCGACGAACAACAATAGAATAACACTATAATGCTCAGCGAGTAACGACTGCACGGACCTCAGTGGGCTGCCAGAGCTTATGTAGACTGTCACAGTGGATTTATAGAACCAACGATGGACTGCAGCAATCAAAAAGCAGAAAGCCCTGAATGAGCTACTATAACAAATTTGGTTTAAAGGTCTCTCAAAGTCATTCAATACGACCAGCAGGGGAAAATATTGATAGGATAGCAGTTCCTACTAAGAATTTGGAAAGACCACTCCTGCAAAAGGCAGACTGCTTAACGACATTAGAGACACAAATCTCGCTGTCATACAGAATGTTCCACTCAACTTGGACGATGATCAAGGGTGCCGTCCTCCTGACACAAAAGAAGCTAAGCTTAAATTAGGCAAAGCGCACAGTAGTGCGAGAAAGCGATGCGAAGATGCAGAGCTATCACATTTAGAGCGCGAGAACAACATGCGGTTGTGTGATGAGTCAGGTAGCTTGGGCCGTTTCAGACCATCGCTTCACAATACCCTCTACTGTTGACCTTTTGTATGGAAGTTGAAGGTCTATAGTACGAGGAATTCGAAGGTATGCGCCTGGACTCGCCGATCAATACGTAAGTTACTACAATTAATAATTTTTTCGTGGTGAAACTTTAAAAGTAATTATCTCGAAATAATTTTTAAAAAACTATTAGGGTTGTAGCTCAAAAGGCTAGCAACCGATTTAGAAGACATTTTGGAAGGTTAAAAGGATACACATAAAGCTTGAAAGCTACCGTGTAAATAAATAATTGTTCGGGGGTCAAATATATCGAAAAATTTTTCGAAAATTCAAGTTTTGGAGTCAAAAGACCCCTAAATTTAGAATTGTGCACTTTTTCATTCTTTTTTAGGTATATTTTCCCCTTAATATGTCAGTAAAAGATGAGTCGAGTTAACCGAGAATGTATATGGTGATCACTTTTTGGTAGAGGAATTCCGTCAAAAATTGTTGCCATTATAAAGGAGTACAACAATGCAAAGTGTTTCGTGTTGCATAATGGGCAGCTATCCGACTCTTTCGAGGTGCGTCAGGGTGTGAGATAAGGGGATATTTTATCGCCAATTCTTTTTCTGCTGGCGATAGATAATGTTTTGACGGCCAGCGTCGGTACAACTGAGAGGCAGGGTATTCAATGGAGAAAGTTTGAAAGGCTTAGCCATTTAGACTATGCCGACGATATATGTCTCATGGCAAATAACATCAGTGGGCTGAACGAGATGTGTCAAACTTTACGGGTGAAAGGAGAATCGTGCGGTCTTAAAATAAATAGCAAAAAGACAAAAATAATGCTAACAGGCCCCCCAACACAACATCGTATTATTCTGCATGACACGCCTGTTGAAGAGGTCGAACAATTTAATTACCTCGGGAGTATTGTAACAGCAAACGGTGGTACGGATCTGGACGTAAAAAGCAGAATAAATAAAGCTCGCGTTGCCTTTGGTGCTCTGTCCCAAATCTGGAAATCCAGTCAAGTCTCCTTACGCACTAAACTGAGATTCTTCGAATCCAATGTGAAATCCGTGCTATTATATGCTTGTGAAACATGGAAAGTCTCGGCCACCATCTCGAGAAAATCGCAGGCTTTTGTGAACCGCTGTCTGCGTCACATCCTGAAAATTCGCTGGCCACAAACAATATCCAACCAGGAATTGTGGCGTAGGACAGGTCAGAGGCACTTGGACATCGACATCAGAAAGCGCAAATGACAATGGATTGGACACACACTGAGGAAACCAAAACATGATATTGCGAAGCAGTCCTTTGAATGGAATCCTCAGGGGTCCCGGCGGGTTGGAAGACCGAGATCAACATGGAAATATACAGTGATATCAGAAGCTAATTCCCAGAGAAAGACGTGGCCACAGTTAAGGTATCTAGCTGCTGATCGAGAAGGATGGAGACGTTTTGTTGACGCCCTATGCCCCGAGCGGGGCTACAGCACCTGATGATGATGATGAAAGGATGAGCTTTGACAATTCTTTTTCAGATCAACCGAAAAAGAGTGGCAACTGCAGCAATAACGCCGCAATTTTGTTGGTCATCCCTTAGATAAAAAATTTTGTGAACACTGCTAGACAGCTCTAATAAACATTTCTTCTAATTTCGAAAATGATTGGGTTAATCTATTTCCTCTAAAAAAAAATCCCCAAAAACATGATTTTTAAGCTCTTAAAGTGATCTCCCACGTCCCACCTTAAGAAGATCTTCTTTTGATATGGGGCTTAAATAACAGATATCATAGATAAAACCAAATTGTTCAAAATATTCACTGAGAGCCTTAAATCGACAATCGGCGTCGACTATAATAGCATCTAACATTGTATTGAAAAAGTTAATTCAGTACTGCATTTCATAAGAGAGAATAAGTTCATCCATATGTTCACAACCGAATATTTGTTTTTTCCGGGCTGTTCTCATTCTGGCTTTCCTTTTCTCCTCATTTTCAATATTTAAATTAGTTAGCTTAACTCACAGCGAGCACTTGTGGTCTTTTAGTGATTTCAGAGTCGGCACTAGTGGTCTCTCGAAAAATTTTCTGGCAACACTGCTCACGCGCGACGACGCAAGACTAAATATAATAAACAACTATATTTTAAATATTTAAAAATTTATATTTGGTAGGCCACCTCAGGCGCGAGGCCGTCAGCGGTCGCCGTAGTCGCTGACACCTAGCGCCGCCACTGCGCGTAAGCTGTCAAAACCAGTATTGCCAAATAGAAAATAGTAACAAAAACTACCCATTGGTTGGGCCTTGTTTTACACATAGTATTTTAAAAAAATTCAATTTTCGCTGAAGCCAATTCATTTTACGAGTATTTGTTTAATTTTCCAGAATTACCCAGCTTTGTAAGTCTTTTCAATGGGTTCAACGTGTTGGCCTTTCAATTTGATATCCACTCAATGATATTGACTATTCAAATGGATATGAAAGACAAGAGACAAGTAAAATCGGCTTCCTTCATCGGCATAATATGTAAGTCAAGAATTATATCTCTTCACGGATACGTTTTTTTACAATTTTTTTTTATTTACAGGTTCATGCAGTCTGGGATTAGTTGGAACCATAATAGGTGCCTACAAATTTGGATATTTCGTTATGCCAAATATTTTAGAAATTCTTCCAAGAAGTCTTCCGCTTTATGCTCTACTTATATTGATTTCACTACAATTGTGTTTATCATGTGTTGTTGGAAGTTCGGCGCTATTTCTTCACATCGAAAATTTATTTCGGGTTCCTGAATGTAAATGACAATGGCATACTAAATATGGACTGCCAGTTGGCCATTTGAATTTGGAGCCTACAATACTGCTGCCTATTGGTGCGTATTGGGGGAATCCTTCAACTAACTTCACTCTTGCTATTAGCTAAAAAGTTATGTCTTATGAAAAGTAATATGCATTTTTTGCTGTTTTTTGAAAAACAACAAAAGATGGCATTTAATTCTTACTTGAGTTTTATAAATACGACCGACCACCATTTTGCACAACTTGCAAGTCTTCTATATTAAGGTGAAACTTTACTAGCAGTCCATACGTAGTATGTCAATGGTAAATGACCAGATGAATATTTAGAAAATGTCATACATATCAATTCATTTAGGTTTTTCGGCAAAACGCGTTTTTATACGGTCAACATTGATTGGACTGGAGGTTCTTCTAGGCGAATTCATTCCGAAATTCGAAGTCATTGTGGGTATTGTTGGGGGAACAATAATTGCACCACTTATGTTCATCCTTCCACCGCTGCTGTACAAAAAAATTAAACTAATGGAAAAAACGCGACACCGTTTTATTACTCAAGCGGCTTATGGAAGTCTTCCGTTGGATTTGAATTATGAAAGCATTGAACTGTCAGGTACAACAAATAGAAAGACTTATTGGAATGCTATCTGCCAATGGACAAGACATATTTGTAAATATTCTCCTTGCGAAATGTCTTTCTCATCAGCTGTAGTTGCTTTTGGAGTATTGGCCTTTGGTTGTTCAACTTTTCTAAATTTCTTAAGAATTTCGGAGCTGTTTCAAAACAATTCACCTTGTTTTGGAAATATTACCAAATCATTGGAAAAACTTTGAATATTATAAAATTGATTATATTATATGCAAGACTGAATTTCTAAGGCGAAATAATAAACCAACATAAAGTCTTTTGAACTCACTTGGTTTAGGTACTTTTACTTGTGCAATTTATTAAGAAGCAATGAACTCTATACCGTGGTAAGGTTTAAAACGATGCTTTTTTACCAAGCAAATTTACAACAAAAGAAGAAATAATTGGAAATGGTAAAAATTTCATACGATTGCGATTTTATCTCTGCAGGAGGAGCACCTAGGGTCAAGTTCAAGATGAATGGAAGCAGATCTGAGAAGAGTCATAACTGAGAATCATAAACGGTTCACAAGAAATATCATAAAAAAGAACTGAAATTTAAGGTGTGAAACAATTAAGTTGCGTCACGGCTATCTATGTCTAGTCTCTAGTGCAATTAAAAATAAATATCTTCCAAGAATGCGTGCTAAAGTTGGTTTTGGGTAGTCAAGGTTTGTTTTTCTTACTAGGCGATGCTACAGTGAAATTTTTAATTAGCTTAAGGTTTAAACAAACGTCGTTTTATGAGCAACGCTTGTCTGAAAAGGAACATCACTTTTCATGCGTATAGATGCGAACAGACTATTTCTTGTTTTTTTTTTTTTTATATTTCATGAGTTTTATTTCATGTGTTTACTTGAAGACAACAAAGTATGTTCACTATCCTCGTGGTTACTGTAAAATATCTTCACTATCCTCTTGATTATTGTATTTTGGTAGACTAGATCGGCATTAATTGCACAAATTAACTATGAAGTTACCAGGCCAAGCTTGAATTAATTTAAGCTATGAACTTGATTTGGAAGTTCATTCCAAAGTATAGAAATGATGATGAACCTTGTGTACATCTATACCGTAGTATAGAAATTCTTTTAGAGGTGGTTGTATTTCTTAGGCAGTGGC
The DNA here is from genome assembly GCA_914767635.1 of Melanostoma mellinum. Taxonomy (NCBI): domain Eukaryota; kingdom Metazoa; phylum Arthropoda; class Insecta; order Diptera; family Syrphidae; genus Melanostoma; species Melanostoma mellinum. Next base: position 77,047,859 of record OU612058.1, on the reverse strand, counting down.
GGCGCTAGTCCTCGCGTGGACGTCGGCGAGATCATGTTCGCGAGGCCCCCTTCAAGAAAACGATTAATTTCATACCTAACACAAATTAAAGTAAAACTAGAGTATGTGTAAACGATTTTTATTGCTAATCAAATTACGAAAACTAATTTCTCAATTTTATTAAAACATTAAAAATGACGAACTTTTCGACTTTTGGCCTCACTGAACATTTTCAGGATTTCGTGATTACTAATGTTAGCTGCTATTTCAGCTTCAAATGACAAAACTGATAGCGCAGATAATCTTTCTTGAGCCATCGTGCTTCTCATAGTAGGGGAACCCAAGAGGTGATTTTGCGCGTTACTCGAGCGCGTCAGAAAATCATACGGGGAGAAACCTTGCACCCTGTAATGTACTCCTACCATATATGAACCCTTAATATACGTTGAGGGCAACGTCAGATTAGTAAAAAAAAATCGACCCTCAGAAAAACCCAAACGCGTCAGATCAAGAGAAGTTAAGTTAATTACATCCAGAAAAGTGTATATATATAAGTAGGCGAGTCACAAAGATGTAAAAAAAATCGGCACTGTGAAATACTCGAGCGCGATAAACTTTTTTTTTATTTTGAAGGTAATCCTATCAGGATTACGGAAAACATATAATCTGACATTTTTCTTGGGGCGATTTAAGTAAAATCGTCAATAAAAGGTATAATATATGATGGTTAATATCTCGCTTAGTATTGATATTAGCAATTTGGTCCAGAAGACTTTTTTTGGAGAAAACTAAATTTTCTACAAGTTTTTAGTTTATAATTTTTCCATAGCTTTTGTAAATCGAGAAAGCGCTTTTCATGGCAATGAATACTAACGGAGGACTTTCCAATTCCTCGCGAAAGGTTATACCCGTAGAAAAACATTTTTGCCTCTGCTGGGATTCGAACTCGAACCTCTGGGTTAGCAGGTGGACATGCTAACCAGCACGCCACGGGTACCACCTTGCCACCCTTGGATCGATAAAATCTGGAAATATGATTTAGAGTTTTAATTGTTTAAGTAGATAATATGTGCGCACATGTACTGATTCTCATCATCTATGTACGACAACGTTCGCATTAAGGACTTTATAATCAAAATGGTTGATGTCCCGAAAAATGAGCGCGATGCTTTTTTTGTTGTTTTTAATCTATGAATAAACACGGATATATTAGGAGCTATTGGTTGCAGATTCGTAGAAGAAGCAAACACAACAAGCGTAAGTCGTATAGAGCTCTGCTGTAATAGTACCCCAACGCAACGTCTAGAAGAGTTTGTATTACTTGCATTTCCATGGATGGCCTTCGTTGAACTGCAGGACGTTATCTTCCCCATAAGCCTAAATTACTACTTCAAGAACTTGATCACTAACAATAAGCCTCAAAATACACTTCCGCGTATTTTTCTCCGAAAATGCAGTGGAGGTATTAGTGTAACCCCTGACCCAAACAACCTTGCCGATGTGCTAACCCCATAATTATCAAAACAAACAATTAAATTGCCGCGAATCGATCTATCTATGTATGTATATTCTAAGAAAGGAAACAGAGAGAAACATTCGATCAGTAGAATTGATTAATTTGCCAAAAGTCTAATCATACAATTAGATATTTTTTTGAAGCGCCTTTAGCTTAATCAAATAATCAAATTGAATAACTTGTCTCTCCGTGACTTCGTCTCACTAAAGCAACATTCTTTCTTATAACAACGGCCGACAATAATAATTGTGTATATGATAACTTCTGTGTGCCATCCCATAAAGTCTTGCAAATAAAATGCTAAACATGAAACCAAAGATATTGTTTTACTTTTTTTTATTATTACTTTTCTATTTCTATATTTTTGTGATGGTGAAACACCTTAGATTACGGCACATTGATGACCTCACAATTATGTTCACAACTTTAACTGTTTCCGGCTGATTTGATTATTATCTTTCTCTCGTGATGATTCAAACGGATTCGCTTTCAATTCATAAAACAAAAAGCTAAAGACAATTATTTCGATGAAAAAAAAAAACTTATTCCAAAGGCAGAGCATCAAGCCTTTTTGCAGCGACCTTTCAACGAACCGGGATTTCATTGGACGTTTCTTGCATTCGAGAGAAAAGGCTTTCTGGATACCATTTTTTTGCCAAGAGGGCTAACTAATCTGTCTAAAAATGTCTTCAACTTTAGCTTTTCGTTAAGATACAATTTCGTTAGACTTCCACAAGATTTTTGATATCTGTGAGATTCGTACTCTTTGATGGGCCTTTGCACAATTATGAGGTGTCAAACCCTGGTAGCCTCTCTTCGAGTCATAGGCAATGGACGAATGATGTGGCATGGGGATATTGTGATCTAAAATCGAGATTGATCGAAATCGTTTGACTCGAAATTGTACGATTTCGATCGTCAATACTTTTTGTTGAACGAATCAAAAAAAAAAACTCTAATCGATCGTAACTAACGCGGCCCTACCAGCTGCCTTGAAAAGCTCATTGTAAAGGCCATCCGAACTTGCAGATTTATTAGATTTAAGCTAACATATGGCAAGATCGTGGGGACGCAGACAATCTTCTTGGTCATCGTCCAAATGAAATGGATTCTGCCTGACAGCGGAAATATTGTCTCCATCGCCGTCAAGCAGTCTGCAGAAGTGGCGTGTCCAGATCCTTAGTAGCGACTGCAAATTTATCGCTATATTTCCCTGTAAAAACCATAATCTTTACAGGCTTGAGTATTAGATTTGCCACCATGGCAATAATCGCATTTTAATTATGAGATCTCTCAACTACCTCAAGTAAGTACTCGCCATACCCGGACAGCGTTGTTCAACGTATGTTTACTTTACTTTAGATGGCGCTTACAATCCAGGGTGGATCCCGGCCTCAACTAACAAACCTCTTCAGCTAGCCCGATCTCTAGCTAGCTGCCACCAGCTGCTCATACCACGTTGGTTGAGGTCATTCACCACTTGATGGCGCTAACTAAGATGAGGCCTCTTCCTCTGTCACGTTGTCCATGGGGGTTGGAACCCAAAATTCGTCGGGCTGGTGCGTCGATGTCCATGCGCTCCACGTGGTCTAGCCATCTTAGTCGCTGTATTTTTAGCTTTTTGACTTGGTCCATATCACCGTAGAGACCGTAAGGCTCGTGATTAAATCTTCTCCTCCACTCTCCACCAATGCACACCGGGCCAAACATCGCGCGAAGAATCTTCCTCTCAAAGCAATCCAGCTTGTATTCATCCGACTTTACAGTGTCCCTCGCCTCTGCCCCATACAGCAGGACTGGAACGATTAAAGTTTTATATAGCGTCTCTTTGGTTCTTTGAGAGAAGGCTTTACTACTTAAATGCTTTCTAAGCCCGAAGAAACAGCGATAAGCAGGTGTGATTCTTCGTTTTATCTCTTCACTGATATTGTTGTGCGACGTAATAGTGGATCCTAGGTAAACAAGGTCTCTGACTACTTCAAAGTTATAATTGCCCATGATGGTGGCGTTTTGTCCCAGTCGATGGTGTTGGGCTTCTCTGCTCGATGACAGCATACACTTTCGTTTTCGTCTCGTTAACAGTTAAACCCATCTTCGCCGCTTCTGCTTCAATACTTGCAAATGCTCCACTGACAGCTCGCGTTGTTGTGCCCTTGATGTCAATGTCATCAGCATTGAAAAATTGTACTTCTGATGTAGACGAGTGGCGTACAATTGCTTCAAGCACGATGTTAAAAAGGTTGTATGAGAGCGCATCACCCTGTCTTAAACCTTTCTCGGCATCAAAGACATCGGTGATATTCTTACCGACTTTAACGAAGCAGCGAAAGTCCTCCATTGTCATCCTGCACAAGCGGACAAGTTTGGCAGGGATGTCGAAATATGACATGGTTATAGCTCGTCTCTATCAACGCTATCATAGACGGTTTTAAAGTCGATGAAGAGATGGTGTGTATCGACATGGAATTCTTGGGTTTTTTTCAGTATCAGCCGAAGTGTGAAACTCTGATCGTTTGTTGATCTTTCTCGCCTAAAACTATACTGATATGGTTCAATCAGATCGTTGGCAAAAGGTTCTAGACGGATGCACAAAATAGTTGACAGAATTATGTAAGCGATGATGAGAAGACTAATACGTCTGTAGTTGGCGCAGTTCAGAGCATCTCCTTTCTTGTGGATAGGGCACACTATGCATCCATTCATTGGGCATACTTCCTCCAACCAAATTCTAGAGATGAGTTGGTGTATGCTCCTGACCTAGTCATCTCCCGCTACCTTAAAAAGCTCGGCTGGCAGTGGCAGACCGTCTGAGCCAGCAGCCTTGTGTGACTTAGGTTTAGCTATCGCTGTTCTTACTTCTTCTAGGTCGGGTGAACGGATATTTTGACCATCATCGTCCAAGCTGAATGGGTTGTCCTGCAAAACAACGGAGTGAGGCGGTACTTCTGATGGCAAGTTGGCAATGTTCGTCTATAGTTGGTGCTGCTGGTATGTTTTCCGTGAGATTGAGGGAGACGCGGCCGGCAAAAGATCTGGCAGTCTCCTGCGACACGAGTTTACCGACATTGAATTTTCGCATAATATCCGCTCTTCGTCTGATTACGTCTGATTACGTCTGAGTAGTTTATATAAGGTGTTCACCAAGTAGTACAACCTGACTGGAACTGGTGATACTGCCGTTGATTCCATCGACAGAATTTTTTCGCTACCGTCTTATCTGTTGTAAGTGCATGGTGAGAACACTCCTTTGTTGGGGGCAACATCCTACTCCACTTTGACCTGTCGACCATGGGTGGCCCTTCTGCAGAAACAAGTTCCCCGATCGCATACCTCTTGGCTTCATTGTAGTAGTCGCCGTAAGCCCCTCCGCCACGTCAAGGCTTACCCCCTTGGAGGGGGTGTATATGAATTCAATTTTTATTTTTCGGCTATAAGTAAAATAGTAGGTGAGAAGACTCTTCGGACAGTTTTAAGATCTAATACAGTAGAATAAAATGCCTAACATGGCAAACGTTAAACCACACATAAGCTTGTGCCAAACCCTGCCAGGTATTTTTGCCTCAAAGATAATAAATCAAAATAATTGGGATTGCTTTAATGATTCCAAATTCCAACAAAAACTGCTTTTGTTATCAAGGATCAAACTCTGTTGGTCCTTCGCCCTAAGTTTTCGTATTTTTTGTAAAAAGATATCAAAATCAGTCTAAAGCTACATAAATTGATAATACAAAGTGAACAAAGGTCCTGGTGTGGTATACAACAAAAGTTACTTCATTCAAACCTTGAACCTGAAGAAAACTGAGGAGTGTATTGGCCTTTTTAAGTTGCACATCATATAAGATGCATTTATTGACGAATGAAGGTCAAGACATAAATCGAAATAGCCATCATTACGTTTCTCATAAAATAAACTTCTTGTGTCGGACGTCAATTCTGTTTTCATTGCCCATGAAAGACTGGTAAGCCATTAAATTTATAAGACAAAAATAAATAATATATCGCATCGGTTTAAAGTTGAGAAAGGCTTGTGCAACATGATTTAATGTTTTTATAAGTCTATGTCAAGAAGGTACAAATGAAGGAGATTGTATTTGTAAGTTTAATGTTATCTGCGGACCAAATAACCAAGTATAGGTACATAAGTATTTTAATAATAATATATCCAAACAAAAAACTTGAACTCTTTTTAACAGGGCTCGTTCTACGTTTTCTTATCCATTTGAACGTCAACGAAAAAGAACTTTGATAAAAATATCTACTCCTATCATTTTTCAAAGGGGCCTTCTTTTGAATCTCTACAATGTCAACATTTTAACATATCGTTAGTTGAAGTGCAGGACCTCGTAGTAAGTAATTAAAGAATGTTTGCAGAAATCGCAAAAATCGCAGACACATAGCTGTATCTAAAATACACGTATTTAAAACTATTTTCTTTTCGAAATGTTCAGAGCTACATACATTGAAAATGCAAAAAGGTTACTGTGATTTTAATTATTTTTTTGGATAAATAATATTTTTGTTAAATTTTTCGACTCACGAGGTCCTACATTTTAACTGACGATATGTAGGCTCCCAACCCAATCGCAAAACCTACTTTTTTTAAGAATCCAACAAATCAGTAACTCGTCGCAATTAATTCTACTCCTACATTTTTTTATAGATTTTGTTAGCAAGATTCTCATTTGCTTAAAACTTCAACAATATTCTAAAGTGATTTCAAGTGTCTGTTTAATTTTCGTGTTGTTTGCCAAGTTTGAAATGTCACCCCAATTGTAAGGCATTTTAGGCTATTTTTTCATTTTTAATTTATTGTTTTTCCACATACTTGAATCTCATGCTTTGAGATGTTTTTCTTCACTTTAAATCAGAAAACGTTAAATATTTATGTAAGGTGAATGGGGGTAATTGGCCATGACATAATTTGAAAACACGGTATATTCCCGATATGCAGACACGTGCCAGCTGCAATCTGTAAACTATTTAGTTGCGTTTTGATCATCGACGTGGTCGATTTCAATTTGTTTAAGGGTTAACTAACTAGCTCATCTTATCAATTTAAGCATTTGCGCAGAAGTTTTTCCATCTAAATTAAAATGTGCTAGCATTATTGCACTTCTTAAAAAAGGTAATAAAAAAGAAGTCAATAATCATAGACCTATTTCATTGCTATCTTCAATATCGAAAATATTTGAAAAAGCTTTTAAATATAGAATGTTACGATATCTTACCAAAATAAATTTCTTCAATAGTTCGCAATTCGGTTTTAGAGAAGGGCTCCCTACTGAAGATGCTCTTCTTGAATTTTGCACCTTATTTAATAAAGGCTTAGATGACAAGAAATATTGTGCTGGTTTGTTTGTAGACATAAGCAAAGCTTTTGATACAGTCGACAATAACATTCTTCTTAAAAAATTACATAATATCGGATTCCGAGGATTTTTTTATAAGTGGCTTGTGTCCTATCTTAAGGACAGGATCCAAAGAGTGAAAATTGGAGATTTTTTAAGTAACTCAAGGGTTTCAAACCTTAGTGTTCCACAAGGGTCGGTCCTTTGCCCTATCCTGTTTATCGTCTATATAAACTCTGTGTTCAGCCTTCCATTCGTTGGTAAAGTAACGGCTTTTGCTGACGGCCTTGGTATAGCTTATGCCTCACCTAGCGCACTAAGCCTTGTAGCTGATTTAAACTAAGAATGCAAGCAATTCCTGATTTTAGTTTATTATTCCATGCTCAAAACTGCCAACGTTATAGAATGTTAAACTGTACATGTGATGGTGGTGGTGCTCTCTCGCGATTTGATGAAGGTGAAGTCTGTGATGCTAATTGTTTTAGTGTTGCAATGGTTAATGATTTAAATATCTAGGTATTACGTTTGATCAAAATATGAGTTTGACAAATCACGTTTCAATCTTGAAGCAATATCTACGTTCTTCGATCCGTAGTCTTTACCACCTCAAAAAATTTTGTAATAAAAAAACGTTAAAAACTGTTTATTATGGAATATTCCATTCTAAACTTCAGTATGGGATTAGTTGCTGGGGTGGTGCTTATCAAACTTAAATTCAGCCCCTGGTCATTTTACAAAAGTGTGCTATCAGAAAAATCTGCGAAGTCAACCGGTTGTATCCTTCTATGGTGCTCTTTAGATCACTGAGCGTTCTACCTGTGAGACACTAATATTATTTTAAAGTTTCAAAAATATTCTTTATGAGATATGAATATCTACAGAGTCCAAATTCAGAGGTCCGCAATTTGCGAAGCAACCTTGACAGCTATGTATCCGTCCCCTCATTTCGAACGACTCACTTTAGAAACTTCTACTCCATTGTGTCCTACAAGCTCTTTAACATGTTTCCTGAGTATATTCGTTGTATTCGAAACTTAAAAATATTCTTGCAAAAAATTTAAATATGGATTCTTGAAATTGATCTTAACCAAATCGAAGTTTTGTTGACCTACATCAATTAGTTTTAATATCAATCAGTGTTTAACTTATATCAATCAGTGTTCAACTTATTTAATTGTCTTTTACAGCAAAAATAATGTTTTTTCTTCACTTTGTTTAATTCTTGTATTTAAATTTTTTATATATTTTCGTTATGTTAATCTTTATTAATGCGTTGTTCATCCCCCATAAGTCATAAGTCATTAATTTATATTGAGTGTCATTTATCACTATTTAAATTGTTAAATATAAAGTGTCACTATAGTAATTAAAAAAAAAAAAACATAAGTGTTAACACATGTTATGTGTTTTTTTTGTTATCATAACAAAATATGAAAGTTTCTTAGATCATGGGTAAATGTTAACAACAAAATGGGGTAAAAGTAAACGCTTTGGGGTAATTGGAAACAAACAAACAAACATGCATTGTTAATAAACTCAGCATTGATCTATTGCGATTTTAACTCACTAAAAAAAGTAATTTAAGAACATAAAAAAAAATGAAATTAAAATTTCAAATCTCAAATTTATTTCATCTTCAGTGTGATTGGGTAATTTTATCATATAGAGATTAGAACACAATGATTCTTAGCAACTAAAGATTTTATATTATACATTGGTGTTATATGGAAGTGGAATTTATCATGAGAAAAATTGCGGAAAAAAACTCAATGGATGCAAAGAAAACGTAAAACTATGATTAAAAAGAAAAAAAAAATTCTTAAATCTAACTTAATACTATCTTATTCTAATGATTAAACAGTGAATTTATTGTTTTATTTTCGTGACTCAAGCATTTATTCTTAAATTTATTTGAATGTGTTATAATCTTAGATTTAATTGATGGGATTTTTGTGATGTCATGCAGTGCTATTGTGGAAAAATGCCAAGGAAGATGCATTATCATTTTTAAAGCTTTGAGCATTGAGCACATTTATACCAGCCAGGAGAAGTATAAACCAATGAAGTAATTATATTACGACTTTATACAAAATAAGCTTATTATCTTTGCTTAGATAGGAATTTCTATTTAGAAGTGGGTATAAGACTTTTATTAAAACACTTGCTTTTTTGTCAGCAGCATTAATATGACTTGAAAATGTTAACGACTTATCGACATCGAGAGTGATACCAAGGTATTTTATTGTAGTTGTTCATTCAATAAGGGTTTTGCAGATTGATAGATTATATTGAGATAGGTTTGAGGTTTTTCTCTTTCTTGAAAAAAATATCGCTTGAGATTTCGATGGATTTATTTTAATTGTCCACCTGTGATAAAACTTTTCGATACGAAATAAAGCATTTTGTAAGTTCGTTAATAGACTTTGACAGCCATTAGAACTACAGAGTATAGCTGTATCCTCAGCAAAGAAGGCGTTTTCACAGTTTGGATGTCGTGGGAAAGCGGCAATGCACAAGTTATATAAAATGGGCGATAGGGTTGATCCTTGTGGAACTCCCACTTTTATTGGGAACAGAGGAGATGAATCAGAAAGAATTTTGACATAAAATCGCCTATCAGTAAGAAAGCTTCGGATGATTTTAACTATACATATAAATAGGAAAAAGTTGAGTAAATAGTTTGTGAAACAGGCCGTCGTGCCAAACACTGTCAATTGCTTTTTGAATGTCGAACGAAACCATCCCCAATGATTTTTTATTTGAAAGTGATTCTCTTACTATGTTTGTGATTCTCTTCAATTGGTGGGTCGTAGAGTGATCTCTTTTAAAACCGAACTGTTCGGGTGGAATAAGGCTGTTTGATTCCACAAACTCATTCATCTTCCAAAATAAAATTTTTTCAAAAAGCTTACCTAAACAGCTGAGTAAGCTTATTGGGCGATAACTAGATGCCTGCGTCAGTGGTTGTGTAGGTTTAGCTATGGGTATAATTTTAGCAATCTTCAATCTTCTTGGAAAATATCCGTGTCGCAGACAACTTTCAAACAGGGTTTTTAAAGGGTTTTCCAATAGATATGATATGATTTTGCAGTGGCGTTTCGGCCATTTGTAGTATGTCATGATCTCTCATTTTTTTTTATTGCATTCAGAAGTGTTTAAATTTCACCATTGGACCACCGTAAACGTCGTGAACTTTCTGTTTTTGCCTTGGAACAACTTGAAATCGATAAGGATTTTTTTAAGAAAATCATCTTTTCCGAAAAGGCTTACTTTTATTTGACTAGTGCGATAAATAAACAAAACTGGCGATGTAAATCCACAAAATATTCATGAAAAACCATCACATTCACCTAAATCGACAGTTTGGTGGAGTTTATGGGCAGGTGGAATCATCGGTCCGTGCTTCTTTGAAAATTAAGCTGGTAACACCATTACTGTCAATGGAGAGCGGTATAGATCGATGATAACCAACTTTTATGGCCGAAATTGGATTGGTTGATCTTGACAACCATTTGTTTTCAACAAGACGGGGCTACGTGCCACACAGCAAATGTAACATTTGAATTATTACGAGAAAAATTTACTGATTCGATTATTTTAAGAAATTGTGATATTGAATGGCCTCCAAGAAGTCGTGATTTAACACTATTAGACTATTTCTTGTAGGGTTATTTGAAGTCATTGGTCTTTCAAAATATACCAGATTCTCATCAAGCTTTACAAGTCAATATTGAACGTGCCATTCATGATATACGACTTGATTTAGTGGAATAAGTGATCGAAAATTGGGTTCATTGAATTTGTTGCTGTAGAAGAAGAAGTCGTGGTGGCCATTTGAATGACGTTTTATTTAAAACTTAAATGAATTGATTGAACTGCACATTAAATAAAAAATATTTGAATTTCCTTAAAAAAAAATCAAAAAAGAAATTATATCACTCTTATTTGTATAAAGAACATGGCCATTGCATTCAAGGTACGGGATTGTATTATTTTTTTTCTTAAAAATCTTCGAAAGTTTCCATATTTTTTGATCATGCCTGTCGACATTCGTTCCAGTTTTTATTACGTATGTATATCCTGCATTTTTTTTTATAACAAGTTTGCTAAACAAATTCAGTTGAAATTTCAGAAATAAGTCTCGTTACCTTTGATAACGTCTGCGTATTAAATTCCTAAATGTTATCGTCCTTCGTACGTCGTCTGTTAGCAATTAAATTTCATTATTGTTTCTATGGGATGTAAAGAGCAATGGGAGAGACGCCTTAACCCCATTACTAATGTAACATTCAAATGTATTAACTTTATCATCAATTTCCTCTAACGTAAATGTATAGTGGGTTGAGAAAAGTCAGAAAGTGAATCGCTAACGCAGCGTTTAAATCTTTTCCAATTAGCCCTATTAAAGTTACAATTTTTAGATGTAGCTGCAGTAGTGAATAATCCATTTAGGTGGAAAAAAACTGCGGCTTGTGGTCAGAAGAAAGATAGTTTACAACAATAGGTCGTGACATATTATCAAATGAATTTGTCAGGATTAGATCTAATGTTGAGGGATAACCTCTACCATTGGAAGGATAATAAGTTGGCTCAGATGGAAAAGTAATATCAAAATCTTCAAAAACCTTAAGCTCGGACAAAATATCACCCCAGGCGTTTGCGCGAACACAACCCTATAAGGAATGACGACAATTCAAGTCTCCGCATAGAAGATAGTTTTCTTATAAACTTCAAGATGTCAGACTTAAATTTTTGTTTCTTTTCGTTGGTACTCAACCGCCAGGAAAATAGGTACCTATTATTTTAAATATTTTTGTGGGACTACATTCGACTTCAAGTGATATTGTTTCCATTAAATGAGTCTTAGTAATTGGGTATTGTTTAATTTAGAGTACCTGATTAGGATCAGTAAGTTAATTATGATATTGTACGAGTATAAGCTAGTTTTATACATTTTTGTGAGCATGTAAGTAGTTATAAGTGAAAATGAATTAAAAATGAAAAATGATGATTTTAATTCACTAAGATGCCACGTTCTTATAATCAAAAAATGGTGCCTCCTTATCACATGTCAGAATATATCTCACAGCAATAGAAGACGTGAGGAACAAAAATAATACATACCAACAAGCCGAAGAGACGTAAGGGGTTCCAAAAGCAGTTATATATAATAAAAACGGTGGTAGGAAAAATGCTCCATCGTTATTTCGATTTATTTTCTTTATCAAATGTTTTCGTTTTGGTTTAGGTCATATTTACTATAAGGTGTGTTTGTGAGTGAGTTGTTTTCATTAACCCCATTTTTCTTTTTTTTCAAAAAAAGTGTCGGGGTAGATGTAAACACGAAATTTTACGAAAACAAATAAGCTTACAGATTTGACAATTTTATTTTCCAAAAGGCCAAACACTTCAAGCTCAAGTTCAATCAACATCATTTCTCAATTTCACATAGCTTCGCTGGAAAAAATATTAGAAGTTAGAAAAAAACATAAAATGCCAAATCGTTTACAATTACCCCGCTTGACCCTACTTAAAATTACACAAATAAATTAGCTTGTTTGAGAAGTCCAAAAAAGTTTTGTTTACGAAAAAGGTATGGTTTTTCAACACAGTTCTGTTGTCTGTCTTGTTTATTTTTCAGTGTACCATTGTGGAAACACACTTGAGTGATGTTAATTTTGCAACATACGTGAGGCTGCATAACTTAAAACTGTTGAGTTCAATTCTTTTACTTGAGATGGTAGGTATTAGTAGCTGTTTGGGCGTGTAGCGTGATATAAGACAGAGGCTCTAGATGCATTTTGTTGTGTTGCTAAATTCAAAGTGTGTTTTTTTAATGAAGTATCTATATGGACCCAAAAAAGATGTTGATTCAACACCAAATTTTAAAGAAATCTCTCCAAACATTTGACTGAACCAAATCCTTTTTTGTTCCCTTTTACCGCATTTTGAGTAATTTGGGTGACAAAAGAGGTCGTGTGGGCTGCTGTTGGTTTGTTTAACACCGACTTGTTGCAGTAGTTTAAGTTAAAAATATCATGGCATTGACAGAATTGGCTCTAGTCTTAGGTATTTTTAAGTTTTGTTATCGAAATGGAAAGTTAAAATAATTTCAGCTTTCAATCACATTGCTTGCATTTAGAGAAACAATGGCTTAAAAATCGTGCAAGTTCGGTGATAGAAATGTAAGGTTAAAACAATTTCAATTTTGATCGGCAGATTAGGCAGATCTTCAAAAGTTCTTACACTGCCCTTTACAACACTTGCCGTTCGGAGTTCGCAAAAAAGTGCTTCGGTATACCTACTTTCGCTTTCTAACAAATCTTTCCACATAAGACCAAAACTTTTTAGTCCGATCAATCTGTCATCATTCCTTTCCAATGCTATAGATCCACACCTTATCTCTGCAATGCAAACCCAACGTCTGTTGCAATGTAGAAACGTCCAAACACACCCTTGACGTAGAAGGCACCTTTAAAAAGGTCAGTAACCTGGCAATGACAACGGCACTGATAAACCTTAAAGTGGATAGTTCAGCGGTTGAGCTTGTAGATCTTATGTTAAAAAGTAGCAGAACCAATTGAGAACATAGTTGTAAATGAACTTCTTGGAATTTGAAGGATTCAAAGTGATTGCGGTATCAGAAAAACATGCTCATATGTCCTTATAGAACTGATGCAAACCACTCTAACAAACTATTAGAATGGGCGAGAAATGAGATCTGGGCGCTAGGTCTAAAAAAACTGAGATCGTTCTCTTCACCTGGATATACATACACAGGCTGGCACAGCAGAACGGGGACCCCCAGGGCCTAGCGCATTTCTCACAATCATGACATAACAGTTTTCTGTTGGTTTCAAATGGCTAATCGAGTGACTGCGATCATTAGACCGATACTTACTTACGAAGTACTAGTGTGATGGAAAGCTCTAGAGTCTAGACAAAGTAGCTTAGAACTATTGGAAAAGCCATATACTGCTTAATGTAACACCCCTAGAAAACTTCAGTAAACAGATGGCTGCTTGAGCATTTCCCAATGGACCAATAACACCCTTTCCACAAGTCCCTTAAAAATGTTGCATTTCCTCGGATGAATCCCATGTAACTCCGAATACACCATCTTCATCTGGCTATTGAGAACAAGTTCCAAGTCTCCATTCCACCACGATCCATTTGGAGTGACGAAGAATTTTTAAGAGATGATTCAATTCATTTCAATACAGATGGTTCAAAGACCGAAGATTTAGTTGGGTTGGGAGTGTACTCAGACAGGCTAAACGTAAATCTCTCATTCCGCCTTCTAAATCACAGTAGCGTGTTCCAAAGCAGAAGTTATGGCGATCAAAGGTATTCTACAGCGGCTAAAAAGGCGTGATATCCTTCAGAACTGTATTATGAATTTGTTGTTGTTTTTAAAGTATTTCGTTTAAAATAAACTTTGAATCTCTTTTATCGCTTTTTTCACAAGTGCTCTAGTGAAATAGCCAGCTGCATTCCTGCCCTGAAACAATTTAGCCGCAACACCCGCCTCGCTCATCAGTTTTACCTTGAGCCCAACTTCGGGCTTACAGTCAAGTAATTCTTATTTCAGTCGCACGACCGGGACGTGGAATGCTCTAACTGATCCTGTTTTTCCACCGCGTTACGATTCACAGAGGTTCAAAAGCAACGTGCATCGGTGTCTCCTTTCAATTCTTCTCCTATTTTCCTAAATGCTCTCACTGTATTCTATAACATTATAAGGGTAGTTCATAACCCCTTGATGTGTGCGCTAATTAAAAAAAAAAAGAAATGTAAATCGTCTAAAAATAAAAGGGAGTCGTGATAATTGTCGGATTAAAACAGAAAACAGGTCCAATGTAAAATCAATAACCTTAAATTATTGTTTTTTTTAGTATTCAATCAACTATCAACATGAAATCGTTTTTTTTTTAAAAAAAAGGTAATCGTGTTGAATTGAAAGGGAGTCGTGTTAATAATCGGATTAAAGCAGGAAATAGATCTAAATCCAATGTAAAATCAATACGATACATTATTGTTTCTTTAGTATTCCATTAACATGAAATCGTTAATTTTTTAAGTAAATCGTGTTGAAATAAATGGGAGTCGTGTTCATATAACTTCATATTGAGTAAAAATACGCTGAGATTTGCCGAAATAATGAAAAAGTTCCGTTATCTTTTCAACTACCCCTTGTCTGCAGCATTTTAGCTTTACTTTGAGTTTATTTGATTTCGCGTCTCAGCTTAAAACTGTTCAGTAGCCAATCAACATTTAATCGTTAAATAAAAGAAATCGTGTTGAAGTAAGAGGGAGTAGTGTTCATACTGCATCAAATCGTGTTGAAATACATTAATATTTGCCAAACCAGGAATAAAGTTCCGTTTTGTTAGAAGGACCACCAACTCAACAGAACCCTTCATGTTAATTTGAAATGAGGGTCATTTCAATTCATGGTTCATTCTCATCTTAAAACGAAAACATATTCAGCCTTATTATGAGTTTCACGTGAACAGCTTTGCGCCCGGAACATTTTTGTTCGCCCGGAATTTCAAAGGCTATCAGCTAGATTCCACATTTCACTTTCACGTGAAATGAATTCGAAATCGATCGATTAAGATTAAGAAATCGATCGATAAGATTGGGTGTTCTGTATTTCACTTTTATCGATATCGATTTCATATTTTTCGAAATCGAAGTAAAACGAAATCGTTGTGTTCCACAATTCGATTTCGCCGGTTGCCAAGTGATTTGAAATCACCCTAATTTATCTGTGTGGAATAGTAGAAGAAAACAGACGCGTTTAAAAATGTAAGTAAAAAACTCCGTTACAACCAAAGAAAATTTGTTTATTTTACTAGAAATTTGTTTTAAACAAGGGAAAGAAAAAAATACTTCGCAGGAGGAAATATTCATTAGCTTTATGAGCCAACATAAAGTTCTTGCCCAAGAATTAATGAAAGGAGATCGTGTCGTCGCAGGTTCCTTTTGAGAAAGACAGAAAGATACAACTGGATGAAAAAAGTCAGTAATAATAGAAAGACTCTTTTGGAACAAATTTATCAATGAAAACATGAAAATACTTCAATTTCACTTGCCACATATCAACACACACTAAGGTGGGTTTTTGATACGACACGCGAAAACTTGTTTTTAGGTACCTCTAGAAAGTACTTACAAAATTTGAGCTTTTAATATTAACGGGAAGATGATGCTCATCGTAGTTTTCCATTTTCAGTTTAGTATCATATAAAATTGGTCATATCTTTTTAAAAATAGAAAATTAGTATTTATAGGAAATTGAACGGTCTACAAAAATGGTCTCTAACAATTTATTCATTAATCTAACCATTTGAAAGATATTCAAGGTCAAAAATTGAAGTATTTTAAAGAAAATGACTTTTTTGTTGAAATAGTTATTATCAAATCGATTTTTTTGACCCACCCTAATACACACGTTGCATCTGCGAATTTTAATGGAATAGAAATTTGTCTCTCAGTTAAGGTCTTTTTATTTTCTCTGTCGCATATCTTTTCTTTTTGATTTCCAAAACCGAAGCAATAAGAACAGCACTCATATTTAATTTTCTGATCAGGAAACTTAAGAAACTATTGAAATCAAATAAATTGAGTTTATAAATACAGAGACTTTAGGGCAGTTAATGTTTTCAACTTAGAAAATAGTATAATGCAAATTGACTGGCAAAGCATTTACTTAATGTCATCACCAGATGACCAAAGTTTTTTCTTGCAGTCTTCGATAAATCATCTTTTTAACCTGCATGTGCCGATTAAAACTAAACTCCAAAGGTGTGATCAAAAATTTTGGTTCACTCCAGAAATATTAGCTGCTATAGACAGGGACGGCAGAAGATATGGGGTGGGTGGGGTATAGACCCCACCTAACTTTTCTGAGCATGGGGTGCACCCCACCTTCTGGCCTTGGAAATATACCAATTTTTTTTAATTAAATGAGGCAAAAAAGAATGTTATGAAATTATGAATATTGTTTATACTAATTTTTGCTTGATCGAGACTGACCAAGTGTTTTGAATCATTTATTTATCGGTCATAGAATCAACGTTATGCATTATTATTTAGAAAAAGAAGCAGCATGAGAAGCGATCGTTTGAGGAAATAGAGAGGTGCCATGACAGGAACGAGATTCGGAAGTTTTATCAAAAGGTAAAAAGATCCGGCCAGGGTGGAGAACCCCGAACTCAAGCCTGTAAAGACCAGCAGGGAAACATAGTTATAGAGTCACAGTCACTACTGAGGATCTGGAAAGATCATTTCTGCAGACTGCTTAACGGCGATGAGGACACAAATTCCGCTGTCAGGCAGATTGCCCCATTCAGCTTGGACGATGATCAAGAATGCCGTACTCCCGACCTAGAGGAAGTTATGCTTGTCATATGCAAACTTAAATCAAATTAGACTGCAGGGGCAGATGGCCTTGATGCCGAACTCTTCAAGGCAGCTGGAGATCAGTTGGAAAGGAGCATGCACCAGCTGATCTGCATGATATGGTCGGAAGAAGATTTGTTCGATGAATGGAACCTTAGTATCGTATGCCAGATCCTAAAGAAAGGAGACCCTCACAATTTCGCCAATCATGGAGGGATAAGCCTCCTTAACGTCGCTTATAAGATCTTGTCTAAACCCCACGTCAACAACTTG
Organism: Melanostoma mellinum; assembly: GCA_914767635.1. NCBI lineage: Eukaryota > Metazoa > Arthropoda > Insecta > Diptera > Syrphidae > Melanostoma > Melanostoma mellinum. The sequence continues at coordinate 77,030,336 of OU612058.1, read as the reverse complement.
ATAGGTCCTCATCAATGTGGTTTTAGACCGGAGAAGTCCACAATAGACCAAATTTTCACATTGCGACAGATCTTGGAAAAAACCCGAGAACATAATATCGATATTGACCATCTCTTTATCGATTTCAAGGCCGCGTATGACAGCATTTACAGAGACGAGCTGTACAGAGCCATGTCTAGTTTCGGCATTCCTGCAAAACTCGTACGACTATGCAGGATGACTTTGGAGAATTCACGCTGCTTAGTCAAGGTCGGTAAAGAACTCACCGAGACCTTTGATGTCGAAAAAGGTATTAGGCAAGGCGACAAACTGTAATGCGATTTCTTCAACATCATACTTGAACAGATTGTAAGAAACTCAAACGTCGACACCAGAGAAACAATCTTTTAAATGACGTAATACAGACATAACTTCGAGGTAGTACAGGACTTCGTCTACCTAGGATCCGCTATACACACGGACAACAACATCAGTGCGGAGATTCGACGGAGAATAACTCTTGCCAACCGTTGCTTCTTTGGGTTAAGAAGGCAATTGAGAAACAAAACCCTCTCCAGAAAAACAAAAGAAACCTTGTATAAGACCTTAATCATCCCAGGCCTGCTTTAAGGCGCGGAGCCATGGACCTTATCGAAAGCGGATGAGGAAACTCTTGGTCGTTTCGAAAGAAAAATTCTCCGAATGATCTTTAGTCCCGTATGCGAAGACAATGTGTGGAGAATAAGATACAACAACGAGCTGTATGAGCTGTACCGCGACATGGGCATAGCCAGAAGAGTGCGCATCGCGAGGCTTCGATGGTTAGGACATGTAGAGCGGATGGACCCAAACGCTCCGGCTCGTCGGGTGTTCGAAAGCACATTGCAGGGAAATCGCGGAAGGGGAAAACCTCGTCTTAGGTGGCGCAATCAAGTGGATGAAGACCTCAACCGACTTGGAGTGCGAAACTGGAAAGAGCTCGCCCGAAATCGAAGTCGTTATAGAAGGATGTTGGTTGAGGCCCAGGTTCACCCCGAACTGTAATGCCCACCTAAGTAAGTAAGTAAGTAAGTATATATGCATATATAAAACTACCATAACTTATTTCATTCTATCATGCTCCCCACCTAAAAAAATAGTGTTCTGCCGCCCCTGGCTATAGAGCAAAGAGATCTGGCTTTCAAGCGTTGGAAGCGTTTTCGTCATCCTGAAATGCTTTCGACTTACCAGACTCTAAGAAAAACTGTTGCTACAAAAGTCAGAGAAGCTAAATACAGACTGTACTCAAAACGCCTTAACAAAAGTTTACCATCGAAAATGTTGTGGGGAAAAACATTAGAGAACTTGGCGTAGGTCGACAAAAAAATCATTGTTCTCCGGATGTATGTCCTGATGACTTAAACCAAAAGTTTGTACTAGTCCAAAATAACGTTTCAAATTTAGCCTTTCGGGTTGTTGACCCCGAAAGCGAATCTTTGTGTAGTGCAGGAAATTCACTGACTGATGGGAATGCCACAGGTCAAAATCCTGACTTTGGGAGGAGCGCGGCAAATGCTGTGGCTACGAATGCAACCTAAGTTTGTTTCAATTCCAAAGGGTGGATGATGCTGATGTATTGGGCGCGGTCCTTAAAAAAAAAAATTCTCTGCTACAGGTTTTGATGGAATGCAGCCACAATTTGTTAAAATGATTTTACCCCATATCTTACCTGTTCTCACGCACGTTTTTAATACCATACTAATGACATCGTATTTTCCTTCATCTTGGAAAAAAGCAAAAGTAATTCCAGTCCTTAAAAAACCGGCTACCCGTTTGACTCAACCTGAGTTCAGACCGATATTGATTTTACCATCTAAGGAACTAGAAAAAATCTTACATGAACAAATTTCTAATTTTCTACGAAGAAAAAAATTATTGTGTGATCAGCAGTCAGGCTTTAGATCAAACCATAGTTGTGTCTCTGCTATTCTTAAAGTTTCAGATGATATAAGAGCCGCAATGGACAATGATTTGGTATCATTTCTTGCACTTCTTGACTTCTCCAAGGCCTTCGACACAGTTGACCACAGGATACTGATATCAAAATTAAAAGATCAGTTTCAGTTTTCAAACACAGCGACGAGCCTTATTTGCTCATACCTTAGCGGACGAAACCAAGCTATTGTGATAGACGAAAAAGTATCTTGGCCTTTAAAACTTGCAACAGGGGTTCCCCAAGGGTCAATTCGTGGTCCTCTGTTTTTCTCAATTTTTATAAATGACCTTCCTGTTCAGGTGAACTACTCGTCACTTGATTTGTACGCCGATGATGTTCAAGTTCGACTCAGCTGCAAGCTAGGTATGATTCAAGATGGGGCTCATAAATTAAACACTGACTTGAAAAGCATACTAGCATGGTCTGAAACAAACAACCTTAATCCTAGGAAGTCTAAATGCATTATAATCTATAAAAACAAACTGGACTTCAGCTATCTTCCTGCACTTTATCTTGGAACAGAGCAAATGGAGTATGTTGAGAAGGTCAAAAATCTTGGAATCTTATTTAACTCAACCCTCACTTGGGATGATCACATCAAATATATGGTGCCTTACGAAGTCTTCCCCTATCAAAGCATTTCACCCCTCAACCTATTCGACTTTACTTAGCGAAAACTTTAGTCGTACGGATCATCACATACGGTTGCCAAATTTTCAGTGCCCATAACTCTGAAACTAAAAGAAACTTAAATGTGGCTTTCAATAATGTATGTCGTTATGTTTACAATCTCCGAAGATACGGCCACGTGTCTAACTACTCGAATAATATTCTTGGCTGTAGCCTATACCAATACTTCAATTATTTTTCTCTGAAAACACTGAATAATATTATTAGTATCAATGATATCTCTCTGCAAAAAAATATTTCGCAAGATCACCTCGCTCTTTTATGTTGCTACAACCGAGATTCAGTTGTAGAAACTCGGAACGTCAATTTTTCGTGAACGTTATCAGGCAGTGGAACAATTTACCCTACTCTATAAGAAGACTTCGCGGCACCAAGCAGTTTGATGCGGCTCTATTCAGATACTTGGCAGTACATTAATTCAGTTAAAATTAAACTAAATTTGTATAAAATATTTTCAATAAAAATTTAAATTCTTTGTTAAATCTTTGTATCTTGTTTGTCATTCTTCTTAACATATTGATATTGATTTTGAAATTAACTTAATTCAGATTTTGCTATTAACTTTTACTAATAATTATAGGCCAATGTAAAAGATGTATTTATTAAATAAATGAAATGAAATGAGATTAGATGACAGGTATCAGCGGTTTTCAATTTCACTTGAAGTGATTTCGAAAAGTTTTCGAACTGATGAAATTGAGATCGAAATGCAAAACACTGAAAATAAATTCACTCGATCTACAATTTCGGTTTCGGTTTAATTTCACTCGATTTCTGAAACCTTGCTGTATTATGAGTTCCCCCTGTACAAAATTCCGCTATACATTTTTTCCGCTTTTGTTGTTCACTTGTTCGCCTCCCAAAAATAAGTGAAATGAATTGCTCTCAACGTTTTCACATAACACAGTGAAAAATAGCACATAATAGGGGAATTTTTTCGAAAATGGAAAATTTTTCCCCCGAAACTCATAATAAGGGAAAAATGAAATGGGATCTGTGAAACTCATAATAAGGCTGACTGATTTTTCGTGGAAAATTCAAGTTGTTTTGATACGACAAGGAATTGTTTTGAAAGGAACTATCATGTAATTTTGACATGAGAGGCATATTGATTCAATTCGAATTCTTCATTTGTTTTAAGGTGAGTATCATTTTGGTTTAACATGGATCATCAATTTCAAAACTTATTTGATTCAAGAGGATATGTGTATTATTTTAAAAGGGTAGTCATTTTGATTCAACAGGAATCAACGAGTTATATCAATACGATAATATTTTCAAATTAAGCTGATATCACGTTATTCCAAAACAAAAAGAATTTACGTTTGTCTTACAAAAAAATCATTTTTAATCAACACGAAACTCCATTAGAGCAAAATCATTCCAAAAAAATGTTGAATCAATCCTATTTTTTTTTGATTTTACACAATTTTTTTTGTGTATGCAGAGAATATGTGCAATGTGCATCTTCTCAAACGGGTAAGCAGCCCTCAAATCACTCGACGCGGTTTTCAACAAAGTCAGTAACCACGAAATTGTCGACTATCTCTCCTGGAAATGGTTTAACAGTTCAACATTAAATTTTTTTGGATGCCGGGACCGGGATGCCATGCAAACTTAACGGATGCGACAGATAAAATAAAAACCTCTACTTGTGTCCTTGTGTGGCAACAAAACAGACAAGGCCAGAATTAGATCTTAAACCCATAAGCCACTTGCAATCCATAAGCAGACTGCACATTGCACCAGTAATCGGTGTGATAAGCGGAAATTGTTTCATACACGCCGCAAGACTCGTTCCTTCAAACGACTTCTGCAGAAGCTATTCAAACCAGGGAGCAGAATAGATAATGCCGCACAGATTCTTTTTTTTCATGTCCAGCACTCTTCCTCAAAAGAAAACTGAATCTAGGAGATTATTTCTTCTCTTCGATGATCCAAGCAATCTGATGAACTTAACCTTAACCTATATCGCTTTATTTAAAGCTCCAAACGGTTAAGTTATAGAGGTACTCCCTCACACACCTCATATGGTATCACAAAGGACCTAATACTGGTTGAACTGTATCAGATAGTTTCCTGACAGTCATTTAAACCTAGGGTTTGATTGAGAAAAATGTGATGGGCTCAGGAGCTCGACGACCTCTTTTGTTATTATATGGTTCGAGAAACGAGGATTGAAACAACTATTGCTAGAAATCCGACAAATTTGGAAAACAAAGCTATTATCATAAAGAAAATAACTTATAGGAATGTACATACCTGCAATCTCTAGCTAATTTTAACAAATTAAACAGGCGTTTTAGGTGTATTACCTATTAAATCGTTTTAAATCATTTTTGTTTCTATAAATGTGAAAATAACTTAGTTATACGTATGTAATATACATTCAAACATTGGCGTTCTATTATGCTTTAATCATTGCTTCGAAAAAATAAAATTCTTAATGGTTCCAATTTTTTTTTGTTGATTTAATGACTTAAATAATTTGATTCATCAAATGATTGGGGATCCCATGCCTTCAACAGCTATGCTCAAATGCTAATACATTTCCTGATATGATTGACAAATGAATTGGAAAAACATACCCCATCTTAGATTCAATTAATCAAACTCAAATTTGTCTTATTTTTCATAAATTAAATACTAATTTAAAGTTTTTGATTGATCAAAAAATATTTTAAAGGAATTTTAAAGCAGCAGCGACCTTCTCGTGTTTGTTTTTTTTTCTTCTTCGATTACAGCTGCTAATTATAGACATGCTTCTATATGCAAATTGATTTTGAAATTCGTTCTGAGTTTTCAATAAGCTTTCAGGACCAAATTTCAGGTTACCATTTCGCTTATGTTTTGCAATTTTCAACTTCTGATATCAGTTTTTGATAAGTAACCGTTCAGAATAAAAACCAAAAATATGAGAGGTATTATTAAAACTATACCGACAACTGGTACGCGAAGAAAAGACAGAAATTCTAAAGAAAATGTATTTATAACAATGATCACTAAAAATTTAAGAGTCGGATTGAATTCGCTTTGTTTGTCTCACCTAAACAAACAAATTATTATCAGATTGCAAATATTGCTACAAACCAACAATGCTCGTCGTCTTGTTTCCGATCAGTCATCAATTTGGAGATTACCTTCTTCTTTGTTTGAGAGAAACTGTGGTAAATCCAGGTTTCCAGAATCGAAAGTGGCTACTGTTCAATAATGAGTTCTTTGTACTACGAAAAAATTTAGAAAACACGTTATGCAGAATTGTTTTTCGAATGGGCTTTTGACAAGAGACCATATGAATCTCGCTTTCCGCTTTTTTTTCTTTAAATCGTTTTTGATATAACTTCAAGATGAAGATACATATTTACCTTTGGTATTTAATTTTTTGAGCAGAACGGGTGTTTCCCTAGCAGCTTTTTGATTAATTATATTTAATTTGTATTGATTTCACTCTCACTCTTACTAATAGACCTACGAAGACTAACCTCCATTCATCATTACTGTGGTGGATTACTCATAAACTGCATCAACGCACAAAGCTTTTGAGTCAAACAGACATTCGTAGTATCATATATGATATCAGTTATTGATGGCTTACCAAGAAAGACCAGAGTAGCAGAGAGACACTATTTTTCCCGCTCATTAGATCATTTGTACTTCCAAAAAAAAATTTTGTGAAATCGGCAAGGTCATTTCTTGAATAGTTTTTGATAGGCAGTGTTCTAAAGAGCGACCGCTTGCAGGTACAGTGCTCTTCACTTGATTATACGCACAATTTTATTTTTACATAAACCTAATTTTTTTTGTAAGTGTGGGTAGCAATTATCAAACAATTGCATTTATTTGAAAGCTTATCAAACTCTCTAACACTAACACTAAAGTGAGTGGAAGTTAGCGGATATTTTTTCTCTCTTTTGTCTATGCTCCAAGAAAAAGTACATTTCTTTTTGTTCACATGATTAGACTCAACTGTAAAATTAGTTAGTTGGTCGCGATCTGTTACGTGGATTAGAGTTGGCTGCAAAGTTTAATCAATAAAAAAGTATTTGCCACAGATTTCAGCCCAAAATGGGGCAAAAAAAAGTTTTAACCCAAGAGTTTTCATTGAGAAGTATTGCCAAAAAAATTGGCCGAGGTGCCAATGTTGTGAGGAGTTTTATTAAAAACATTGATTCACAAAAACTTCAAAGGAAGGACAAAAACAGCTTTAACTCCTAAGGATAATAGAAAATTTTTAAGAATTGCGTCAATTTCAGCTCTCTCCACCAGCAAAATAAAAAAAAAAGCGGAGGCAACAACCAGCGCATCAACTGATCGTCGAGCTATTTTACGTGAAGACCATCTTCAATTAAAAAAACAAAAAAAAAAACCTCCACTAAATGCCATAAGAGAGAACAGCGGTTGGAGTTCGCACGCGTTCACATGACTTGGGATACCAACTTTGGAAGTGATTAGCTCACTTCCAAAGTTGGTATCCCAAAGGCGGTATTGGTATTGGTATTGGCGAAATGTGGTTTTTTCATGGGACATCTACTATGGAGACTGCTACAGACAACAGAAACAGCACTTATTTAGGTGTGGATTTGTCGTTAGAGGAAGACTCAGGGATAAGGTTATTAGCCAAAATCCCGTTGATGAGCATATAATGACCATCCGCATCGGGGCTAAATTCACCAACATTAGCCTAATATGCGCCCACGGCTCCACAAAAGAGAAAGACGACAATTCCAAAGACTGTTTCTACGAGCTCCTCGAAGAAACATATGAGTGACGTGAAAATCGTTCTTAGCGATTTTAACGCAAAACTGGGGAAGAAGGTCATCTTTGGAAATACAATTGGTAAGCATAGCCTCCATGACAAAACCTCGGAAAACGGACTAGGGCTAATCGATTTTGCTGCGGGGCTAAATCTTGTTGTAAGTAGTACACGCTTCTCGCATTTCAAAATTCATAAAGGTACATGGCGATCCCCAGATCAATCAACCGTCAACCAAATTGACCATGTTGCGATCGACGCAAGGCACTCTTCCAGTGTGTTAGATGTCCGAACTTTCCGAGGGGCCAACTTTGACTCGGACCACTACCTTGTTGTAGCCAAGGTACGGATGAGGATATCGAGTTCACGACCTGCACGAACTAACGCTGTGAAGAGATATGACGTCGGAAAGCTACAATCGCAAGAGATTGCCAATGCCTTTTCCAATCGAGTGTCCCTTCAGTTATCCTTGAATCCTCTGCCGCCAGCATTAAGCATTGAAGAACAGTGGCAGCAATGCCAAGAAGCCATCGGAACTGCTGGCTCTGAGGTTCTGGGATTCACTCGGCCCCAAAAACGAAACCCATGGTTCGATGAAGAATGCAGGCAGGCAAATGCAGCCAAACAAAAAGCACAACAAATGCTTATGCAAAAACGAACAAGGGCTACTTACGATCAGTATAATGAGATTTACAAGGAGAAAAGAAGGGAAGAACACCGAATTCTCAAAAAGAAAAAGAAGCAGCATGAGAAGCGCTCGTTTGAAGAAATAGAGAGGTGCCACGACAGGAACGAGATTCGGAAGTTTTACCAAAAGGTAAAAAGATCCTGCCAGGGTGGCAAACCCCGAACTCATGCCTGTAAAGACCAGCAGGGAAACATAGTTATAGAGTCACAGTCGCTACTGAGGATCTGGAAAGATCATTTCTGCAGACTGCTTAACGGCGATGAGGACACAAATTCCGCTGTCAGTCAGATTGCCCCATTCAGCTTGAACGATGAATGAACGAATGCCGTCCTCCCGACCTAGAAGAAGTTAAGCTTGCTATATGCAAACTTAAATCAAATAAGACTGCAGGTGCAGATGGCCTTGACGCCGAACTTTTCAAGGCAGCTGGAGATCAGTTGAAAAGGAGCATGCACCATCTGATCTGCATGATATGGTCGGAAGAAAGCATGCCCGATGACTGGAACTTCAGTATCGTATGCCTGATCCTAAAGAAGGGAGACTCTCACAATTGCGCCAATTATAGAGGGATAAGCCTCGTTTATAAGATCTTGTCTGCTGTAATATGTAAACGTCTGAAACCCCACGTCAATAACTTGATTGGTCCTATTCAATGTGGTTTTAGACCAGAGAAGTCCACAATAGACCAAATTTTTATTATACGGCAGATCTTGGAAAAAACCCGAGAACATAATATCGATATTCACCATCTCTTTATCGATTTCAAGGCCGCGTATGACAGTATTTACGGAGACGAACTGTACAGAGCTATGTCTAGTTTCGGCATCCCTGCAAAACTCGTACGACTATGCAGGATTACTTTCGAGAATTCACGCTGCTCCGTCAAGGTCGGTAAAGAACTCCCCGAATCCTTTGAAAACGTTTTAGGCAACGCGAAAAACTGTCATGCGATTTCCTTAATATCATACTGAAAAAGATTGTAAGAAACTCAAATGTCAACACCAGAGGAACAATCTTTCAAAAGTCAGTACAATTACTCGCTTACGCAAACGTAAGCGACGTAATGGGAGCAAAAAAGCGTGATGTCATCGCTGCTTTTGCGAGTATTGAAACGGAAAAGCTTCTTTGAGATTGAGAAACAAAAACAAAAAACAAAATCCGCTCCAGAAAAACCAAGGTAACCCTGTATAAGACCTTGATCATCCCAGTCCTGCTTTACGGCGCGAAAGCATGGATCTTATCGAAAGCGGACAAGGAAACCCTTGGTCGTTTCGAAAGAAAAATTCTTCGAATGATCTTTGGTCCCATACGCAAAGACAATGTGTGGAGAAGAAGATACAACAACGAGCTGTATGAGCTGTACCGCGACATGGGCATAGCCAGGAGAGTACGCATCGCGAGGCTACGATGTTTGGGCCATGTAGAGCGGATGGGCCCAAACGCTCCGGCTCGACGGGTTTTTGAAAGCACATTCAGCATTGCAAGGAAATCGCGGAAATTTATTGGCACTATTCAATTATCTTTTATCTACCTACTTACATGAACACAAGAACGTGTAAATCTAGCTTAGATAAGAACTAAATTGACCTACTGGCCTCAATGGGTACCCTTAATTATTCTGTAGCTTAATACTAACGCATTTCGCCATGGCGATAACTTTAACTTTTATGAATTAAATAACACTAGATCAAGTTACATTTAAGAAAAATTAGACCATATTGAAATATCTTAAAACTGAAACCAGTAGCAATACTAGCTCTATTGGTTTTTGAAAGGGTCTTTTTAAGACGTTTGGCTTTCAAGAATTACAAAACGCATATAATATAATGTTATAGCCAAGAACCCAGCTTTATTATTAAGATAATATGGGCTTGTTATTATGTTTTAAAAATGATTTTGCGCAAGTGGTCGCCGACAATTAACCGAACGTATGCAATGCCTAGTGGTTGTGCAGCCTCAATTCTCGTACGATGAAATGGCAAATTAAAATGAACATAAATCAAGTGACAGCTGTCAAAAAGAGCAACTTGGAAAAAAATATTTTCAGATTGATAACCACACGTCTAAGAAACACTCTTTATTTTATTATTATTGAATTTAACTATTATTTCACTAAAAATCTTACTTTTTTTGACAAAAGCTGAAGAATACTCCTTTGGAACACACTTCAGGATGGACATTTATGTTTCCAGTGGATCAAAAGAAATAGCATCGATCAACTGGATGCTTTTATTAGGGTATTTAACTTTTATTTTAAATATCTTCATCGGTCGTATAGATGATGATAGATAGAGACAGTCAAATTAACGTTACCAAATTCCAACTACTATAGTTTCTCATAGCAATCCAAAAATACATATTTTTTTAAAATATACAAATATTTACAATTTCGCTTTTAATTTCCTATTGACCTGATTTCAAATAGCTTCCATTAACGACACTATACGAATATTTTCATCTATAAATTTATGAAGAAAAGAAGTACTGACACATTTATGAGCTTTCGATATTTCACAGTTAAAATAACAAAAAGATTTTTGTTTACCTGAAATCGATACTCCTAGCTTGCGGATATATTTGGACCAATTGACGATGTTGACTCTGCACAGCTAACATCTCACTTATTCGCCTTTTGTATTCTTCGATCTTAAATTCATTTTTATTAGTGTAATGAACCTGAAGTTCGACCCACTGAACCGCAGAAGGTATGTAGGTACATGAGAATACGATTTTCAATTGCGATGAAACCAACTATGCACACTCTTCAAGAAAAGTTTTTTTTTCGATTTAAACAAACTATTACTATAAAATTGAATCGAGCTCTGATGGTGATGCCCTAAGGTAAGAGGCTCATAAGATCATTCAATGCCCGTTAGAGAAGCTATAAGTTTCATATTTGTTTGAGTTTTTTTGTATTTTTCGCGGCGACTAATTGAAGTTGGCTGCCGCGAAATGGAGTGTGTGAACGAGAATGGTTGTAGTGGACAAAGAGATCAATGGCAATTAACAATCGCCTGCTTTGGTAGTTCTTTTTTTCGGTTTTCGTAAGTAGAATTCTAGGATGAGTGTATGTATAGTATGTTTGCTTTGACGACAATTAGAACTGCTTTGCAAATAGGTAATTAATTAGAGTGACAGTAATGGAACTCCGCGACTAATTAAATTTCGAGATCTTAAAATTTCTTAAGGAGATGATGATTGAGAGAATCATTTAAGTGCATCGGTAAATTCAATTTGAAATTGTTTAACTAAATTGGTAGTGAAAACTTAGAATACATATATATGTATTATGTACATACCTTAGAGAATTACTTATTAAATTCTTTTCTCTTATATCAACTTACAAGCTAAAACTGTGTGCAATTAGCTCACATAATATCTTAACCAACTTCTACTCTAATTTAAACAATATCTTAATAGCGGAGTTCACACTGTACAATTAGATTTTGATTGCATATCAATGTCTATCTGTCCGTATATGGGTCTATAGCCTGAATCGCTGTTTGGATGTGGATTTGTTGTTGGAACTAGACTCAGGCAAAAAGTCTTGAGTTTCAACTATGTGAACGAGCGCATAGCAACAACCCGCATCAAGGCTAAATTCGTCAACATAAGCCTCATTTGCGCACACGCCCCAACAGAGGAAAAGGATGAAGACACCAAAGACGTATTCTACGAGCTCCTAGACAAAACATATGAGCAGTGCCCTGGTTATGACATTAAGATTGTTCTAGGAGATTTTAATGTCAAGCTAGGAAGAGAGGATTGGTGGAATAATCGGAAGATACAGCCTGGACGACAACACCTCCGATAACGGATTCAGGCTGATCGATTTCGCTGCGGGGTGAGATGTTCTGGTAGCTAGTACGCGGTTCCAGCACCTCAATATCCACAAAGGAACATGGAAATCTCCTGATCAATCAACCGTCAACCAGATTGACCACATTGCGATCGACGCACGACACTTCTCCAGTATAGAGGATGTCCGAACTGGGTCTATGAAATAACTCCCACGAAATAAGTCCCACTTTTAAAAACGAAATAAGTCCCACCAAAAATTGCTATTTTGAAAGTGGGAGTTATTTCGTTTTTAAAAGTGGGACTTATTTCGTCAGTTGGTGGGACTTATTTCGTTACGCGTTTTTATTTTAAGTGGGACTTATTTCGTTTTGAGTGGGAATAAATTCGTTTTGTAAAGTGGGAGTTATTTCATAACCCTAAATTTATATTTTTTCTTATGCAATAAGTTATGGTTGTCCCTTTTACGAAATGTCCAATATTTCGTAAAAGGGAAAACCATAATTTTTTGTCCTTATCTCTCATGGCTCTTCTTGCTTGTATACGATTTTTCTTTATTATTCCTCTGCTTTGATTATTCATATTATTCGACGTGTGTTTTTTTCGAAGAGCCAAATACTTCTTATTTGAAATCGCATTAAACAATGAAAAAGTGGGACTTATTTCGTTTATGAAAGTGGGACTTAATTCATTTAAGAAATATATTATTCAAGGGGGAGTTATTTCATTTTGAGTGGGAGTTATTTCATTTCAAGTAAATTTCTAAATCATTTCAGTTTGGTGGGACTTATTTCGTTTTTAAAAGTGGGACTTATTTCGTGGGAGTTATTTCATTTTTTTAAGCAATTTTTGGTGGGACTTATTTCGTTTTTGAAAGTGGGACCTATTTCGTGGGAGTTATTTCATAGACCCGTCCGAACTTTCCGAGGGGCCAACATTGGCGCGGACCTCTAACTTGTTGTAGCCAAGGTACGACTGCGGATATCCCGATCCAAGCCAAAACAAGGAAATACTGTGAGAAAATTTAACGTTGGATGACTACAATCGCAAGAGATTGCCAAGTCCTTTTCAGATCGAGTCTCTTATAACCTCTTAAGGAGTCCTATGCCGCCAGAATCAAGTATAGAGAACCAGTGGCAGCACTGCCAATCAGCCATCAGAGATGCCGTCTCTGAAGTGCTGGGTTTCACACGGCCACCGCAACGAAACCCCTGGTTTGACGACGAATGCCGGCAAGCACATGCAGCTAAACAGGAAGCATACAAAGCGGTGCTGCACAAAAAGACAAGAACTGCTTACGAGCTCTACAAGCAGAAGAGGAAAGACGAACACCGGCTTCTCAGACGGAAAAAGAGAGAGCATGAGCAGCGCACGATCGAGGAAATAGAAAGGTGCCACAGCAGGATTGAGGTTCGGAAGTCTTACCAAAAGGTAAAAATAACAGCCTCGGGCTATAAGCCCCGAGCCGAAGCCTGCAAAGGCGATCAAGGGAACATTGTGATGGAACCGCAGTCAATGCTGAGGATATGGAAAGACCACTTCTCCAAGCTCTAAAACGGCGATGATGAACCCAATTCCGCTGTTAGAGAGATAGAACCATTCGATTTAGGCGACGTGGACCAAGAATTCCGCTAACCCGACCTGAACGAAGTAAAGACAGCATTATCCAAGCTGAAGTCTAACAAAGCTGCTGGAGCTGATGGCATCACTGCCGAATTGTTTAAAGCGGCAGGCGATGACCTGGTCAGGAGTATGCACCAGCTCATTTGCAAAATATGGTCAGAAGGAAGCATGCCCGATGAATGGAACCTCAGTATTGTTTCCCCGGTCCTCAAGAAATGAGACCCTCTGAACTGCGCCAACTACAGAGGTATCAGTCTTCTTAATATCGCGTACAAGATCTTCTCTGCCGTATTGTGTGAGCGTCTGAAGCCATTCGTCTACAACCTGATTGGTCCTTATCAGTGCGGCTTTAGACCAGGAAAGTCCACCATAGACCAAATCTTCACACTACGGCAGATCTTGGAAGGAGCTTCAAATCGATACTTACCACATTTTTATCGACTTTAAGGCCACGTATGACAGCATCTATAGAGAGGAGTTATATAGAGCCATGTCTAGTTTTGGCATCTCTACCAAACTTGTTCAATTGTGTAGGATGACGATGGAGAACGCACGCTGCTCCATCAGGGTCGGAAAAGATCTCACCAATACATTCGATGTCAAAAAAGGTTTTAGGCAAGGCGATGCACTGTCATGGGACTTCGTCAACATCGTGCAATAGTGCAAAACTCCCAAGTCAACACAAGAGGCACAATCTTTCAAAAATCCGTTCAATTGCTCGGATATGCCGACGATATTGAAATAATTGGAAGAACGCAGCGTGATGGCGCGTTTATGAGCATTGAGACGGAAGCGAAGAAGATGGGTCTAGTGTTAAGTGATGGCAAGACCAAATCTATGCTGTCATCAAGAAAGGACACCCAACACCGACGCGACGTCTTGGACAGAACGTCACAATTGACAGCTATAACTTTGAGGTAGTTAAGGACTTTGTCTACCTAGGCGCCGCTATTAGTTCAGACAACGACACCAGCGCTGAAATCAAACGAAGAATAACTCTTGCCAATCGCTGTTTCTTCGGACTAAGAAGGCAATTGAGTAGTAAAGTCCTCTCTCGAGCAACTAAAGTGTCCCTGTATAAGACACTTATCATCCCGGTTCTTATATATAGCGCAGAGGCATGGACCTTGTCAAAGGCTGCCGAGAACGCTTTAGGATGTGTTCAACTCACATCAACCGTGTTCTAAGTTGAACCAGAATCGGAAAGTGGCAGCCCCGTGTAATGTCAAAATGTTATCGATAACTAGGTCCAAAAAAAAAAAGGAGATATGTCAACTTGACATAAACGTAAAAGAATTCAATTTAATAAAGAAAAGCCATCTAAAACTGAAACAAGTTGCTGTGTATTTATTTTTCAATCAATTAAGAATTAAATCAGTAAAATTTATAAAATATATATTGAAAGCTTATCAGCTAAAAACATTGGTCCTTCGAGAGTTAAAGTTGTTGCAGCAAATTTTTAAGGATTAACATCGTATTCCAGGATTAAGTTGTGTGCAACGTGGGAATTTCGTGACACCATACCCATTAAAGTCAGAGTAAGTACTCTTATTTAAACACAAATGGCTACAAAACAATTAACTGCTAAAGGTAAGCAGATAAGAAAAGATGTAGAGAATTTTGGAAAAAAGGGAAAGGCAATATCCCTTTCATACGTCCAAACTAGGTTAAAGTTACTTGAGGAGTTGTGGTTTTCGGTGGAAAAAATTTATGATGAATTTTTGGATGGTGATGCTGAAACTGCAAAAGGGCAACCTGAAGTCGAATGTCTATACGACGAAATTAGGGAAGATTATTGCATGTTTCAAGCCAAGCTTTTGGATGCGATGGAAGGCTTACGTGAGAGCAACAATCCTCCATCCAATGACGTAACTGAAAAGGAAATTGTGCATAAAACCGAAGAGCTCCATTTACCAGCAATAAAAATACCTTTGTTTGATGGTAGTTATGAAAATTGGCCTAATTTTCACGACCTTTTTGTGACCTTGGTAGGTACTAAATCGTCACTTTCAGAGATTCAAAAGATGCACTACCTGAAGACCAGTTTGTCTGGTGACGCTGAAAAGCTTCTCTCATCTCTGAAGATTCAAGGGCACAATTATGTTAAGGCATGGTCAATGTTGAAAGATCGTTATGACCATCCTCGCGTTCTTGTCAACATACAGTTAAATAAGTTGTACAACTTGCCGTCATTGACATTAGATCGTGTGGAGTCAATTAAAGATTTGTTATATACCTCGACCCAAGTAGTTCACAGTCTTGGAAACCTAAAAATAGAAGTAGACCATTTAGATCCTATGTTAATTTTTACTCTAGTACGTAAGTTACCCAGTAAAACGCAACAAATGTGGGAGGAAAAACTGAATGACAGGGAAAACCCAAAACAGCTGCCAACTTTTAAAGAATTCACTACGTTTTTGGAGACAAGGTTTAGGACCCTCGAAGCAGTCGATCAACAGGGCATGCACAAGCTATCACGCGAATCGTCTCACAAGAATTCTTTCATTGCGCATGCTCAGTCTGATAACTCAAAACTATTCTGTAAAATATGTCAGAAAAATAAACATGCGGTAAGACGTTGCAGCAAGTTTTTGAAAATGGGTGTTACTGAACGTATTCAAGTAATAAATAAATTTGGTTTATGTCGAAATTGTTTAGGGTATAACCATGCCACAGAGAGTTGTGTAACCAGTCGTAGGTGCTATCATTGTCAGCAGCCACATCATACCTTATTGCATGCAAATAACACTTCCTTACAGCCTCAACAACTTTTACGTGGACAGCAACCAAGTACTAACTCTTTTCAGCCAACACAGCCAACAAACAGTAATCAACCAAACCAATTGCAACAACAACGAAACAGCCAAAATACACAAGGTTTAGCATTGAACGCAGAGGCATCTTCAATCCAGACGACTCACAGACAGCCGTTTATGTCTAACCAGCTAACTTCTCATCACTCTCATCAAAACATCCCAAATAAAATTTTTCAAGTTTTACTGGCTACAGCCATCGTGAGAGTAAAGTCGTCGGTGGGTGAGTGGTTGACGCTACGAGCATTGTTAGATACTGGATCTGAAGCGTCATTCATAACGGAGTATGCTGCTCAATTACTTAAACTTAAATCTCGAACAACTCATACGGGGGTGTCCGGGTTGGGTTTGGTCAGAAGTGGCACATGTTTACGAGTTGTAGATATAACTTTTGCATCACAGCATTCCTCCTTTGCAACAACAACACAAGCTTACATCTTAAAGTCACTGTCTGGGCATTTACCGGCCCGTACCCTTCAGGTTGAGAATTGGATTCATCTCAACGACTATGTTCTTGGTTCTTGCCGATCCTGAATTCTTTAAATCATCCAAAATTGATATTTTATTTGGTAGTGATGTTCTACCAGAACTGTTGCTGCCAGAGCTGATACCACCTGCAGATAAATTGATGCCAGTTATGCAGAAGACGACATTAGGATGGATTCTCTTTGGAAAAGCTCCAATTGTGTCTGAATCTAATAGTCAAGTCAGAAGTTTCATGCAGACGATAGATGTTGAGACCCAGCTTCGAAAATTTTGGGAATTGGAAGAAACGCCTTTCAAGCCATTCCAAAAAACTGAAGATATTGAATGCGAAAATCATTTCATCGCCAACACTGAACGCTTGATGGATGGACGTTATCAAGTAGCGCTGCCGTTCAAAGGAAACGTTCCTCCAGTTTTTGGAGATTCATATCAAGGTGCTTTGCGACGATTACATAGTTTGGAACGACGTCTTGATGCAAATTTACAACTTCGAGGCCAGTATGTGGGATGCATGGAAGAATATATTCAATTGGATCATATGAGCGAAGTCGACAAAAATAAATTGCCACATAATCAACATTACTTTCTGCCACATCATGCTGTGATCAAAGAAAGCAGTTCGACCACGAAGCTAAGGGTGGTATTCGACGCCTCCTTTAAAACATCAAATGGAATTTCTTTGAACGACGCTATGTTGGTAGGTCCAAAACTTCAACAAAGCATATGCGACATCATTCTTCGTTGGAGGTTATATAAATACAGCTTCACAGCTGACATTCAAAAGATGTATCGTCAAATTTTAATGGCAGAAAAGGATAGAAACTATCAGTTAATCCTATGGAGAAAACATTCAAATGATCCTCTTAAAGTCTACAGACTTAACACGGTTACATTTGGAACAGCCGCCGCTCCGTATCTCGCTATTCGAACCCTTCATAAGTTAGCAGAAGATAGCTCAAATAATCATCTGGCGTCAATCATGATCCGTGAAGAAATGTATGTTGATGACTTAATATCGGGAGGAAATACCATTGAAGAAGCTCAACTAAAAATACAACAAATCAAAGCAACAATGGAGGCAGCGGGATTTAACTTACGTAAATGGAGTTCCAATTCTGAAGAATTACTTTCTGGCATTCCATCAGGAGAACGGGAATCATCATTCTTAATGCCATCAGAAGATTGGGAAACAGTGAAGACGCTCGGTGTCCATTGGCTTCCGTCTGTTGATAAATTCTGCTTCAGCTATTATGCGAATCCTGATCTACAACTGACAAAGCGTTCAATACTATCTACGATAGCACACTTTTTTGATCCAATGGGCTGGATTGCCCCGTGTATAGTAAAGGCGAAGATATTTATGCAACAACTGTGGGCGAAGAAAATGTCATGGGATGAACCAATTGAATCATCGCTTCTTGAACAATGGATTGTCTTCTACAAAGACTTGGAAGTGATCAACAAAATTCAAGTTCCAAGATGGGTGGAAACCATCGATGAGCTCACTCGAATCGAGATCCACGGTTTCAGTGATGCATCCGAGAAGGCCTATGGAGCAACAGTATACTTACGGGTTGAAGGTGATAACGGTGAACCGAAAATTCATCTTCTGATTGCTAAATCTAAGGTGGCTCCTGTCCAATCGGTAAGTCTTCCTCGCTTGGAACTTTGCGGAGCTGTAATGCTAGCTAAACTAATGGGACATGTTGTTCAAGTGTTTCGAAACAAAACTATTAAGCAATTTGCATGGACTGACTCAACCATCACGCTTTCTTGGATTCAAGCCTCACCTGACAAATGGGAGACGTTTATACGGAACAGGGTTGCAGAAATTCAACGATTGACCCCTATCAAAATATGGAAACATGTCCCAACTCAACAAAATCCCGCCGACTTGGTTTCCAGAGGCGTTCTCCCTTCAGTTTTGCTTGATAACCCGTTATGGTGGAAGGGACCTGAGTTTTTACGCGATCAATGGACTTTTCAGGATCCCAAACAAGTATTTCATATCAAAAACATAGATTCCCCAATTAATGAACTGATGTATCGATTATCTGAACTCTGCAAATTAAGACGCGTTGTGGCCATGATCTTACGTTTCATCAATAATTCAAAAAAATACATACCCAACTGGAATTTCGGACCGATTTCACCAAAGGAGCTCGACGATGCAACTAAGGTTCTAGTAAAATTAGTTCAGATGGAAATGTTCCCGGATGGTATATTGAAGTCAAGAGGTATGACATCCCTAGATCCCTTTGTAGACTCGGATGGAATTCTCCGTGTTGGCGGAAGACTGAAGAACTCGAATTTGCTTTATGAACAAAAGCATCCAATCATACTGATTTCAAATCATCATTTCTCAAACCTGATTCTTCATGAAGCCCATGAAAAGACTCTTCACGGAGGTATTCAGTTGATGATGAGCTATCTTCGAAAAAGGTTTTGGATTTTTCAAACTAAGCGAGCAGTAAAACAATACATACACAAATGCACTATATGTTACCGTTTTAGGTCTAAACCAGCGTATCAACTAATGGGAGAACTACCAGCACCCAGAGTAACCGCTTCCAGACCATTTTCACATACAGGTGTAGATTATGCCGGGCCGATTTGTATTCGGTCCTGGAAAGGCCGTGGAGCAAAGAGTTACAAAGGGTATTTGGCGATCTTCGTTTGCCTCGCCACCAAGGCGATTCATTTAGAAGCAGTCAGTGATCTCACTACTCAGGCTTTTCTAGCAGCGTATCGACGGTTCGCATCACGACGAGGAGTCTGCGGCCAAATTTACAGTGACTGCGGAACAAATTTTAAAGGAGCAGAGATGGAATTGTTTCGTCTTCTGAAGGAAGCTACCCATAACTGGAAGGATGTTGCTGAAGTCTTGTCATCTCAAGGAACAAAGTGGAATTTCATTCCCCCCGCTTCTCCCCACTTTGGTGGGTTATGGGAAGCCGGCGTGAAGAGTGTTAAACACCACTTCAAAAGAATTGTTGGAAACGGGATATTAACTTTTGAGGAACTCACCACGCTTTTGACTCAAATTGAAGCGTGCTTAAATTCGAGGCCTTTATGTCCATTAACAGAAAATCCGGATGATTTCCATGCTTTGACACCAGCACATTTTTTGATCGGATCAGACATTTTCACCGTTCCAGAGCCAGATCTAACGATCAATAAAATAACGTACTTGAATCGATGGAAGGCTATTCAATTTAGTTTACAAACTTTTTGGCATCATTGGCAATCGGAGTATTTGGCCCGTTTACAACAACGACCGAAATGGTTAAAAACGCAACCTCAATTTCAAATCGGAGACCTGGTCTTGATAAAGGATGAAAGATTACCTCCGACTAAATGGAACTTAGGACGTATTATAGAAACGTTCCCCGGTAAAGACGGAATCACGAGAGTAGTCAATCTGAAAACCCAGCAAGGAGAATTTAAACGACCTGTCACCAAACTATGCCCTCTCCCAAGTAACAAATAAACCATGAAAAAAAAAGCTTAAATCACCACATATTAACACACACATACACACACACACACACACACACACCCACACCTTATCTACATATATACATATTCAAAAATCAATCCATACACATTCAAATATATACACACATATAATTTCGCTTTTTACTTCTCAATTCATCATGATAATATTCACATCAACATAAGTACATATTATGTAGGCGTATATCTGCAAAATCACAATACCAATCTTCATTGAATTTACAAATGTTTCTACGAAACTTTAAATTGAACTTTATTTATATGAAATTTAATAAAATTTGTTTCTTTTCATGTCAATTCAAGAAACACATTTATTTGCACCTTGAAAGGCTCATCTTGCGCCCGGGGAGAATGTTCAACTCACATCAACCGTGTTCTAAGTTGAACCAGAATCGGAAAGTGGCAGCCCCGTGTAATGTCAAAATGTTATCGATAACTAGGTCCAAAAAAAAAAAGGAGATATGTCAACTTGACATAAACGTAAAAGAATTCAATTTAATAAAGAAAAGCCATCTAAAACTGAAACAAGTTGCTGTGTATTTATTTTTCAATCAATTAAGAATTAAATCAGTAAAATTTATAAAATATATATTGAAAGCTTATCAGCTAAAAACAGGATGCTTCGAGAGAAAAATTCTTCGGGGCATTTTTGGGTCACGTCTGCATAGATGGAGAGTGGAGAAGAAGATTCAACGACGAATTGTACGGGCTGTACAGCGACACTGACCTTGTCAAACGAGTCAAGGTCCAGCGGCTCAGATGGCTGGGTTATGTAGAGCGAATAGACACCAACGCTCCGACCCGGAAAGTCTTCGAATCCAATCCCGAGGGACGGCGCAGTAGAGGAAAACCGCGACCCAGGTGGCGCACGCAAGTAGGAGAGGAGCTCAACCAACTTGGCGTGTAAAACTGGAGGCAGCTAGCTAGGGAGCGAGCTGGCTGGAGAAGCATGTTGATTGAGGCCCTAGTCCAATCCGGGCTGTAGCGCCGCCTTAAGTAAGTAAGCAAGCCTGAATCGCTGGACCGATTTTCTTCGAAATTTGCAGTTAGGGTCTGTGGGGTTTTTAGAATAAAGTCTCTAGGTCTTGAAATAACGGTACCAGCCAAATATATATAAAAATATGATAATACTTATTTTTCTCAAAAGAAAAAATCCAACGATTTCTGTTAAAAGGATTAGCTTAATATTGCCTTTCCTATGATGTAAAATTTGGAAAAAGTATTAAAACGGTACCTCCTATAGTAGTTTTTTCAAAGCCGAATTTCTCATTTATTGCCTGCACGAAATTAATGAAATTTTGAATCTTAGAAGTCGCAAGTTGTTTAAGAAAGATTGCATATCAACATTTAAAAAATCTTATTTTTTCAGATTTCTATAAGTTTAATAAAAATATTTTGATTTTTTTAAATAACTTCAAAGCTGTAGGTTTGATTGTTTTCAAATATTTTGCCAAGAGAACATCTGGCAAGGTCTTGAAGTTTGCATACTTGACTTTTAAAAGACCAATTTCCAAAAAAAGTGACAAATAAAAAAGTCTTTTTATCAACTGGCTCAACGATTTTTATTAAATTTTTGTATTGGAAACTGCAAAACCTAAATCTGCTTAAAACTAGAGTAGCCACAGAAGCTTTTTATGAATTTTTTTTTGTAACATTGAACCACACAGGGCACCCACACACAATCATGGGTCTGATGAGGGCCATGTATCACCTTCACTTCACCTTCACTCTGCTATTTGCTGCTGAAAAAATGGAAAAAAATCTTTTAAACACAATTAAATAAATTTTTTACTTCCAAAATACAAGATTAAGATCCAAGAATATACACAAATTGGATTTTGAACGGTTTTTCGAGGGTATTGTACTGTTTCATTCTCAAATGAACTACGACGTGGATACCTCTTTTTTCACTTTTTCCTTTATTTAGTAAAAATTTGTCATTGTGTTGGAATTTCAACTTCTTCGATGTGCAGACTTCATTTCATTGCATGATCGCTTGTAATTGCAACCAGTACACCTCCTCGGGGTGACGTAGGGCAACGGATCCATCTGGCAGAGTCTCTGGGTTAACGGCGTGTGTGCCGTCATGGCAGGTACAAGTGATGAGTACTCTACGATGCGGGGATTCGGAAACCCCGTATCGGCGTCTGGCCAGGGTGAGAAAGCATGCCAGCAGGCGTCGTCATCCAGCGACTGCAGCTCTTCAGTAATGGGAAACTTGGTTACTTGGCTAGAGTATACTTCTACAAGAAGCAATTCCTATCTATGCAATAAAAGTCCTGATCTATTTTGTTACGTTTGTGGGGAGTTTAAGCTGGTAAAAAACTAAGAAATTAAGAAGAATGCTTTTGCGTTCAAATAGAATGACTTTGTTTGTGGTCGATGTAATATTATGTTGACACGATGGAAAAAACCAAAAACAGAGAAACCTTGAAAACTTCACATTGGAAACGTATTAGCACCGATTCCAATAGCCAATTCGACGAAGCTAAAAGAGACCTATGAAAATTTGGCAATTGTATTGAATAAGATAAAGTATTCAGAACACCAAAGAGAAATTTGCGGGGATATCAAAATCGCTATCTATGATTGTGGGATAGCAGCGACAGAAAGAATCACTATGTGAGAAAAGAATGGCCTACGACCTACGAGAGTGTAATAGAGAGTGTAATACGAACACCATTAATTCAGCCTTCAAACTATCTTCTACCGCCTGCTCTGAACAAGGATGGTGATTGTTTTCAGTACTTGAGTGAAAAGTTTCCGGCGATAAGTGATGCCAAATTAAAAGAGGGAATTTTCAATGGACCCCAAATTAGAACTCTATTTGAGGATGCTAGTTTCATACGTAAAATTAATGATACGGACTACGGAGAGAGCAGCTTGGGTAAGTGACAAAAATGTGTGTCATAACTTTTTAGGAAAAAATAAAATTGAAAATTACAGGACAATAGTCGAAGAATTAGTGACAAATTACAAAATTTAGGATGCTTAATGAATCTAAAACTATACTTCCTAGATTTTCAGAACGACCACTTTCCTGAGAATCTTGGGGAGTACATGGAAGAACAGAACGTTTTCATTAAGACAAAAGTGAAAGGGAGACTAGGTATCAAGGAAATTGGAATATCAACATGATGGCAGACTACTGCTGGACACTGAAAAGAGATACACCAAAAGAAAATAACAAACGAAAGAGAAATCTACTTCGTAGATCATTTGAAAATAAAAGAGTTCGATACCACCGGAAAACAGTTTAAAAGTTGGGAAAATCATTCTTCTGGGTAGACAAGTTTTAAGAACCAGAAAATTCTTGACAATTACTCAATCAACACAATACATCTTCAATCTGCTTGCGCATGCAGGCATGAGTTGTTGTTACAGTAAATTTTCCCGTTACAAAAACCATTCTTACATTTAGTTATTTACATTTCGATGTTCTTCTTTTTTCGTTAAACCCTTCCCTATCATTTCTTCGTCTCATCATTTCTCCGTTGTTTGGTCTTAGCAATGTGATCGAAACATAGCTTTGAGCAAATGACAAAATAGGTGAAAGTCGTAATCAGCGGATGAGCTGATCTGATGTCGGCGTTTGGTGTGTCGAGCCAGAAGTCTCTTGAGACTCGCACACCATTTACTTGAATGGAATGTAATACTTCGTTACTCAGAAACATCAACATTTTCAAACATCATCATTCCCATATACCATCATTAACCCATTATCATCATGCACATATATCATCTTTACACTCATCATCATGCACACACCTCATTACACACACTACACAAGCAGGATATCACACACACAACACTATACACATACATACACATATCACAGATGATAACAATGGCATGGAAATGGCTCGTTTGAACGCCATACTTCGTTATGAAACACACTGTGCAGCGTAGTGCTGCAAGTGTATAACATATTAAAAATAACTTTGGTTTTTGTAAAACCGAATCATAAGAATGAAACATTAATAGTTTTCCCTTTTCCCCAAATCTGCGCAAAGATCCACCGAATAGGGTAAAGTAGTTCATTTCGGTTTTAGTAGCTTGTTCAGAAATGATTATTTTTCTTGTTCAATTTGCAAATTTCGATTTAACTATTTTAACGATAAATATTTGTCAATACTTAATGTTAATTAATTTTCATTTGCCAAACCTGTCGTATAATACCCTATGTATTTTTTCTAACATCTTAATCCATGGTTGGTTATTCAAGCTTATCTGTGTAAATCGTTATCTTAATCCACTTGTTATTGTCAACCAATATTTAGTGCATAGAGTTTGCATAGACCTATGCTTTCAATGCAATGTTAATTTTTTACACATAAGATGTGATTGCCAAAATTCTTTTGTAGCATCGAGGGCTTTTGCTTTAGTTTTGCGATAGTTTCAGTTTGCCAGCAACCACCATGGAGAACGTTTAATTGCCTTATATTATACAGTCCATTCTTTAGTCTTGATCATTGAAATATATTATAATGTTTAAATAAATTTGTCATTATAATTCTTTCATTGCTGATCAAAGTTGGTCCTTGCGTAAAGCCGGATATTTTTTTTGTAAATTAAAGTGCTTTCAATTTATATGGTGGTTGGCTGTTCTATTGGACTATTGGACCTGCAAATACTTTTGGTAAAATTGTATCAATCTATAATAAATTTGTTTGCTGTTTGTTTGCTGGGTTGCTGTTCGGTAGGCTTTGAAGTGCTGTATTGAGGTGCGGTTAAATAGCTGCTTTTTTGGAAAGAAATCTTGTGATTTGAAGCGTTTGGATTTTGTGAAAGAGGTTCTTAAGATTTGTTGAGCTCACGTGTTCGGGTTTTACCAAGAACTGCAATACTCATGAATGCCCTAAGGCAAGCGCGTGGACATTTAAAGGGTTCGATAACACGTGCGCATACGTATATATTAGAAGTAGCCGATGATGACATAGACAATTTAGAAACTAGGTTAGAACGGTTAGAAGAAACGTTGAGGGATTTTTGTGTTAACCAAAATGAGCTTTTTAAATATGCTGAGGAAGAGGGATATGGTGATCCCGAAATTGATTTTGAAGCTACGGAGAAAAAATATCTCGATGCGAAAAGTGCGTTTCTTAAAACAATTCGAAAGAACACTCCTTCAATTCCTCCTCCGGTTCCGCCGCGTGCTCAAGCTAGTGATGATTCTTCCGATGAACATCTTAACCAACAAGCCGCCTTGTTAGAAACTCTTCTTAAAACTCAATTGAAGACTTCTAGTGAAATTGAACTACCTAAGTTTAAGATAACTCCTTTTGGGGGAGATTACCGCGAATGGCCTGAGTTTCGGGACATGTTCTTAGGAAGCATAGGCTGTAAGAAAAACCTTTCGGGTGCTCATAAAATGCGCTATTTAAAATCGTTTTTAACTGGTGAAGCCGAAAAACTTTTAATCGGTATAGAAATAGCGGATTGCAATTATGAGCAAGCGTGGCAAAAACTCGAACGCCGGTATAATAAGCCGTTATATATTATAAACGCGCATATTGAAGCTTTTATGAAGATGCCAACGGTGGCAGTCGCGGATAGCGGACACCTGCGTCGGTTAGCGGATAAATCAGACGAGGTTATTCGTGGCTTGAGGGCTCTTGAATGTGAAAGCAGAGATCCTTGGCTGATTTATTTAATGCTTAGTAAAACGGACTTAGACACGCGTAAGGCTTGGGCTCTTCATAATAACAATTCTGAAAAAACTACCGTTCAAGAACTAATTGACTTTTTGGAAAGAAGATGCGATGCTCTAGAAGCATGCTCAAATAAAACGAATGAATCAAGGTTTCGTGAACATAAACAATCAACGCGTTCGGGTAGTTCTTCGAACAATATAAAAAGCTTTGCTGTCTCAAATTTGATATGTCCCTTGTGCAATAAAAATCATAATTTGCCCCAATGTCCCCAGTTTCTTGCTTTGCCTGTTATTTCGCGTCGTAGTTATGCTCGGGATCAAAAACTTTGCTACAATTGCTTTGGAAGCAATCATTCGTCGTCGAGATGTCGTTCAAAAACAAGTTGCCCCAAATGTAGTATTCGCCATCATGTACTTGTGCATTTAGATTCGCCGTCGCCGCTTATTGAAGCTAATAATTTGATTACGGAAATGCCCACGACCTCTCAAGCTTCTTCGGAATCAATTGTTAGCAACCATACTCAAAACGAAACCCGCCCCTCTGGTATACTGCCTACAGTCGTTGTTATGGTTTCAGATGTTTTTGGTAACAAACACTCTTGTCGCGTCTTGCTCGATACAGGTTCTGAAGCGTCCTTTATTACCGAAGGTTTGGCGAAAAGGTTGCATCTTCGTCGTCGCCACGCTCGGGTTCCTATTTCTGGAATATCTTCGCTGGAAGCTGGTGTTACCAAAGGTGCCGTAACCCTTAATCTTGAATCTTGTTATGATTCAAATGAATTGCAGGTTGAAGCCTTCATTCTGAATCAAATCACTTCGAAAACTCCATTTTTGCCTCATGAGTTTGATAAATCATTAATTTTGGATGATTTGCGATTGGCCGACCCAGGCTTTAACGTTCCAGGTCCTATTGATGTGTTGCTAGGATCGGACAAGGCCTGGAGTATTTTGCGTGATGGCCGTCACTCGGATAAAAGCGGTAACTTGATCGCTCATAATACGATTTTTGGGTGGGTAATAACGGGTAAGAACCCAATAAAGGAAATTGTTTCCCTACCTGTAGGAATCGTGCAGGATGTTGATGCTCTTCTAAAATCGTTTTGGGAAATTGAAGAGATTCCTGATAATACGTATTCGTTGGATTCTGGTGATTATGCGGAAACTCTATTTTGTAAAAGCTTCTCTCGTTCACCTGATAGCAAATATGTAGTGGAGTTGCCTTTTCGGCAAAATGATGTCGCTTTCAGCAACACTCTCTCTGGAGCATTGTCCAGATTGTTTGCTATGGAACGTCGCTTCGCTCGGCAGGAGAATCTTCGTTTGGAGTACTGTCGTTTTATGAAGGAATACAAGGACTTAGGACACATGGAGCGTATTCCGGAAGAAGAGGTTGAACCGACTTCTGGTAAGATCTACTATTTGCCGCATCACGCTGTCATAACTAACAAATTACGGATTGTTTTTGACGGTTCTCATAAGGATGGAAATGGTACCAGCCTGAATGATACATTACATATAGGTCCTCCACTCCAGCGTAATTTGATAAATGTTTGTTTGCGGTTTAGAGTCCATAGATATGTTTTCTGTGCCGATATTATCAAGATGTTTCGGCAAATTTGGGTGGATAAGAAACATCGTGACTATCAACGTATTGTGTGGCGAGAAAGTCCCGATGAACCCATTGGACACTATCGGCTGTGTACCGTTACTTACGGAACTTCTCCTGCCCCATTTCTGTCGATGCGAGTTCTGAAACAACTTGCTCTAGATTACGCGGATAAGTTCCCTATTGCATCAAACTCTATATTGCACGATTTTTATGTTGATGATATCCTAACAGGTTCGGATTCGGTAACAGGTATCTTGCAATTAAAGGCGGAGTTGATTGAGTTGTTGTCTCTCGGGGGCTTGCAGTTAAGCAAATGGAGTTCAAATTGTTGGTCGATTTTGGAGGGCTTGGATGCTGAACCAACATTCTCTCTTGATCTGGATAGCACTGACAACTGTACAAGGATCCTCGGACTAATTTGGAACCCTCACCGTGACATTTTTACCTTCAAAATTTCGTTAGAGAAAAAATCTCCATTGTCACCAACTAAGCGAACGCTGTTGTCAGAAATTTCTAAGATTTTTGACCCTTTAGGTTTGCTGGCTCCTGCCACCATTTTATTCAAAATGCTGTTCCAGGAGTTGTGGATGCATGAAGCTAAGATCGGATGGGATGATACACTGCCAAGTGAGATAGCTGACAAATGGATTACCTACCGAAGAGATTTGCTCTATTTTGAAAAGGTTGAAATTTTGAGAAGGTTTACGTTGAATTCGAAGAATTTTGATTTGATAGGGTTTTCAGATGCCTCTGAGAAGGCATATTCTGCCGTAGTTTACGTCCGCAGCATGTCAGAAAATGGAGAAATCGAGGTTCAACTTGCTGCTGCTAAAACCCGCGTTGCACCTGTCAAGCAGTTGACAATTCCCCGCCTTGAACTTTGTGGGGCGCTGCTATTGAGTCGTTTGGTAAAGTTGGTTCGTGCTTCTTTGGATATCAAGCCCTCCCAAACCTTTGTTTTTTGTGACTCTCAAATTGTGTTAGCTTGGCTTTCTTCTCCTCCTCGTCGATGGAACACTTTTATTGCTAATCGTACGGCTGAAATTCTTGATGCTCTTCCTTGTTCCGAATGGAGCTATATTCGCTCAGAGGAAAATCCAGCTGATTGCGCGTCGAGAGGAGTTGAGCCCAGCAAGTTGTTGAAACTCGATATTTGGTGGAAAGGTCCAGTCTGGCTGGCCATGAGTTACGATTCGTGGCCGATTTCAGCTGACGGAATGCAACTAAAGGAAGTGCCTGAAGAAAGAAAACAAATTGCTACTGCTAATTTGTTGTGTGCTCAAGAAGGACTTTTTGACAGACTAGGGAAACGAGTCTCTTCCTGGTTCAAAGTCATTCGAATTGTAGCTGTTTTTGTTCGCCGTGCGAAGAATGGTAAGCTTCCCCCAGAAGAACGAGTGAAGGGTTTCTTGCGCTCTACTGAATTGCTTTACGCCAAGCAGAAGTGTCTTCTATGGGCTCAAGAAGAGTTCTCCGAGGAGATACAATCCTTGAAAACAAAAAACTGTGTCTCTAGTCACTCTAAATTGTCATCTTTGTCACCGTTTCTGGATGCTGTTGGGCTGCTTCGTGTTGGGGGGAGAATTTCCAATGCAGTTAATATTTCCTTCAGTCAGAAACACCCCATAATAATGCCGAAAGGTCACCCGGCCTCTCTGTGGATTTTACAGGATGCTCATACTAAATTCCTACATGCAGGTGTATCAGAACTTTTCTCTTTAGTGCGACAGGAGTTTTGGATTTTAGGAAGCAGAAACCACATAAGGAAAATTGTTCACGACTGCATGCGATGTTTTCGACAACGTCAGGCTACGTCTGAACAACTCATGGGAAATTTGCCTTCTTCAAGACTCTCACCATCTTTTGCCTTTGACCGAACGGGATGTGACTATGCTGGACCAATAACACTTCGACTCGCAAAAGGAAGAAATCCAAAGTATGTGAAAGGCTATTTTGCATTATTTGTTTGTATGGCGACAAAGGCGTTACACTTGGAAGTCGTCAGTGACCTAACCACGGATGCCTTTTTAGCAGCGTTAAGGCGATTTATCGCAAGAAGAGGAAAATGTAGCGTCATCTACTCCGACAATGGCACCAATTTCCAAGGAGCTGCGAGAACTCTGTGTGAATGGATTGAATTGGTACGCTCCGAGAAACACACCCAACTGGTGTCAGCAACATTGGCAGCTGAAGGTATCCGATGGGAGTTTGTTCCTCCACATAGCCCACATTTTGGTGGTCTTTGGGAGGCGGGGGTTAAAAGTGTTAAACAGCACCTTCGACGAGTAATAGGGAATAACATTTTGACCTTTGAGGAAATTTCCACCTTGCTTTCTCAAATTGAAGCCATATTAAATTCTAGGCCTCTTTGTGCTATCTCTGATACAGATTTGAACCCTCTAACACCATCTCATTTTCTTATAGGTAGACCATATACCGCAATACCGGAGCCAAACTGTCTAGATGTCCCACTTCATAGACTTGGAACTGGAAGGTGGCAACTCATTCAAAATATGTTGCAAGGGTTCTGGCGTAGATGGCACTCTGAATACCTGACCTCACTACAACAACGTCCCAAATGGAAAAAGGAGACAAGGAATATTAAAATTGGTGACCTGGTGGTCGTAAAGGAGCTCAATATGCCTCCATCAAGATGGGCGTTAGGGCGAATTGAAACTCTTCATCCAGGAGGGGACAATCTAGTACGAGTTGTGTCGGTTCGCACCAAAAATGGAATTTTTAAACGGCCAATAACAAAACTGGCTGTGCTACCATTTTCCTGAAATTCCTTCAGGGGGGGCGGCGTGTTCAGAAATGATTATTTTTCTTGTTCAATTTGCAAATTTCGATTTAACTATTTTAACGATAAATATTTGTCAATACTTAATGTTAATTAATTTTCATTTGCCAAACCTGTCGTATAATACCCTATGTATTTTTTCTAACATCTTAATCCATGGTTGGTTATTCAAGCTTATCTGTGTAAATCGTTATCTTAATCCACTTGTTATTGTCAACCAATATTTAGTGCATAGAGTTTGCATAGACCTATGCTCAGCGTTGCCGAAGTGGCACAATTGTGCCATTTTGGCACCCTTCAGTATCGATTGGCACCTTGGCACCTTTAACTCTCATTTTGGCACCTTAAGAGCTTGATGCATTTTAATGAAGAAAACTTAATAAAATCATTCAAAAAAGACTGAAAGGAATGTTTTTTTTTCAAGAAGTGAAACATACATATCGTGAGTGTGTGTACTAACTTATGCCCAAATAATGGTAATGATACTTCATGGGAAAGTATTTGTTTTTTTTTTGTGTTTTTAAATATCTCTCTACCTTTGAAGGGCTGGTGGCACCCAGTTGGCACCTTTGGTTACCGAAAATGGCACCTTAAAAAATTTTACTGCGGCAACGCTGCCTATGCTTTCAATGCAATGTTAATTTTTTACACATAAGATGTGATTGCCAAAATTCTTTTGTAGCATCGAGGGCTTTTGCTTTAGTTTTGCGATAGTTTCAGTTTGCCAGCAACCACCATGGAGAACGTTTAATTGCCTTATATTATACAGTCCATTCTTTAGTCTTGATCATTGAAATATATTATAATGTTTTAATAAATTTGTCATTATAATTCTTTCATTGCTGATCATAGCTTTTCCTCCCTTCTTCAATTTTCGAAAAGTTATAACATAGAGAATTTTATCCTTCCCCTGACTCAGTAGAATAGATAGTAGAGTATTATTTTCAACTTTCAGGAACTTTCATTTTTCTCGACATGTTTGATGGGAGGGGTCTGATCTCGACTAATGAACTGGGTAAGTTTTGGAACAAACCCCCAAAAACTTTTTCAGTTCAGTGTGATTGGAAAGTTGTGCGAGTGAAAGGTCTCGCTGGAATTCGAGAACGCAGGTGTTTGTCAGCCATAAGGCTGCATGTGCTAGAAAGCCGTGACAGAAAACCTCGAGACACGATTGGCCGATTGTATGAATGTGTGTGTGAATTTGAAAGTCGAGAAAGGACAAATTGACAAGATCAACCACTTCTTGGTTGACCTAGTTCATGACAAGTGGTTTTTAATTAAGAAAAATAAAAATAAATAGGGTGGCGCAACAGATTGAGGAGCCCCTAGGCCTAGCGCATTTCTCACAACCATGCCTTGTGAGGGAATGGAAGGGACCTTCAATTTTCTGCCGGTTCTGAACGGATAATCGAGAAAGCAATGGCAATGAATACTAACGAAGGACTTGCCAATTCCTCGCGAAAGACGATACCCGTGGAAAAAAATATTTTTGCCTCTGTTGGGATTCGAACCACGAACTTCTGGATTAACAGGCGGACATGCTATCCATCACACAACGGGTAATTTGCAATTTTATAAAGAGAGAAAGAAAGTTTAAATAGTGAAAGTTGAAGATATTTTGGAAATAGTGTTGAAGATTAGTTTTTTTTAGAATTGTAAGAAAAGTTTTGAAAGATTGTGGAGTCAGTGGAAGGAGAAATTTCAAATAGAAGCAGAAATCGTCAGACGGACGAAAATTAAGAACATAGCAGGACCATAGCATTTGTGTTGTCAAATTAAGATTCGGCTGATCTTTGCCACCGTAAATTCTCAATAATTGTGAGACATGCGACCCTTATAAATTCGTATTAATTGTCCTTTCGGGAAAGAACAATTAACGTTTCAATTTTCCGGTTGTTTTCTATTGTTTACATTTTTAAACGGTTTGTCTAACCGTCCATCTTGTATCATTTTAGAGTTGAAAAGATTTGGGTTTTTTATCCAACTTTTGTATGGTTTTCCCAACACAATACACTATAAATACCTTTAAATCCTATTTTGGGAATTTAATTGAATTGTTTTTATTCGGCTTTTAACATTTCAGCCTTGATTCTTGGTTTGGAAATCTCACCACAAAACTTCCTGGCGCCCACTTTTCTTTGTACACCCTGTATTTAGAAAATACTTTTAATTCCTATCGTTTTATAATTAAAAAATCGGACTTTTGATTCGCGATCGATCGTTTCATTCGCGCTACGTTATTATTTAATTTATTTGTGAACCCAGCCCAGCTGAGCTTAGACGTGGTGTCAGCAGCTTACCTGCTGAGTTTTACACTTTTACTTATCAGGGCGATTCGTTTGATTACCTCGCAGGTCGCAGCACATCGGTTGTGCATTTATTTTAATTGTTCTAAATTTCGTTTATTTTATTTTATTAATTAGATTCGGAAAATTTAATCTCGTTTAGTAGTTTCGTATTCATCGTAAAGTTAGTTTAATCAGAAATAAAAGTGTAGCATTGTTTATGGGCCCTATTACAATCAAGCAAATGCTTTGAAAAGTCAGCTCGAAAAGATTGGGTCCTTCTCCTTACACCAAAAAACTTTTGCTTGCAGTTATATACTTTATAACTCGCAAATCGAAACCATATAGCTATTGGCGTTCCATGGTACCATTAAACATATTTTGTTTTAACTAAACCTAATTAATTACATCGAAAAAATCCATTTACACTTCATGCACTTAACTACCGCATGCGTGTTAGGTACTAAAAGATAAAAGATTACTTCATGTTCTTTTGTTCACACTCCATGTGAAGTCATTCTTCGAAGCATCAAACTAGTTTTTCTAAAGCTAATGAACTCTGTCTATAGTTTTGGTGTGTATTTAAATCTACATATATATATTCGTCCAACAAAAACCATAAAAATTTAATTTAAATATCATCGCGCATGATATCAAAAATACACATCAAGTTAAATGACAGCAATAATATTTAAACATGCCTTTTATATGCAAATGAGTTATTCACATACGGGTGAAGAAGCGTCATGTTTGAAATTTATTAGCGTTTGCGGTAAACGCCTTCCAACAGTCAATAATTACACAGACACCATTGGACAAATTTCTACAGATGATGAAGATGTAAGAAATTTGATTAAGAAAAGAGATGATTCATCAGCAAACAAAAGAATCTGCTTTTTTTGCGAGAATATTGAGTGAATTTTCAACAATCAATTAGGTACCATAGTTCGTCTTTATAGCATTGACGCTTCCGGTTCAAAGTGAACCTTACTTTAACCAAGATCTTTTAACGACAGTTTCGCATTCTTAGTCAGTAAAAGTCCTCCTGCACTTGGTTGCGTCATCTAAGACGAGTTCTTTACCGTTCCCGAATTTTTCGCAGTGATCATTCGCAATTATATTTGGTATTCAGGAGCGGCTTTGTAAAGTTAGAACGAATTTTTTTAAGCAACTCGTTGTCTTTTTATTTTCATTAAATAACCTTAGGTTTGGGTGTCAACTCTTTTGTTTTTCAACGGAATTAAAATTTGCCTTGTTTTACTAAATACAATTTTGAAATTAAATATGCCTGGTCACCATTAAACTGAAACAATATTGTAAAGGCATCGGTGCGGCGCTCGAAAACCTCAATCGCAGGTTACGTCCATGCCCCTTGTCATCGGAGTTTCCATTCAACTAGCTTAAAATTCTATACCAGATAGTAGGGGAGCCCGAGCCGCTAAATTTGCAGTTACTAAAGCGTCATGGGGACTTATTGGATTGTGAAGTTTACGTTCTAAAACGAAAAAAATTGTATGGCAGTTTTTCATTTTATTGGGGCGATGGGCGTGTATGAGCTTTTAAAAATGTAAAAAAAAACAGATAAATTGAAATACTCGAGCGCGTCAGATTTTCATAGAGTATACGCGCTTTGTCTTTCTGATAACGGATATACACTGCCAACCACTAGGATGAGGCCACAAATTTTGCGATCGATTTTCGCTTTTTATACCTGGTGGAAGTTTTGTACCCGGAAAAGTTTATTATCAGTTAATAGGTACGTATTTTCCCATTACAAATTCATAAATTTGAAGGGTTTATTCGAAACGACTGTTGGAATCTCCCAAGATCAATTAATGAGGTACTGAAAATAGGTATAAAAAGGTGCTCCACTAGGATGAGGCCACTACGAATATTTCCGTGGAGAAGTGCGCAAGTGCGAATTTTTGTATAAAATATCTAATAGAGTGTTAAAAATAACCGTTTTAATTAGTTTGAAGCACACATGGGTTCCAGAAAGACTTTGACAGCGACAGACAGAGCAAAAATAGACGCTTTCAAGGAAACAGGACTTTCAGGCCGTGAAAAAGCAAGGAGAATTAACAGGAGCAAGACAGTCATAAACAATTATCTTGCTGATCCCCTTAACTATGGGGAAAATCAAAAAGGATGCACGGGAAAAGCCACAACACCAAGAGAAAATTGGTCGATTCTACGACTTGCCTCAAATTCTACTCCACCAGCGACTATGATACGGGCCAAAAGCGGAGTTTCAGCCAGCATAACAACGGTTCAAAGAATATTACAAAAAGTAATACTATTCAAAGGAGAAAATTAAAAAAGAAACCAGTTTTGAAGCCAGTACACAAGGAGCATCGCATGAACTTAGCAAGACAGCATGTTGCTTGGAGCAGTCAATGGAAACGCGTTGCCTTTTTGGATGAAAAAAAGTTTAACCTTGACGGTCCTGATAGTCACAACTTCTATTTTCATGACATTAGAATAGATGAGCTTATTTTGGCAAGACATCATAGCCTTACATCAGGTGTAATGGTGTGGGGAGCTATTTTATTACTTTTTTTCATCCAAAAAGGCAACGCGTTTCCATTGACTGCTCCAAGCAACATGCTGTCTTGCTAAGTTCATGCGATGCTCCTTGTGTACTGGCTTCAAAACTGGTTTCTTTTTTAATTTTCTCCTTTGAATAGTATTACTTTTTGTAATATTCTTTGAACCGTTGTTATGCTGGCTGAAACTCCGCTTTTGGCCCGTATCATAGTCGCTGGTGGAGTAGAATTTGAGGCAAGTCGTAGAATCGACCAATTTTCTCTTGGTGTTGTGGCTTTTCCCGTGCATCCTTTTTGATTTTCCCCATAGTTAAGGGGATCAGCAAGATAATTGTTTATGACTGTCTTGCTCCTGTTAATTCTCCTTGCTTTTTCACGGCCTGAAAGTCCTGTTTCCTTGAAAGCGTCTATTTTTGCTCTGTCTGTCGCTGTCAAAGTCTTTCCGGAACCCATGTGTGCCTCAAACTAATTAAAACGGTTATTTTTAACACTCTATTAGATATTTTATACAAAAATTCGCACTTGCGCACTTCTGCACGGAAATATTCGTAGTGGCCTCATCCTAGTGGAGCACCTTTTTATACCTATTTTCAGTACCTCATTAATTGATCTTGGGAGATTCCAACAGTCGTTTCGAATAAACCCTTCAAATTTATGAATTTGTAATGGGAAAATACGTACCTATTAACTGATAATAAACTTTTCCGGGTACAAAACTTCTACCAGGTATAAAAAGCGAAAATCGATCGCAAAATTTGTGGCCTCATCCTAGTGGTTGGCAGTGTATATTAATCTGACGATTTACGGGGGGCAAATGGCCGTAAAGAGAGGTTAAAAAAAAAAAAGTTATTCGAGCGTGTCAGATTTTCAAAGTGAATGTTAAGTGTACTCTAAAAAGTGTATATTTCAATAATCTGACAATTTGAGTGGGGCGATCAGTCATGGCTGATTTTTAAAAATGTAAAAAAAAAAAACGTGACCTTGAAATACTCGAGCGCGTCAGATTTTTATACAGAGTGATCAACTTGATGTCTTCGTCCTCCAGGATGATAATCTGACAATTATATGGGGGCATACTCTTAGTCTGACAATTTTAAAGTAACAATTCTTTGTTGTTTCTATTTTTTATTACTGGATGCAATAAGAAAAACATGTAGACATGTATATATGAAATTCGATCATTTTTTATTTCAAAAGAAAGTACACAATATTAACAAAAAAAAAGTTAACCTTCATCCTCACTGGATTCGTCTTCGAAATCGGTTTCCACTTCTTCGGCTTCCTGGACCTCCTCGTCATCTCGTTCTTCTATAAGAAAGAATGGTTATGAAATGATACTTCAGAATCTTGTATTCGTTTTAAGATATAATAGTATTAAAAAGGAAACATACCTGATTCAAAAGTATCTCCAGAAATGTCAGGTGTTACGACGATATCTTGGTATGCTTCAGGAAGTTGGTTTCCTACGAACCAAGTAGGCTCCAATTTTCCATCCACATTTGTCCATCCGCAGTTTGTTGGTGACATCTCCGTAAGAGTACGATTGTGCGCATTTCTCCACAAGCATGCGATGTATTTTGTTCGCAATAATTGTTGCTGTAGCTCTGATCGGCAAGGCGGCAAATTACAAGCGTCGTAATTACGCACATTTAATGAGAAGGGCTGAGACGTATCAGTTACTTTGTACGTTTTATTAAATATTTCCATCCTCGCTCTATTTACATTGGCTTGTTTTTTTAATCCGTACAAATGGCAGATGAAAGATTCCATGGTGGAAGATAATGTTTCAATATTATAAGCTTCACAGCCCAAGTTTGCGAAAGCTTGTTGAAAAGCAACAGATCCCATTAAAATTTCTAAAGGTCTTTTTTTGCCTCGTCTGTAAAAAGCTGGGTTGTAATCACATCCCGTTAGCGCATGAAGAGCTGGCAGTGCTTGTGAGACAAGTGGGCCCAATTTCCCAGAAAGAGTGGAAATGTCGATATATCGGCGTGCATTACCTACTCCCAGATCAAACCAGACTTTTACCGAAGAATTCATATGTTCCATGTTGGCTAACATAATTACAACGATGTCTGTATCGGAAGTTCTAATAGTAACAGTAGAATTTTCTTTCATTTGACAAGCCACAAATACAGCTTTTGTATCCGCTTCCTCATGATCGGGACATGACAGTTCTTGATCAATAACTCGCGATACTCTATTATCGATAACAGAGTATACGTAACATAAATCGTGAATCAGCAATATTTTCTTTTTACCAATTATCGATTTCATCTCCTGGTAAGTCCAATGCTCGATAAGAAATTTAACTAAAGCTTCTTTAAACTTTATGTTTTTTAAATCTTTTGAGAAATCAGAGGTTCTACTTTGTTGAGGACCAGCAATATAAAAATCTTTGCCATCCGTATTGCGTCGAAGAGCATGCTCACAATCTTTTATTGAAGGTGTGAAGTAACGATCAAATATAATGGCTATACTTTCTGACGAAGTTGTTACAAGAGTTTGCAGAATCTTCTTCGATAAATCGCCAAAACTGCGTGGCATTTGTTTGAAAGTATTTAAAAAAAAGAAGCCATCTACTATAAAACAATCTATTGGGCGTGGCGGTTGTACCATTTCCATTTCTTCAATTTTCTTTTCTAGTTCTTGCACAAGTACTGATTTTGCTGTCTTATTAAAAGAACCATCTATATGACATAGTGATAGCGGAACTGGTGTTATCGGAAAACGCAGTACTTTTTCAAGATCTAAGATTGTAATCAGAGATAGAGCTAATAATCTACCGAATAGATCCCGCTGTTAACTATTTTTTTACTGTTACATAAGCTTTTGACCGCTAGACCTAAGGTAATGTGCTTCGAAGTTTTGATTTTATGGCTGGAAGCAGCATATATCATGTCTTGACCAATCGAAAATATTGCGAGATCGTTATTAGCTTTTCTTTTTTCACGTCTTTTTCTTGATAAATGCGAAACGTCGCCCATAACAAATGATTCCAAGAAGCACGTTAAAAGCTCTGGCACATAATCGCATTCACCTTTAATCAAGTCTTCAGCAGTGCAATCTTCTGGCAATTTTCTGGTTGTAGAACTTAAAATCTCTTCTCGAAGTTGTACTGCAACCGAACGAATTGTCTCCTTCATTGACATGCTTTTAAATAAATGATGATATGTGACAAGGTCAACTGAAAACGGAGCAAGAAACTTTTTTTTTCAGAAAAAATAATTTTGATCTGCTTGGAAAAGTTTGCATGATTTTATATTCTAAGTGACGATCTGAAAATGAAGTGCTGTTTATGGAGTCTGAAAACAACTTGCATTGTTCAGTGAATAATCGGTAATATTCTCTTTTGACATAGTCAAAAAACAGGCATTCGTTTTTTTGTATCACGTATTCCTCCAAAATTTCACACAGCAGTTCATAAGCTGTGTTTGAAGCCTGTCGTTTTTTAACAAAATCGCTTTCTTCTTTTTTATTAATGTCACGCAAGTATAGATCCTTGCAGCATTTGTGGTAGGGAATTGCGGAGCTATCCGTAAAAGAACTGATTTTTTCCAACATTTCGATGTCGTTGTGTTCTGTAGCTGCACTTTTTAACAATTCAATTGTCCTCAATTTATTCTCTGCTAATGGCACTTTGCGACCATGACGCTTTTTTCGTGATTTGTTGCAAATAAAACACTCCCTGACTAACAAATCTTCATTAATGACCCGTTCATCATCATTTAACGGATCATCACAATCGTCCAAATATGGTTCAGGGTTGTTTGATGGACCCGCTCTGAAACTGTTTGACCTATAATTAGGAGTGGGATTTAATATCTTCACAATGATGAGAACTGTTATTTTTGGCTGACTTTTAAAGTAAATATAATTAACGATGTCAAATATTTTATGTTAGGTACAGACAAAATATGGATAGATAAAGAAAATTGTTGAATGAAAACCGTTCAATATATGATTTTAAAAAGCCGTTATTTCAAAATGAATATGTCGAAATCATTGAAACAAATAAGTTATTATTTTTTTAGAAATTCAATAAAATTTTTTTTTTATTAAAATCTAAGGAAATAAAATTTTCTTAACAACACTGAAATATATGATACATAATAAATAATCAATTACATCAACACTTACTCGTCTATTGAACCAACACCCGATATTGTAAGAATGCTAGAAGTAGAAAGCTCGAGATTTTCTTCAACACGTTCTGGTGCATCAACACTTTCCGGAGCAATTTCATTTTGCCTTAGGAAATCGGACGGTACTTTAATTGCTGTGAATAGTTTATAGCACTGAGTGTGATAGCCATCATTTAACGAGGTTTCTTCAGAAAGTTCAACTGTAGCATAAACGCTGCTAGATCGTCTTAAAGCAGGTTTCAATCTTCGATACTGCAAAATCGTCATACACTTTCTTAAAGTTTCTAGTTTAAACTTTTTGACTTTAACACCACTTTTTTTTTTATAAAATACACATTCACTTAAATCACTCATTATTGTAATGGGATGCGAAGCTTATCGCATGAAATTCGCAAAATAACTGACAAACAAATCAAAGCACCTAGCATCCACCCACCAATAACGTGACTATTGTGATCAGCTGAGATGGCATCATGTCAGCATACGCTGTAGTGCAGTAGGTGCGAGAGAGTAAGAGATAAAGAAAGAGTGAAAGAGAAGTGGGGCGCGGAATGGCAAATACACAGCTCTGAGAATGTTTTAAATTCAGCTTTTATTGACGATTTTACCTAATCGCCCCAACCAAAATGTCAGATTATATGTTTTCCGTAATCCTGATAAAATTACCTTCAAAATAAAAAAAAAATTAATCGCGCTCGAGTATTTCGAAACATCGATTTTTTTTTACATCTTTGTGACTCTCCTACTTACGAAGGCCCCGCTCAAATTGTCAGATTATTGAAATATACACTCTTCTCGATGTAATCAACCTACCATTTCTTAATCTGACGCGCTCGAGTATTTCCGATGATCGACTTTTTTTTACTAATCTGACGGGCTGCCCTCAGCGAACGCCCCAACACTAAGGTTTTATATATGGTAGGAGTACATTACAGGGTGCAAGGTACCTCCCCATATGATTTTCTGACGCGCTCGAGTAACGCGCGAAATCCCCTCTTGGGCTCCCCTACTAAGATGTTACCTGAATCATCAACCAATCAACCCCAGTGATAAATCTTAAAAATTCAGCAATGAAATCAAAATGGGAAATGCAAGCGAGCTACAGACAGACAAAGACTGACTTTAAAATTGAAGGAACAGGAAAACAACCAGAACATTTTCAACGGCTGAGACAAACTCATTGATGAACATTAGTGAGTTTAAAAAATTTTGTGTACATATGTACATAAGATCCTCAATCATCCACACGTATGCCTTCGAAAGTTTCTGTTGTATGAGTTTCGCCTGTGTTAGATGCCGTGATTGTGGATCGAATGACTTTTCGAAGTCCACTAGCTCAATATTCAAATTCTGTAAGGAATCACTACTTTTCTAAATTAATATCCTTATGTTTCTAATTGCATCTGTTGTTGACTTGCGGCAGTAAACTACACCGAAAAAAAAAACGTTGGTTGAATCAACAATCTTTCATTGTTGGCCAACGAATCCCAAAAAATAGTGATATCAACCAAGCTTTGTGGTGATATCAACAAAGGCGTCATTGTTGATTCAACGAATGGAGGATTGTTGGCAAAAAATACCCAAAACTTGAAAAAACTGATCACGAACGTTTGTTGATTTCACCAAGGTGCTTTGTTGATTGCATTGTTGATCAATCACAAACGTGGTAAAACGTGATCAATAAAAAATGATCACGTTCGTGATCCAACAATCAAGGTTTCTTGGTGAAATCAACTAATAAACGTTGTAAAAGCTTTGTTGTATACGAATGGTTCATCTAAAGTACATAACAAATATATAATAAGATAAAAAAAAATTAAAACTGATCACGTTCGTGATCAACCAACCAAGTTTTCATGGTGAAATCAACCAATAAACGTTGTAAAAGCTATGTTATAAACGAATGGTTCATCTTAAGCACAAAACAAATATTAAATAGATAAAAAAAAATAAAAAAACTGATCACGTTCGTGATCAACCAACCAAGTTTTCATGGTGAAATCAACCAATAAACGTTGTAAAAGCTATTTTATAAACGAATGGTTCATCTTAAGCACAAAACAAATATTAAATAGATAAAAAAAAAATAAAACTGATCACGTTCGTGATCAACCAACCAAGTTTTCATGGTGAAATCAACCAATAAACGTTGTAAAAGCTATGTTATAAACGAATGGTTCATCTTAAGCACAAAACAAATATTAAATAGATAAAAAAAATAAAACTGATCACGTTCGTGATCAACCAACCAAGTTTTCATGGTGAAATCAACCAATAAACGTTGTAAAAGCTATGTAATAAACGAATGGTTCATCTTAAGCACAAAACAAATATTAAATAGATAAAAAAAAAATAAAACTGATCACGTTCGTGATCAACCAACCAAGTTTTCATGGTGAAATCAACCAATAAACGTTGTAAAAGCTATGTAATAAACGAATGGTTCATCTTAAGCACAAAACAAATATTAAATAGATAAAAAAAATAAAACTGATCACGTTCGTGATCAACCAACCAAGTTTTCATGGTGAAATCAACCAATAAACGTTGTAAAAGCTATGTTATAAACGAATGGTTCATCTTAAGCACAAAACAAATATTAAATAGATAAAAAAAAAAATAAAACTGATCACGTTCGTGATCAACCAACCAAGTTTTCATGGTGAAATCAACCAATAAACGTTGTAAAAGCTATGTTATAAACGAATGGTTCATCTTAAGCACAAAACAAATATTAATTAGATAAAAAAAAATAAAACTGATCACGTTCGTGATCAACCAACCAAGTTTTCATGGTGAAATCAACCAATAAACGTTGTAAAAGCTATGTTATAAACGAATGGTTCATCTTAAGCACAAAACAAATTTTAAATATATAAAAAAAAATAAAAAAACTGATCACGTTCGTGATCAACCAACCAAGTTTTCATGGTGAAATCAACCAATAAACGTTGTAAAAGCTATTTTATAAACGAATGGTTCATCTTAAGCACAAAACAAATATTAAATAGATAAAAAAAAAATAAAACTGATCACGTTCGTGATCAACCAACCAAGTTTTCATGGTGAAATCAACCAATAAACGTTGTAAAAGCTATGTTATAAACGAATGGTTCATCTTAAGCACAAAACAAATATTAAATAGATAAAAAAAATAAAACTGATCACGTTCGTGATCAACCAACCAAGTTTTCATGGTGAAATCAACCAATAAACGTTGTAAAAGCTATGTAATAAACGAATGGTTCATCTTAAGCACAAAACAAATATTAAATAGATAAAAAAAAATAAAACTGATCACGTTCGTGATCAACCAACCAAGTTTTCATGGTGAAATCAACCAATAAACGTTGTAAAAGCTATGTAATAAACGAATGGTTCATCTTAAGCACAAAACAAATATTAAATAGATAAAAAAAATAAAACTGATCACGTTCGTGATCAACCAACCAAGTTTTCATGGTGAAATCAACCAATAAACGTTGTAAAAGCTATGTTATAAACGAATGGTTCATCTTAAGCACAAAACAAATATTAAATAGATAAAAAAAAAAATAAAACTGATCACGTTCGTGATCAACCAACCAAGTTTTCATGGTGAAATCAACCAATAAACGTTGTAAAAGCTATGTTATAAACGAATGGTTCATCTTAAGCACAAAACAAATATTAATTAGATAAAAAAAAATAAAACTGATCACGTTCGTGATCAACCAACCAAGTTTTCATGGTGAAATCAACCAATAAACGTTGTAAAAGCTTTGTTATAAACGAATGGTTCATCTTAAGCACAAAACAAATATAAATTAGATAAAAAAAAATAAAACTGATCACGTTCGTGATCAACCAACCAAGTTTTCATGGTGAAATCATCCAATAAACGTTGTAAAAGCTATGTTATAAACGAATGGTTCATCTTAAGCACAAAACAAATATTAAATAGATAAAAAAAATAAAACTGATCACGTTCGTGATCAACCAACCAAGTTTTCACGGTGAAATCAACCAATAAACGTTGTAAAAGCTATGTTATAAACGAATGGTTCATCTTAAGCACAAAACAAATATTAAATAGATAAAAAAAAAAAAAAAACTGATCACGTTCGTGATCAACCAACCAAGTTTTCACGGTGAAATCAACCAATAAACGTTGTAAAAGCTATGTTATGCATCCCCAGAACAAACAACTTTTTTTTGTGTAGCTGTGACATTTTTTGGGGTTATCCTGAAAACCTGACGTGATTGGGCAAAATGGACTTCGGATTCGGTTTCAGCGATCCGAAAAACATATTATAACTTAGTCGCACCACCAGGTCACACTTTTTTTTTGTGTGGCTGTGTAATTGAAACTTATCGCGTTTTGCCAGTAGAAAGGTACAAAACAATATCAAATATTGTACTTCAATAATAATGTGTGTATGTAGTTAAATTTAGTTACAATACTATCATTATGAACGACACATTTATAAATCCAAAATAATATTTATCATATCCTTTTTTTTCCTATTCTTCGAAAAAGAATAAATTTTTGATTTAATGAAGTTTAAACGCGGCCTTAAACTCAGTCAATGCATTCAGTGATCACGAACGTGGTTTTTTCTTGGTTGGCCAACCCACGTTCGTTGTTGAAACCGACGCGACACGCCATATTTAAATTATAACGCGGTATACCTACACGAAATGTTTGCAATGTGAAAATGAAATACACATACACATACAATGGAAAATTAGCTCATCCTCGCCATATTTTTTGCCGGCAACAAGAAAATTTAAGGCCCCGTAACAACTTGTCCATAAATAGATTTCACAGATTTCTTGTGC
The DNA here is from genome assembly GCA_914767635.1 of Melanostoma mellinum. NCBI lineage: Eukaryota > Metazoa > Arthropoda > Insecta > Diptera > Syrphidae > Melanostoma > Melanostoma mellinum. Next base: position 76,986,156 of record OU612058.1, on the reverse strand, counting down.
TGAAGAAAACTTATACTAATTCTTTTCCCACGTTATGTGGAAAAACATGTTTATATGATTTATTTTTTAAATTAGCTTAGCTAAATTTTACATAGTTTCGTAGAAAAAAGTCAAAATTCCTCGTTTCGAGGTAACTGTGAACACTTTCTGAGGTTATCTTGAAAACCTGACGTGATCGAGTGAAACGGACTTCGGAATCGTTTTCAGTGACCGAAAAAACATATTATTAACATAGTTGCATCCCCAGAACAAACAACTTTTTTTTGTGTAGCTGTGACATTTTTTGGGGTTATCCTGAAAACCTGACGTGATTGGGCAAAATGGACTTCGGATTCGGTTTCAGCGATCCGAAAAACATATTATAACTTAGTCGCACCACCAGGTCACACTTTTTTTTTGTGTGGCTGTGTAATTGAAACTTATCGCGTTTTGCCAGTAGAAAGGTACAAAACAATATCAAATATTGTACTTCAATAATAATGTGTGTATGTAGTTAAATTTAGTTACAATACTATCATTATGAACGACACATTTATAAATCCAAAATAATATTTATCATATCCTTTTTTTTCCTATTCTTCGAAAAAGAATAAATTTTTGATTTAATGAAGTTTAAACGCGGCCTTAAACTCAGTCAACGCATTCAGTGATCACGAACGTGGTTTTTTCTAGGTTGGCCAACCCACGTTCGTTGTTGAAACCGACGCGACACGCCATATTTAAATTATAACGCGGTATACCTACACGAAATGTTTGCAATGTGAAAATGAAATACACATACACATACAATGGAAAATTAGCTCATCCTCGCCATATTTTTTGCCGGCAACAAGAAAATTTAAGGCCCCGTAACAACTTGTCCATAAATAGATTTCACAGATTTCTTGTGCTGAAGAAAACTTATACTAATTCTTTTCCCACGTTATGTGGAAAAACATGTTTATATGATTTATTTTTTAAATTAGCTTAGCTAAATTTTACATAGTTTCGTAGAAAAAAGTCAAAATTCCTCGTTTCGAGGTAACTGTGAACACTTTCTGAGGTTATCTTGAAAACCTGACGTGATCGAGTGAAATGGACTTCGGAATCGTTTTCAGTGACCGAAAAAACATATTATTAACATAGTTGCATCCCCAGAACAAACAACTTTTTTTTGTGTAGCTGTGACATTTTTTGGGGTTATCCTGAAAACCTGACGTGATTGGGCAAAATGGACTTCGGATTCGGTTTCAGCGATCCGAAAAACATATTATAACTTAGTCGCACCACCAGGTCACACTTTTTTTTTGTGTGGCTGTGTAATTGAAACTTATCGCGTTTTGCCAGTAGAAAGGTACAAAACAATATCAAATATTGTACTTCAATAATAATGTGTGTATGTAGTTAAATTTAGTTACAATACTATCATTATGAACGACACATTTATAAATCCAAAATAATATTTATCATATCCTTTTTTTTCCTATTCTTCGAAAAAGAATAAATTTTTGATTTAATGAAGTTTAAACGCGGCCTTAAACTCAGTCAATGCATTCAGTGATCACGAACGTGGTTTTTTCTTGGTTGGCCAACCCACGTTCGTTGTTGAAACCGACGCGACACGCCATATTTAAATTATAACGCGGTATACCTACACGAAATGTTTGCAATGTGAAAATGAAATACACATACACATACAATGGAAAATTAGCTCATCCTCGCCATATTTTTTGCCGGCAACAAGAAAATTTAAGGCCCCGTAACAACTTGTCCATAAATAGATTTCACAGATTTCTTGTTCTGAAGAAAACTTATACTAATTCTTTTCCCACGTTATGTGGAAAAACATGTTTATATGATTTATTTTTTAAATTAGCTTAGCTAAATTTTACATAGTTTCGTAGAAAAAAGTCAAAATTCCTCGTTTCGAGGTAACTGTGAACACTTTCTGAGGTTATCTTGAAAACCTGACGTGATCGAGTGAAACGGACTTCGGAATCGTTTTCAGTGACCGAAAAAACATATTATTAACATAGTTGCATCCCCAGAACAAACAACTTTTTTTTGTGTAGCTGTGACATTTTTTGGGGTTATCCTGAAAACCTGACGTGATTGGGCAAAATGGACTTCGGATTCGGTTTCAGCGATCCGAAAAACATATTATAACTTAGTCGCACCACCAGGTCACACTTTTTTTTGTGTGGCTGTGTAATTGAAACTTATCGCGTTTTGCCAGTAGAAAGGTACAAAACAATATCAAATATTGTACTTCAATAATAATGTGTGTATGTAGTTAAATTTAGTTACAATACTATCATTATGAACGACACATTTATAAATCCAAAATAATATTTATCATATCCTTTTTTTTCCTATTCTTCGAAAAAGAATAAATTTTTGATTTAATGAAGTTTAAACGCGGCCTTAAACTCAGTCAATGCATTCAGTGATCACGAACGTGGTTTTTTCTTGGTTGGCCAACCCACGTTCGTTGTTGAAACCGACGCGACACGCCATATTTAAATTATAACGCGGTATACCTACACGAAATGTTTGCAATGTGAAAATGAAATACACATACACATACAATGGAAAATTAGCTCATCCTCGCCATATTTTTTGCCGGCAACAAGAAAATTTAAGGCCCCGTAACAACTTGTCCATAAATAGATTTCACAGATTTCTTGTGCTGAAGAAAACTTATACTAATTCTTTTCCCACGTTATGTGGAAAAACATGTTTATATGATTTATTTTTTAAATTAGCTTAGCTAAATTTTACATAGTTTCGTAGAAAAAAGTCAAAATTCCTCGTTTCGAGGTAACTGTGAACACTTTCTGAGGTTATCTTGAAAACCTGACGTGATCGAGTGAAACGGACTTCGGAATCGTTTTCAGTGACCGAAAAAACATATTATTAACATAGTTGCATCCCCAGAACAAACAACTTTTTTTTGTGTAGCTGTGACATTTTTTGGGGTTATCCTGAAAACCTGACGTGATTGGGCAAAATGGACTTCGGATTCGGTTTCAGCGATCCGAAAAACATATTATAACTTAGTCGCACCACCAGGTCACACTTTTTTTTTGTGTGGCTGTGTAATTGAAACTTATCGCGTTTTGCCAGTAGAAAGGTACAAAACAATATCAAATATTGTACTTTAATAATAATGTGTGTATGTAGTTAAATTTAGTTACAATACTATCATTATGAACGACACATTTATAAATCCAAAATAATATTTATCATATCCTTTTTTTTCCTATTCTTCGAAAAAGAATAAATTTTTGATTTAATGAAGTTTAAACGCGGCCTTAAACTCAGTCAATGCATTCAGTGATCACGAACGTGGTTTTTTCTTGGTTGGCCAACCCACGTTCGTTGTTGAAACCGACGCGACGCGCCAAATCAAACATGTAAATGTATGCGATTTCATTTCATGTTAGATTAGTCTTTAGTATAGTTCGTCTTCGTTTCGTGCCGTGCAGTGCAGTGTCAAGAAAAAGTTTTTAATTGTGGCCTTAAAAAGGCAATTTAATTGCATTAAATAATTAATAACATTATATTTCAAGTAAGTACCATCAATTAACTAGTATGTTTAAGAAAAAAGAACAAGTGCTATGTCAATCTTTTTGATTTCTTGGCAAAAAAAAAATCACATTTTTGTTCGCAAAAAATGATGCTTTTGCAAACAATATAAAATTTTTCATCAAAAGATGGACATTGCATTATGTCGTTCTTGTTATTATATAGGAATTCTGAGATTCAGTTTATGAACTTTTTTTGATTTCTTGGCAAAAGAAAAATTATATTTTCTATGCAAAAAGTGATGCCTCTGCAAAAAATATAAATTCATCATCAAAAGATGGAGACTTTCCCATACCGAATTCTGAATTTGAAGATGAAAATGGTCTCAATCGATAGATACGCGTTAATAAAGCACAAATAAACAGTTTTTTTTTTTGTCTGAAATTAATATTTTTATTTTTTGAGGACATTTTGAGTTTTGAATATATATACCCAGTAGTGTTTCCTCACTATTTAACAGCTAAAACAAAGAAAATAAAAAAAAACATAGAATCCGGTATAGGAAAGTCGCCCCTTTGTTACTTTCATTACTGCAATCTACTTATCTATTCAATTTTTTTGTTTGCAGATAAATTTTCACCTGTAAAGGACAGAAACAAAAAAATTTCGCGGGTAAGTCATTCAGATGTTCTAGTTCTAAGTCCTTCATATTATTATTAATATCAAATCTTTTGCTTCGAAAATATGGAGTAAATAATTTTTTGTTTTCGTCGAAAAATTGTGGTCTATAGTTGTGATCAGTGCTGCCACCTGCCACCCTTCGAACAATTTAGCGCAGTATATTCGACAAAAAAGCGCAGTAGATTGAAATAAAGCGCAGTAGATTTTAAAATATGCAATACCAATAGATACAAAAAGCCAACAAAAAATTGCGTGTGTATTTACTAAGAATTAAGTTTTCCTTCGGCTATTTTGGTCACTTTAATCGTTGCAATGAACAAAAGGCTGTTACATTAGCTTTTCCCGACGTTTCGGCAGGGTTTGCTGCCTTCCTCAAGGGAACTTTATTGCACATGAAATATAAAACACATAGTACAATATTATGGACAACAAGAATAAGAAAAATTTACAATTTAACAATTAAATTTTTTAAAAATTTACAAAAACAACTCCTAACTAAGAAGTTAAGTCTGTAACTAAAAGAAAGAGAAAGAGAAAAGTTTTATGAGGCAACAAGCGAGCAGTATACAGATGATATACTCTGTGTGTCTTGCTTGCGATTCATATTGTTTTGATTTTAAAATTGAAAGCATTATATTTCAAGTAAGTACCATCAATAAACCAGTATGTTTAAAAATAAAGAACAAGCGCTATGTCAATTTTTTTGATTTGTTGGCAAAAAAAAATCACATTTTCTATGCAAAAAATAATGCCTTTGCAAAAAATATAAAAATCTTCATCAAAAGATGGACATTGGATCATGTCGTTCTTGTTTTTATATAGGCATTCTGAGATTCAGTTTATGAACTTTTTTTGATTTCTTGGCAAAAGAAAAATTATATTTTCTATGCAAAAAGTGATGCCTCTGCAAAAAATATAAATTCATCATCAAAAGATGGAGACTTTCCCATACCGAATTCTGAATTTGAAGATGAAAATGGTCTCAATCGATAGATACGCGTTAATAAAGCACAAATAAACAGTTTTTTTTTTTGTCTGAAATTAATATTTTTATTTTTTGAGGACATTTTGAGTTTTGAATATATATACCCAGTAGTGTTTCCTCACTATTTAACAGCTAAAACAAAGAAAATAAAAAAAAACATAGAATCCGGTATAGGAAAGTCGCCCCTTTGTTACTTTCATTACTGCAATCTACTTATCTATTCAATTTTTTTGTTTGCAGATAAATTTTCACCTGTAAAGGACAGAAACAAAAAAATTTCGCGGGTAAGTCATTCAGATGTTCTAGTTCTAAGTCCTTCATATTATTATTAATATCAAATCTTTTGCTTCGAAAATATGGAGTAAATAATTTTTTGTTTTCGTCGAAAAATTGTGGTCTATAGTTGTGATCAGTGCTGCCACCTGCCACCCTTCGAACAATTTAGCGCAGTATATTCGACAAAAAAGCGCAGTAGATTGAAATAAAGCGCAGTAGATTTTAAAATATGCAATACCAATAGATACAAAAAGCCAACAAAAAATTGCGTGTGTATTTACTAAGAATTAAGTTTTCCTTCGGCTATTTTGGTCACTTTAATCGTTGCAATGAACAAAAGGCTGTTACATTAGCTTTTCCCGACGTTTCGGCAGGGTTTGCTGCCTTCCTCAAGGGAACTTTATTGCACATGAAATATAAAACACATAGTACAATATTATGGACAACAAGAATAAGAAAAATTTACAATTTAACAATTAAATTTTTTAAAAATTTACAAAAACAACTCCTAACTAAGAAGTTAAGTCTGTAACTAAAAGAAAGAGAAAGAGAAAAGTTTTATGAGGCAACAAGCGAGCAGTATACAGATGATATACTCTGTGTGTCTTGCTTGCGATTCATATTGTTTTGATTTTAAAATTGAAAGCATTATATTTCAAGTAAGTACCATCAATAAACCAGTATGTTTAAAAATAAAGAACAAGCGCTATGTCAATTTTTTTGATTTGTTGGCAAAAAAAAATCACATTTTCTATGCAAAAAATAATGCCTTTGCAAAAAATATAAAAATCTTCATCAAAAGATGGACATTGGATCATGTCGTTCTTGTTTTTATATAGGCATTCTGAGATTCACAAAGTTAGTGATTCTGATGTTCTAGTTCTAAATCCTTCATTTTAATAATTTTTGATAATTTGAGGACTATAGAATTATAATCTTTTGCTTCGAAAATATGGAGTTAGTAATCGAATAAATCCGGAGAATGACCCTTCTCTATTGAATGGGCCGCCAATGCGGTTTTAGCTGGGTTACTGATATTGATGTCAGATTTGGACAATCTTTGGTGCAAGAATTGTTTGGTGGTTCCGATGTAACAAAGGTTACATGGTTCGTCAGGTTTACGTTTGCAGTTTATTTTATAAGTAACGTCAGTGCGATTATCTTTGTCCATTTTGATCTTTAGTTTGGTGAAAAGGTGTCTAATGGCACTTTCCATTGGTTTCACTTTTGGAAGCACTCATTTTAAAAACCAATGGAAAACCCAAAATAATTTCTGTTCAGTTTAACGTAATTGCCTTTGTGTGAGTGAAACACCTATGGCTCTTAAAAAATATTCCTTGAAGAAAATTTTCTTTTTGACATTTGAGTAACATGTTGTGTTAGTGCTTCTTGAGTCGATTCTCATTTCAAATCGAGAAGCGGCTGTCACTCCTCAGAATCATGAGAAGCGATCTTTTTGCACCAATGGAACGGTTTGAGAATGCTTCTGAACGCTCCTGGACGGTTCTTTTCGTCCAATGGAAAGTGCCATAAGTGTCTGGTTAGATTTGAAAGCCAATCGGACATCATTGATGTTCTTGGTGACAACTTGCTTAAAACTCTCAGCCAGTTTTGGAACATAAACAATGCTTTTGAAGAATCCTTTTTGAAACCAATCACACAACAATTGAGTGTCCATACGGTGAACTGTAGTTTTTAATGGAATCCGTAAGGACGTCTGATTAACTTCCGGTCCAAACAAGCCAAACACATAATCTTTAACACAGCACCCATTTAAATTATCAAAGTTTTCACGTTGAGTGACGAAATATACTTTTTTTTCAAAATTCTAAAATGAGGAGTAGATTGGTTTTGCTGCGCAGTATATTTTCGTTTGGGCCAAAACGCAGTAGATCTACTGCTATAGTAGTAGGGTGGCAGCGCTGTAAATGTGATTCAGTCTTAGGTTCAAAAAATTTTCATTTGCATAAAAAAACATGACGGAAAATAATATTAAAGTTCTCTTCTAGTGTAATTTGGTTGCATTGGTACAAACGCAATGGAGATTTTTACACAATTTGCTGATGATGAATTCTCTGAGGAACTAGATCATGAAACTGAAAAAAATCAACTTGAACCCACTTATACTACGCTTCATAATAAATTTAATAATGGTGAAATCCCAAAATCTAATTTCGATGAAGATGAAGATAGTAATGATATTGATGGCGCCAGTAAAGAAGTAGTAGAAGAAATATTAGATTGTGAACTATTTAATTTGCTCTCTTCTTGGGGATTTGTTGATTTATATGATCATTTTATAAATCTTAAGCTAAGCGTTGACATCTTAAAGTATATATCCAATGAAGACCTAAAAGAAGTTTTTGCAGATAAATCACTTGGAATAAGAGTTGAATTTAAACATAAACTTCATACGTGGCGAAGAGAAAATGTAATATACTTAATGAAACTTTAATTAACTCGACGTTTAATTGATTTCTTTTAGAACATTGAAACCGATTTCGATCCATCGATAGAAATATTAAATAGTAATTAAGATTTTAGTAGAAGAGGAAGTAAGAAAACGCCTAGCAGCAAACAGTTTGTTCCGATTTGCATAGCGAGTCTTCAGCAATTTCATTGTCACCAGCTCCTTCATCCATTGCTTCAATTTCAAATCCTTCATCACCCAGTATTGGCTTTGGGAATTTCGTAAATTAATTTAGTTATAGCCTCTTTTCACTACAGCCAATTGAGATAATTTCGCAAATTATATCATTTCGAATGTAAAATCGTATAGGAAATTAAGTTAATTTGAAATTAGAACTCATCTAATTTGCGAAATCATCTCTCTTGGGTCTTGGATCACTTTTAAGTTTAAACGTGTAATAATTTTTTTTGAATCCTCATTTAGGATATCGATAAATAATAATAATATAATAATGTAATAATTTTTTTTTAATCATCATTTAGGATATCGATAAAATACTAAATTCGTTCCCATCGGGAAACTTCGTCATCAAGGAGTTCAAAAAGTATAAGAAAATTGGTGATTCCTCTCGAACTATTTTAATAGATTGCTTGACAAATTGGCTTTTAGCAAAAAAAGAATCAATAACTCGCCGAGATTTTCAATTTATTTCCACACAAATACATGATCGATTTGACGAAGACCCCGTAAGTTTATAATTCTGAATATACCTTAAAAAAAAATATATATATATATAAACGAAAGCTGTGTTCAAATGTAGCCCTTATCAAGTGGAAAATACTGTAATTGTTGAAGTACATGGGAATATAGTAATAAATAGAACTAAAACAATGTATTTTTGATTTACTTTATATTAATGAAGTGAATTTAAGAATCTTTTGTTGATTTTTGTTTTCATTGGCAGGCTATTCTGGTTAATTTTCAATTAAATGCAAATAAAAAAAAATTAGTTCATCTTTTCCCAACGTTTCGTCGTTATTCGCGACTTCTTCAGAGGTTTCTTAATAGATATTTTTTTTTAGTTTGAGTTTACATAATTTTATAGCATTTTTTGTTTTGGAATTGTATTAACAGTAAGCAGTAGGTATATATATAAATACATAATTTAATAAATTAACATTAAAAAAAGAGATTAATAGATTAAAAAGACAAACAAAAAATTATCACAGTGTAGTTGAAATCAGGTAGTTATTTATTGTTAATACGTAGCTTACTAGGCTACGCATTTTCAATTGAATAAGTACCAGATGAAACAAAATTTTTTTTATTTGCATTTAATTTAAAACCAAAATAGCCTGGCTATTAAAAAATAAATCTACAAATATACGTTTGAAAATTTGGTCGCTAACAAAATTCATATACATACACATTTTTGCCTTAATTCGGACAAAGAACATATACTTTACAAAACCCAACAGCGGGTCAAAAGGAAATCCTTCTGGAAGATTATACTGTCGATACTATAACATAAAGCGTCGTTATAGGAAAATTGGTTTTGATACACAGGAAAAGGAAGCACAATCTATTTCTGGTTCAATGCTTGCAAATCCTTTTCCAGACGAAGAAGACATTGAGTTTTTAAATAGTATGTTTCTTTTAGTTTGAGTTTCAATAGTTTGATTTTAATTTAGTTCTCTTTCAATTATGATTTTTTGCTAAAGATGACTTTTTGGCGGATGTGAAATGGCTTCAAATTTATAAAGAGCCTTGGGAAGAAATCAAATCTAAATGGCGTAAAACTCATAAGACAAGACAACTCGATATTTCTAAACAAAGTTTCCCCGATGTTTTATTAAATTGGCCTCTATTGAAGCACTCAGCAGGAATGACATTGGTAAATTATATAAATTACGTGTAGGTTTATAAAAGTTCATCACTGCTTTTTTCCGGTTTGGATATACAAGGCAGTTGATAGCAGCAGATAGAGTTTTTTTGCCTCCATTCTGTTTGATGTGTGCAGTGATGAGTTTCTGAATTAACCTTATTAACCTTTTGAATCCTCTACCTAAAATATCCTTTTTTGGACCAACAAATCTACACTTTATTTAAAGTATAGTTGTTGTCATCAAATTGCAATAAAATCAATCAAAAGAATAACAATTTTTAACACTCTTGATTGAAAAATTATATTTTTAAATTTGAGAGTATTTCAAAACATTATGAAAACGCACTTTATTGTTGCTCTTGTTTTTTTTTGTTTTGGTTTTACAAAAGAAAAATAATATATTTTATTACTATTTTTTTTCTAATTTAAGATCGATATTGACTTCCAAATAATATATCCTGGAAAAGAAAACTACCTAATTGATAAATGGGACACATTCAAAACCACTATCCTTCCTATTTTCAATGTGAAAATAAAGGATAAAAACTGCCTAGACCTACTCTACAACCTAAATAACAAAAACTTTACAAAAGGTTGGTAAACATATCTGTAATCTGTAAATGAAATATGTTAAATAAAGTAAAATATTAAATTAATAATTATTTTAAAGAGATTTTTTAATTAATAAAATAAAATAAAAGTATTTAAATTTTTAATTTTATACATAAATAATTATTTTCAGATCCAGAAGACATTCTCATCATTTCCCTGCTCCACGCTATACTTCTCCCACTACGACACCCAACAACTTCCTCACAAGCGAAGAAAAAATTCTTAAAACCAACAATAAAGGATTCGCAGCAGGCCCTTATTATCGAGGTACATGATGCAAACAACTTCAATCCAACGATTGACCAATTTGCAACGAAGGTGAGAGCACTTGGTCAAAATTTGCAACCACTTATAATTCGTTGCCATTTTGACAACTCCTATGTAGTTTATTTTAATGAAATTAAATATAAATTTAATGATATATTGCCTGCATTAGAAAGCTGTTTCAAAATATTTTTTGTTCTTAATTTAAAATATCCTATGCCTTGTAAATCTGTTTGGATTTTCATCCAAAAATATTTTTATGAAATTGACACTTCTGAAAGAGCTTCAGCAGATGTTCTAGTTCTCATTGAATCCTTAAAACAATAAAACTTTATATTTTCATTATCAATAAATTTGATCGTCCGCCTATTTCCTTGTTTTCAAGCCCAATTATTTTGATGATTCGTAATTTACTTTAATGAAATTAATTATAAATTTAATGATATATTGCCTTCTTAATCTAAAATATCCTACGCCTTGTAAACCTGTTTGGATTTTCATCCAAAAATATTTTTATGAAATTGATCCTTCTGAAAGAGTTTCAGCAGATGTTCTAGTTCTCATTGAATCCTTAAAACAATAAAACTTTATATTTTCATTATCAATAAATTTGATCGTCCGCCTATTTCCTTGCTTTCAAGCCCAATTATTTTGATGATTCGTAATTTACTTTAATGAAATTAATTATAAATTTAATGATATATTGCCTTCTTAATCTAAAATATCCTATGCCTTGTAAACCTGTTTGGATTTTCATCCAAAAATATTTTTATGAAATTGATCCTTCTGAAAGAGCTTCAGCAGATGTTCTAGTTCTCATTGAATCCTTAAAAACACAATAAAACTTTATTGACGTTATTAATAAATTGGATCATCGTTATTAATAAATTGATCGACACCCAACAACTTCCTTACAAGCGAAGAAAAAATTCTTAAAACCAACAATAAAGGATTCGCAGCAGGCCCTTATTATCGAGGTACATGATGCAAACAACTTCAATCCAACGATTGACCAATTTGCAACGAAGGTGAGAGCACTTGGTCAAAATTTGCAACCACTTATAATTCGTTGCCATTTTGACAACTCCTATGTATTTTATTTTAATGAAGTTAAATATAAATTTAATGATATATTGGCTGCATTAGAAAGCTGTTTCAAAATATTTTTTGTTCTTAATTTAAAATATCCTATGCCTTGTAAACCTGTTTGGATTTTCATCCAAAAATATTTTTATGAAATTGACACTTCTGAAAGAGCTTCAGCAGATGTTCTAGTTCTCATTGAATCCTTAAAAAAACAATAATGTATAAATGCCATCTATGCTTAACATCTTTTGTAGATGTTAAAACACTTGTTATCCATTATAAACAAAAACATTATTTTAAAGCAACAAATGATTATCAATGCTTTAACTGTAGTCAAATCTATAATTTGAAAAGTTTTAAAAGACATTTTGAAAGATCTTGTAAGGGCTTAAATATCAGTTCACCTTCTTCTACACCTGTAGAAAATATATTTTCTGTTGAAGAAAATATTCAAAATAGTAACCTTGAAAATGAAAAAACACTACCTGAACAAAATAATATTTTTGAAAATATTGAAGCTTCTGCAACAAGATTTCTTTGTAACTTGTACGGAAATTCTAATTTATCTCGTAAAATTGTTGAAGATATAGTTGCAGATTTAACAGAAGAATTTTTTTCAGTAATATTCAAAAAATTAAACCAAGAGTTTTTTGAACATATTAATTCTGATATGAAAGATAAATTTAAACAGATTCTCACTTTTCTACAGAACCCTTTTCAAAAAGTCAAAACTTTTTACAAATTTATTCAAACGTCAAAAAATAAAAATTTTTATCATGAACCTTCAAGCTATGTTATAAATAAAGAAGTTTGCGTTAAGAGTGGAACGACCCCTACTTAAGATAGTGTTGAATCTGATGGTATTATACTACCGTTGAAATTTCAGTTTAAGAAGTTCTTTGAATTACCTGAAATCTATAAGGCTACTATACAAAATATGAAATATCTTACTACTAACAACATTACTCATTTGATAACAACTGACATTTGGAAAGAAAGAATAGGTAAATTCCCAGAAGAAAAACGTTCCAAAGTAATCCCTTTTAACTTGTATTTCGATGATTTTGAATCAAATAACCCTCTAGGTTCTCACGGTGGAACTCATTCCATTGGAGCCGTATACTATAATTTTCCAAGTCTTCCGCAGCACATTAATTCTGAATTAAACAACATTTTTGTTGCAATGTTGTTTTATTCCAAATATAAGTGCTTTGGGGAAAATTCGATTTTCTATCACCTTGTCGAAGAAATAAAAATTCTGGAAGAAAATGGAGTTACAATTACATTGAAATCTGGAGAGACAGATCATTTTTACTTTGTATTAGGATTAATAACAGGAGATAACCTAGGCTTAAATACAGTTCTTGGTTACTCCAAAAGCTTTAATTCACAATATTACTGTCGTATTTGCACTTGTTCAAAAACTCAAAACTATGTAACTTGTTCCGATAAGAGTAGCTATCACAGGACAATTATTGGATACCAAAATGATTTAGCGAAGTTTTCAAAACCAACTGAGAGAATGATAAATACTGGAATCAGGGAAGAATCAGTTTTCAATAATATTCCATCATTTCATGTAGTACATAATGTTACAGTAGATATTATGCATGATTTATTTGAGGGTGTGTGCCACTACGATTTATGCAAGATTATCAATCAATTTATATTGGTTGACAAATTTTTTTCCCTAGACGTTTTGAATAACAGAACGCAACTTTTCAAATACAGTAAATCAGAAATTGGTAATATCGCCCCAATTATCAAACCCGAACACATCCAAAGGCAAAAGTTAAACATGTCAGCAAAAGAAATGTGGACGTTTTCCCGATTTTTACCAATTATTATTGGTGATCTTGTCCCAGAAAAAAATAATCACTGGGAATTATTAACTCTTCTCAACAAAATCCTGGATATTGTCTTAAAATCTGATTTTAAGGAAGTTGACCTCAATAATTTGCAAACTTTAATTTCCAAGCATCACTCGACATACATCAAACTATTCAATGAAAATTTAAAACCTAAATTTCATTTTATGATTCACTATCCTTATGTTATGCGTATGCTCGGTCCTCTTAAACATTTTTGGTCATTTAGATTTGAATCAAAACATAAAGAGCTTAAAAACTATTGTAATAGCATAACTTCTCGAAGAAATCTTCCATTGTCCTTGGGTATTAAAAGCTCATTGATGTTTTCTAAAAGAATAACTTGCATCTCAGAAATTTCTCCTGAAATTTCAAATATTTCAAAAAGTGACGGGACTTTAATAAAAGAAAGTTTTTTTTATTCTAAACTACGAAATATTTCTTCTTATAAAATTCATTTTGATGACGCACTTTGTTATAATTCACTAACGTACCAAAAACTTTGCTATAAGATTAATGACTACATTGGCTTTTCTGAAAATATTTTTAGAATTGAATGTCTAGTTTTGTTGAAAACTATTCCATACGTAATTTGTGAGAAAATAATAGTTTCCAATTACATTGATCATTTTAATTCTTATGAAGTCCTTAAAAGCACTCATGATTACTTTATTTACATTATTAATACATTTGATGGTCCGCCTGTTTCCTTACTTTCAAACCCCAATGGTAAAAATTATATATTTTTAAAATTTTTTTGAAAGAAGTTTTAAAATAATTTAAATATATCAAAAAGTGATTAATAATTCTTTCTATTCCATTGCACTTATGTATATCCACTGTCTACGATTCAAAAACCAATAGTTTTTTTCGAAATCCTCTAAAAATTACACTTTACACTCACGCCTTTTTTAATTTTTTTTTAAATTTCTATTTGATTGAGCCCCGGTATATTTGGGATTGATTCAGAACTATTATAAAAGCATAACTCGAAGCTATCTTTCTTTGTCCATAAACCTAAGGTCAAATAACGAAAGAAAATGTTCAATAAATAATCTAATTTGCAAAAAAAGGAAATATTGATTATTATAAGTTTGATTAGTCTTTAAAAATAATCTAGTAACAATATTTATGTTATTTTTGTTGAAAATAATTATTGATGCTAACATTAAATAAAATTAGAACAATTGAAATAATGTAATGTAAAGTACAGTGTAACATAACAAATTCATAAAAAATGTACATTTAAAATTTATTATTGTTGCTATGAAAAAAGTATTAATTTTTATTATTTATTGATATATATTTAATTAGGTACTTAAATAAAAAACTGAAAATAAATAAAATAATCTTTTTATTAATCTTTTTGGAATTTTCAGGATTGAAGGTAATTTTACTACGAACGTGATCAAAATCGCGTATTCCACGAACGTGATTTATTGATCACGCTCTATTTATCACGTTCGTAGTAAAATGACTACGTTCGTGGTAAAAGCTTGTTCAGTAAATCACGTTCGTGGTAAAAGCTTGGCTGGTTTCGTTGTAAAAGCTTGGTCAATTGATCACATTCGTGGTAAATGCTTGGTCAATAAATCACGTTCGTGGTAAGTGCTTGGTTGGTTTCGTTGTAAAAGCTTGGTCAATTGATCACATTCGTGGTAAATGCTTGGTCAATAAATCACGTTCGTGGTAAGCGCTTGGTTGGTTTCGTTGTAAAAGCTTGGTCAATTGATCACATTCGTGGTAAATGCTTGGTCAATAAATCACGTTCGTGGTAAGTGCTTGGTTGGTTTCGTTGTAAAAGCTTGGTCAATTGATCACATTCGTGGTAAATGCTTGGTCAATAAATCACGTTCGTGGTAAGTGCTTGGTTGGTTTCGTTGTAAAAGCTTGATCAATTGATCACATTCGTGGTAAATGCTTGGTCAATAAATCACGTTCGTGGTAAGTGCTTGGTTGGTTTCGTTGTAAAAGCTTGGTCAATTGATCACATTCGTGGTAAATGCTTGGTCAATAAATCACGTTCGTGGTAAGTGCTTGGTTGGTTTCGTTGTAAAAGCTTGGTCAATTGATCACATTCGTGGTAATTGCTTGGTCATAAAATCACGTTCGTGGTAAATGCTTGGTTGCTTTCGTTGTAAAAGCTTGGTCAATTGATCACGTTCGTGGTAAATACTTGGTCAATAAATCACGTTCGTGGTAAATGCTTGGTTGGTTTCGTTAAAAAAGCTTGGTCAATTGATCACATTCGTGGTAAATGCTTGGTTGGTTTCGTTGTAAAAGCTTGGTCAATTGATCACGTTCGTGGTAAATGCAGGGTTGATTTCGTTGTAAAAGCTTGGCATATTGATCACGTTCGTGATCAGTTTTAATAATTTTCGTAGAACATAATCCTTATGTAATACATAGTAAATAAATTTAGTACACAAACCATGAATATTGGTTGGCCAACAATGTAAGTTGGTTGACCAACAATGAAATCAACAATGTTTGTGATCAGTTTTTGATAAATAATTTTATCATAAAGTGATCACGCAGGCTTTGTTGAAACAACAATGCCCATTGATTGACGCAAAATCAACCAAGGATATTAGTTGATATCACCAAGGTTTTTTTTTCGGTGTAGCTTTTCCCGATAGTGATCTTCAAAGAATGGCACATCAGCTTTAGTTACTTTCCTTTGAAAACTGCTAGATGGTAACTTATCTAACATTACTTAAGCCGACTATCTCTTCTTAAAAGTTTGGAAATGAGATTTAATCGCCCTGGGCCGGATTAACCCTCAACGGGGCCCTAGGCAACCATCAATTTGGGGGCAATTTTTTCACTTCTGTTCACTTCTTTTTTCGATTAGATTAAAAACTTATAGCTTTCATAAAAATTCTATTGTCAAAATGTAATCAATATCAATAAAATTACCATCTACATTTTAAACAGGTTTTTTTTTTGTGCAGCAGTGTGTTTGGAGTTCACGTAACTTTGGAATTGTTTCATTTCTATGAAAAACTCTTCCAAATCTCTAGAAC
Source organism: Melanostoma mellinum (assembly GCA_914767635.1). Taxonomy (NCBI): domain Eukaryota; kingdom Metazoa; phylum Arthropoda; class Insecta; order Diptera; family Syrphidae; genus Melanostoma; species Melanostoma mellinum. The sequence continues at coordinate 76,969,556 of OU612058.1, read as the reverse complement.
AAAAACGAACTAAGTTCAGCTTCGTGGAGTTCTCCATCACTTAGAGAAACGTTGATGAGTGTGATGATTATGAAGATTGTCGATGATTTCTAGGAAACCTTTTGTCCTAAAATCACCGCGAGGCGAAAATTCTACTACTGGAGCATTTTCGTCTTTAAGTTGTTTTTTTCTACGGCGAGTACGGGTTACGATTTCTGTATAACCTACACCAGGTAATAATTGCTTTGTAGAGAGTTTCATAAAATCAACATGAAATAAATTCGAATGTTTGCATTTTATTCGCAATACACGTCGCCTCATAACGAGTATCAGTATATAAAAGCATGGTCTTAGTCTCAACTCCTCGAAGTGCCAAACTATGACTTTCTCGAAAAGACGGGAACCTAGTAAAGCTATGTATTTGATGTCTGGTTATTCATTATGTAATGTCTCAAGCTTTTGTGACTTATAGGTGTTTACTTCAATATTGACCTTGAATTTAGAGAGCACATAAACTCAATTGTAAGGAAAGCAAATTCTATGCTAGGTTTCATAAAGAGGTGGTCAAAAATATTTTTTGATTCATCATCAGCAATGATTTCTAGAGCCTCTAATATGATATCAAATGAATCGTAAACTGTATTCGTCGCATTCGACAGCACTTCAGAACATGTTCTCCAACCAAATTAAGGGGATTCCGCTATGCGCGGAACAGGGAGCATAGATCGCATTCTGAACTCAATATTCTTACTTGCATACCTTTTTTCGAATGGTCCAGTCGAATTTTGACATGTGGATGGCCGATGTTTAATCTAAAATCTTACATCTTCACTAGTAAATTTTTCCCATTTTTCTGGATCGTTGGAAATTTCTACAACTTAATTTTTATGTACACTTTCGCCCACAAGAGATTGGTTTTGGATCAGCATTCAATTCAGGACTAGTTGCAAGACCTTGAATGCCTAATGAATTTGGTGTTTTTATGTTCCGATGAAAATAATAGTCGTGTTTTGGAACTTTTTTTTAACACTGTTCTTGTTAATGATCGTTTTTCTTCGGCAACTTTTCGTTTCTGCGCACCACTTAAATATGAACGATAAATTTTTTTACATAATAACAACTTAAGACGCTAACGATGGTTTGGGAACAAAAACTATCACTGCCGAAAAATGATGGTCTCACTAGTCACTACGGTAAAGAAAAAAGCGTGGACTTTTACGTAATAGTAATAAGGATATTTTATTCACTTATTCACTTAACACTATGTAATTGTTTCTTTTTTATTATTCAACATACTCTCCTTTCATTTCGATACACTTCTTCGCTCATACAATTTGTCAAATGTGTCGGAAATGTTCTTTTTAGGAACCTTGTCTCGTCAATCGTCGCCTTTTGAATGCGGTCAATTGAGTTTTATTTATTTGAGTAAAATTTATTTACAGTTCTGATTACATATATTTTTTTTCACTCTCTAGAACTTTATGTTTGAGAAGTCTTTTTAATTTTTCGGTGGCCCCCTAAGATCGGGGGCCCCAGGCAACTGCCTATTCTGCCAACTTGTTAATCCAGCCCTGACTCGCCATCTATGGCAGATGTTTCATATCTCTTTCCCAAGATCAGGTGGTAAATCTTTTGCTTTTTTTTGAGTTCTTAACCGCTTTATTTAGTTTTTCTACTGTAATTTCGGGCATTTTCGTTAAGCAAGGTTCAGGATATGGACACTGCTTTCGCGGAAGCTGTTGGTTAAAAAAGCCATCACAATATTGAAGAATCTTACGACAATCGGAGAGACGCTGAAATAATTTTCTAAGCCCTAACTGCCCATCAGCACAGGCCAAGGCTTAGTGCATTTCTGTCAACCGTTTCGGTAATAAATGAAGATGACATCGAAGGAATTTTTCATGGGATTGGGAACCTTAAAAATTCTTTTTCGGTGACTGTTATCGTGAAATTCCATTAAGAAATTATCTGAAATTCTATTGCCGATCTCACATACCCCTTAACGGAGACCTGTGTAATAGTCTTAGAGAGTTATTTCTTTCAACAATGGTTACCTTTATTAATTAAGACGTTATTATTTTCATAATAGTTTGCATATTAAAAATGTTTGCTTATTCGATTTATACATTTAAGCAAATAAAGAGTACAACTACAACTATAATTATTATTCCTTAGGATTTTCTCTGGTACTGATGAGCACTCACGATAAATTTTAATACTATTTTCAGAGCCAAGGAACGTCATTCTGTTTAATTTACAACCATCAATTATTCCAAAAGTTCTGAACAAACAGTCCATATAGCAACTTAGACTTGGAAAAAAGTGCAAAAATTCCATAACGGTGACCTCAAAAAGCAATGTGCTCATTTCCATTGGGGAAGTCTTAGATTGTAGTTGGCAACTGTAGTATGGATCACCATATATTTCCGGTAATTTTTGTCGTTGTTCCTTTCAGTAGAAATTATTTCATAAATGTAAAGGAAACTGAATCGCTAAGAGCCAAACTAAATACCGTGTTCTGAACAGTCATCGTAAAGTAAAATACCAAAGTCAAAACGTGTAACTGTGTCGCCATACTTTTTGTTACTAAGCACAAAGTTGCTAGTAAATATTTTAACAAAGATTATTCCAAAGTTTTTATTTGACTTTTATGGTTTTTATCTGTATTGTGATTTAGTTATAATTAAGAGTGCAAAAAAAAGTAATTACTAGCTAATGCAAGCAAAGCACTATCTCATAAATCTCAATAGTGTAACGCTTTGTGATTTCCAAATGGTAGGATTCAAAGTAAATATAGAGGAAGCTTTAGTTTTTCTTAATTCAAAGAATTTTTCAACGACTTCAAAACAATATCGCTTTTCGTATTGTGAATGAAGTGACGAGAAAGCTCCGCCATTTTGTGTGACAAAAAAAGTCCACCTAAGTTGAAGGGAAGACTCTACACCGTGGTTATGCGCCCAGCACTCACATAGGGCTTACAATGTTGGACAATGTACGAAAAGTATGAGAGTAAGTTGACGGCAGCGTTCAACACGACGTACCTAACATCACGGTTGCCACTGACCAAAAAAATATGTGTCCAAAGCTGAGAATAAAAATGACCAAAACTATGATCAATCCCGACGAAGAAAGAAGTGAGGAACACTAAGTTCTCAAACGGAAAAAGCAGTATGAAAAGCGCTTGTTTAAAGAAATATAGAAATGTCATTTTGTAGAAACCAAAAGTTTTAAAAATCATGTTAGAGTGGAAAACCAAGAACCAAGCCCGTAAAGACCGCCAAGCGCCAAGCAAACATAGTGGTAGAACCGCAGTCATTTCTGAGGATCTGGAAAATTAACTTTTGCGGACTCAACTTAGATGATGATCAAGATTACCATACTGAAGATCAGATGAAGTTAGGGTCGCAGACTCGTATGTTAGCTTAAATCAAATAAAATTGGATTTGCTGACGGTTCAGATGGATGCGGTAATTTTCAAGGAAGCTTGAAAGGAGAATGCACCAGCTACATGATTAAGTAGGGAAAAGCATGTTCAATGAATGGAAAACCTTGCAATTGCAACAAGCAATAAGCTGCGTACAGCGTCATGTCAATAGTTGCCAAAAAACTTTGATTTTCGATTCTTAAAACAGATTTAGTCACGAAGTCGATACGCATGCCGGTCATTTGAAGAAAAGCAAGTGTGATTTGACATTAACGTTCGCTACCTGATCTTCTCCAGCAAAATCCTAGTTCTACTTCAGAGCAAGTTGATGGCAAACCCAGAATTTAAAAAACAGAGCGAGTTGATGGCAAACCCTAAGAACTCAAAAAACACCTAGCTTCGTATTAAGGGTAAACTGAGGTTTTTCTGCTTTATGAACCTAGAATCTGAAGTGTTTTTCTTATTTCATTTCGTTGCAAAAATGACCGAATGGAATAAAACATGACCATGTGACCAAGTGAAAAAATAAAGACCAAATTTGGACATTATTGACCAACCTGGCAACCTTGCCTAACATGCGGATCACTAGTGTGAAACGGAGAAGTGGAACAGCTGTGATCAATTCGAAATTACGATGCTCGTAACGCCGAGAAATGAAAAAGAAGAAGAAGAGGAACCCATAGTTATGGCGATTGGCAAGATAGCGTCTTCGCATTGATGTTATTTTCCGTGTTTTAAGTGGAGTCTAGTTTCACGAAGTACTGGTAGACGAAATGGTCTGCTTAGACATGCTGTCTGTTGCACGTTGTGTTTGATTCATTGATGTGGTTTGATGACAGCATGTATGTAGGTACTCCAATTTACCCTTGTTCACAATTAAACACTTTGTTGCCACTTCTCGAACGTATCTTTCACATCACGATTCCTTCTTCTCATTACATCAGTAAGTCCAGTTTAAGGATGTTATTCTTGATTACTGACAAAATGTTAAAACTTATCACTTAAAATCAAAAAATCATTCATGAAAATTTTTTGAATGATTATCTAGGGAAAAGTCATAAGTCTTAACATTTTGTCAGAAATCAAGAAAAAAACTTAAATTTACTCTAAATTAAACTAGGACCGTGCGGGAGTTCGTTTTTTGTTAGAATTACTACTTCAGTTTTTTCAGTAGCCAGCGCCAGCCCATATTCCTCCATCCAGGAATTTGTCCTTCGCATCACTTGGTTCAACTTTTTCTGTGCGCTTTCGGTGTCCCTTGCAGTAATCACCGCAGCAACGTCGCGTCGTCAGCGTATACAACTAGAAAGCAGTCTTCGGGCATTTCCATGCAGAGACTGTCAGGAAAGGAGATGTTCCAGAGGTCTGGTCCAATGATATATCCCTGTGCTGCTCCAGCTATGATATCTTTTCGTGGTGTGGTACACGTGGCGTGATGGTTAATATGTGCACCTGCTAACCCAGAGGTTCGAGTTTCGAATCCCAGCAGAGGCAAAAATGTTTTTCACGGGTATCGCCTTTCCCGAGGAATTCGCCAGTCCTCCGTTAGTAAATTCATTGCCATGAAAAGTGCTTTCTCAATTCGGAACCGGCAGAAAATTTTAGGTCCCCTCCATTCCCTCACAAGGCATGGTTGTGAGAAATACGCTAGGCCCAGGGGATCCTCGCTCTGTTGCGCAACCCTTTTTATTTTTTATTTAAAAGGGCTTAGCGTGGACAAAGGTATCATATCAATCAATGACGACGGTATGCGTTTGTGTATTCCGAACAGACTCTTGAACAGTTTTACGGATTTCAGTAAATCTGGGTGTTTCTAACTTGACTTTTTGTGCGAAAGGCTTTGAATGAGCTTTGACGGGCGGGCCAGCTGGTTTTTAGTAAAGTTTGTATTCGTGACATTTACTTCAATTTTGTATAATTTTCTTCTGCTTTAGTTTTATATTTTATTTGAGTGAGCCCGGGGACTAAGCGTGGAAAACACTTTTTGGTTTCTTTTATTTTGGGATTCGAACCACGAACCTCCCGCGTAACAAGCAGACAAGCTAAGCATTACGCCACGGGCACGGGTTCGTCTTCATATAATATAAGTAAACAAGTGTATAATTTATATTGACTAATATGTCTCCATTGAGCAAGTTACACACGCACCATTTCGCATATTTTTCATCCGCTTGAGTATAACATTATTCGCAATTCGATTCGCTGGTAGGGAGTGGGATTAAATGATTTTCTAATTTTCTTAACAATTTTTTGCCGCCTTATATTTCAAAAAGAAATCGAACTAATCTCTGCATAAATTAAAAGAATGAAATATTGTTGATCCCCAAATGACTTTGATTTATCAATATTTAAATCAAAACATTGCAACCCACGTAAAAAAGGTCTTAATAGCGATGAGATAAATCGTTAACCTCATGCACAACACGGTGACTTGGAGATTATAACGGTAAACTGAATGCTATTTCTGATACATGACTTTTAATTAATATTAATAGATTCAAAAGCGGAAACCATATGAAGATATCTCCCCATATAGGTTGCCACTTGCAATTAATACTCAAAAAGTCAAGTATCATTAAAAACAAGTCACAGTCACAAGTCTATTGGAAAATGCATTCGTTGTTGGAGACACTCAGAGTCTCTGAGTTTGTTTTTCTTCTACAAACTCAACGTCACGGATCTTCATTAGCTTATAATCATTGCGGTGATGGAAATAATTATTTCTGAAGACGCTACAATGTTGAAATTCTTATTCCACCTGAACAGGAATACGAAATATCTCCATAAGATATAACCCGTCTATGGCTGGTTTTGGTATGAATCACTGCGTTAAATTGTATATCTATCAAAATGTTATTTCCTTCTTGTCCAATGAACATTAAAGGTATACCTACTTGTTGATAGGTAGGGTGCGGTATAATAGAGGTACTCGCAGATGTTATATGGTAAGATTCAACAGTTTCTTATAAGCTCAGATTAACTAAGACAGCAAGATGATGATGATGATGATGATGATTAAGCTCGAGACTGAAAAAATGCGCGATTGCTGCCGATGGGATAAAAAAGCCAAGGACGTTGAAGGCCACTAGATTTAGAAACAACATTGTGTATATGTATATGATGCTCAGTTAACAGACGTATGGCTTTTGTTTGCTGCTGGTATACTCTCAAAGCACCTGGTGTGATGATTCGCTTTTTTATTTTTGTGCAAAACCTCATTAGTATGTCTTTACAACTGATTTTTACAATAAATGACTGAAATGGCGTGCCAAGAGGAACGGCCGAGGAAATCTGACAAATTTTTCAGATTTACAAGGCATAAAGTGCATTGCATATTTATATATTTAAATGTGCAGTTTGTCAGATTAAGCAAGTGAGAAGATACTTCACTTCGTATTGGTATGTACATTGGAAAAATAAAGTATTATTTTTGTAAAGCAAAATATTTTTTGTTTGGCTGAAATGAATTTTCAAACAAATAAGTTGCACTTGAAAAAAATGAAATTCTTCCATTGAACTTTAGTATCTTATTACCTGCACCCTGCAACTACTTATAACCTCGAGAAACTAGAAAAAAATGAAGTTTTTTTTAGCAATTATGTACTTGTATTTATGATCGTAAAAAAGCTTTGGACTTAGAATAAAAAGTATTTCAGTTTTTCAGTTCATTCCAATTTAAAACCACTTTGGGGCACGGCGTTGCTCGGGCCCAACTTATTAAGTGTTGTTCAAACAAAATAGCCAGTAAACCAAAAATTATACTGAACATAATAAGCTGACGATTGCCTGAAAAAAATTAGTTTTCCGTTTCCTTAGGAAATCAACATTTCTTGTAGTTATTCTGCTATTTGGGACGGAAAGAAAAACTACAACAAATCAAAGGGTCTCTTTTTTTTAGTAATCAACGCTCTTATTGGTTCTGACGTGCTGAGTCAAACACAGAAAACCGAACGTGAAAATTTTTCTTAAAAATATACATATATCTTCTTAATATGTATAAATTACGTGTCACAATGTTTGTCCGCGATGGACTCCTAAACTACTTAACCGATTTTAATCAAATTTGTACACCGTGTGCAGTTTGATCCAACTTGAAAGATAGGATAGCTAATAGCTTGCATCTCAATTTATGATCGACCACCAAATGTTGTTGAGACAAAAGTATAATTTAAATTTATTTTGAAGTAAACGAAATACAGTGAATTTAACTTTTTTATTTTTGGAGTAAGTATAGCCGGCTAAGTGTAAATTGAATAAAGATTGGTTCAACTTTTATTTTCCTTCGTAATTTAAATCCACAATCCACCTCAATTATGCAACGGTACAAGTTTGGTCATTAAAAACATAACCGGAAATAATTTTGAAGGAATCATTTTAACTGGAAAGTTTAAAGAAAAAGTGGTCCTGTTTTCACGTATTCCAATGATACCGTCAGATTCTAGGGGATCTTCAGAAAGTTACAGTTTCCAATTCGTTTAGCTTTTGCCATGACTATAAATAAGTCTCAAGGCTAAACAATGTCCATTTGTGGCTTAGATTTGGAAAATCAATGTTTTTCTCATGGGCAGCTATATGTTGTATGTTCACGTGTAGGAAATATATTGTGCACCGATTAGTGCTAAATTAAATCAAAATTAAAAGTATTTATTATTGTTTGAAGATTTTAAACTATCCGCCCTACCAACCTCATTTATAAGTTTAATTATCATGTTATTCATTTAATAAAAACCATTTTAAATTTAGTTCTTTTGTTTTGATTATTGCTTTATATCAAAATTTTGATCAATTGTGTTCAAAGTTCTTCCCCTTCAAATCCCAAACCATTAAATTTTTATACCAGCTTTAACATTTCCGTCTTCTTTCATAAATAATAATTTCATTTTAGTAAGGGGTAACGGTAGTAGAGAATCAGTAATGGAGGTCGCCATGATTTTTGTACAAATAGCATCTATGTAAAAAAGCATTGTGGTCCCCAGGTCTGATGTTCTCCTACCGTTCCCATTAAATACTTTATAAGAAAATCATATGACAAAAACGCTAGCCACAGCAACGCGTGGCCGGGTCAGCTAGTTATACAATATACATATATATATATATCTTCTTTATATATATAATTCTGCTGTACGTGTGTATGTCATTGAACTCCTCCTGAACGGCTTGACCGATTTAAATGAATTTTTCTGTATGCGTTTGAGTGGCTCCCTGGATGGTTTGGATTCACAAATCAGCCCTGCAAATGGCGCTGCAGTTGCAGTTGCTGTTCGTTAGTCTGACTAAAACTCGAGAAAGGCTGAACGGATTTATCTTATCTTGATCTTAAAATGTTCGTGTAGGTCTAGGGAAGGTTTAAAAGCTTTTATTTTAATTATTAATCCCACGGGAACAGAAACAGGAACGAGAACGGGAACCTTAAAGTAACTTGACAGATTACAAAAATTATTTCAACTTTAGGATGTTAAATTATCCCTCCGTGACATAGACTTATATTTCATTCACATATTTCCACGGGAACCGAAGATTCCCTCAGGAACATGGTTGAAAATGGAAACTTAAAAACTACTGAACAGATTTCAAAAATTCTTTCGGCACTGGGATGCCACATAATCCCTCAGTAACTTAGCGTTGATTTCATCCCTATAATCCCACGGGAACAGAAATAAGAATGAGAACGGAAGCCTTAAAACTACAGACCCGAGCAACGCAGGGCGGCTCAGCTAATTAAATAACAAATAGTAAGATTGTTATGTTTTTAACAACTCTTTTGATTTTCGACTGGCAAAGTGTTACTTTTACAATAATCCAAGCTATTTTTTCATATGAAATGACCGCACATTGAACTTGATCTATATTCGCAAAACAAATGGAATTGATTTAAAGTTATACTATACACTTTGACCTAAGCTATGACAACGTCTTCTAGGCCTTTGGTTGAGATAAGGATCTCGAAGGGACATTGGGTTCGAATGCAAATGAAGTGGAAGTTCTTTTATTATCATGTGGAACAGAGACAAGAAGAAATGAATAAGTAAGAAAGACTCGAAGAAAATTTTAATTTTAGCTCAGACGCAATAAGCGTATTGTTAAGCGACGTGGTGGTCTCTGTGACCATGTTGATCGGTGTAGATGCTGACACTGTGGTGTACTCAACAAGTGTCAAGAGCTTCAGCAACGATACGGGAACAACAACATTAGCGGGAACTTGGAAAATATTGAACCAATTCCCAAAAATTTTTCAATGTTCAAAGGGAATGGCGAAATAACCAGGAAACTGGAAAGTACTGAGCCGATTTCAAAAATTCTTTCAATGTTAGAATGCTTCATTGTCCCTGAGCAATCTCAACTATATTTCATCACCATTTTCCCACAGGGACGGGAACGGGAACTCAAAACCCACTGTGCCGATTTCAATGCGTATTTCACTTTTACAGTACTGGGCCGATTCCAAAAACTATGTCATCGTTAGAGTGCTTAACTGTTTCTGAGTAACATAAATTATATTTCATCCCCATTCTCCTATTAGAATGGAAACTTGGAAACTACTTAACTAAACTTACTCAATTCGATTAACGTAGGGTCTGAGCTACGCCGGGCGAGTCACCTAATACAGGGTGTCCGGTAATTCGTGTACTATCCTTTGGGGTGTGATTCTTGGTGATATTCTAAGAAAAAAATTGTATACAGTAAAGTTCGTTTCTCAACTTTGACATCACTTTTTGACAATTTAAACCTGTGTTAAATTCAATATCTCTGTCAATACTGATGATAGAGACCTAATCTTAGACTTAATTTTCTTAAATTAAAAATAACAATCTTTAAAAACTGTATTCAAGTTGAGCTTTTATAAGCTAAGGGTTGCCAGATTTTCAATTTTAAGCGGTGTTCAAATTTTCTTCCCCAAACAAAGTGTTGACTTTGGTAACTTTTTTTCTGAAAATGCCTGATAAACATAAAGTTTCTTTATTTTTTACAGATGAACAAAACAATAATAAAAAAAAAGTTAATAATAAATGCTCTAAAAAACCGATACATTTTATGATACTTGGAAAAAACTAACTAGTAGTGTCTTATGTATTTTATACAAATACACTTATAACAAGTGCACAAAGTGCCCTTCTTTGTTTTGAATGCATGCCAGAGCCCGTTTTTGGATTTCATTAGGGATGTTTGCTCTCGATAACTCTTGGGTTACTTGTAGCGATCCTTCGGAAATACGTTGTTCTAATTGAATTAAGGTTGTTATTTCAGATGAGTAAACAATTTCTTTCATTCGTCCCCATACAAAAAAATCCAGTACAATGAGATCGGGAGATCGTGCAGGCCAGTGAATTGGTCCTTTTCTGTCTATCCATCTACCACCGTATTTTTCATCCAGCCAATCCTTAACTTCACGACCATAGTGGGCGGGAGCACCATCTTGTTGGAAATATGATGAAACTCGCTGACGCAGTGGAACATTCTCCAATAGGCCTGGTAGATGATTTTGTAAGAACTCCAGGTAATTTGTGGAATTAAGTCGGGGTGGTAACTTGAAAGGTCCGATTAACTTATTTACAATAACACCTGCCCACATATTGACACAAAATCTGCGCTGAAACGATCTTTGCCATCTTGAATGTGGATTGCTTGAAGCCCATGTATGGAGGTTATGGAAATTGGTGATACCATCTCTAGTGAACTGGGTTTCGTTTGTCCAAAGAATTCTGTTTATAAAGTGGTTGTCATTCAAGCTTCTCTCTAGCAACCAGTTACAAAATTCGATTCTCATCACAAAATCATTCGGAAGTAGTTCCTTTACAGGTGTATGGTGATATGGATGCATATTTTCGCCATGCAATACTCTGGAGATTCTGTCTTTGGAAACATTATACTGTAGAGCCAAGCGTCTTATGCTAATGGAAGGATCGATTTCAACAGCTGCCTGTATTCTTTCATCGAACGAGACTCTTCTTATGGTTGCAGCTCCTGCGTTAGGTCTTTCAGTTAATACTGATCCAGTTTCTCGAAGCCTCCGAAAGGTTCTTCCAAAAACATTTTCAGAAGGAAGTCATCTGTTGGGATAAAGTTCCTGGTATCTTCGATGTGCTCTTATTGAATTTCCATTGCAAATCCCATATACGAATAAAATGTCTGCGTATTCTTCTTCGTAAATGAAGGCATTTCAAAAAGCTCTCTGATCAAACTGCAGTCGTGACTTATTTTGATACCTGATGAACAAATTTGTTTTCTTATTCTTTTATACAACCCATTTCACATTCATGCCCCAAAAATTTCCCTGAGAAGAGGTAAGTCATTTAGGATTTTGGTAGCAGGTCAAATACACTTTCAACCCTTTTCAGCAGTGCAAAGTCATAAAAATTGTCTTAAAACAATCAATTCTTGGAAAACTACTCAATTTGCAAGTTGTTGCAATAAAAAACCGTAAAAAACCCAAATCTAGATTTTTTACCTGTTTTAGTTTTTTCCAAGTATCATAAAATGTATGGGATTTTGAGTGTACTCATTAATGAGTTTTTTTTATTATTGTTTTGTTCATCTGTAAAAAAAAAGAAACATTATTTGAAAACTAGCAAAGCCGCCCGGTTTTACTCGGGTCTGTAGTTTTAAGGTTCCCGTTCTCGTTTTTCCTCTTACGTGAGAATTTGGGGATGAAATATAATCTTTCTTACTGTGGGAGTATCACGAAAGAATTTTTGAAATCTGTCCAGTTGTTTCTAAGTTTCCGTTCTCAACCCAATCCTTTTGGAATCTTCCGTTCCAGTGGAAATATGTGAATGAAATATAAATCTATGTCACTGAAGGATAATGTTACACCCTTGAGTTAAAAGAATTTTTGAAATTGGTCAAGTAACTTTAAGGTTCCCGTTTTCTAGTTCCCGTTTCTGTTCCTGTTTCTGTTGATTATAGGGATGAAATATAATTTAAGTTACTGATGTGGAGGGAGATAATGTAGCACCCCTAGTGCTGAAAGAATTTTTGAAATCTGTGGAGTAGTTTCTAATTTTCCGTTCCCAACCCCCGTTCCTGTGGGAATATGGGGATCAAACAAAAATCAAAAACTTGACAGGAACCATCTCTGGACTAAACTATGTCTACCCTGAAAATTTCATAAAAATCCGTTGGGTGGTTTAGGAGTTTACCCCGGACATACATACATACATACATACATACATCCTATTTTATATATATAGATTATTATTATTATTATATATATATTATATATTATATATATATATATATATATTATATATTATATATTATATATTATATATTATTTATATTATATATTATATATATATATTATATATTATATATTATATATTATATATTATATATTATATATATAGATAGATAGAAAGATAGATTTGAACACAACTTAAAATTGAAAATCTGGCAACCCTAAGCCTATAAGAGCACAACTTAAATACAATATCTTAAAGATTGTTATTTTTAATTTAAAAAAAAATTAAGTCTAAGGTTAGGTCTCTATCATCAGTATTGACAGAGATATCGAATTTAACACAGGTCTAAATTTACAAAAAGTGATGTCAAAGTTGAGAACTGTATAACAATTTTTTTCTTAGAATATGACCAAGAATCACACCCCAAGGGATAATACACGAATTACCGGACATATGTATATTGTATATACTTATAAAAAGATCAATGAGCAGAAGAGAAAAAAGAGTATTTGCATTAGTCACATTTAACACTGCTTTTATTCTGATTTGTATTTACTAAGAAGCTTTATTTTAAACCTGAACTTTAAAACTTTACAATATCACTATTTTGTTTGATTTCGTTAGGATATCTATTATAATAGTGAATCGACTGATAGAGTGTAGATCTGATTCCGAAATTTGCTATTCGTTCCGACGTTATTTCGACTTCTTACTTGGTGGTTATGATGCCTACTTCTTGAAGATAAATCGGTGTTGGAAAATACTGCTGAATGTGCAATTTTGTGAATGTGGAGCACCATGTTTATTTCGGCTTCATCCTTAACCATTAGAATTTGGAGCTGGTTGTATATCCATGTATACCATCCAAATCCGAATAATTTTTCTAATGCTTTATTGTGCAACTTGTAAACTTTGAATTAGGCTGTGAAGTGCTGTACCCCAAAAATTGAGGGAATCGGAATAACACGTTTTTTAGAGTAAGTATATATTATTTAGATTATTGATCAAACAAAAGTATTCGAAGATGAAAATTATGGTAGTTTTTTTAAAAGTATGGTGCTCGTATGAAAAGAAATTAATACTTTTTGCCGGCCGCCTGCAGCGTTCTTTTATACTTATGTTCCTATTTGAATATTTAGTACCATCTTTTTCATTCTATCTGAGACATTTTACTCTCATAGCGCATAAAATGTTTCAATCCAAAAACACAGCAGACATCAGTTAAAAAAAAATTATAAAATCTACTAAGCCACTTATCACATACTTTAATTTAAAATCTTGTCAGGCTTGTCGAAATATCACACCTGCCTCAAAACTTCAGCTTTGTTCAAAGAAGTGCAAAAAAAAAAAAAAAACAGGAAAACTATAACAAGGCTTGCAATAATTGAAACTAAGCATTCTCTTTGCAGCCCATTTGACTATAGTCTATTCTCTCTTGTATTTAATTATTAACAAGGAGAAAATGATGACAGTCATTTCCATATCCAAGGACGAAAATTGTCATCATTATGTTATTTGATCTGCCACACCAGATCGATAGATGCACGCGTCCCTTTGCATCGCCTCAAGGTTCCAAAAATAGACATTTTACGATAACGTAGCCAACTCGACAACAACGACGATCGTTTCGACGAATGACTATACTTTATGGTGATGGCTTTGCGTGTGCTTGCAGTTCTAAATATAGAAAAAAGCGGCTAAGGGAAACAACAACAAAGCAGTTGCATACCTAATTTATTTCAATTTCATTAGTTTCCTTTGGCCGAATGCTCAGATTGACTTGGACATGGATGTTAACTACATGTGAGGAAGGGCGCTGTCTTGAGCCGATTCAACTTTTCCATTTTAATGCATCTTTAAGATCTTGCTGAGAAACTGAAAAGCATTTTATACCATTAATAGAGATGCATAGACTGGGGCTGTCATTTAAAATAAATTAACGCAACTGAGAAAGGCAGTTGAGTTTTGGATCGTTCTTGTGGAACGTGCACGCAAGAGCGTGTGATTAGTTTTATTGTTTAGCAGTTCCTTTGGTTGATATTTCGTACACGAATACCATCGTAATGAGCTTTGACCGGGGCGCTGTGACGGAGTTTTCTTGTAAAGGAAGTGGCGCCAAAGTCACGATCACAATGTATGTTGATGGGTTTGCTGATGTTGTAAAAATACACTTAAACTTCATTTCTATGGGTAATTTAATCACTTATATGAGAAGTTGGTGGAAATTGATATTGCAGCGGATAAACAGACAAACAAGTGCTCCTGCTGCTCGTGGAGCGCCAATTAAATGATTTGCTATCTTGGAGTTTTTATAAACGACGAAACGAACGAAAAGAGATTCTCAAAAACAGATTCCTGCAAATTAAAGAAAGTCAAAGGTAAAAAAAAAAACATTTTGTTTTACTACAAGATTATAAATGAACTGAGAACTACTATCAACCTGCATTAATTGATATCTATCAAAAGGACTCTACAATAACATCTTCTCTAATGAACCATAAAATGGATAGCTCACTGGTTGAGCTCAGAAATGTTAAAAAGTAGGAAAATCAACTCAACCTTAGACGTTAGTAGTTAGTTAGTAGTTTTCGACTAAAAGATCTGTCAGTAGAGGCACGTCATCTCAATGTCGAATTGCGTCTTCAATAGGTACTTGAACCTTGTAACACGCTTACAGTGAAGTGGCTTTAGTGCTAGATTATTTAAATAATCATTTTTCTTCAGATGTAGGTATTTTACTGCTGGACTTTAATCTATCTTATATAGATAGATTAGTTTCCTTCAATTGACTGTTCATTTCAGAAAGCTTCCTTGACATCCTCTCAACAAGAGCTTATCTTATTGAATTATCTAATTTCTACTGACTTACAACAAGTGAGCTGTATTAAAAACTCTTTAAATCGAAATCTCGATTTAGTCTTTACCTCTGACGCTGTTAGTACTGTCGTTCTTAAATCTAATTACGGCAATACTAATGTAGATGACTATCACGTTCCTCTTGACATTTTTATTGACCTAAGCGGTCATATTCATAGTTATAGTAATTCAAATGACTATCGAAAGACTAACTTTCAAATTCTTTCTGATGAACTAAGTAGGTCTAATATTAAAAATATGATGAAGCAGTATGGGCGTAGCCAGGGGGGGGTTCAGGGGTTCAACCCCCCCCCCCCCGAAATCTTAGAATATATCTTCTTAATTGGCCTAACATATTTTTATTACGTATAATTACACTAATAATGTATTTTCGATTCGCTCTCTCTGCCGCCCACCAGCCGCCGCGCCGATTGCAGTCGATTGGCTGAACGCATTCGGTAGCCTTCGTATATAATCGTGCCGTATCAGTAGGCCGATAGGTTATTGATCTAGAATGGGACAAGGAAAAGGCTTATTTAAAGAATTTTCTTTTAGAAAATGCAATTACTAAAAATATTCGCTTGCTACAAAACATTATCAAAACCCCACTGAACCCCTGCATAATGGTTCTCTTAAAGGATTCTCAATCTAACCAGGAAGCTGGTTTAGAGCGTACAAAAAATGGGCATAATATATGAATTTTTTGTGACTGAACAAAAGGATCAGTCGAAAATCTGTGAAAGAGGTTTTATAATTTAGGTTTTAATATTTAAATACAAATTTTTTCTTGTCAATTAAATTCAAAATGGCAGCTGGTCAGCATTTCTTCGGAGGCGCTTCATTTTTTGACGGGTCGAAGATGTAACCTCCTTAATTTCGGTCCTCGGACAAAATCCCGAATTTATAACAACAGCAAGAGACGTACGCAGGATTTTTTCGATATTTTCTTTTTTCACGAAATGGTGCACGTTTGAACAAAATATTAAAATTTTCACTATAAGAAACGACAAAATTGTTTTATGAAGATTAAAACCAGATTGTATCTAATAATGAGTGGGTATTTGTACGGTGCCCAAGCGTATATTCGTAAAGAATGTGCTTTAGCTCTGTATGTATACATTGTTGTGCACACTCTCTCAACCTTACTATTGCTGACTCGTGTTCACAAGCAGAATTACAAAATTGCGTTGGGATCGTGCAGTCTGTTGGTTCCTACTTAAGATATACTGCTTAACACACTGCTGTTTTGAATGCTAAAACCAGCTGGAAATCAAAAAACCCTGCTGGCAATGTGTGAAACACGGTGGGTTCACAAGCATGAAGCCGTCATGCGATTTAAGCAAATTTATCCAGCTATTGTCAATGCACTCGAAGAACTCCAAACTAGCCATAATAAAGAAACATCGCAGTTATTAATGCTTTGCAACTCTTGAGAAATAAATTTGTCAAAGAGTACGATCATCTATATTAAGAAACAAAGGTGATGCTCGATGAAAATGCTGGTACACTTCAAATGCTACTTATCGTTGGAAGGCAACTTAATCGCTTTAACACTTCTGCGTCAAAATAAATTAATTCGTCCCATTTCTAGAGCACACAATTCACCAATTAACCGAGAGGCTTGCGAAACACTGTAAAGTAGTATTGCCATCATCTGGTGTGCTACCTTAAAATTTTGCGGTCAGACGCAGTTTTTATGTATTAGGCAGGACAGTGCTACCCGAAAGGAGTACATCCTATGACTATCTCCTCCCCTAGTCCAAAATCTGCTTTGGAATGCTTGGATAAGGGCCATAAAACATTTTGTCCAGTTTTTTACACGTTGCTACAGATATTGGCTACCATACCTGTTTCCACTGCTACACCAGAAAGGACTTTTTCAAGTCTACGGAGACTTAAAAACTACTTGCGGAACACAACGAGTGAAGACTGAACAGCTTGGCTCTTATGAATATTCACTACGGGATAGATATTGACGTGGATGAAGTAGTGGATATATTTAAAAACAAAAACAGAAGATTGATTATATAATGCATATGTTATCAAATGAACCTTCTTTTTTCATATAATATAAACGCTATTTATTTCATCCACTTCCATTAGTTTTATTTTCTTAAACCCCCCCGAAACTTAAACCTGGCTTCGCCCGTGCGAAGCAGTTAGACATTTTTATTTTATCCTTAGCGACTGCATGAACAAAGCTATACCCCTTAAAATTTCAAAGAATGTAAGCTCTAATCACCCATGGTACACTGAGGAACTTGAAAAGCTTCGCGCTTGGCGGACCTACATTAAGACGCGCTCTGTATCTGATCACCGTTCTTGCATTTTTTTCTATTGATATTTAAATCACTATCAAAATCACTGTCCTCAAGTTATGTTTATAAAATGGGCAACTCATTAAGGGATGATCCAAAAGGTTTCTGGAACTTTGTCAATTCAAAAAAAGATTCGGATGGATACCCAGATAACTTTGGGTACATATGGTAATGTCACCTTGAATAAAACATCGGACATTTGCAACGCTTTTGCTCACCATTTTTGTAAATCCTTCTTTGATTCTATTGTTGATATAAATCGTAGCTACTTCGAGTTTCTATATAAATGTCCTCAAGTTAATTTTAATAATGTTAAAATTATCCTAAAAAGAGTCCTTCACAATATTTCATCTTTGAACGATGATTATTCTGCTGGCCCTGATGACATCTCTCCAATAATTTTAAAAAAGTGTAAGTCCCAAATTGCATTTCAACTTCATTATTTGTTTACTGTGGAAAAGATCTTTTATTACACCTGTTGTGTATCCCCAAATTATTTGAACAGCTTGTTTGTGAAAGCTTAACTTTCGATATTAAAAATATAATTTGCAAACAGCAGCATAGTTTTGAACAGAAAAGATCAACAGTAACAAACCTTGTATATTTCCTTCATAAATGTTCAAATGCGTTTGTAAGTGGGCAATAGTTAGATTGTTTATATACTGACTTTTCAAAGGCTTTCGATAAAATATCTCATGATATTATATTGCTTAAACTAAATGCATATGGATTCCCTACGACCTTCGTCGATTGGATCAGATCGTACCTTAGTGATAGATCATAATTATGTGGTAAAATTTAGAAGCATTCTTTCAGACTCCTTTAAGGCGCACTCAGGAGAACCACAAGGTAGTTACCTTGGCCCTATCTTCTTTATTCTAGCCATTAATGATGTTACTTTTAGCTTTTCATCGAGTAAAATTTTGATCTTCGCGGATGATATGAAAATTTTCAAGAAAATAGACTGCGCAGCCGATGGTCATATTTGACAATTTGATGTTGAAAATTTTGCAGTGCGATAAAAATGGATTGATACTCAATTCAAGCAAATGTCAAAGTATAACTTCTTCGAAGAAACGTACACCGGCTTTGTACAATTACTTGATTTCTCATCAAATATTATGCAAGGTGTCCATTATTAAAGACCTCGGTGTTTACTTAAGTTCCAATTTAGAATTTACATCTCATATCAATTATATTGTTAGGCTTTATTAAAAGATGGGCTAAGGAGTTTTACGTAGGGGTCCGTCACTCTTTCGCTGTATAACTGTCTTGTTCGACCCCATCTAGAATATGCTTCTCAAATATGGTCTCCTTATTAAGCAGTCCAGAATTCAAGGATAGAAAGTATACCCCGAAGATTTATTAGGGTGAAAAAACTCTTGAAGAAAAGATACATTGTTTCACACACTTGAAATAAGCTGTTCTGATAGTAAAAAGAAAACCATCCTTATAATTCATTGACTGTAAATGGTTATATTTTGCAAGATTTTAAAGAAATTTTAAACCCTTGTTTAATGAATCTCTGAAAACGGGCCATTTTTTGAGTGATTGGAAAATCTCTTATATTATTCCCATTCACAAATCGGGACCCAAGCAAGATGTCACCAATTATGGTCCTATAAGTAAAATTTCAACCATTCCGAAGTTATTTGAAAAAATCGTTAACAGCAGATTGACTTTCATGACCAAAGATATCATTTCCTCGTTTCAACATGGTAAATAACCTTGAGTGTGGTTTTCAGTCTAATGTTACACAGATTTCTCTAAAGCCTTTGACAAAGTTAATCACTATATCTTAGTAGCTAGACTATCTGCATTAGGTTTTCATTCGAGCTTCCTGCTATGGTTTGAATCATATCTGGTAGGTCGAACCCAATACGTCAACTTAAATTCAGCTTTATCTCTTCCAATATCTGTCACCTCTGGTGTTCCTCAATGAAGCCACCTAGGACCTTTGCTCTTTCTTCTTTTTGTTAATGATATCCCTCAAATCATTGAATCGTCTCTCTGTCTTATGTTTGCAGACGATATCAAATTACTAAAATGTATTAGAATAGAATCTGATCGAGTTCTACTTCAAAACGATTTAGATAGTTTACTTCGCTGGTATTCTGCACAACAATTACATCTTAACGTGTCTTAATGTGACTATATTACCTTTCGTCGTGGCTTTGAATTGTCAGATTTTACCTATTCAATAAACGGAATCGTGGTACACAGTGATGGGACTTTTTGGAAAAATGTCCGAAGTAGATTTGAAGCAAAAATGCAGTAGATTCAACTGTTCTGCAGTAGATTTTTCATTTTCAAAAAATGAACAGTTTTAAACATAGATTCACATACATAAATAACTTAAGATAACAATATAAACATTCAAAGCAAATTCACTTAAAAATTCATATTCTAATATTAACATCAGCTTTGAATAAAAAAAAAATGCTGTCATAATTGCTACCTCTTTATCGCTTTTTTTTTTTTAACTGTCCGTCGACAAATAAAAACTTATAAAAATTTTCTATAAGGCCCACGGAATCCGAAGGTTCCCAACAATCTTTGTTAACGTCTTCCATTTCCTTACACAGTACAGCATTTTCTAAAGTGTGGTTGTATTTAATTTGTTCTGAAGTTTGTTCTTCACTCAACTAACTGTCGAAAATTTCCGATCTGCTGCGGTACTACTATGTGACAGTGATCATAAAGTTAACATATATAAACGTAAACTATTAAATTGTTTTCCCCAAAAGTGTTTTCTTCAATTTTAAGTTTGACCCAAAAAGCTGTTATATCAACAGCATCATACTATTTATCTAAAAGATATTAGTTTCCCAACAAAGACCTCCAAAAAATGTATCAATGGCCAAAACGAGGTCATTGTAGACCCTCTATCACTACCTTTGCATCTAAATACTTAAGAAGTTTTAATTGTGAATTATTAAAACTAAAACGCTTTTTTATTTGATCACAAATTTCTACATAAAATATAACCAAACATTTTTTTATCAGAAATTTTGCTTTCTTCAAAATCGTGAGAAGCAATATATCGCTAGAACTCGATCCCAAAATTCATATCCGTATAGGAAAGATAATAATGTAAGGTAGAGGAAGTTCGTCAAATGTGGCCTACCCTTAATATTTTTGGAAATTAAACCATAAATTTAAGTTCAATTCATTTATTATTTTTCTTAAACATTCTTCGAATTCATTTATTTTTCAGTGTTAAGAACAATAATTAATAAAACAAACATAATAAAAAGCTAAAAACGAAAACGTTAAAGAACTCCAAAATGACGATTTGGAAAAATAGCGGTTAATATGGCTCACCTTGTGTTAAATATGGCCCTCCATATTTAACTCAATTTTTTCAGAGGAACTTTAGCAGCAAAATTCACATATGCAGTACTCTTTTTCATTTCCGGAGCAATCATAGTGAGCCGACAGGGAATACACGACACATTTGCCGCACTTACTGTCCTTTCTAAACCTGCATTTGCATTGGTACTGATTGAATCCATACTTATATAATATTTTAAAATTTCAACGTAAGGACCTCTTTAGTTATAGTAAGAACAAAAGTGCAGTAGATTTGATTTAAAGGCAGTAGATTTATTTTTCGAGAAAAGTGCAGTAGATCTACTGCAATTGCAGTAAAGTCCCAACCCTGGTGGTACACGTGGCGTAATGGTTAGCATGTCCACCTGCTAACCCAGAGGTTCGAGGTTCGAATTCCAGCAGAGGCAAAATGGAAAAATGTTTTTCCACGGGTATCACCTTTCGCGAGGAATTGACAAGTCCTCCGTTAGTAAATTCATTGCCATGAAAAGCTCATTCTCAATTAGCCGTTCGGAACCGGCGAAAAATTGTAGGTCCCCTCTATTCCCTCACAAGGCATGGTTGTGAGAAATGCGCTAGGCCCAAGGGCTCCTCGCTCTGTTGCGCCACCCTATTTATTTTTTTTATTTAATAAGCGGAATCAATCTTCAAATGCTTTCCAAAAAAAAAGGATTAAGGAGTCATCTTTGATTCCAAACTAACTTTTTCTTTGCATATCGACTTTATTGTAGCTAAAGCTAACTCTTCACTAGGTTTTATATCCCGAAATTCCAAAGAATTCACGGATCCTTTCACTCTCAAGGCGTTATATTACTGCTATATTAGGCCCGTACTTGAATATGGCTGTGTGGTATGGAACCCATACTATACTGTACATTCTAATCGTGTATAAAGCATCCAAAAACGTTTTGCTAGAACAGCAATATATAGGCTTAATTGGAATATTCGAATGCCTTCTTATGGAACAAGATGTAACCTTCTTGACCTTCAACAACTTAAAACTCGAAGGCGATACTTGGAGATAGTTCTTATTCGCTATATTCTTGCTTATCGATTTGATTGCTCCTTTCTTCTTTCGTTGGTAAAAATAAATGTTCCTCTAAGACGACTGCGAGTACCTACATAGATTATTTTTTGAACCTCTTCATAGAGTAAACTATGGACTCAATGAACCGATAACACGGTGCTTGAAACAAGCAAATCTAGTAAGCAGTCATATTGACTTTCTAAATAATATTAGTCGTGACTTATTTAAAAAAAATGTGATGTATCAAATGAATAAGTTAAATATGTAACTCCTGAACAACTGTGCTTTTTTAATCGTATTCACAATATCATGTAAGATCTATGAATTGGACGAGGTTCTCTGCTTCCGCGATTTTACTGCAATATGCCTTCGATAACCCATCCAGCCGGATCGTTGATGTCCACAATGTGTACTCTTCTAGCTATGCTATGTCCTTGTTACTCTACGGCTCATGCGTTGAATCCGTTTCTACACACACTGTCTTCACATGTGGGACCAAAAATCATTTTGAGTATTTTTCTTTCAAAACGATTAAGAGTTTCCGCTTTCGATAAGGTCCATGCATCCACGCCGTAAAGTAGGACTGGGATGATCAAAGTCTTTCTCAATTGCTGTCTTCCGTTTCTAAAGCGGATCCTAGGTAGATGAACCCTGTACATTGTACAACCTAGAAGGTACATATGTCTGTCTTGTTTCTTTTGTTCAGTTCGTCAATGTACGCAGTCCTTGATTGACGACAGCATAAACATACTTCGTTTAAACCTCATTAACCACCAAACCCATTTTTGCCTCTTCTTTTTCAATGCTCGTAAAAGCACCTATGACATCACGCTTCCTTCCATGACGCCAATAACTTTTGCGTAAGCGAGTAACTGTACAGAATTTTGAAAGATATTCCTCTGAAGTTGACATTTGAGTTTTGCACAATTTTTTAAGTATGATCTTAATGAAATAGAATGAATTTCTGTCGCCTTGCCTAAAGTTTTTATCACACATTAAAGGTCTTTGTGAGCTCTTTGCCGACCTTGACCTATCGGGGTGAATTCTCCAAAACTATCCTGCACAGTCGTAAGAGTTTTGCAGGTATGCTGAAACAAGACATGGCTCCATACATTTCGTTTATTAAAATGCTGTTATATGCGGCGTTGAAGTGTATGTAAAGATGGTCTTTTTCGATATTATATTCCCTTATTATTTTCAAGCAGCCAGACCGAAATTCCCCCCAGACCAATACCTAAAACCCCCATATTCAACCTTTTCTTGAAAAAAGCACCCAATTTTTTTTTTTAATTTAATTTTAATAGGATTTTTATCATTTGATGTGATGGATTGAATTTGATACGTCCCAAAATATTTTGGAGAGTGTACCCTGTTCTCATAATACAGTCGGCTGTTTCGATGCTCATTCTAATTCTTAACTTGTCCTTAACTAGGTATATTAAATACAGAAAAGGCACTCTCGACACTGGCATTAGAAAAATGAAGTGACAAAAGCGTGGTTGCAAATTTCCTCAGCTGCAGCTAAAAAATGCCACAGAATATTGAAGATTTCCTCTATGTTTACTTTTACCAAAGAATCAAATTGAATTTAAAGAGTTTCAAGAAAATTTTAATATTGAAAAACATAAAATTCTAAAAACTTCTTTTACTAGGTGACTAGACACCAAGAGCTAGCTCTTGAACAGGTTGTGGCAATAACACTAGAACAGTGGCCTGCATTGTTATATTACTTTTTGGAAAATTCCTTCGAATCTTCTGACAGTAACCTAGATCTTGTTCACAAGATTCAAGAAGAGCTAAATGATACCACTCGTTCGTATTTATTATCACAGTCCGTCCGGATTCATAAATTTTTGCCAAACGTTATAACCTTATAACTTTCTATCAAACTATCTTGCAAAATTTTATGAGATCGGAGTTTTTACGTGACGAGTTTCTCTGTAATCCTAATTTTGCTGAAAATTATTTAAAGAATATTGATTCTGTATACGTTGATATTGATTCTGAATACGCGAATCGATTTTGATAACGAAATTTTGAAATCTATATAAGGCGTTGATTCTTTAAATTTAGCAGAAAGTGCAACTTCAATAATTTTTTCTATTCCTAATTTAATTAATGAAAATGAAATTAAAAACCTTGACATGGAGTGGCGAACACTACTTAACCAAACTATGCTTTTTAATTCTTTAGAAATAGAAAAATTTTGGACTGAAATTTGTTCCTGAAATGCTTTAATGAATCACTTTTCCCTCTCACAACTTGGATTTTGCAAGCAGGTCAAATACACTTTTAACCTTTTTCATGAGTGCACAGTCATAAAAATTACATTAAAAAAATCAATTCTTGGAAAACTGCTCCCATTGTAAGCTTTTACATTAAAAGTTCGTAAAAAACTCAAAATCAAATTTTTTATTTTTTATACAGGGTGTCCCGTAGTAGGAGCAGTTTTTCAAGAATTGATTGTTTTAAGAAGTTTTTATGACTTTGCACTGATGAAAAG
This sequence comes from Melanostoma mellinum, assembly GCA_914767635.1. Taxonomy (NCBI): domain Eukaryota; kingdom Metazoa; phylum Arthropoda; class Insecta; order Diptera; family Syrphidae; genus Melanostoma; species Melanostoma mellinum. The sequence goes on along the minus strand of OU612058.1, from coordinate 76,944,937 downwards.
GGTTGAAAGTTTATTTGACCTGCTATCAAAATCCTAATTGACTTACCTCTTCTCAGGGAAATTTATGGGGCATGAATGTGCAATGGGTCGTATAAAAGAATAAGAAAATAAATTTGTTTTTCAAAATAAGTCACGATTGCAGTTTTGAAATGCCTTCATTTACGAAAGAAGAATACGCAGACATTTTATTAGTATATAGGTTTTGCAATGGAAATTCAAGAAGAGCACAACGAACATACCAGGAACTTTATCCCAACAGATGACTTCCTTCTGAAAATGTTTTTGGAAGAACCTTTCGAAGGCTTCGAGAAACTGGATAAATATTAACTGAAAGACCTAACGCAGCAGCTGCAACCGGAAGAAGAGAAAAGTTAAAAGTGGCAGCTGTTGAAATCGATACATAAGACGAAAAAAGAATCTCCAGAATACTGCATGGCGAAAATATGCATCCATATCACCATACACCTGCAAGGAACTACTTCCGAATGATTTTGTGATGAGAATCGAATTTTGTAAATGGTTGCTAGAGAGAAGCTTGAATGACAACCACTTTACAAACAGAATTCTTTGGACAGACGAATCCCAGTTCACAAGAGATGGTGTCACCAATTTCCATAACCTCCATACATGGGCTTCAAGCAATCCACATTCAAAACGGCAAAGACCATTTCAGCGCAGATTTTGTGTCAATATGTGGGCAGGTGTTATTAGAAATAAGCTAATCGGACCTTTCAAGTTAACACCCCGACTTAATTCTACAAATTACCTGGAGTTCTTACAAAATGATCTACCAGACCTATTGGAGGATGTTCCACTGCGTCAGCGAGTTGCATCATATTTCCAGCAAGATAGTGCTCCCGCCAACTATGGTAGTGATGTTAAGGATTGGTTGGATGAAAACTACGGTGGTCGACGGATAGGCAGAAATGGACCAATTCACTCGCCTGCACGATCTCCCGATCTCACTGTACTGGATTTTTTTTTCGTATGGAGAAGAATGAAAGAAATTGTTTACTCATTTGAAATAACAACCATAACTGAATTAGAACAACGTATTTCCGCAGGATCACAACAAGTAACCCAAGAGTTATCGATAGCAAACATCCACAATGAAATCCAAAAACGGGCTCTGGCAATGCATTCAAAACGAAGAAGGGCACTTTGACCACTTGTTATAACTGTATTTGTATAAACTACATAAGAAACTACTAAAGTAGTTTTACTACTCCTTTTGATAGTTGTTGCAATAAAAATCCGTAAAAAACCCACAATTAGAACTTTTACCTGTTTTAGTTTTTTTCCAAGTATCATAAAATGTATGGGTTTCTGAGTGTACTCATTAATGAGTTTTTATTATTGTTTTGTTCACCTGTAAAAATAAAGAAACTCTATGTTTCTGAAAAAATGACCTTTATTGTCAAAATTTTGTTGAGGGATGAAAATTTGAACACCATTTAAAATTGAAGATCTGGCAGCCCTTAGCCTATAAGAGCCCAATCTAAATACAGTCTTAAAGACTATTATTTTTAGGTCTCTACTATCAGTATTGACAGAGAAATCGAATCGGTCACACCAAAGTTAGGCCTTTTATTTAAAATTGTCAAAAAGTGATGTCAAAGTTGAGAAACGGACTTTACTGTAAAACAATTTTTTTCTTAGAATATGACCAAGAATGATTTTTGAAGAATCACATCTTAAAATATGTTATACTAATAACGGGACACCCTGTAATACTTTCCTCAACTCATGAGAAGCTCAAGCTTTGGCAGTTGAGAGAATTTCTTCAGTTTTCAAAAGTGCTTTAGTCCAAAGAATCATTGAAGAAGAAATCACAATTAAGAGAACTTATACTGCCTGCGTGGCACGCACAACACATCGATACGAAAAACAAAACACCCGTGAGAAAAAAAATGGTACTAGAAGAGTTCGTAATACGATTATTAACAAGGAAGATATTTCACTATTCAAATTCAAATCAATTTTAAAACTGTACCTGCACTTCAAAATTTTATCTCATATCAATTAATATATAGGATGAAGTCATCAAAACCAATTTAAAAGAGATTATCATTGACACCAACAAATTAAATGGCCATAGAAAAATGGCTTTGACACTTCTTTTAATGCAAACATCATTGAACCCAGAAAAAACGGGTTTCATGCTCTTCCTTAGACTATTATGATAAATACAATATACAGCTTCTCAAAGGCTGATTAATATATGTACCTATATTCTTATTGTTGGTAAGGCTTGACCTACCTATGTACGTTTATAAAGTTATAAAAATAAGCATCATCTATAAATATATTCACGAATCTTACAGAACAATTGATCATGATTCAAATTCTATCATCGCAAGTGGTTATTATCATGCGCCAATACAATTTATTGCTAAGAGTAATCAGAAGAAAATAATTAGTAAAGACAAATAAATCCAACAACTTACATTAGCAATACGTAGGTATAAATGTGAAGCCATCACGAAAGATGGTTAAAGCAGATAACTAGGCAAACGTCGCGACCGGGAAGCTTCGAAGACGGCTAGAACCTAGAATATATGTATGTGCATTTGTATAGATAATTTAATAAAAATATTTTGTTTTTTTCGTTTTTTTTTTTCAATTGATGGTAGCAGTGTCCATCAATATTTTTACCTTGATTGCGTCATGGATTAACATTTGTTTATAGTTAGTTGATCTCTCTGACTAACGCAGTGTCAGACATGATACGTAGCTGGAATCACACAGACGGGATACTATAACAAACACAAGCATTTAGTTCCACATTAAATACATGATTTTTTGCGTATTTCCTTGAGGTTTAGCTTTAAGACTCACGATGACACAAGGGTGTTTCTTTGAATTTTAAAATATTCATAATTCTTCTGATTTTATTAATGGCACTTGTTTCTTTGCTTGTCTATCTATTTGTTTTAAGTTGGCAGTTACATCGTTAAAAGTGTGGAGACATGACTAATGACTCGCCATACTATATTAAGATACTTAAAGGGTTCAATAATTGGGCGAATTTAGAGTTCAAAAGGTCAATAAGGTAGATAACATGGCGTTTGACTAATTATATATTAATTGATTAGAACTGTAGGAAGCCTATGATTGACAAGCTTATAGTAGCTCAAAACATAGAAAAAGAGGTAAAAATAATGAAAAACCAGTGAGTTTAAGTTTCTGTACGGCCTTGAGACGTCACATAAAAAATAGCAATTATCTACCCGTGGGATGTTTAGCGGATTATTTTTGGCTTATGAACATGAGTTCTTCCAGCATATCTGGTTTGAGAGATGGATCTGTTTTTTATTTAAATTATTCAGAAACCAAAATGTGAAAATAAAATTTCTTTTTGAATCTTTCGAGAATAGCGGGTTGTTGAAGCTGAATTGTTTTTACAGTGATTGTACTGATTTTCCACTGATTTTCAAATATTTCTGTTTGAATATAGCAGCTTCTCTGAATAAAAGCGAAGATATAGCAGCTTGTCGTTAAATAATAGTTTGCGAATTTTTCAGAACTTCTCTTCAGGATGTTTAAATTGAAGAACTCTTAAGTTAGGACTTGAATCAAAGCGAAAGTTGATATGTAGTTGACAGTTTTTCTAAAAGAAAGTACTTGCTAACATAATGTACATTTTTGGAACATTACTTTGTCTAAAAAACCTCAATAGAGAAAACTTGAAAAGCATATAATCGTGGACAAAGTCAATAAAAAGAAAATAATCAAACGTGCAAAAAGTCGGAAGGCATCGAAAGAGGATAAGTCTACATTGACAAAATTTATTGAAGAAAGTGGTAGGTCTTGTACATCAACCAATTTAATAGGAAGGGTTGAAAAACTATCGGGCGATCGTGTTGCGACGAACAAGGGCTGCTTACGATCGTATAACGAGATCTACAAGGAGAAAAGAAGGGAAGAACACCGACTTCTCAAAAAGAAAAAGAAGCACCACGAGAAGCACTCGTTTGAGAAAATAGAGAGGTGCCATGACAGGAACGAGATTCGGAAGTTTTACCAATAGGTAAAAAGATCCTACCAGGGTGGGAAGCCCCGAACTCAAGCCTGTAAAGACCAGCAGGGAAACAGAATTGTAGAGTCACAGTCAGTACTAAGGATCTGGAAAGATCACTTCTGCAGACTGCTTAACGGCGATGAGGACACAAATTCCGCTGTCAGGCAGATTGCCCCATTCAGTTTGGACGATGATCAAGAATGCCGTCCTCCCGACCTAGAAGAAGTTAAGATTGCTATATGCAAACTTAAATCAAATAAGACTGCAGGTGCAGATGGCCTTGATGCCGAACTTTTCAAGGCAGCTGGAGATCAGTTGGAAAGGAGCATGCACCAGCTGATCTGCATGATATGGTCGGAAGAAAGCATGCCCGATGAATGGAACCTCAGTATCGTATGCCCGATCATAAAGAAAGGAGACCCTCACAATTGCGCAATTATAGAGGGATAAGCCTCGTCGCTTATAAGATCTTGTCTGTTCTAATATGTGAACGTCTGAAACCCCACGTCAACAACTTGATAGGTCCTTATCAATGTGGTTTTAGACCAGAGAAGTCCACAATAGACCAAATTTTCACATTACGGCAGATCTTGGAAAAAAACCCGAGAACATAATATCGATATTCACCATCTCTTTATCGATTTCAAGGCCGCGTATGACAATATTTACAGAGATGAGCTGTACAGAGCCATGTCTAGTTTCGGCATCCCTGCAAAACTCTACAACTATGCAGGATGACTTTGGAGAATTCACTCTCCTCCGTCAAGGTCGGTAAAGAACTCACAGAGACCTTTGATGTCGAAAAAGGTTTTAGGCAAAGCAACAAACTGTCATGCGATTTTTTCAACATCATACTTGAACAGATTGTAAGAAACTCAAACGTCAACACCTGAGGAATAATCTTTAAAAAGTCTGTACAATTACTTGCCTATGCAGACGATATTGACGTAATGGGAAGAAAAAAGCGTGATGTTATAGGTGCTTTTGCGAGTATTGAAACAGAAGCGGCAAAAATGGGTTTGATGGTTGGTGAGGGCGAAACGAAGTATATGCTGTCATCAAACAGGGACACAGAACATCGACGAATTGGACAAAACGTCACAATAGACAGACATAACTTCGATAACTTCGAGGTAGCACAGAATCCACTTTAGACATGGAAAACAACATCAGTCCGAAGATCAAACAATGAATAACTCTTGCCAATTGGGAAACAAAACCCTCTGCAGAAAAGCCAAGGTAGCCCCGTATAAGACCTTGATCATCCCAGTCTTGCTTTACGGCGCGGAAGAAAGAAAAATTCTCCGAATGATCCTTGGTCCCGTATGCGAAGGCAATGTGTGGAGAAAAAGATACAACAACGAGCTGTATGAGCTGTACCGCGACATGGGCATAGCCAAGAGAGTACGAATCGCGAGGCTACGATGGTTGGGCCATGTAGAGCGGATGGACCCAAAAGCTCCGGCTCGTCGGGTTTTCGAAAGCAAACTGCAGGGAAATAGCGAAAGGGGAAGACTTCGTCTTAGGTGGCGCAATCAAGTGGATGAAGACCTTAACAGACATAGAGTGCGAAACTGGAGAGAGCTCGTCCGAAATCGAAGTCGTTATCGAAGGATGTTGGTTGAGGCCCAGGTTCACCCCGAACTGTAATGCACTAGTGCCCAACTAAGAAGAAAAAGAAGAAGGTTCAAAAACTTTCGGGCGATCGTCTTGCGACTGCAAACATTTTTTTTTTTGTTTTAAAAATAAAATCAATATGACATACTCCTTACTGCTTAAGTTTTGTAACTAATTGAATTTCACGTAGCAAACCACGATTAACTGATTAAAATAACCACAGACAGCAATGATTTTCCCGGCTATCAGCATGAATAACTGCATCCCATGAAATGGAAAGATATAATAAAGATACAAGATATTAGGGATTCTTAAAAAGAGGCGATCGGAATAGCATCGTCCACTACAGGCCCATTTCCCTATTGAACAACCTAAGCCAGCTCCTGGAAGAGCTAATAATTAGGAAGTTGAAGAAGATCTGCAGGCACAAGAAAATCATACCAGATAAATGCAGTTCGGCTTCCAGCAAAAGCATTTAACCTTACATCCGCTGAGAAGCTGTTACCACAACACTCAACTGCCACCGTATAAACTGATTTCATGAGGTAAACATGTTCGAATTGCTTTTACACTTTTCGAGCACATCAGATCATTATTTACTTTTCAACTGATTTCAAAACATGCCACCGTATCACCGTGGCATGTCTTTTGGACGTCAAAAAAGCATTCCATTCCGTATAGATTGATGCGCACTCATCCACAAACTCCACTTCTTCAACTTTCCAGCTACACTAACAAAAACATTTTTTTCTTTTTTCTCTCCCACTGGAACTTCTTCGTCCAAATCGGAAATGCAAAATCCACCACCAAGAACATAAGAGCAGGTGTTTCTCAAGGATCCAAACTAGGGCCATTCCTCTTCAACATACTGATGCCGAACAAGCCTACCCCAATTGACTGCGAGAACATGCTATATGAGAATGACTAACTGAATGAACTACTGCAAATCATTATCGCCATCTAAAGCTGCCCGTAGAGTGGAAACTCACATCTACAAACTATACCCTTTTTATAGTAAGCAGGGTATCCGGACCAACTAGTTTAAATCATCAGAACTCGTATGCTTCAAAAGGTTTGGGGTCAACAGATGCTGCCGTATTGCTGGAGCACCGCGCCACAACGATAACACTCCCTGATGGAACCAGACAGCCAGCCCAAAAGAATGTAATGAAATGAGAAATGCAGGAATAAAATGATTCAACCCGCACTCGCATATTGTACTCAAGAATGCCTACTTCGATTTCTACCCAATTTCCCTTTGCTGAGGAGTAGCACACGACTAATTCAGCCAGAAAAACTTTTGATGTACATATAAACAGCTGCTGAGAGCCGTCATCAATTACGGCAGCGATGAACAAAAGGTCCTAATCTTCGAAAGGAACATCCAAAGATTCCCATCCCACACTTCTGACCACCAGCATCAAAGATATTGCAGTAGCCAACAATTATACAAGAAAGCCAAAATAATGTTGCCCTTGGATAAAAACGTGTTATCGACGGTTAACATCGACAACCATCCGGATCACTTGTTGAGAAGGATGGCCAACGAAGATCAACACCCCGACAAAAGATACCTTAACGCGATGACAGCACTGGACGAAGGAACGATCCCAAAAAGCGACGAAGTCACCAACTTCTAGGCTGACCCCGGGTCAAAATATTTTCGTGGCTAAATATCACCCCACTATTTGCAATTATTTGGTTGGGCCCCCTATGTGGCAACAGTCCTATAAGTATCGGATAAGAATAATAACGCTAAACAAATATATATGTCTTGTACTGAATAAGTAAGTGTAAACTTAAGCTCTGAGGTTGCCTTGGGCGTTTCAAAGCGTTTTTTGAAAAACCTTCAAACTGAGTGCTTTTTGAGCCCTGGGTTTTGCCTCAACTCGCACTGAAATAGCACTAGGTTTTTGCAAGCAGAAAGGTAATTAGCAAGGCTGCCAAATGATATGGATTTTTTTTTAAATCATTGGAATATGGGGTAATTTTTTTTCTAGCGATTAGAGAACTTAAACGCCAGTTTTTTATCGACACCCCATGGGGTTGTCAAGGAAATCTGCGTCAGCCGTGGGTAAAGTTAAACAAACAAACTTCATGTAAAGAAAATGCACTTCTACCGAGGATTTAGACAATAACTAGAAAAACAAACCATTAACTTCCACTCATCTACCATTTGAATGTGTTCTTTTTATTGTATGCGGAGAACTTAATAGCCATTCTTAACAATGTAGTTGTTCGATCATTGTTACACAATACATCCACTTACAAAAAGAAGAAGTTCTTGTAAGAAAATTTGGTGCGTGCCATCAACTGAAGAGTACCTACTGTGCTTACTATAAAATCAATTCTTAGGTGACACGTATTGTATTACGCTCATCATCTTAACCACACATCGACTAGGTTGGTGAACTCCTGAATGATCTTTAAATTCTCGCACAACATATGTTTATCAATTTTGACCACAATTACACGTTCTTGCACTTTAACCCTTGATCGTGGAAGTCTTTTTTTTTTACCTATTTTGATAGCATTCAAAGTAAGCTCGTAAATTCAACTCTCGGTCTTATAAATCGTCAACTAAATTACTGTTTATTGGATTGTGAGCCCGCTGCGGAATAAAACCACAAGAACACAATTTAAATACGTACCACAAATGTCTTGAGGGACTCAGAGATATAAAATTGATTTATTTGTGCGACTGCAAATGTGCAAGGCTAGTGATTCACACACAAGTTCTATAAGTGATTGAACGCGTGTTAGTGTTATGAAATGTCTTCTGATCTGCTTTAAGACTGTTTACTCAAAATCTCATTTCACTGTTTTGATAAAACTTCACAGAACTTGCATATGAAAGACCTTTTCTTATGCACAGAAAGAAAAATGTTTGATATTCATATACTAGTCCAAAAACCACAAATACATGGTTAGGTTAGGTTAGGTTAAAATGACTGTCAGAAAAACAACTGATACCAATATTAGGTCCATTGTGAGTTAGTTAGTTGTAATGACTCCTTTATTTCATTGCATTTTAACATTTTTGAAAAAATAATTCTTAAGCCTAATGAGTATGGCCTCTGTGGCCGTCTACCAGATTGACATTTTGAATTATGTTTACGTTAACAGAAATAATAATAAGTAGTGTTAAAAAATATAAAAGCAGGATAGTTTGGACGAAGTAGAAATTACTAGAAATCTTCTTCAAGAATAGCTTTCCTATATCTTAATGCTGTTATAATGTAGTTGTAAAGTCTGTCCCATCCTTGGTCACCGTTGAGTATGCTGAGCATTTCTTCTTCCGTCATCTTGTCTTTGCTGAAATATCTATACCGGAACTCCGCCAGGATTGGGCATATCGCAATAAAATGAAATGTATCTTCACGCGCTCTTAAATTGCAAAGACTACATAGTAAGGGCAGATCTGGTCGATGAGGTACAAAGTTAAGATTGAGCAGTTCTCCTCTCGCTTTGAAGATAATGCTTATTTTATTCAATTGGTTCTTATTTAAAAGGTACGAGTTCTGCTGCAGGTTGAAACTTAAACGACTGTAGTATCCTCTAAACAGAGAAGAGCTGGCTTCTGAAACATATCTTTGAAACAGGGTTTTTCCAAACTTTTCCAGGATTTCCTTGAACTTTCTTCTTAATATTGGGGCATATGCATAAAAGAGAAGTACTTACTAGTAGTATAATGGTTGTAGTATATACTAGTACTACCAGTAAAAGCTCAAACTTGGAGTATTTACTTCATTTGGTATGCATAAAATTTAGTTTATACTTGTAAGACTATACTTGTAGTACATACTGGGTTCATCCAAGTAAATACTACCAATTCATCGGAAATTGGCAGTAGGTACTAGGTAAGTATAAATTTATTAATAACTAGCTGTGCCCGCGACTTCGTCCGCGTGGAATAGTGACTTTCGGCAGCATTCTTAATTTTTTAGGCTACTTATTTTGCAAATAAGACACATTCATGCGTTTTAGTAAGACATTGTTATATTATTTTATTTTAGTATATGTTTGCACACGACGTTCTTATTTTTTCCATCTTTGGCGAAATAAAAAAGTTTTGTGGGATTGATATACGTGATTCTGCCACATAAAGTTGCCATGGGATATTTTTCTAAACGAACACCTGCAACTTAAAGCGTCTGAGCCTTATTTATAATGTCCAATCAGTGGGAATTAAAGGAAAACGGGGAATCGAAACGTTTTCTCCTTTTTTCGTTCCAGTCATTATTAATGCCGCATCCCAGATGTGTAATTTGTAGCTGTGTACAATTCTGGATTACTCATTTTTGGCACTGGAACACCAACTTGCTGCCACTCCTAATAATCCTAAGAAATTGAGAAACTCTATAGGGTATGATGTGACTTGCTCAGTGTCCATAATATTGTCTACTGATAGACATTCGACAGTATCGCCCAATACGTCAAACATAATTTATTAGTTTATATGGTTGACTATCTCATTAGACGGCACCGAAATCGACCTTCCACACAGCCATTCCCGATTGCCAATTTTTATTTGAAGATCAATATAGACATTTCTTCTCAGGTCAAATGTATTTTCGACAGTTTGACAGAAATCACCTCACGGTGAAAGAACTTTTATCGATCCAGCAGTATTAAGGTTCCCGTTTACGGTGTCGATCCCGTAGAAATATAGGGATTACTTATTAAGCCCATGACCTTCCTCAGGCTCTAGGCTATCTCTGAATAAAATTCCATTTAAATCGGATCAGTAGTCTGGGCGGGAGCCGGGAGGTGTTAGCAAAGAAACACGAATAGACAGATAATTTTGGATTTATAATATTAGTACGGATGTTCATCTTCGGGTTCTAGACTATCTCTGTACCAAAATTCATATAAATCGGTTCAATAGTTTGGGTTGTAAATATAAACAAAGAAAAACAGACAGAGTTAAATTCGGATTTATAATGTTAATAAAGTCTTCCATTCCCGTGGGAACATGAGGGCGTTTCCGGAGGATGACTTGAAGTTTACATTACTCGGGAATAGTGCAGTATTCTTACGGTGGACATTTTTTGAAATGGGTGCTGTATTTTCCAAGTTCCCGTTCCCATGGGAATACAGGGATAAAACATGTTGCATAACATAATATATGTCCATCCTCAGGTTCTAGAGTCTAGACTGTCTCTTTACCAAAATTCATATTAATAGGTTCAATAGTTTGGGCAGTTAATGGTAACAAAGAGAAATAGACAGACAGATTTAACTTCGGACTTATAATATTAGTAAAGACTCCCGTTCCCGTGGAAACATGGTGACCGTTCCCGTGAGGGATATGGGGATGAATAAAAGTTTATGTTGCTCAGGGATTATGGAGCATTCCAACGGTGGAAGAGTTTTTGAAATCGGTGCCATAGTGTCAAAGTTCCCGTAAACGTTCCTGCTCCCCTGGGAATATAGGGAATAAATATATGGCGTATGTCCTTCCTCAGGTTCTGAATAATCTTTGTAAAAAATTTAATTTAAATCAGCTTATTAGTTTGAGCGGAAGATGGTAACATAGAACGACGGACAGACAGAGCTACTTTCACACTTATTATATTAGTAAGGACTCCCGTTTTCGTAGGAATATGTGGATGAATTAAAGTTTATGTTACTCAGGAAAAGTGTAGCATTTTAACGGTGGAAAAATTTTTGAAATCGGTGTTGTAGTTTCTAAGTTCTCGTATACGTTCCCGTTCCCGTGGGAATATAGGTATAAAATATAAAGCCTATGTTCTTCCTCAGATTCTGAACAATCTTTGTACAAAAATTAATTTTAATCTGTTCATTAGTTTGAGCGGGAGATGGTAACATAGAAAGGTGATCAGACAGAGCTACTTTTGCATTTATAATAATTGTGAGGGCCGGTTCCCGAGGGAATATTCGAATGAAATAAAGCCTATGTCCGTCCTTAAGTTCAGTCCAATCTTTGTACAAAATTTCATTTAAATCGGTTTATTAGTTTGGGCGGGAGATGGTAACATAGAACGACGGACAGACAGAGCTTCTTTCACACTTATTATATTAGTAAGGACTCCCGTTCCCGTAGGAATATGTGGATGAATTAAAGTTTATGTTACTCAGGAATAGTGTGGCATTCTAACGGTGGAAAATTTTTTGAAATCGGTGTTGTAGTTTCTAAGTTCCCGTATACGTTTTCGTTCCCGTGGGAATATAGGGATAAAATATATAGTCTATGTCCTTCCTAAGGTTCTGAGCAATCTTCGTACAAAATTTCATTTAAATCGGTTTATTAGTTTGGGCGGGAGATGGTAACATAGAAAGGTGATCAGACAGAGCTACTTTCGCATTTATAATAATTGTGAGGGCCGGTTCCCGAGGGAATATTCGAATGAAATAAAGCCTATGTCCGTCCTTAAGTTCAGTCCAATCTTTGTACAAAATTTCATTTAAATCGGTTTATTAGTTTGGGCGGGAGATGGTAACATAGAACGACGGACAGACAGAGCTTCTTTCACACTTATTATATTAGTAAGGACTCCCGTTCCCGCAGGAATATAAGGATGAATTAAAGTTTATGTTACTTTGGGATAGTAAAGCATTCTATCGGTGGAAAAATTTTTGAAATCGGTGTTGTAGTTTCTAAATTCCCGTATACGTTCCCGTTCCCGTGGGAATTTAGGGATAAAATATATAGCCTATGTCCTTCCTCTGGTTCTAGACTATCTCTGTACAAAATTTCATATCAATCAGTTTGGTAGTTTGGGCGGGAGATGGTAACATAGAAAGCCGGACAGACAGAGGGACTTTCACATTTATAATGTTAGTTAGGATTAAATTTGCTACATGATGCACAGATCTGCAAACAGTACTCTGATGGAAGCCTGTGTCTTCTCCAACCCAAGCTTGAAATCCTGGATCTCAAACATATCTCAAAAGGATTCGCATATTTTCATCCGAAGAAGTAGATCCTAATCTTTTTTCAGTTTTTCCATTTATAAATTCACTTTTTTTTCATTTGGTCTCTAGGTCTTGATATAACGGAATGATAAAACTTATTTTTCTCAAAAACGAAAAAAAAGAAAGATTGCATATCTACATTTGAAAAACTTGGTTTTAATCAAATTTTCATTATAAAAAAAATTTGTTTTTTCGAATATTTTCAAAACGGATCTTTGATTTAATTCAAATTTTTTGTCCATACCAATTTCAGCAAGATTTTAAGATTTGTGTACTTAAATTTTAAAACCTCATTTAAAAAAAAAATTAAAAATGAAAAACCGATTTTTTTTAAAATGGTTATAATGGTTTCTATTACATTTGTAGAGCTTACATGTCTTAGCAATTGCAAAAAATGGCGTTTTTAGACTTTCGCTTTAAGTCTTTGGAATATTTAATTTTTTTTAGTATGTTGCGAAATTTAAATAATTTTCATAACTAATGTGTAGCTGGCAACCCAGTACCACCAAATATAATAAGAGCGGATACTCAAACCCTTAACTCAGCCTAAAAATGTTGGTATTATACTTACCACACGATAGCAAGGATTTTGTGCGACCCAGTTGTGCCCAATTTTCTGATCACCTTATATCTACTTACCTACTAATAAAAATTTATAAAACTAGCTTATGTAATAGCTTAACCATCTTGTTAACCCTAATCGGGTGCTCTAAAGTAAAAGTGCTAATGGTTTTCGGCCTTATATATTAACAATTTAGAGCAAAAGTTTTAACTCTCTTTTTTTTCAGTGGGAGTACCTAAATGTTTATATTAGTATTATTATTATTACTATTAATATTATAGCTATCTTATTACAAATAAATTAGTTATTTCTTGCTTCCATTAAATTTTAAATAAATTTTCTTATCGGTAAAGTACATACTGGCCTAGCCAATCAATGTTTTCCGTTTCAAAACAGGAAAGCACTTTGAAATTGTTATTTCCGGGATCTCTTCGCTCCTTATAATTTTTTTCTGCGATTACAAGTAAAAAACGGGCCATTTAAAATAAATAAAGTCAACCGAATGCCATTTTACACGAAAAAGTATTTACTAGCAAATGTTCAAGTTGGTTTTTAAAAGCTTGAAAAAATTGCAGTATATACTTGAACAAAATATTTTTTATGCATATCGATTTAAGTATTTACTGGTTTAATTCATCCGAAACCAGTAAATACTTTGTTACCTAGTAGATACTTTTTTCCCAGTATTTACTATGGTTTTATGCATACGAGAATTAGTATATACTATAGAAATTTGCCAGTAAAAGCATTTACTAGCCTTTATGCATATGGCCCATTGTAACGTGCGCTTAGTTCGCAAAAATAAAACTCTACCTTTCAATTTAATTCTACCACTTTATTTAGTATCTACTTTCGATATACACTTTATTCGAACTCAACTCAATTACGTTTATTCAATATTCACACTATCACTTTCTAAATAAAACTGACTCCTGGTTGCGTCAGCTCCCTCTTTATATAGTAGTGTGAAACATCGAGAGATTTCTAGTAGTTTTTCTATGAACCATGATGTCTAGACAAGTTCCCCTCCCGGTATTTTTCTGCACACACACACACTCACTCACAAACAATGTCTGCCATTATAGCACTCCATTATAGCGTTGCCAGCACCTGTGTTTTCGGTTTAACGTTTTCAATTAGGAAATCAGCATGAAATGCTGGGTGCACATTACACTGCCCCCTCCTTAAGATTGTTCGTCCCGAATAATTCCATTTGCAGCCTCCCCACTATATCGATGCAGCCGGTCACAATGCACTACTTTTAACTTGCCTCTTAGTCCTCTTTGGATGCGGTAGACCACGTCGTTAATCCTCGTGACAACAGTATAAGGACCTTCCCAGTTCTGCTGAAGTTTCGGTGACAATCCCTTTTGACGATGAGGATTATAAAGCCACACACGATCTCCTGCTTGGAATCCTGACGTTGTCGCTTTTGTGTCGTACCGTGTCTTCATCCGGTCGCTGTAGGTTTTTATCCGTTCCCGTGTTCTTTTATGGATGTCAGCGAGTCTCTCCTTGAGGTCGTCCACATACTCTTTTGTGTCCTGTGGCTCCTCGGTGGGGCATCCAAATTTAAGTTCGCTGGGCAGCCGCATGGTTTTCCCGAACAGGATGTCAGATGGTGTTTGTCCTGTCGAGCTATGTACTGCACTTCTATAGGCCATCAGGAATAGCGGTACGTGCCTATCCCAGTCTCTTTGGTAGTCGCCTACGACCTTGGTGAGGTGTTCTTTCAAGGTCCGGTTGAATCTTTCAACCATCCCATCAGATTGTCGATGAAGCGGTGTGGTTCTAGTCTTCTTAATGCCAAGTAGTCCGCACACTCCTTGGAAGATGTTTGACTCAAAGTTCCTCCCTTGGTCGGAATGGAGTTCCATAGGCACGCCAAACCTACTCACCCAGTTAAACACAATCTGGTCGACCACCGTTTTGGCCTCTTGATTTGGGATGGCATACGCCTCTGGCCACTTGCTAAAATAGTCCATTACAACCAGAATGTACTTGTTTCCAGCGTTGGTCTCTGGAAAAGGCCCAGCCACATCTACTGCAATCCTCTCGAAAGGCGATCCAACGTTGTACTGATGCATCTTACCTTGAATCTTCCTACCAGGTCCTTTGGTTGCAGCACACTTGTCACATGTTCGGCACCACTTCTCCACGTCATCTCTAGCATGCAGCCAGTAGAACCGATGTCGCACCTTCTCCAGTGTTTTATTAACTCCCAGGTGACCTCCAGAAGGTCCGTCGTGCATCTCCCGAAGAACTTCACTGACTTTCGATTGCGGTACGATCAGCTACATCACATATGTTTTACCATCAGCGGACTCCCATCTTCGCCTGAGGACACCTTCTTGCACATACAGTGAGTCCCACTGTGCCCAATAGGCTTTGAGAACTGGACTCCTGTCGGAAATGTCACCCCATTCAGGTTTCTCCTCATTTTCTTTCCATGCGAGAATGGGTTCGATATCTGGATCTTCCTGTTGAGCAGTCCTCACTTCCTCATTGCTCCATCCGCTTATTGGATCAGCTCTTAGTCGCTGAGCGGTAATGATTTCTTTGTCTTCTTGCCGCTTGCAATGCTTGCAATCCACTTTGCAAGGTCTTCGGGATAATGCATCGGCGTTTGAGTGCAGCTTTCCTCTGCGGTGTTGGATCTGGTAGTCATAGGTCTGCAATCTTTCTATCCACCTTGCGACTTGACCTTCTGGATTTTTGAAGTTCAACAGCCAGTTCAGAGCACCATGGTCTGTCCGCAGAAGGAATTTCTGTCCATAGATGTACTTATGGAAGTGCTTTGTTGCCAAGATGAGAGCTAGCAGTTCCCTTCTGGTCACGCAGTAGTTTCTTTCGGGTTTCGATAGGACCTTGCTGTAGTATGCCACCACTTTCTCCTCGCCATCATACACTTGGGATAGTACCGCCCCGATTCCAACGTTGCTTGCATCTGCGTCGACGATGAATGTTTTGCCAGGTGTTGGATGTGCCAGCACTGGAGCGTTACAGAGGCGGTATTTGAGTTCCTGGAAAGATTTCTCACACTCACCTGACCATTTAAACTGCTTCCCCTTTTCGGTGAGCTGATGCAAACTCTTTGCAACTCCAGCAAAGTTCTTAACAAAACGTCGGTAATATGTGGCAAGTCCCAGAAAGCTTCGGAGTTGATGTTTGTCCTGTGGTGTTGGCCAATTTTTGACGGAGTCAACTTTTTCAGGATCAGTCTTTACTCCTTGGGATGAGATGATGTGTCCCAAATACTTGACTTCGGTTTTGAAAAGTGCACATTTTTCTGGATTCAGTCTAAGGTTAGCCTATCGAAGTCTCTGAAACACGGCTTTTAGGTTCTTGCAATGTTGTACAAATGTTTTCCCGTAAACAATGACATCATCCAAGTAGACTAGGCACGCTCTCCACGTCAGTCCTTGAAGAACACACTCCATCAAACGCTCGAATGTTGCCGGAGCGTTACATAACCCAAACGGCATAACTTTAAACTGCCAGAGCCCATTACCTGTAGAAAACGCCGTCTTTTCCCGATCATCAGGGTGGATGTCAACTTGCCAATATCCGCTCTTCAAGTCCAGCGTCGAGAACCACTGCGCTCCCTCCATGGCATCCAGGGTATCACTGATTCTCGGCAGGGGATAGCTGTCCTTCTTAGTCACATCATTCAGCTTTCGGTAGTCCACACAAAAACGAGTGCTTCCGTCTTTCTTTTTCACTAGCACCACTGGTGACGCCCAAGGACTTTTGGAATTTTCGATAAGACCGTCCTTTTTCATTGCTGTTATCATTTCCTCAACCTCACCTTGTTTGGCCAGTGGAAGACGTCTTGCGGGTTGACGAATCGGTCTTACATCTCCTGTGTTGATGCGATGCTGCACCAACTGTGTCCTACCATATTGCCCCTTTTGCGATGCGAAGATATTAGTGTACTCTTGTAGGAGACTTTCAGCCATCCTTGTTTGTTGGTGATCAAGGTTGGATGAATTCAGTATTTTAGTTTTGATGGTTTCGAGCTCCTCCGGAGTAATAGTTTTTATCGGAGCTTCGTCTGTGATCTTCGTAATTGCTGCAACCGATTCGCAACGTCCAACGACTTCTCCTTTCTTCAACTTTACATCGTACGGTCTGGTGTTTAGTAATCGTACGGGGACCATTTTGTTTTTCGGTGCTACCAGTGTTTTCCCAATGATGACGCTTTGGGAGGAACACTCTGGGTCTGGTTCCACCATGAGGTATCGAAGGCTTCCAAACTCACCCTCCAGTTTCGTCCAAACGAACACTTCAGAAGAAGGAGGCAGAATAAGATCTTCCCTGATGACAGTTCTCAGTGTCGACGTACTTTCGTTCGAATAAGTCATTGGAAGTTCCTTATTTTGGTACTTCAAAACCTGATTACCGATGTCCAAAATAACTCCGTGCTGTTTCATAAAGTCGATTCCAATGATGCACTCGTCACATATATCTGCCACCAGGAATTGATGAGTAAACACTAGGTCGGCCAGTCGGATCTTAAGACACACTTCTCCATATACTCTTGCTGCTTCTCCCGTTGCGGTTCTTAGACGGTAGCTATTGGTGTTATGAAGCCACGTCGTCTTTACCAGGTCTCGACGTACTATGGAGGCTGTGGCACCGGTGTCGATGGTAACCACATGTTTGTTGCCGTTAATAGTAGTCTCCACAGTCAGACTTTTGTTGTCTCGTTTGGTTTGAGAGACCTGGATGGTGGTTCTGGGGCCATCGATACAAGAAACCAGCCTCTGCCCCTCGAAGTTGGTTCTTACTCGTTTCCCTGATGGGAAACGGGCTGATAGGCAACGCTGGTGTTGTTGTTACCTTGCTCTGGGCTGGATCTCTTGCTTCCGCAATGTTGACAACTGACTTTGTTTGGTGGTAGTCGGCATTGACGCTGTAAGTGCCCGGTCTTGTTGCAGTTCCAACATCTTGCTAGTCCGCTCCGGTTCTTTTGTATTTCAGCTCTTTGGCACGAGCATTTTTCGACTATGGCCTCTCTAAGTCGATGTACTACCTGAGAAGCCTGTTCTGCTGCTTCAATTGTCAATGCGAATGCTAAAGTTTCAGAAAGAGTACGTGTTCTAGCAGTTCGCACAGACCTCTGAAGATGTATATCGGAAATGGCACGAACGAAGTACTCAACAGCAAGCTGGTTGATGATTTCTTCTCCAGCATCCGGGTATGCCAGGTGAACCAGTCTTTCGACGTCTGCTTGGAGCTGCTGTAGACTTTCACCCCTTTTCTGGACTCTGTTATTGTGTTGGACTCGGAAGACTTCTTTCAAGTGGCTATCTCCAAAGCGTTTATCTATAGCTGCCACGAGAAAACTGAAATCGCCGCTCTTACCAGCTGGAACTGTTTGAAGCAATTCAGCTGCTGGTCCTCTAAGAGCAAGAGTCAGTGCAATGTACTTGTCTTCGTCATCCCAGCCATTTGTTGTCGCGGCTGCCTCAAATTGTCTCTTGTAGACTGGCCAAGAAGACTGTCCATCAAATGTTGGGGTTTCATCTCCTTTTTCCTTGCAAACTCTCCAGCAGATTCTCGAATTTTTATTTTTCGGATCTGGTCTCATTCCTTGGACAGAACAGAGAACTGGTTATCGCATCGGCTTTCCAAACGATTCTCTACAACAGAAAGCTGTTTTTCCACACCTTCAACTCGTTCGTCAAGGGCACATACATTTTTCTCAATATTACCCAATTTCCCTTATAGAATGTTTTTCAGACCTTCTAAGACATTCTGTTGCGCCTCAAGTCTTTCGAGAATATTTTGTTGTTCCTTCTTTTGTTCGCTTCGTTGTTCTTCAATCAGCTTCTTTTGCTCGTTTCGTTGCTCTTCCAGATTCTTTTTTTGTACTTCGAGTTGTTCGAGAACATTCTGCTGTTCCTTCTTTTGCTCGTTTCGTTGTGTTTCAAGTTGTTCGAGAACATTCAGCTGTTCCTTCTTTTGATCGTTTCGTTGCTCTTCCAGACGTCCGAGAATATTCTGCTGTTGCTCTCCAATCAGCTTCTTTTGTTGTTCTAATAAAAGCTTCATCATACTAGAAAAATCTACACTTTCACTTACTTCCTCCTTTTCCACTTCTGTTTCAAAAACAAAAGTGCTTACGTCTTCCCCTTGCTGTTCCAAATAGTTGCGCAAGCGCAGGACGAGCTCATTTTTCGATCCCGCTCTAGAAAGATTTCGCTTACCTAACTCACTTTTAAGCTCAGTGCAGTTGAGCTCTTCCAACAATTTACCCATTTTCACTGTATATAATTATTATTTTCTTTTTTACTTTTTTTTTTTTTTTTTTACACTTTACTAGTCAAATAAGTTTTATTTACACTTCTGACACCAATGTAATGTGCGCTTAGTTCGCAAAAATAAAACTCTACCTATCAATTTAATTCTACCACTTTATTCAGTATCTACTTTCGATATACACTTTATTCGAATTCAACTCAATTACGTTTATTCAATATTCACACTATCACTTTCTAAATAAAACTGACTCCTGGTTGCGTCAGCTCCCTCTTTATATAGTAGTGTGAAACATCGAGAGATTTCTAGTAGTTTTTCTATGAACCATGATGTCTAGACAAGTTCCCCTCCCGGTATTTTTCTGCACACACACACTCACTCACAAACAATGTTTGCCATTATAGTACTCCATTATAGCGTTGCCAGCACTTGTGTTTTCGGTTTAACGTTTTCAATTAGGAAATCAGCATGAAATGCTGGGTGCACGTTACAATATGTACGGTTGCTCGTTAGCACTTATATTTATGGTGATGCAACTCGTTGCAGCAAGGTTAGTCCATTCTTCGAACATTGTTCCTTTTCTTTTGATAGCAGCTGTTAAAACTTTTCTTGGTAACCTGTTATCCTCCATTTCCGTTACCTTTACAATATAGTTAAAGTGCATGGCAAGAGTGTCCATAAATAAAGGTGGTGTTCCCGTTTCAAGATAAATCATGTAGTTTGGAGTATTCATTGGTAATCGAAATATCCTTTTAACGAAATATCTTAAAAATTTTTCCACAGGTTCCATGGAGCAATGTCCCCACACTTGCGCCCCGTAGAACAGGATTGACAATGCCGTAGCTCGGAACAATTTTTGTTTTGCGCTGTGTTCAATGTATTTGTTCTTGATGCATTTTTCCCATAACGACGAAATGGCTCGTTTAGCGTCAGCTAATTTTCCCTCCAGGTGCTTCTTCATGTTCAGATTTGAGGTTATCAGAACTCCCAAATATTTATATTCGCGGACAACTTCGACTGTTTGGCCACTATACTCCCATTTTTCATTTCGTGAATGCCTGCCACCTCCGCCTCTAAAAATCCTCATCATTTTCGATTTCTGCAGGTTGATTTCAAGATTCCATCGGTTGCAATAAACCTTAAGCCTGTTTATCATGAGCTGCATTCCATCTACCGTTTCAGAGAAGATCACTATGTCATCTGCATACATAAGTGCTGGAACAGGCATTCCTTCCACAGTGATTCCACCTCTTACTTCATCAGTAATATCATTTATGAAAATTATAAAGAGTAGGGCACTCAGAACGCAGCCTTGCTTGAGACCAGTGGTTGTTGTAAACTCCTCTGATTTAGTCTCGCCATCCCATACGTAAGCTACGTTGTTGTCATACATCGCTCTTAGCACTCTTATAATTTTGCTCGACACTCCAATCACACAAAGCTTGTAGAAGAGAGCTTCACGATCAACAGAGTCAAAAGCTGCACGGAAGTCTATAAAGAACGCGTATAGTTTCTTCTGTTTCCTTTTATAGAGATCGGCAATGTTCCATAGCGAAAAGATATGGTCTATCGTCGAGTAACCTTTCCTGAAACCAGCTTGAAATTCCGATAAAATTTGTCTGTCCTCAACCCATTTTGATAGTCTGTTGTGAATGAGTCCTGCAAAAAGCTTAGCGCAAGTGTTAAGGAAAGAGATCCCTCTGTAGTTTGCTGGGTTCTCGTAGTTACCCTTTTTGTGTATCGGGAAAAGAATTGATTTTTAAAATGCTTCCGGGACTGACGCGTTTTCGAAAATTCGGTTAAATTCAGATGTAAGTAGGTAGATGAATTTTTCCGTTGCGTTCTTGAAGAACTCGAAGGGGATACGATCATCCCCTGGGGCTTTGTTTAATTTTGCATTATCGACAACTTTTTCCACTTCTTGGACTGAGAAAGGTGCAGCTAAATAATCATCTTTAATTGAGGGGCTGCATATTGTACCACAGGTCCACTTGATGAGATATTGAGAAGGCTGGTGAAATGGTCTCTAAGTCTAGATGCATGTAACCCTTGTGCTATGACATTTGTTTTTCCATTAAAATGCTTAACAGCTTTATTTATAATTTCTATATTTAAGTTCTCAAAGAACACCTTTTTGGAATAGCATAGTCGTTTGAAATTTCTATTCGCATCTGCATATAATTTTTTAAAAACTTGTTGGTTCCAGGACCTTAGAAGATTAAGGTATTTAAACGATAAATTTCTTGCTTTTATGCATTCTAAATCAAACCACTTTTGTTTGAATAGCTCTTTATTGCTTCGAGGGCTGCTTTGCGGATATGCTTTTTTAATAACTCCTGAGAGGGTGCTAATATCAGCACGAATATCCCTATTTCCAAGCGCTTCCAGTTCTTTGTTTAAGTTTGTCTTTAGTGTTTCGGTTTCTATCATTCCATATCATTTTTGGGACAAGGTTTAGCTGCTTTGTGTTGATTGGGAATTGCGATGTTGTGATTGAAAGGACAATTTCAAGGGGCATATGATCTGAAAACGTATTGCATCCTATTTCAAAACTGCTCATAATATCATTCCATTTTCCAGATACGAAGCAGTAGTCGATGACAGAACAACTTGTTCCTCTAATGAAGGTATACTCTCCTTCTGGATCTCCTGTACAACTTCCATTGAGAACATGACAGTTGAATTTATCTGCGAGCTCCAATATTTTTGATCCCTTGCTATCGCACAAGGCATCTTTCGAGTTACGGTTCAAGTTGAAGAAGGGGTAATGTGTACTGTTGAAGTTGTTTTGGGATAGACCGATTCTGGCATTGAAATCTCCGATTAGCATTAGGTTTGTCGAATCAATGTCCTGCAGGTTGTCACATAGTTTTTCAAAATCTGATTGCCAACGATTACAATTGAGATAAACCGGAACTAGCTTCATTTTGTTGCCACTGATCTCAACATCAAGCACCCATAGTTCTTCTGTTCTCCTATACTTCAAATCCACTCCAATAAGATTTCTGCGATAACCGAAAAGCTCGCCCCCGCTTCCACGACCAAAGATTGATGTTTTTACAGCATGATTCCATCTTAACTCAAACTCCAAAAATAACTTCTTAAATCTATCTTCTTCTCCTTCTAACAAATGTGTTTCAAGTAGAACAAAAATATCAAAACTTTTTATATAATTGAAAAAGTTCACAAACATATTTTTATTTTTTACTCCTGCTACGTTATAACTTACAATTTTAATTTTACTAATAAAAATATTTTCATTCTGGCAGACTGACAAATCTCATGCCTCGAGCATCAATTGTGGTTGCACCCAAATTATCTTCTAACTGCTGTGGGATCACCCTGTAGTCTATTCTGTCACTCATGTTGACATTTCCATTAAATGTCTTATTTGACGTGTGATACACATTATTTTTACTTATTAAAAGTTAATTCATTAAATTTTGCATGAACGTAATGTCTCCAAAAATTGATTTTAAAGTGTTGGTGCCATCATTTTCACCACACCTAAGTCCCAGGACGGAATCCCAGGTGAAAACCTTTCCATCGACGACCAATCTGTCGTCCCTCAATGCGACTTTCTTCCGTGGATCCTTTGCATGGAGCGCCTTTCTAATGCGGATTAGTTTGGCTCGTCGCTGGCGCACATTCGGCGGAAGATCTTTATGAATGCTGATGTTCTTTCCTTTCAGCTTCCTTGTGATACCATAAGAATTATGCGACATGCGAGGGAGTACCTCACTTAACAAAACCATTTGGAGCTTTTGAGAAAGCGAAAGATATGCAGATGCAGGGTATCTGTGTTCGCCGGATCGCTTAGATAATCAAGGAAATATTTTCCTAGATGCCGTTTTCTTTTAAAGTAAAGTGCAGGGCATGAGCAGAGGAGGTGTGGGACTGTCTCCTCCTCCTCCTCATCTAAGCAACTTCTGCAGAAGTCATTAGATTAAACCCCAAGTCTTATGGTGTGTCTTCCTATCAGACAATGTCCGGTGATGACATTTGTTGACGTTGGTCACACAAAGGAATAGACAACACCTAGGAAATTTCGAAATTGCAGTTTTATTTCTTCTGAAACTTAACTAAATTTTCCTAAATATATATAAACACATATTACTACGCGGGTAGTGACAAAAATATTAATAAGTTAGGTTTAGTTGAGTCTTGGCTGCTGCTGCTGCTCACGTGGACGTCTTTTCTGATGTTATTATTATTATTATTATTATTATAATTATTATTCTTCATTTTTTCAATAAAATGTACAATATGATATATGACGAAAGAATAATAATCTTTTCTGATGTTCTCCTTTAATTTTCTGCCGGAAACATCGCCATCGAGCATTGAGAGAACGTCACTGTCAGACAGATTAGTGATGCCACTATTTTTGCCTTTTCCCGTGATGCCACTTTGCCAGACATCGCTGTGCTCCTAGGTGCCGTAACATTGATTACGGAGCTAACGTCCAATCTAGTTATGGATAGCAAAAAATGTCTTGTGCGTTTTGGATCTAGGCCTAGCCATATCCGTGTTGTTGCCACACACGTGGTGATATTGTTCCACCTAATATTTCTTCTATCCATTGCCTCTTGCTTTAGCATAAGTTTGCATGTAGCGATTGGTATACCAATATTCAACCTACTGGTCGAGATCGGTAGAACGGTTCCTTTTCTGGCGAGTTCATCGGCTTTGCAGTTACCCACGTTATCTCTGTGCCCCGGTACCCGAATAAGGTGAATATTAAAATGTTCAGCCATCTCCCTAAGAGATAGGCAACAGTTAATAATAATAATAATAATAAATAATAATAATATATATCATATTTTCTTTTAGCCATGATAGGACCTCTTTGGTCGCCAGAATTTCCGATTGGAAAACGCTACAATTGTTTGGAAGGCGGAATGAGAGACTTACGTTAAGTCACTTTGAGTACACCCCGCAGCCGACCCCTTCCTCGGTTTTTGACCCATCTGTATAGAAATGAATCGAATCATCTTTCAAAAACTCACCGTCTTCCCAGGTCGTTCTCGGTGGGATTGAGACTTAGAACTTATTATCAAAAACCAATTGGGGGATGGTGTAGTCGGAGTGGCAAGGGATTGATCCGAATAAATTCAGGATTGTAGCGTGACCGATGTTGTTATCGGTTCATTGGAATATAGCTCTTATACGAATGGCTGCGTTGGAAATTCTCAACAAAGGCACCAGCCGAGTTCTTCGGTTTTGGAGCCATCTGTGAAGATATGATAACAGTTCTTTCCAAGCTCAGATTCTGGAGCGAACCAGTCCTGAACCGAAGGAAAGTTGACTGAATAATTTTGACGCAGTTTGAGCCTTGTGATCATCATGTCAGACGGCATATCGATCAGACGTGAGTCAAAAGATATGTGGATTGCGAGTTCCTCAAAGCTCTAGTGCGAATTGTGCCAGAGACCACATCTCTTTAAACGAGAAATGGTCTTGAGAGTACACCCCATGATGTAGGTATCAGGGGGGGGGGGGGGGGGGGGTGAAGATTCAACAGTGCGTCGAGAGCAGCTCCTGTTGGGCTGGGGAAGGCCCAGTAACACCAAGACAAACTGTTCTTTGAAGTTTGGCAAACGAGGCAATAACGTATTTACGAGAGAGCTTATTCCACCAAACAACTGACGCATAGGAGATGATTGGTCTTATCATAGTCGTATAGATCCAAAGGAACTTTTTCGGTGAAAGACCCCATGTCTTGCCAAAAGCTCCTTTACATTGCCAGAAAACTAACAGTGCTTTAGTTGTTTTAGACTCGACATGTTTAGACCAAAGAAGTTTGTTATCCAGGATTACTCCAAGATGTTTGACTTCATTTGAAAAGGGGATGTTGACGCCTTTAAGCGTAAGTTTGGTCAGACCAGTCAATTTTCTACGTCGCGTGAAGAGGACAACCTTGGTTTTAAGAGGATTGACGGAGAGACCGTATCGAACACACCAGGTGTCAATCAGATAAAGCGCAGCCTGTGCTCGGAAACAGACAGCTTGGGGGCTGGAGCCAATCAAGGGCACGGCGACGTCGTCTGCATATGCTTGGGCATGAACGTTAGAACCATTGAGAATTACAAGTAGAGAGTCGATCAACATGCACCACAGAAGAGGAGATAAAACGCCACCTTGTGGACAGCCCTTATTCACTCCCGTTGCAGCATATTCCACATTCCGCCTCAGCGATTACGGTTCTCTTCATTAGCATTGCTTTAATCCACAACAGTATCTAATGACTCGTCCACACCTTGTTCTCTGGCAGTATTGCACATAACATACCATCGAAGCTAACATTGTCAAAAGCACCTTGAATGTCGATGAAAATTTCTACCGTAAATTCTTTCCTGTCAAGCGCGCATTCAATCCTGCTAACAAGATTTTGAAGTGCGGTCTCGCAAGATTTTCCTCTTTGGTAAGCATGTTGCATCTGAGACAGAGGGTGTGCTTGGAGTGAGGTTTTACGTATGTAAATCTCAATCATTTTCTCTAGCGTTTTAAGCAGGAAGAAGGTAAGACTGATGGGTCTGAAGCTCTTGGCGAGTGAGTAGTCTTGTTTTCCAAATTTTTGGTATGAAGGCGACTCTAACACTCTGCCATGGAGTTGGTATATACGCTAGGGCTAAACTACCAGTGAAAATATTTTTCAAAGTAGATAGCAAAAGGTTTATACTTTCCTGCAACATAACTGGGTAAACACCGTCAGTGCCAGGTGACTTGAAACTGTCAAAAGATGCCCCGGCATATTTGATGGCTTCGTCGGTAACAACTAACGATGACGTGTACCAGCTAAGTCGAGTGGATTTATCGGATTCACCTGATCTAAGGGAAATAGATTGCTGTGCTCCGATTGATATCTGGTTTCCTGGAAAATGAGTTTCCAGCATAAGACTGAGTGTCTCTGCTTTGGACTCGGTATTGGAACCGTCTGATTTCCTTTCTTTTCTTACATTGATCCCTTCTATATTGCGGCACCTCAAGAAATACTGAATATCGTGTAACTGGTTGCATTTGTTGCATTTATAGCAGCTCTTTAATATCTAATTTATTTTCTGTACTTTGATCCAGCCCTTTTTTTCGTAACATAGATAAATTTGCATTATTTGCAAGCCATTCGTTTCCATTAAAAGGAATAAGTTTCAATCTGGCCACTAACGATAACTGGCACATTTGGTTCAATGAAAAAAATAACACAGAAAACAAAGCACTCAAAGACAAATTGCTAAAGATGCCAGAGAAGGCAAATGAAACCACAACGATAAGGTTCTCTTGAATCCTTACCGCTTGTTTCTGATTACATCTTTCTTTCTTGTTTGGCCTTTTTAATTGGCGCAGGGTCTAAATTTAGTTTGATTACATTATTTGAAAACTTGGTCAAATTCCTTTCTCTTTTCCAGTTGAAACCTTAAAACAGAGAGATCAACGATACCGTTATTGTTGGCCGAAAAGTATGTGACTCATTAAACAAACGTTATTTAGTTCATCTTGATCGATTCAAAATGGCTATTTAGTCGCTATAAGCAATTAGATTATCATTCTGCGAATTGTAACCAGGGCAAACACATCACCACAATGTTTTTTAATTTATGATCTTAAACATGAAGTCAGTGAACTTTATTAATACTAAACTCGTTTCTTTCACTTTATTCTGAAGTAATTTGAAGTTGTCATTCATAAGGAGATCATTGTGAATAACACAACTTTTGAAGTCCTCAATAATTTACATATTTATTTTTTTAAGAAAGAGCAAAAGAAGTCTCTTGAGCTTATGACACCCTATGAAACGATTGTTGTTTTATTTCTTAGGATAAAATTTTTTTGACACACTAAAAAACAATTTAGCAATTTACCTTAGATTTTTGATTTACCGAACGACACACCAACTACTTCAAACCCCGCTCTACATTTCTGTAACCATTCAAGATTTCAAGATCTCGTTTCGTTCAGTCATGAACACGAATTAGCATATTTGTCCCGTTAAAACTAAGCCCATGTTCCAGTTATGTTCAGAGGTCATTATTCTGCGATAAAAAGGACGTACAAATTACCCACTTTATTGAAATGATTTTTTTAATGAATCTGCCGTCTGGGTAAGTTGATTTATTTTTAGATAGAGTTAAGAGTTGAGATAAACTGGGTGTGGGGTACAAATGTTTTCAAAATTGCCGATTCTTGTCGATTTACGCACTCAGTAAACTTTATCGTTTAAACGGGCTCACACGTTAGGTACGTAAGTTGGCATAATCGCTTGAAATTTTCTCAGAAGAAGCGACTGAACTGATTCATTGATCCCAATTTCGACTGACGTACCTATATGTATATATTTTAATTATGATGGTCAAGAACGAACATATCTATTTACATCAATGATAAATCAAGCCACAACCACGACACTTCTTATTTGGCTTCCTAATTAACAGGTCACTAGACTGTAGCGTTCTAATGTTTGATTATTTGCATATTTGAGTGAGCATAACATATTCATGAGATTGTCATCATTTAAAAAATTTAAATATTTTTTTTTTTGTTTTGGCAAAGTAGTGTTAATTAGTAGGTAAAGTAAATTTACTCATAAACTTTACGTGTCAGCGTTAATAACTTATCAAGAAATTAGAACAAATAAATGCATGCAAATATTTATTCGTATCTTTTTGACACAGAAATATAAAATGTTTGTCAAACGGAAGTGTGGTCGTAATCAAATATGGTAATTATTATTGATCGCATCTCTTGGTTGGAAAGGTAAGAAAGCAGCAAGTAAGAAATTCTTTAATTTTATGGGTCGGCTTGCAAATATAATTAACAGCGGTGTTGAGGTTTTAACGACTTCAATCAATTGAGTCTTTTGAAAATGAATGTTTCTGCATACGAAATAACAACAGCTCTGAACGAATTTAGATTAATAAGCTGTGATTCGGTTCTTAGACTCATGACATTTGGCACAGAGAGCCGACCAATCTGATCGTTGTGCTGATGCAAATGGATTAATGCGAACTTCTCGTTCAAATTTATAAACTCTCAATAGAGTGGTTACAAGGCT
Source organism: Melanostoma mellinum (assembly GCA_914767635.1). NCBI lineage: Eukaryota > Metazoa > Arthropoda > Insecta > Diptera > Syrphidae > Melanostoma > Melanostoma mellinum. The sequence goes on along the minus strand of OU612058.1, from coordinate 76,916,485 downwards.
CTTGATGGGAATCTATTTTTGTCGACAAATACTGCAATAAAAATAAATAAAACACACTTTATAATTCAACAGATACATATTAAGACCAACGCGTTTCGTCATCTTAAAGGTATTAGATGAATAATTCAAAAAACACTTTATTCATAGCGGACACAGTTTTTGCTTACTGTCGGAGGTTTTGAAAATACTAACTGATCCTAATTATCGGTCCATTGTGCTACCAGAGAGTAATTCTAATTATCTTTTGTCATAGCTTTCCAGTATCCAGAGAAAAGCCAAAAGGCGCTGCCTTCATAAGGAGCCTAAGCTACCATGTCTGTACCTTATGCGAGAAAATGCTGGTCATTCACAGAGGAAATTCTCCGCAGTTTCATCATCTTCTCCATTGAATTCACAGAGTGTGTGAGAAAGCTGTCTGAGATCCTTTAGCTTCGTTTCCGTGATGGCCTGAAACACAAAAGTGACTCATCCTACTAAACTTACAGTCATTTGGATAGCAAATGCATTTCGAAGAGGGACGCGTATGTCCACAAAGGAAGCAGCGTCAGGCCCATCATCGGCTTTTGCACCATCAGTGAAGGTTCGAAAACAATGCTTTCTCGAGAGGAACTGTTCTTAACCGAAAGAAAGTTGACAGTGTATTTTTGACGCGATTTGAGCTCTTGCAAAATCATGCCGGATGGCATATCCATCAAATGCGAGCTTAAAGATATGCTGCCTGTGTGTTCCTCAAAACAATTGACGCAAAGGATGTTATTAGTCTTATCTTAGCCGTATAGATCAAACGTATACTTTTCGGTGATAGAACCATAGGGTATAGAATTCATTGCAACGGTTATAATAAAAACCCGTTTAAATAAGCTAAGAACAACCTAAAGTCATAATAAATGAAAACCTAAATGCCGTTAACTATTTATTTTCGAAGTTATAACATCGCAAACACATGACATTTGAATTTAAGTGCTCCAAGTGTTGTAAAAAAAAAATAAATAAATAGGGTGGCGCAACAGAGCGAGGAGCCCCTGGGCCTAGCGCATTTCTCACAACCATGCCTTGTTAGGGAATGGAGGGGACCTACAACTTTTCGCCGGTTCCGAACGGCTAATTGAGAATGCGCTTTTCATGGCATTGAATTTACTAACGGAGGACTTGCCAATTCCTCGCGAAAGGCGATACCCGTGGAAAAACATTTTTGCATTTTGCCTCTGCTGGGATTCGAACCTCGAACCTCTGGGTTAGCAGGTGGACATGCTAACCATTACGCCACGGGTACCACTCCAAGTGTTGTAAGACTTTATTTGCTGGCTTTGACTTTTTTTATCTTTGTTAGGAGTTGTTTTTTGATGATTGAGAGTCAGTGTTAGACTCAATATAAGCGTTTTTAAATTGCGCCTATATAGAAAACAAAAAAAAATTAAAATCTTAATGTTATTTGCCTTAAACTTTCAACTATTACGCCCCACAACGCCCCCAAAAAATTATATATTTCCCGAAAGTTTATTAAACGTACTATTAAGCGCATGTTTAATCAGCTGCAGAAACTTGCAGATTGATTTTTAATTAATTTTTAAGCGACCTAAGGAATTTATTATTTTTTCAACATTAATCGTGTATAACTTCTGAAGGAAGTAATTTATTGAAAAATATTAAAATACCTTTTTTGTAGAGTATTAAATTGTCTCTAAGAAACTTCTTTGCAATTGATCGTCTATTTATTTGTTCGTTAATTAAAAAAATTCAAAGTAAAAGAGCAAAATCAAAACTTCTTACCAGTTTTTCAAGCTTGATTATGAAGAATGATCTTTTTTTGAAGGGAATCTAATTTCCTACAAAAATACTCGTCTTTAAATTTTTTGGGTCAAAATGCTTTAACAGTTTTGACGATAAAATAAGGTAAGGTCCTAGGAATAGAAAACACCATTGATATATCTCTAGAAATGGTCCCTACGTTCTATAGTTAGTTTTTGAAAAATATTTACGTACCTACCAATATACATATATGCATAAACCTTTATTTTGTACACAAAACACTTTGAAAAAGTCTTATAAAAAAAAATTAACTTAATTTGAATACTTGCATAGCTAGTTGCTTATGTGTTTTGCTAAGAGTTTAATTTTTACACAATTAAGTACGAGCATACTGTAATAAGTTATCTAAACATTGGGCCATATGCATAAAGGCTAGTAAATGCTTTTACTGGTAAATTTCTATAGTATATACTAATTCTCGTATGCATAAAACCATAGTAAATACTGGAAAAAAAGTATTTACTAGGTAACAAAGTATTTACTGGTTTCGGATGAATTAAACCAGTAAATACTTTAATCGGTATGCATAAAAACTATTTTGTTCAAGTATATACTGGAATTTTCTCAAGCTATTGAAAACCAACTTGAACATTTGCTAGTAAATACTTTTTCATGTTAAATGTCCATTTTAGTCGGCAGTTTTATATCCAAGTATTCGGTAGATTTTTTTTTTAATGGCCTCTTTTTTAAGTGTAATCGCAGAAAAAAATTATAAGGAGCGAAAAGATTTCGGAGATAAAAATTTCAAAATACTTTACTGTTTTGAAAAGAAAAACGTTGATTTATTTAAAATTTCATGAAACTAAGAAATAACTAATTTATTTGTAATAAAAAAATAATAATATTAATGGTAATAATGATAATAATGATATAAACATTTAGGTACTCAAACTGAAAAACATAAAGTTTAAACACTGAGTCTAGATTGTTAGTATATAAGTTATATCTAGGCCGAAAGGCATTAGCAAATTTAATCAAAATCATTACAACCATGTTTTAAAAAATTGGTTTTTTATTTTTAATGGGATAAATTTTAAAAATTAAAGTACACAAATCTTAAGATCTTGCTGAAATTTGCACTGACAAAAAATTTTAAATAAGTCAAATATATCGCTTGAAAATATTTGAAAAAACAAATTTTTTTTTTTAAATTAACGAAAATTGGAAAAAACTAAATTTTTTAAATGTAGATACGCAATCCTTCTAAAACAATCTAGGAAAAAGTCGGTTTTGAAAAAACGGTACTATGGGTGTTATCGTTTTTAGACTTCTTCCAAAAAACATTTTTCCATCATTAAAACAGCTGTTCAAAAATAATACCTCTAGTAAAATTTTATCAAAATCGTTAGAGCCGTTTTTGAGAAAAATAAGTATTATCATATTGTTTGTATGGCAAGTACCGTTATTTCAAGACCTAGAGACCCAATAAAAAAAATGAATTTAAAAATGAAAAAAACTAAAAAAGGAGAGGATCTACTACCCCTGATAAAAATATCCGAATCTTTTTGAGATATGTTAGAGATCCAGGATTTCAAGCCGGGGTTGGAGAAGACACAGGCTTCCATCAGAGTACTGTTTGCAGAGCTGTGCATCACGTAGCAAATTTAAAAATAAATAAATAGGGTGGCGCAACAGAGCGAGAAGCCCCTGGGCCTAGCGCATTTCTCACAACCATGCCTTGTGAGGGAATGGAGGGGACCTACAATTTTTTCGCCGGTTCCGAACGGCTAATTGAGAATGCGCTTTTCATGGCAATGAATTTACTAACGGAGGACTTGCCAATTCCTTGCGATAGGCGATACCCGTGGAAAAACATTTTTGCATTTTGCCTCTGCTGGGATTCGAACCTCAAACCTCTGGGTTAGCAGGTGGACATGCTAACCATTACACCACGGGTACCACATACCAAATGAAGTAAATACTCTAAATTTGAGGTTTTACTGGTAGTACTAGTATATACTATAACCATTATACTACAAGTAAGTACTTCTCTTTTATGCATATGCCCCATTATTTAGAATGAAAAAATTATATTTCGATAAATGTTGAAAACATACCTTTTAAAGGGTTTCTCTAGTCCCAATAGCTAAACTGAAGTAAACCGATCTTGAACCCTTTTACCGCACTTATCTCTAGGCATTGAGATACATCAAAACTGATAGCTGTTTCGTAATCAGAGAGCCCAAATCATATTAGGGAAAATAGTTTTTGTATTGTAATGCACACCCAACATTTAATACCAATTTCCTAACCGAAAAACGTTCAACCGAAAACACAAGTGGCAAATATATCAGGAGGGCGGAGGGGAAATGTTTTACAACAAAATAGTGGATTGTGGAGACCATGTGGAAATTACTGGGAAGTTCTAGATGTAATGTCATTCGATATAAATAGGCCGCCGAGGCCACCAGATGTCAGTTTTGATTATAGGGTGATAATGTTAAGAGTAAGTTATTAGTGATTATTGGTAGAGTTGGAATCGAATAAAGTAGATACAGAATAAAAGTGTTAAAAATAAAAAAGTTAAATTGAAGGCTAAAGTTTTATTTTTGCGAACTAAGCGCACGTTACAATATGTTTTCAAGTGAGTAAGTAATTGTGGCCGCCTTTGTTCGAGAGTGGAACCACTGTGCATTGCCAGAAGACTATCAGTGCTTCAGCAGTTTTCGACTCAAAATGTTTAGACCAAAGAAACTTGTTATCTAGGATTCCTCCAAGATGTTTGACTTCGCTTGAAAAGAGGATGTTGACGACTTTAAGTGTAAGTTTTGGAAGTGTGCTCTGGAAAAACCGGTTTGGAGGCTAGGTCCAACCAAAAGTACGGATTGCTTCAAGCGGCATAACATGCTTGGGCGTGTACGTTATTACATCCATTGAGCATTTCAAGTAGAGAGTCAATCAACATGTACCACAGAAGAGGAGATAGACCACCACCTTATTGGCAGCCTTTATTCACTCCGCTTCAACTGCCACGGTTCTATTCATTAGCATTGCTTCAATCCAAAAGACTAATGATTCGTCTATGGCATGTGCAACCTTGGACATTCCATCAAAACAAGCATTGTCAAAACCAACTTCTATGTCGATAAAGATGCCTAACGCGAAATCTTTCCTGTCAAGCCAGCATTCAACTCGGCTAACATGATTTTGAAGTGCGTTCTCACAAGATTTTCTTCTTTGGTAAGCATGCTGCATCTGAGACAGAGGGTGTCCATCACTTGAACTAAATAAACGAAAATAAATAGGGTGGGTGGTGCAACAGAGTGAGAAGCCCCTGGGCCTGGCGCATTTTCACAAAAATATGCCTTGTGAATGGAATGGAGGGGACCTACAATTTTCTGCTGGTTCCGAACTGCTTTTTGAGAAAGTGCTTTTCATGGCAATGAATAGAATATACAAACGGAGGACTTGCCAATTCCTCGCGAAAGGCGATACAAGTGGAAAAACATGTTTGCCTCTGCTGGGATTCGAACCTCGAACCTCTGGGTTAGCAGGTGGAAATGCTAAACATTACGCCACGGGTACCACGTGAACATGATCCCAAATAACAGCTGGTCACTTTTTGGTGGCACGAGACAAACACCAACCAGCCCAGACATACTGTCAACATAAAGTATGTGCGACTACAAGTAATTTTTTGTTTTTTTTTTTTCAAAAATTCTGTATACTTATGACGAAACTCAATTGAAACTTTTGTTAAAACCTCACCTATTATCAAACTACATTAGTTATTCTGTCCCTAAACATTTTTGAAGTCTTAAAAAAAAGTGGTGAAACTATGTTTTACTGTAAATTGTTTCTAGATTCGTCTAAATTCTCATACTACTCACAATTCACAAATCACAATTAATGAAGACAGCAAACAATTAGTACAAGTGCTAACAGAATAGCGTTGAAAGAACCCCTTCCCACAATATACACAGCACTTTTGTCACGACTACACAATGACAAAAGGAAAACTTGTTCTGATGGCGCCAAAGTGTCTCGCCCAGTTAAATATGATTTTAATATCCACGCATTCATCTTCCCCGCACGCCTTAAATAGCAGAGTGACGGCAGCAACATGAGCCATCATAAAGTATAAAGTATATCTCAAATCTCTGAATTAACATTCACATGCACGCCATGCGGCCGGCGTAGGTATACCTTGGACCGCAGCCAACCGAAATAAAAGTACGCATTTCCATAAGAATATTTATTATTTAATTTGAATTCAGATAATGCAACTCAATGATTAAATGTCGTTAGCGGCGTAACTGTCGTTTCGTTGATAGACAAATAATGAGCCATCTGAGTACTCGTACTTTGATGTATTCACCATTCTTTAAAAAATTCAACTCCAGAGAAGAAATAAAAACGATAACATAAGCACTTGTCATTTAATCGCCATCGTCATCGATTGGGATTTGTTATGCCTGTCTGTTCAAACTTTATTTATTGCTTTTGCTAAATGATCCACTTTTCAAGTCTTCCGGTGGTTATAAAGTGCATTTCAATTGGGGAACCGGGTCACACATGCGCAAATAAAATCGAATCAGTTCGTACTACTGCTCGACTGACGCGACTTTTAAATGAACTTTGCTTTCTTTTAGTTGAAGAGAAAAAAGATTATTTCATTTTATTTAGATAATTTCGCTTTAACTGGTTTAACGGTGCGGTGTGGCATGCGAGTGCCTAATCGCCAGACTTTAACTCTGCACCAGTCGAAGACTTACATAAAATTGGGGTCAACGATTTTTTATGACATTGTCGTGCTTTATCATTGTTGTCCGGTCGCCGGCTGGCTGCTGCTCGTTTTTAAATGAAAACTTCATTAAAAAAAGCGCGCTTAACTTCAAATAGAGAAAGTTACACACCGAAAACACCACACACGAGAGTGAGACAAAATGTTAATGAAATCGACATTGGCCGTAATGGCCATGGCCGTGATCTTGCTGTTTTGTGTCTTTTTGTGAACTCGTGTGAATTGTTGAAGAACTAGCTTAGGATGTTAGCCCAAAACTGTTGCAGCATTGTTAAAAAGAAAGATCCAATTGAACAAGTTTGACAAATTGCGCCGAGACAATTTGCCATAAGGTTATCGACACACTCACCATGAATTGACTATTGTGCTTCATAAATATGTACGAAGCGTAGGTGTCGTTATGTCGTTCATGACATCGAGAAGTGCTTTTTGTAAAGGCAAAAAGCCTTTTGTAATTGTCTATATGTGGGGCTCTAGGCAGCGGATTTTATATTCTATCCGAGGTGTGTGATGTAAAATGCATGTTTAGCCACACAATTTGCCAGCTTTTTTCTATGAGTTGTGGGGTTAGCTTGGACCGTTAAGTAGACAAAGTGATTTGAAATTATGGTGATTGTTTTGTTTGTTTTGGAGGTAAAACGATTTGTTATTCCTTCATGACGTTTTTTGGATTTCCCACCTACACAACGTGCGCTAGCAAGACCATTTTGCGCGTTATGTTTTTTCTGAAGGTGATAAATATGTGTAGAATGGAAGATGTATGAATAGTTACAACTTACAAGTCTATTATTTTGCATTCGGTAGAATAATTTGGATAGAGATACAATTACATACTTTAACGATTTCTTTTATATGCCGATAAAAAAAGAGAGCGGATGAGTCGAGGACATTATTTGTAAGCACCTTGGTGTCCTGGTGATAGTAAGACTTTACCTCCAAAATTTCTCAAAATCTAATTTAACCTAATGCGAACGAAATTAGACTTCCTCTTTATTCTTGTGGTGCTCCTAGGCCTTGTCCAATATGCCCCTCCAGCCGGCTCGATCTCTAGCCTGCCGTCTCCAATTTTGCACTCCAAGTTGGCGGAGATCTCCTTCTACCTGGTCGCTCCATCGAAGGTCTACCTTGGCTTCTGACTCCATCTGGTTTGGCGTTGAAGACTTTACGCGCTGGAGCGATGATGTTCATTCGCTCTACACGGCCCAGCCATCTTAGTCGTTGGACTCTAATTTTTCTGGATAAGCTTATGTCGCTGTACAGCTCGTATAGTTAGTCGTTGTATCTTCTTCGTCGAACGTTGTCTTCTCGATTAACGCAAACAGAACCATAAATCGTACGCAGAACTTTTCTCTCGATGACTCCAAGTGACTTTTCATCCGATTGGAAGAGAGTCCATGCTTCTGCACCATATAGCATCAGGGCCGAGATGATGAGTGTTTTGTATAGTGTCTCCTTGGTTCTTCTCGATAGGGCTTTATTCCTCAATTGCTTATTTAACTAAAAAAAAACAGCGACTAGCAAGAGTTAGTCTGCGTTTGATTTCAGCGCTGATGTTGTTGGCTGAGTGTACAGCAGTGCCCAGTTAGACAAATTCACTGACTACCTCGAAGTTATACCTGTCAATGGTGACATTTTGAACAAGTCGGTGGTGGGATTGGACTTTTGTTGATGAGAGCATATACTCCGTCTTGTCTCCTCGTTTATTTTCAGCCCCATTTGACTTGCTGCTGACTCCATAGTAGTGAATGCACCAGTTACTGCTCGCTTTGTTCTTCCTATCACGTCTATGTCATCTGCAAATCCAAGTAATTGTGTTGATTTATTGAAAATGGTGCCCGATGTACAAGCATGGGTGCCACTTATTACATTTTCAAGCACAATGTTAAAACAGCTGCATGACATTGCGTCGCCTTCTCTGGTGCCCTCTGGTGGTTTCGAAGGTTTCAGTAAGGTCTCTACCAACTTTGACGGAACAGCTAGCGTTCTCCAACGTCATCCTGATAAGGCGTATCAGTTTAGCAGGGATTCTAAAGTTAGACATAGCACGATACATTTCAACTCTGTTAACATTATCGTACTCTTCTTTAAAGTCAAGGAACAGTTTCTTGCTTTCCTCCGACCATATTTTGCAGATGAGTTGGTGTATGCTCCTGACCAGCGTGTTTAAAAAGCTCCGCTTGTAGACCATCACATCCAGCTGCTTTGTTCATCTTTAGTCTGGTGATGGCTACTTTGATCTCATTTTGGTCGGGCGGCTGGAGTTCGTGGTCGTCATCTAGATTAACTGGTATAAGTTGATCTTGGGCGGGATTTTGGCTGCCATCGCCATTTAGCAACTGGTTAAAGTAGTCTCTGCAGATGGCTAACATCGCCTGCGTTTCCACTATGGTGTTTCAATTCTGATCCTTGCAGGGTAAAAGGCGACTAGTGAAAACCGATGTTGATTGTCTCACTCTTCTATAGAAGTTTCGCACCTCTTTCCTACTAAAACATCTCTGCATCTCCTCGACTTCGCGTTTTTTTGTTCCTTTTTCTTCCTCCTGAGTAAGCGTTTTTCCTCTTTCCTTCGCTCAAAGTAGAAATTTCTGACCGCTCTAGTATCTCTCTGGAGCCATGACTTGTATGCCTCCGTTTTTGCTTTGTTTGCCAGCACATTCGGAGTCGAACCAAGGGTTTCTAGGGGGGGATACCTGATACCTCTGACGCAGCACTTCTTATGGCTTGTTGACATAGCTGCCATTGGTCTTCCGGGTTCATGTCATCAGTCGAAGGATTCCTCGCAAGCTGAAGGGATACGCAGTCGGTATAGGCAGCGGCGGTCTCTATCGATTGAAGTCGTTCAACATTGAATTTTCTCGGCGTAGTTAGTGATCGCCTAAGGGCTTCCATCGAGATCCGTACTCTGAGTTTTGCACCAACTAAGTAGTGGTCCGAGTCGATGTTTCCTCCTCGGAAGGTACGGACATTCAGGATGCTGGAAGAGTGTCTTCCGTCAATCGCAACATGGTCGATTTGGTTGCAGGTTCGACCATCTGGGGATCGCCATGTGCCCTTGTGGATGTGGGGACGTGGGAATCGCATAGTTCTGGTTCGCTAATTTTTTTCAAAGTTTTAATAATTAAAAACAAAAACAAATTACAAGACTTCATTGAATGTATGCCGCAAAAAATTATGTTTCTTTAAGATAATATATTATACGCGTAAGTTTGAATATGAACTAAAATAAATATTGATGTAATAAGTAAAATAACATTAATTTAAAAAATAAGTCAAAATATAAAATCCATTTTTCTGTTCTTTTTAGATAAAACACTTATAACCTAGTCTGCTGTTATTGGTATTTCGCGATGAACATAGCTAGACAAGTCAAACAATTCAAACGATCCTGCAAATAAGTAAACATCAAAAGCTTTTCAAACTATCATTAAAATAGGTATAATTTTAAAAATCTCATTTCGTTGGTGATGTTTTTGTATTGTTTTTATTCTCTTTAAACTGGAGAAAGTTCTTTCAAGAGTTGACGCTCAAACCGGCTAATATCTTTAATAAAGTATATTTTAGGAAAGCTTTCCTCGGGACAGCTATCGAGCGCTTCTTAGAGGAAGTATTATTCCTTCGGATCAAATATCTCTTCCAAGTTTTTAATTCTACAAGAACAGAAGATGTTCCGGAAGCCAAATTTGTTTGGTAAACTAAACAGTTCCATTAATTTTTTGCTGATTTGGCTATTTCTGACGAAGAATACTTGAAAAGAACCGAAAACCCTTCCAGTATGTTTTCATAGTTTGTAAAAAAGGATTGAAAACAGTAACACGAAAATATTCTTCTGTACTTTGAACCAAAGGGTTCGAACGATTCTCTTGTTGGTTCACTACTCTCTTATGTTTAACTTCAGCTATTTTTTTTTTTACAATTTCAAACACTTTCGGAAATGAGTCGTCTTCTGCTCGTTGAATTTTTAGTTGATCCTTTAAATCTTTGGCAAGATCCATAGCTAAAACCAAGTCTAAATTCAGTGTTTGAAACTCACGACGGCAACGAGAGATGGTAAACCATACTTATAATCTAAACTAATCAAGAAGAAATCCTAGCCTTTTCTAAGTTCTTTGCGTCACTTTCCAATGTTCTTATTTCGTCAGGAGTTTCGAACCCAGACGGAAATAGCTCCTCAAAATCTTCAACTTGATATTTTAAGATCCATAGTGTCAGATCCAGCCCGTTTAATGTCTTTTTTTAGGGAGTCTCTTCTTTTTGCCTTATTGTTTCTTGCAGCATATCTTTTTTTTTTCGGTGTATTGAAATAATTGTAAACTGCTTCAATTGTGGTTAGGCAATCTCTAATGACTGGTATTTTGCTTTAGACATTATAAAGCAAGGTTCAAAGAATGTACTGCACAATGAACGTACAGATCACGCGGAGCAAACTTTTGGCGAATTATTGCTTGAACACCATTGTATTGACCAGAAATATTGCTTGCTCCGTGCGTCGTACCGTTGGCCGATCAAAAAAGAAATGTCCAAATCACAATTTTGAAGATTTTTCGCTATAAGCTTTGCAAGAGCATCACTTGGATTGTTAATACAGTAATGTTTGGTAAACTGCTGTACTAGATATTTTAAGCCAAAATATTTTATTCACACCTGTCGTGGAAAATCGATATAAAATTGAAATTGAAAAGATTAGGTGATTTGCCGAAATAATAATTTCTTTCAGACGAAGTTGGCTTTGTATTTTCTCCGAAGAATGTAGATATAGAATGTACAATCCTCTGAGTACTTATAAAACTTATTCACTTAGGAAGTAGGTACATACTAAATACATACTAAATTTCGTAAATCCTTGTATCATATTTGTCATTTTCTTAAATTTACTTTGACATACTATGTTATTATTAATTTTTAAATTAACTTAAATTCAGATTTTGCTTTTAATTTTTACTAGTAATTATAGGAGACTAGCTGTGCCGCCCGGCTTTTCCCGGGTCTGTAGTTTTGAGGATGAAATATAATCTTTCTTACCGTGGGACTATGTGGCATCCTAATGCTGAAAGAATTTTTGAAATCTGTCCAGTAGTTCCTAAGTTTCCGTTCCCAATCCATTCCTGTTAGAATCTTCCGTTCGCGTGAAAATATGTGAATGAAATATAAAGCTATGTCACTGAGAGATAATGTTACATTCTGGAGTTGAAAGAATTTTTGAGTCAAGTAACTTTAAGGTTCCCGCTCTCGTTCCCGTTTCTGTTCCTATGGGATTATAGGGATGAAATAAGGTCTTAATTACTGATGAAGGGTTATAATGTAACACCACTAGTGCTGAAAGAATTTTTAAAATCCTTGGAGTAGTTTCTAGTTTTCCGTTCCTAACCCCGTTCCTGTGGGAATATGGGCATCAAACCTTGACAGGAACCATCTCTGGACTAAACTATGTCTACCCTGAAAATTTCATAAAAATCCGTTGGGTGGTTTAGGAGTTTACATCGGACATACATAGATACATTCTTTTTTATACATATACAGCTGACCCGCCCGGCGTTGCTCGGATATAACTTATTTAAAAAATTGTGAAGAACATCCGCCGAACCATGGGCGTAGCCAGGTAGGGGCAGGTAGGGGCAAATGCCCCAACCTAAGCCAAATGTCCTCGAAAAAATTCTGCGTTTTTTAAGAAAAAATTAATCTTTGTCCTCGAGGACATTTGGAGAAAATGCTGAAACAACGAGAACTTTTAAAGAGTATCGTAAAAAACGAGGACAATTTGGGAAAAAACGGAAAAAAGGAGTATCAATGAAAATTAAAAAAAAAAAACTGAGGACAATTCGCAAAATTGCCGAAAAACGAAGACTTTTCAATGAGATTTCTCGTAAAAAACGAGGTCAATTTCGGGAAAAAAGGGGAAAAAAAGGAGAATCAATGAAAATTAAAAAAAAGAAAATGAGGACAATTCGCAAAATTGCCGAAGAACGAAGACTTTTCAATGAGATTTCTCTTAAAAAACGAGGACAATTAGAAAAAAGGGGGGGGGGGGGGGGGGGGGGAAGGAGTATCAATGAAGATTTAAAACTGTGACGAAGCGTCACAATTTAATCTCCTCCCCCACTTCCCAAACCACCGCATCAAAACACTCTACATGTTCTCCCTTTAATTCTCGTTGCCCACAGCAACTAAATTACATTTATTACAAGGCCAAATGACATCACTGTGTGTGCATCTCCTTATAGGGGAATGCATTGGCAATAACCAGCCGTTCTTTTTATTCACCGACTTACAGTTCACACTTGCTTTCCGTGGAAAAATCAATAAGTAGAAGTGGTTTTTGCACTACAAAGAAGAAAAAGATTTACGGGTTCTCATACCTCGAACGTAAACTTTACTTTTTCTCTTCCTGGACTATTTTAGTCTCACCATTTTAGGACGTTACATTATTGCGGTGTTTGTACACCGAGTGTGTAGACGTTCCTCGCCGATTCAGTTGCCCTAAGGTAGATCTAATCGATTGCGGTGTTTGTACACCGAGCGAATGGATTCTTCTTTTTGGTAATCCTCTCTACCGTTTCTAGGAAGTTACATTGCTGCGGTGTTTGTACACCGAGTGTGTAGACGTTCCTCGCTGATTCAGTTGCCCTAAGGTAGATCTAATCGATTGCGGTGTTTGTACACCGAGCGAGTGGATTCTTCATTTTGGTAATCCTCTCTACCGTTTTTAGGAAGTTACATTGCTGCGGTGTTTGTCCACCGAGTGTGTAGACGTTCCTCGCCGATTCAGTTGCCCTAAGGTAGATCTATTCGATTGCGGTGTTTGTACACCGAGCGAGTGGATTCTTCTTTTTGGTAATCCTCTCTACCGTTTTTAGGAAGTTACATTGCTGCGGTGTTTGTCCACCGAGTGTGTAGACGTTCCTCGCCGATTCAGTTGCCCTAAGGTAGATCTATTCGATTGCGGTGTTTGTACACCGAGCGAGTGGATTCTTCTTTTTGGTAATCCCCTCTACCGTTTTAGGACGTTACATTATTGCGGTGTTTGTCCACCGAGTGTGTAAACGTTCCTCGCCGATTCAGTTGCCCTAAGGAAGGTACATTATTGCGGTGTTTGTCCACCGAGTGTGTAAACGTTCCTCGTCGCCCCAAGTTGCCGTAAGGAACTTACATTGCTGCGGGGTTGACCATCGAGCTTGTGAGCTTCTTCCTTCAGTCAACCTTCATAGCGAGAGTTATCCTCAACCGCAGACTTTTTCTACGTAGTCCGCTGCCAGCGACGAAGTGTCTTGCCCTGAGTAAGCGCACACACTTGCTACGAAGTCCGCCAAAGCCGATCGATTGTTCTGCCGTTTGCTACAACGCAGGCACTTCCTACGTAGTCCGCCCCCGCCGATAGATTGTTCTGCCTTTCCCATAACGCAGACCTTTACTTCGAAATTCGCGGTCGTCGACAGAGTGTCTTGCCTAACGCAGAGCCAGTCAACAATACACCAGTACCGGACAGGGGACGCCAAGGCCGTAGCGTCCACACCCCCCCCAGGAGAAACGTCACTGCGACCTCCGAGAAGACCAGACGTCCCGAGAAGACCAACCATCCCAAGAAGACTAGTGCAAGGGACAAAGAAACGGAACTCCCTTAGCTTGCATGCAACATCGTTAATTATTCATTTGTAAAATTTGTATAACTTAAAGACCGAATCCTGAGAGAAATTGAAAAATAAAATTCAAAGTTATTTGTAAAATACCCGACCGTTTCCGCGTCTTCATTTCATTTTGAGAAGTTGGACCGCCGAACCCAAGTCTTACGAAGCTTCCTTGGGTAGACCCTGGACACCCTGAGTCCTACCCCAGCCTCGTAAAAGAAGCATCACAAATTGGCGCCCGAGCAGGGACCTGCAGAAAGTTCAACCGTTTGCCGTACCTGTCCAGGAGCTGACGCAGAGTCCACCGACCGACACCGAAACTTGACGACCAGCTTCCAAGATGCCTACCGATACCGACTCCATAGCACCGGAAGAAGATGCCCAGGAATACGAGGAGAACCCGAATCCGTACCAGAACTTAGGATTCATCTATTTCCTAAAGAAGCCTGAGTTAATAGAAACTCTGTCCCAACGTGGACAAGACGCCAGTGGAACGGTTCAGGAGCTACGTCAACGCCTGAGTCGCCACCTGAAAGAAGCGCGTATGCACCGGTCAACACAAAATCTGTGCGCTGAGTGGGAGGACAAAATAGAGGAAAGGAACAATGCTGACCCTTCGGATGACGAAGACTACGCAACTGCTTCTGGATCGAATATACCGCCGTCCGCGTCGGAACGTAAACACCAGAAATTATTCCAAAGCAGACTCCAGGTACCGATGCTCCAGAAACCGGTCATGACCACACCCGCTCTGTCACAAACAGCACACTATGCTCCCCCCGCCAGACTCGAACGAGCAGCCTCCGCTCCTCCGCAGGCTGAACCACACGCCGGCCCCCGTACATACCCCGCCACGTCCACATATCCCCCACCTGGCCGATTCGGACGCAGTTTCGAAGCGGAACTAATGAACACCGTCCGCAAATGGGGATTTCGATTAGATGGCTCCGGAAAACCATTGGAATTCTTGGAGAGAATCGAAGACCTGGCGGTGTGTTACGAGATACCATTAAACGACATGCTCCGGACACTTCCCGAGATTTTCCGCAACACGGCTCTAGAATGGTTCAGGATTAACCGAGACGCCTTAACCACTTGGGCAGTATTTCGCCAGGCCTTTCTACGTCATTTCTTGCCAGCACGTTATTTCCATAAACTGGAAGATGAAATAATGCGCAAGAAACAAGGCCCCAAGGAGAAAGCGAAAGACTATGTACGTTCATTCCAGTACCTGATCCGACAACACCCACGCATGACTATCGAGGATAACGTAGACCGCATCTATGACGCACTACGACCAGAGTACCGACTCTACATCAAGCGTATAGAATTTACGACTTTAGATGAGCTGATGGATCTTGCGGAGGAATACGAGTTCGTACGCCAAGAAGAGCGAAACTCTCGTCCTGCCTCAAGTCATCAGCAATACCAGTACCCGACCGCACCTGTTCCTCGGTTGCAAGTACAGAGGCCTTCACCCGCCTTCTCTAGCCAAGCCGTCATGCCACGAACGCCGATACCGCCACCTACCGCTGCCTACGACAGAAACACGCATTGTTGGCAATGCAAGCAGAGAGGGCACAATAAAAAGGACTGCCGACGCCCTTTCAGATTGTTCTGCTCTTTCTGTGGGGAAGACGGTCGGCTCACCAAAGATTGTCCTTGTCATCGGAGTTAAAACGCCGTTCTCCGCCAGTCCGGCCCCACCCATCCACCCGATCCTCGACCGTTCGTGCCTATCGAGGCTGGCGATAGAGTATACTATGCATTGATCGACACCGGTTCTTCGCGATCATTTATCGGCCCTGGCTTACGGGAAGAATGCCGCCAAATCGGAGCAGCTAGGAGAGACCAGCCGCATGCCGTGGAATTTGCTGACGGTCGAACAGCCAAACTGTCCGAGCATTATGTCCTGTCTCTGAATTTAAATGGTAAAGTAGTGCAAGGAGAAACTATTTTCCTACCCACCTTGGCAGAAGACGCCATATTAGGTATGGACCTTTTAGTAGAGGCAGGATGCACGCTAGAGCTAGGAGGCCGCAGACTTGCTATGCCAACAGCTGCTACGACCCGAGCACATACACGAGATATGAAAGGAGCCGCAGCGACGGCAAAATCATGCCTTGTTGACACCAACAACTGCGCAGCGAATATTGCAAAAATAAATACAAACCAGGAAAACTTCATTCGACCGCCGACCACCGAGCGACACAGACCTCTTTTTGGCAATAAAGAAATTTCGAATTTTGAACAACCAGACCGAAAAATGGACAAAGACAAGCAACCGAAGAAAAGACCCCCGCCGACTTCACCCGACCATCCTTGCAAGAGGAAGCCGACGCACCCTTGTCGACCGAGCCCTGGAGACCGTCCGGTTGTATTGCAACTGGTGCAAGCTGCACCAACCAAGGCAACTACCTCCCGACGGGTAACTCAAAAACCCACTCACCAGCCGGCCGTACTCATTCGACCTCCGCCGGGCCCAGAAGTGCGGATGACCCAGATCCAATCAGTGCGGGATAAGGCCAGCACGCTATGGGACGAGCGCCAACTCAGAAAGCTGCAGCGAGCTAATCCCAGCGATCCTCCGTCGACGGTAGCAACGCCCGTGTGGAAGCTCTACGAGGTCGACTTGCCTCCGATGGACGAGGTGCGACGGTTGATCATCCACAACGTGTTGGGGGGCCCAGCTGCCAGACAATTGCATCGGTTGGATCCCAGGCTATTCCCCCCTGCCAAAGAGTCCGCGGATGCGTCCGGGCCACAGAGCCCTAGCTCTCCAGATGCCGAAAACGAAGCCGATTCTACGAATGCCGGGGACGCCAGCACGGATCAGATAGCAGCAGAGCCAAAGGAACGCTCGCAGCCTCCGCTCACCAAGACCCAGCGAAGGCGAGCCATCCGGCTAAGGAACCCAGAAGCTGACCCGTTCCGAGGCATCACTTTCGTCTTCCGCCACAACACGCGACCTTTCTTCATTCAGAAAAAGGACAGGAGAATCGTCGTGACTCCCAACGACACCGGTACAGAGGCGGTGCTGTCATGCCAAGACAGAACCAAGGTAGTCCCGATGGAACTGCGGGAGGTGTAGGCAGAGCAAGGTTAAGTCTTCTTTGATGATGATCGTAGAGCGATCGGGTTTTGTTATGATCGTAGGACGATCGAGTTTAGTTTCTTTTGACATCAGTTCTCTCTCAGGATAGGAATTAAGTTTAGTTTTTTTATTAAGCCGGAATGTGAGTTATGTTTATTTTTTTTTATAACGTTTACAAAAAATTTTACAAAAAAAAAAAGGACAAAAAAATAAAATAAAGGAAAAAAAACAAAAAAAAAAAAAAAAATAATAATAATAAAAAAAAAATGTATAAAAAGAATACAAAAATAGGAAAAAAAAACAACAAAACATAAAAAAAAGACAAAAATATATATATATATATATATATATATATATATATATATATAGAAAAACCACACAAAAAAAGAAGGGCAGGATTTAAGTCCCTCAAAACGAAAAAACATACACGAACTCTCCTAGTTAGTGCCAGAGGGGTCTGAGACGAGAGGGTTCTCGTCTTTCAAAGAAGGGGGGATCTGTGACGAAGCGTCACAATTTAATCTCCGCCCCCACTTCCCAAGCCACCGCATCAAAACACTCTACGTGTTCTCCCTTTAATTCTCGTTGCCCACAGCAACTAAATTACATTTATTACAAGGCCAAATGACATCACTGTGTGTGCATCTCCTTATAGGGGAATGCATTGGCAATAACCAGCCGTTCTTTTTATTCACCGACTTACAGTTCACACTTGCTTTCCGTGGAAAAATCAATAAGTAGAAGTGGTTTTTTGCACTACAAAGAAGAAAAAGATTTACGGGTTCTCATACCTCGAACGTAAACTTTACTTTTTCTCTTCCTGGACTATTTTAGTCTCACCATTTTAGGACGTTACATTATTGCGGTGTTTGTACACCGAGTGTGTAGACGTTCCTCGCCGATTCAGTTGCCCTAAGGTAGATCTAATCGATTGCGGTGTTTGTACACTGAGCGAATGGATTCTTCTTTTTGGTAATCCTCTCTACCGTTTCTAGGAAGTTACATTGCTGCGGTGTTTGTACACCGAGTGTGTAGACGTTCCTCGCCGATTCAGTTGCCCTAAGGTAGATCTAATCGATTGCGGTGTTTGTACACCGAGCGAGTGGATTCTTCTTTTTGGTAATCCTCTCTACCGTTTTTAGGAAGTTACATTGCTGCGGTGTTTGTCCACCGAATGTGTAGACGTTCCTCGCCGATTCAGTTGCCCTAAGGTAGATCTATTCGATTGCGGTGTTTGTACACCGAGCGAGTGGATTCTTCTTTTTGGTAATCCCCTCTACCGTTTTAGGAAGTTACATTACTGCGGTGTTTGTCCACCGAGTGTGTAAACGTTCCTCGCCGATTCAGTTGCCCTAAGGAAGGTACATTATTGCGGTGTTTGTCCACCGAGTGTGTAAACGTTCCTCGTCGCCCCAAGTTGCCGTAAGGAACTTACATTACTGCGGGGTTGACCATCGAGCTTGTGAGCTTCTTCCTTCAGTCAACCTTCATAGCGAGAGTCATCCTCAACCGCAGACTTTTTCTACGTAGTCCGCTGCCGCCGACGAAGTGTCTTGCCCTGAGTAAGCGCACACACTTGCTACGAAGTCCGCCAAAGCCGATCGATTGTTCTGCCGTTTGCTACAACGCAGGCACTTCCTACGTAGTCCGCCCCCGCCGATAGATTGTTCTGCCTTTCCCATAACGCAGACCTTTACTTCGAAATTCGCGGTCGTCGACAGAGTGTCTTGCCTAACGCAGAGCCAGTCAACAATACACCAGTACCGGACAGGGGACGCCAAAGCCGTAGCGTCCACACCCCCCCCAGGAGAAACGTCACTGCGACCTCCGAGAAGACCAGACGTCCCGAGAAGACCAACCATCCCAAGAAGACTAGTGCAAGGGACAAAGAAACGGAACTCCCTTAGCTTGCATGCAACATCGTTAATTATTCATTTGTAAAATTTGTATAACTTAAAGACCGAATCCTGAGAGAAATTGAAAAATAAAATTCAAAGTTATTTGTAAAATACCCGACCGTTTCCGCGTCTTCATTTCATTTTGAGAAGTTGGACCGCCGAACCCAAGTCTTACGAAGCTTCCTTGGGTAGACCCTGGACACCCTGAGTCCTACCCCAGCCTCGTAAAAGAAGCATCACAAAACAAAAAAAAATTAGGACAATTCGCAAAACTGCCGGAAAACGAGGAATTTTCAATAAGATTTCTCGTAAAAAAACGAGGACAATTTGGGAAAAAAGGAGAAAAGAAGGAGTATCAATGAAAATTTAAAAAAAAAAAAAAAAAATGAGGACAATTCGCAAAACTGCCGGAAAACGAGGACTTTTCAATGAGATTTCTCGTAAAAAACGAGGACAGTTTGGGAAAAAAGGAGAAAAGAAGGAGTTTCAATGAAAATTAAAAAAAAAAAAAAAAATGAGGACAATTCGCAAAACTGCCGGAAAACGAGGACTTTTCAATGAGATTTCTCGTAAAAAACGAGGACAATTTGGGAAAAAAGGAGAAAAAAAGGAGTATCAATGAAAATTTAAAAAAAAAAAAAAAAAATGAGGACAATTCGTAAAACTGCCGGAAAACGAGGACTTTTCAATGAGATTTCTCGTAAAAAACGAGGACAATTTGGGAAAAAAGGAGAAAAAAAGGAGTATCAATGAAAATTTAAAAAAAAAAATGAGGACAATTCGCAAAACTACCGGAAAAAGAGGACTTTTCAATGAGATTTCTCGTAAAAAACAAGGACAATTTGGGAAAAAAGGAGAAAAGAAGGAGTATCAATGAAAATTAAAAAAAAGAAAAAAAAATTAGGACAATTCGCAAAACTGCCGGAAAACGAGGACTTTTCAATGAGATTTCTCGTAAAAAACGAGGACAATTTGGGAAAAAAGGAGAAAAAAAGGAGTATCTTCAGAAAAATCGTTCTACTACTTTCGGTAGTACCGCTACCTAGGGTACTGGCAGTAACTACTTTCGGTAGTACCGCTTCCGGTAGTAACTACTTTCGGTAGTACCACTATCGGTAGTAACTACTTTCGGTAGTACCACTATCGGTAGTAACTACTTTCGGTAGTACCGCTATCGGTAGTAACTACTTTCGGCAGTACCGCTACCTAGCTACCGGTAGTAACTACTTTCGGTAGTACCGCTACCTACTTTCGGTAGTACTTTTCGATGATTTCTCGATTTCTTGTAAAAAACGAGGACAATTTGGGAAAAAAAAAGAAGGAGTACCGCTCCCTACTTTCGGTATTACCTTTCGATGAGATTTCTCGTAAAAAACGAGGACAATTTGGGAAAAAAAAGAAGGAGTATCAATGAAAATTTAAAAAAAAAAAAAAAATGAGGTCAATTCACAAAACTGCCGGAAAACAAGGACTTTTCAATGAGATTTCTCGTAAAAAACGATTACAATTTGGGAAAAAAGGAGAAAAAAAGGAGTATCGATGAAAATTTAAAAAAAAATGAGGACAATTCGCAAAACTGCCGGAAAACGAGGACTTTTCAACGAGGACAATTTGGGAAAAAAGGAGAAAAGTAGGAGTATCAATGAAAATTTAAAAAAAAAAAAAAAAATGAGGACAATTCGCAAAACTGCCGGAAAACGAGGACTTTTCAATGAGATTTCTCGTAAAAAACGAGGACAGTTTGGGAGAAAAGGAGAAAAGAAGGAGTTTCAATGAAAATTAAAAAAAAAAAAAAAAATGAGGACAATTCGCAAAACTGCCGGAAAACGAGGACTTTTCAATGAGATTTCTCGTAAAAAACGAGGACAATTTGGGAAAAAAGGAGAAAAAAAGGAGTATCAATGAAAATTTAAAAAAAAAAAAAAAAAAAAATGAGGACAATTCGTAAAACTGCCGGAAAACGAGGACTTTTCAATGAGATTTCTCGTAAAAAACGAGGACAATTTGGGAAAAAAGGAGTATCAATGAAAATTAAAAAAAAAAAAAAATGAGGACAATTCGCAAAACTGCCGGAAAACGAGGACTTTTCAATGAGATTTCTCTAACATCTAGAAATATTACACGAGTATATTTGGGCATTTATATTTATAATTCTTCGAATCAAAATATTCTCCAGATATTCTGAATCATATGAATGCGGCATTTAAATGCTATTACAGAACATGCTAAAGGCAAATATCCTACTCTATTTTTAGAAACCAAAAAAATGATACTTTTAAAGTATCTCTCAATATTCTTGTCAATAAATATGTCCTACTTTTTTTTTTCAAAAAAAAAAAATGTCCTCGTTTTTTCATTGATTTTTGAGAAGTTGTCCTCGAAAAAAGACCTAAAAAAATTCCTGGCTACGCCCATGCGCCGAACTAAGCTGAAGATAGCCGGAAAGTTTCTAGTTTCACGTTGCCGTTTCTGTGGAAATGTTGTCATGAATCCTAATGTCGAAATAATTTTTGATATTGGCTTAGAATTTCAAGAGTTCCCGTTCCCGTTCCCCTTCTTTTCCTTTCCCCGGTTCCGTGGTAATTCTGGGATAAAATCATAAAACTATTCTCAGAGCCAACAAATACATATATAACAAATTTACTTGAGAATAAAGTTGATATGACATCTACACTGAGACTTTAAAATCTAATTTATAAAATTCTCGTGTCACAGTGTAAATTAATGAAACAATGTTAAGGGTAGATGACCCTTATCACTTAGGGGTATGGAAAATAATTAGTAGCCGATTCTTAGAACTACTGAATACGCATATAAAATTTGGTGAAAATCGGTAAAGCCGTTTCGGAGGAATACGGTAACTAACATTGTGACATGGAAATTTTATATATATAGAAAAAGATATGTATAAAGATAAGGCCTAATGTAAAAGATGTACATATTAAATAAATGAAATGAAATGAAATGAAAAATGACTGGTTATGTTGAGCAATTATCGATACCAATGGGGGAGGGGGGGGGGGGGGGGTATATCCCGCTGATCTCCCCTATCTACGCCACTGATACTCAGCTTGGTAAAGCAAAAAGTAAGAGAACCATTTGCGTCAATGAATGAAAACATCTTTATCCTCCGGGTTGTTGGGCCACTGGATTTAACAGTGAATGAAGTAGTACAGCGGTGGTGAACCAACGGCAAATATTAAAGGCACGTCATCAAATGATAAAATCAGATTGCACCTTCGAGTTATCAGAATCTGCAATGTCTACATCTAGCTCAGTGTTCTTCTTTTTTTGCCTATCATTTGCTAAACATGTTCATGGGCGTTGCTCCATTTTGCACCTTGTGGCTCGATCGCACCTTTTGGTTCGCTGGTTAAGTTGCAGTTGAAAGATTTGTTGATTGTTCGGAAGAAATAAGATTGTTTTTACAAAATTAAGGAAAATCGATCCAATTGATGGATGTAACAGGCTTTCGAAACTAATGTTTTTTACTGATATTTGCCAACATTTTAACGATTTGAACGTAAAGCTTCAAGGGGCAAACAAAGCTGTCATTGTCATGATAGATCTCATTCGCGCTTTTGAGGGTAAGCTTCAAATCATAAGTAAAGATATTTTTTTTTTTTAAACTACAGGTACTTTCCAAGCTTAAAAAAAGTTATGAGCATTTTGAATTTACATGAGAAACTCTTCCGAAAGTAGAAATAACTGAAGATTTTTTGTCGTTTGTGACGAAGCGTCACAATTTCTTTTTCCTACTTCCTCTCAAAACGTCGCACCAAAACAGTGCAGTATTTATTTCTATTGAAATCCCCCGCACGCAATTAAATTACAAAGTGAGTGGCTGCCCCAAGGCCTAACATTGTTTACTTTTTTGTACCTTACCACTGTTGTGCATTTCCTTATGGGGAAATACATTGGTAATCCACATCCAATTTTTTATATGCAAAATTGTCACTGACTTACAGGTCACATTTTGTTTCAGTGGAAAAGTCAATGAATAGAGGTGGCTTATTCACCATAATTCGAGAAAAAGATTTACGTAGGTTTTTCATTGTTGTGGCTTTTGAGCGCCAAGCAAACAAGAACTTATCCATTACTTTTTCTCCTCTCCCGTGAAAGATATTCTTTCTTTTCTTTTTTTGACTTTTCTAGTCTCCTTATAGGAAATTACATTGTTGCGGCTTTTGGTGCGCCGAGCGTGTGAATTCTCCATTCTTCATAAAAGCAGATCTATTCGTTGCGGCGTTTGGTGAGCCGAGCGGGTGGATTCTCTTTTCGGTAGACATTGTCCGTCTGTGAAGGAAAGTTCGCATCACCGCACGCAACCGAAAAGGCAGACCTTTTCTACGAAGTCCGCCGCCGCCGACAGAGTGACCTGCCTAATTCAGAGCTAGTTAGGAGTTCACCGTTGCCGAACAGAGGAAGCAGCTGCAGTGGCGTATCAGATCAATACCAGCCATTCCGTGGCCTAGCACCAGGAACAAACTTTATTCAATCAAAATCGTTAAAACTTGGTTTTTTTGTTTTGTTGAAAATCAGAATAAAATTTGTTATAATTATAAACCGATCCTGAGAATAGACATTATAATAAAATTAGAGTTAATTAAAATTGAACCGACCGTCTCCTCGTATTCATTTTTGGAAAGTTGGACCGCCGAAGCCCGAGTCTTACGAAGCTTCCTTGGGTAGACCCTGGACAACCTGAGGTATACCCCAGCCTCGCAATAGAAGCATCACACGGTAATAAATTAATCAGTCGAAAAATAAGGTTTTCAAAATTTAAAGTGTTATCGGAAACGCTTAAGCTTATTTTGTATCCTGATATGACATCATTTGTTAAGCTATATTTCTCTAAACTTGATTGCTTGGAAATTGAAGATATGGAAATGCAGATAAATGAATCCCGGTACAGTTCGATATGGACTCAAAGGCAATACAACGAAGAACGCCAATCCCAAATTAATGGAAACTTGAAATTCAATTGCAGACACATATAGCTACTATTTGAAAAGCTGTCATTTGCTATTTTGACAATAGTTTCGTCTCCCGATGCATGTTAGTCCTTATTCTCTGAAATGAATAGTATTTAAGATTCGCTTAGAAACCGTTTGTCCAATGATTCCAGTTCAGCTTGCATTTTGCTCAAGGCGACGAAATACAGCCCCGATAAGAAATTCGTTACAATAGTCAGTCACTTCCAACAGAGAAATTATATTTATTAATATAAAATACATATTCCAAAGCAGTTGACTCAACCCGCGCAGCTCAGTCGCTCCATTCAAATGGAAAAATGTGGATGAATTATTATAGTCTATGTTACTCAGGGGCAATAAAGCAATCTAATTTTTTTGAAATCGGTCCAGTACTTTCCAAGCTTCCAGTTACGTTTACGTTTCCGTTCCCGAAAAAAAACCGGAAAGGGAATATAGCGTATGTCATTTCGTCAGGTCTTAGACCACGTTAAAGTTGGTGAACCACAATCTTGGCCTCGGATTTGAAACAATGCAAAGCCGGTAGACGGCTCATGCTTTCTAAGGTGAATGTCGACGGGGTCGACACTAGTGTGAAGAAGATAAACATGAGAACTGTGATCTCTTCAATATCGCAATGCTCGTTACTATAAAACGGAAGAAGAAAGTGAAGAGCTGCATTTCCTTACTGCAAACCTTCAACTCGGATTTTGTTAGAATTTAACTACGCACCTTGATATTGATTCCACGGTTTTCTGCTCACCGAGCTTTGTTATCTATCAACTAATTTCTCTCATATATGTCTTTTCAAACCTTTTATATAAATAAGAAACCAATACTAATGAGAATGATGATTTATGCTTTGAGTAGACTTTTAAGCACATGCCAAGTCCCATACTCCCACGTCTCCCACACCTGCCCACTGCGATTCAATCAAAGCAATCTCACCAACTCGGGTCAAGTAAAGGGTCAATCAACTTGTATCGGAACAACCGTTTGAACTAACCCCACCAACAGAGACTTTCCACAAATAGCACAGAACAAAAAATACAAAACATAAAAAACGGCATCATTTTTGACAACGCAGTGTCTTGTATAATTCCTCATTCCCCATGTTGGATTATATCATAAAGTCTTGGATTCTGATTTCTTTACTACACCTTTTCTGTGTGGTCAGTATGTTCAAATTTTATTGTTGTATTGTTGGTTTTCAAGTGTCGAGGACACTCAAATGGAACAGGTTCTCATTGATAGAAGTGAATCATTGCTTAGAATAGACTTTTATCTTCCACTGAGGTTCGCCAAAACATCCGTGTCGTCATAAGACCTTTTCCAATGCCTCGGATGATACATTAATGAAAAGCCATGATGTCATCTCAATTCTAAACTACTGCATACCTTTCTCAACTATAAAATCTTCTGCTCCATCAATTGCCATCATCTCCGGTTCTTCAAATGAATCATAAAAAATGCAAACTACAGTGCGTTGGCATTGCATTTTATTTCATCATCAGTCATTTCATGTTATCCAAGATGAATTCTTGAGGCTAACACCTGTTACACGATGCGAACAATAGATACAAATGCCAATCGACAAGACATCATAGAACTCATTTTGGCACGGTAGAGGTTTTGAATCAAACAAGTTTCCGATAGACTTCCCGTGGCGCCGTCTATCATTAGACATCTAAAAAATTTTAGTTGGCTCACAACTTGTCATTAAAATACTAACCGCTTTCTCACTCTCAAAGTACATACGTGCGTGTGGTGTCGGTGTGGTGTTGTAGTTAACCACAAAAAGATATCGATCGCTGCTGATGGATCCCTGTCATGACAGGCGCACCGAGTGTGTTTTGAGGAACACTGCCAGAGCCTTGCACCTTGCCGATCATGATGGATGCAGCGAAACTTTGATTTTTATGATTTCCTCGGATTTCATTTAAGACCGATATATAGATAAACTTTACGACTTTGGCGTTTTCTGTTGGGATATGAGATTAGACAGTTACTACACCAACCAAATAAGTTGTGAAATTTTTTGTGTAACAGCACAGGATGACCCACATACTTGCAAAAGAAGTATATTGCGATTGCAAAATAGTTACCATTTAGATGAACAAAACCTATTCATTGACAGAAAGTTCCAATTTGATTTAATGGCAGATGAAGTTTATGAGTTGGATCATTAAAGATAACAGTTCTT
This sequence comes from Melanostoma mellinum, assembly GCA_914767635.1. NCBI lineage: Eukaryota > Metazoa > Arthropoda > Insecta > Diptera > Syrphidae > Melanostoma > Melanostoma mellinum. Next base: position 76,890,145 of record OU612058.1, on the reverse strand, counting down.
TGCAGGCTACCTTGTTTTTAGATGTTTGTGATTAATTTCCCAACGGGGATAAGATTTATGTTGCTTTTTCAGGTGATTTTTTCTCTAGGGTTCCAGCTATTATGTACCTGTACCTACATACTTACCTTAAGGCGTGGTGTCCGTTTCGCATAATGTTAAGCATGCTTGTTACTTGGGATTTCGAGGTTCTAGTCCCGAAAACATAAATTCGTTTTTTCGTGGTACTTAATCGCCTTCCGTTCGTGAGAAATAGGCCAGTCCTGCGAGAGGAATTATAAAACAAATGGTGCAGGTGAGAGAAAAACAGTTCTGAGTAGACTATCTTTGTTAATGGGGATTGATTGAAAAGTCTCATCATAGATTAATTTTCAATCTTTTAACGTACCTATCTTTTAACGAACGTACGTACCCGAAAGTTTTTTCAACAGAACAGCTGACTTTGAAATAGAGCTTTCTTCACTGCTGGACGATGTTTCCAAAAATTGTAAAAAATAGCTGTATAAAGGAACCTGATGTATGAAATATATGTAAGTAAAGAGAAAAAATACAAATTCGTACCTGATTTGAAACGGTATTTATTTGATTAAACGAATACCGTAATAAAAGTGGTATGACGAAATTCATGTTGGTCGATTTGATGAAACTTCGTGCGAATAAAGCGACATAGTGGAGGGCCGTAAGCTTTTTACCTAGGAATCCAGGGCCAGTTCATGGATTTTCATGAAATTTTCGGAAATGTGTTTTGAATGGCGTATAGAAAAAAGTTAAAAAAAAAAATTTCACCGCTCTCAATTTTTTAATTATTTTTAAAATTAATTATTAACTTTTGGAATTTTATTTTATTTATTTAGGGTGTTTTAGATACGGTTTTCCAAAGGGTAAGGATGGATAGGTTTGGTCAAGACAAAAAAAAGTTGTATGAGAGGGGGTGTTTATATCCCTCCGTGTAGGCGCAAGGGGCAATTTTATATGAAATTTACTCCATTTCTTAAAATACTATTAAAAATCAACTAAGCCACTTACTTTCTCATACTTTAGTGTTTTTGAAAGCTATTGCTTTGTTTTTTAATAAAAATTTTAATTTGAGTTCCCTTAATGAAAAGTTTTGGAGAGATCAAGCCTCAAAGTCAAAATTTTGAAAAAAAAAAATATTTTTTTCTTAATTAATTTTTTGAAGTGAAACTTCTTATGCGACTTGTAAACATGAAAGCGTTATACGTTTAACACGGAATATTATCAATTGCATACTTTTTGGCACTGCTAATAAGTTGCTGTTATCAATTCTGCGCCATTCATCCCGACGATTTCATTTTTCAATATTTTCAAGAAAATCATGTCTGTGCGTGCGAAAATGATTTCAATTGCTTAATGAAAAGTTGATCAGAGTGTATTCAATGCTGTTTCTCTTTATTTGTTTCTTGGTAAGTGAGTGGTTACTGTAAGTTTTTATTAGAATTTTAATATAGTAATGAGTATATATGTAGTAGTTAGTGGTGGCATAATCATGTATATATAAGCAATCTCCATTTAAGCCTGGCTCATGTCTAAACATGTTTGAACATGTTTAAACAGGCTTGATCATGTCTAAACGTGTTTGACCATGTCTAAACATGTCTGATCATGTCTAAACATATATGTATGTAAATGTTCTCCATCTTGGGCTTAGATATTAAGACTGCGGTCTTCGTTGGTCTGTCAGTCAGCTATGTACCACTGACACTGGCCAATCAACGGTTTCAGAAATACATAAGTATGTACATACATACATCCTTAAAATCCTCGTTTTCCTCTTCTAATATCCATCAAAACATAAAAAATTGTTTTATGAAATGGTGTTAAGTATCTATTCCGTGAAAATTTACTCCGATCCATCTCTTTTCTTTTTCTTTTAAAGAAACAATATGAGTTCACTAAAAATCAATTTCTACACCTTCCTATTTTCATTTCCACAGTAGGAAGTTTCACTTCATCCGCGCGGAGGGTCTCCACGCACAATTTTTTTTTTTTACAATTTTCCCCCCAAAGGGCCATTTTTACTTGCGATTATAGGTACTATAAGGCAAGTCTTGCAATCGTGCAGAAAAAAATTTTGAGATAACAATTAATTATGACATTACGATGATAGAGAATACGAAAAAGTGGGTCCTGCAATTCTGTCTGTCTGTCTGTCTGTATATGGATCTACAGCCTGAACTAATAGACCGATTTTCTTCAAAATTTGCAGTTATGGTCTGCGGAGCAGCCTACAGAGGGGTTTTTGAAATTGAGTCTCTAGGTCTTGAAATAACGGTACCTGCCATACAACCGATATGATAATATGTACTAATTTTTCTCGAAAACGGGTCCAACGATTTCGATAAAACCGACTTCGATTAAACCGACTTTCTTGTTAATGGCTTACACGATCTTGACGAAATTTTGGATTTAAGAAGTCGTAAGCTGTTAAAAAAAGACTGCATATCAATATTTAAAAAAATTTAGTTTTGGAAATTTTTATAAATTTTTTTTTAAAATTTTGATTTTTAGAAATAACTTCAAAAGTATAACTTTGATTTTTTCAAAATTTTTTTTTCAAAATAACTTCTATCAAGATCTAAAACTTTGCATACTCGACTTTTAAAAAAAAGTGAAAAATAAGAAGGACCAGTCAACGATTTTGATTAAATTTTCATCATTCATATGTATTAGCGATTGAAAAAGAATGGCATCTTTAGATTTTGGCTTGAAACCTTTGAAATATTTAATTTAATTTTTTTTTATTATTTTGCGTGATTTAATTCAATTTTCATAATTAATGTGTAGTTGGCAACCCTGTACCACAAAATATATTATGAAGATCTAGATAATACCAAAACCCTTAACTCGGCCTTTATATTTTGATATCGTACTTAGAACACAATCGCAAGTTCGTGCGACCCAGTCGTGCTCATTTTTTCTTTCCATGTTCAATGCTTTTATTAATATTTACTCAGAGCAAAAAACTGAACAAAATATTTTTTTCTCAGTTTGAGAGAAAATAAACAAAACGAAAGGAACTTCTTTCCAGAAAACAAAATGTCGTTAATTTCACGCTAACTGAACTTTTTTCCTGGAAGTGAAATATGAAATGTGTCTTAAATAGCATATAAAAAAAAGTTAAAAATTTTGTATGATCTTAATTTTAATATATATAAATTATAAATAATAAATATTCAAATTTTAGAGTTATCTTTTAATTGTAGTAGTTTTGAGTTAAATTTTAAAACTAAGACCTATTACAAACTTGAACTTTGGTCTCAAAGGACTACACATATAGTAATTTGTGCTCTAAATGCTGTTTCCTGTCAAACGAGTTGATGAAACCGAAAAAATATGGTTTTTTGCCAAATTTTGAATTTTCAACCATTCTAATCAGTTAAATTAACGGTTCGAAGTTTTTTTTTAAGTTGGGAAGCATGCTGATGTGTAGTTCTTTCTTTTATTTAAGAATTGATGCATCCCTTATTGATATATGTTTGTTTGCTTACTGAATGCACGTAGAAAAATTCGCGAGTACTTATTTGGCAAAAAAAACACGGATTCATCAACACGTTTGACCAGAAATAGCATCTAGAGCACAAATCAGTATATGTGCTGTCCTTTGAGACCAATTTATAAATCTTAATTTTAAAACTTAACTTAAAATTAATATAATTAAAAGATAATTCTAAGACTTTAATAATTATTTATAATTTATATTAAAATTAAGATCATATGAATTTTTTTTTAACTTTTTTTAATATGCTATTTAAAACAAATTTCATATTTCACTTCCAGGAAAAAAGTTCAGTTAGCGTGAAATTAACGACATTTTGTTTTCGGGAAAAAAGTACCTTTTGTTTTTTTTAATTTCTCTTAAACTGAGAAAAAAAAGAGTAAATATTAATAGAAGCATTGAACATGGAAAGAAAAAATGGGCCTTTGTGGGGCAAAATTATGAAAAAAAAATTAATTAAGAAAAAAATATTTTCTTTTTTCAAAATTTTGACTTTGAGGCTTGATCTCTCCAAAACTTTTCATTAAGTGAACTCAAATTAAAATTTTTATTAAAGAACAAAGCAATAGCTTTCAAAAACACTGAAGTATGAGAAAGTAAGTGGCTTAGTTGATTTTTAATAGTTTTTTAAAAAATGGAGTAAATTTCATATAAAATTGCCCCTTGCGCCTACACGAAGGAATATAAACCCCCCCCCCTCTCATACAACTTTTTTTTGTCTTGACCAAACCTATCCATCCTTACCCTTTGGAAAACCGTATTTAAAACACCCTAAATAAATAAAATAAAATTCTAAAAGTTAATAATTAATTTTAAAAATAATTAAAAAATTGAGAGCGGTGAAATTTTTTTTCCATCGTTTCCTAAAAAAGTCATCAGGAACTTATCCTTGTAAGGTTCTAAAAAACGCATTTCTTGATTTATTCGTCGTTCGTTGGCAAAGCTCATGTGAATATCACTTAAGAGTTAAGAAAAGTCGACGATCATCACCTTACATCTTTTTCTGAACGGCAAGACATGTAACAACATTTTTTTTTGGTAACGAACAAGGAATTGATTTTGTTCTATCGCAGAAGCATGTGGTCTCATTTTCGAAGCGGAGAGTGGAAAAAAGCCTTTTAACAGCTTTTTTGAACGCTTTTCTGTCGATGTCGACACTCCAACGACTCCATGTCCAAAAAGGGACGAAGATGGAGGAAGCATCGGTTAGGATTTGAGATAAGAATTATTTTTTTATGATCGATTTGAGTTTTTTATTTGAAAAAAATTTGTTTTTGGGATTGAGAAGAGGAGCAGAAATCCTAACTAATATTATAAATGTGAAAGTCCCTCTGTCTGTCCGGCTTTCTATGTTACCATCTCCCGTCCAAACTACCAAACTGATTGATATGAACTTTTGTACAGAGATAGTCTAGAACCAGAGGAAGGACATAGGCTATATATTTTATCCCTAAATTCCCACGGGAACGGGAACGTATACGGGAATTAAGAAACTACAACACCGATTTCAAAAATTTTTCCACCGATAGAATGCTTTACTATCCCAAAGTAACATAAACTTTAATTCATCCTTATATTCCTGCGGGAACGGGAGTCCTTACTAATATAATAAGTGCGAATGAAGCTCTGTCTGTCCGTCGTTCTATGTTACCATCTCCCGCCCAAACTAATAAACCGATTTAATTGAAATTTTGTACAAAGATTGGACTGAACTAAAGGACGGACATAGGCTTTATTTCATTCGAATATTCCCTCGGGAACCGGTCCTCACTATTATTATAAATGCAAAAGTAGCTCTGTCTGATCACCTTTCTATGTTACCATCTCCCGCCCAAACTAATGAACCGATTTACATGAAATTTTGTACAAAGATTGCTCAGAACCTTAGGAAGGACATAGGCTATATATTTTATCCCTATATTCCCACGGGAACGAAAACGTATACGGGAACTTAGAAACTCCAACACCGATCTCAAAAATTTTTCCACCGTTAGAATGCTACACTATTCCTGAGTAACATAAACTTTAATTCATCCACATATTCCTACGGGAACGGGAGTCATTACTAATATAATAAGTGTGAAAGAAGCTCTGTCTGTCCGTCGTTCTATGTTACCATCCAAACTAATAAACCGATTTAAATGAAATTTTGTACAAAGATTGCTCAGAACCTTAGGAAGGACATAGGCTATATATTTTATCCCTATATTCCCACGGGAACGAAAACGTATACGGGAACTTAGAAACTACAACACCGATTTCAAAAATTTTTCCACCGTTAAAATGCTACACTATCCCTGAGTAACATTAACTTTAATTCATCCACATATTCCTACGGGAACGGGAGTCCTTACGAATATAAGTGTGAAAGTAGCTCTGTCTGTCCGTCGTTCTATGTAACCATCTTCCGCTCAAACTAATAAACTGATTTAAATTAAATTTTTTACAAAGATTATTCAGAACCTGAGGAAGGACATACGCTATATATTTATTCCCTATATTCCCAGGGGAGCAGGAACGTATACGGGAACTTTGACACTATGGCACCGATTTCAAAAACTCTTCCACCGTTGGAATGCTCCATAATCCCCGAGCAACATAAGCTTTTATTCATCCCCATATCCCTCACGGGAACGGTCACCATGTTTCCACGGGAACGGGAGTCTTTACTAATATTATAAGTCCGAAGTTAAATCTGTCTGTCTATTTCTCTTTGTTACCATTAACTGCCCAAACTATTGAACCTATTTATATGAATTTTGGTACAGAGACAGTCAAGAACCTGAGGATGGACATATATGCTATGCAATATGTTTTATCCCTGTATTCCCATGGGAACGGGAACTTGGAAAATACAGCACCCATTTCAAAAAATGTCCACCGTTAGAATACTGCACTATTCCCGAGTAATGTAAACTTCAAGTCATCCTCCGAAAACGCCCTCATGTTCCCACGGGAATGGAAGACTTTCTTAGCATTATAAATCCGAATTTAACTCTGTCTGTCTGTTTTTCTTTGTTTATATTTACCACCCAAACTATTGAACCGATTTATATGAATTTTGGTACAGAGATAGTCTAGAACCCGAAGATGGACATCGTTACTAATATTACAAATCCAAAATTAACTCTGTCAGTTCGTGTTTCTTTGTTACCATCTCCCGCCTAGAAAACTGATCCGATTTAAATGGAATTTAATTAAGAGATAGCCTAGAGCCTGAGGAAAGACATAGGCTTAATAAGTAATCCCTATATTTCTACGGGATCGACACCGTAAACGGGAACCTTAAGACTGCTGGGTCGATAAAAGTTCTTTCACTGCGGGGTGATTTCTGTCAAACTGTCGAAAATACATTAGACCTGAGAAGAAATGTCTATCTTGATCTTCAAATAATAATTGGCAATCGGGAATGGCTGTTTGAAAGGCGATTTCGGCGCCAACTAATGAGATAGTTAACCATATAAACTAATAAAATATGTTTGACGTATTGGGGGACGTTGGCGAATGTCTATCAATAGACTATATTATGGACACTCAGCAAGTCACATCATACCCTACAGAGTTTCTCAATTTCTTAGGATTATTAGGAGTGGCAGCAAGTTGGTGTTCCAGTGCCAAAAATGAGTAATCCAGAATTGTACACAGCTACAAATTACACATCTGGGATGCGGCATTAATAATGACTGGAACGAAAAAAGGAGAAAACGTTTCGATTCCCCGTTTTCCTTTAATTCCCACTGATTGGACATCATAAATAAGGCTCAGACGCTTTAAGTTGCAGGTGTTCGTTTAGAAAAAAATCCCATGGCAACTTTATGTGGCAGAATCACGTATATCAATCCCACAAAACCTTTTTATTTCGCAAAAGATGGAAAAAATAAGAACGTCGTGTGCAAACATATACTAAAATTAAATAAAATAACAATAAATTACTAAAACGCATGAATGTGTCTTATTTGCAAAATAAGTAGCCTAAAAAATTAAGAATGCTGCCTAAAGTCACTATTCCACGCGGACGAAGTCGCGGGCACAGCTAGTGCAGAATATTTTAAGGATCTCGAATTCTATACTCTACAGCTGACTGAAAATCAACAGGACAAGTTGAAAATTCAAATGCTTTACATGGTGGACAAGGAGGTGGAATACCTTTACAACTAAAATGATAAAAATAAATTAATCGTATGAATGGTTGTAATTGGATGTGTTTTTATTTATTTATTTGCCTGGTGTTCAGGGATGAATATGGTCAACCCAAAAAATGTAGCAAGGTCCTCCAAAATTCGAAGTAGATTTACAAAAAATGTCGCAGATAATAAAAAATTACATAAATTGAGTGGCTATGCTTTTTACATGTTGTCTACATTGTTATTGTCCTTTCCATAAGAAGTTGACTCTCGATTTGAAAAATTAAAAAATCCTCACTGCAGCTTGGTCTGAGTTAGTTCAGAGCTTAATATAATCTCGAGCAAGCCATCACTTGACCTCATTCAGAGTTATACCTGCACTGAAGAACTAGCATTGAGCAAAAGTAAAATGTTTCTTAAAAATGGAACAAGAGAACTGACCCAGATCGATTCTTATCAATCTACTCATGTCTTGGCACTTGACGTAAGACTTGCTCTACAATAAGATTTATCTAAATTTTTATTGCCATCGATTTGAGAACCAACTTATTTATGAAAACCTTCTTCGCAAAAAAATGTCTCACAGTCACAATTAATGCTAATCCCCACATCCCCAGTAGGCAATTGGGCAAATACGCAAAAATTAAAAATCAGTTCACGTTCGCTACTCCCTGAGTCTGGATTAGTTAATCCCATAAGAAGACCGCATTATTACCAGCTCATTGCTAATTTTAAACACACGATCCATCTTCGCTAAGCATATAGTGCTCAGACACTATCTTCACATAACATTACTATTCTAAGCGAGGGACGCACAAGTGCAGTTAGTTTCTTTTATACCATTTGAAGAGAAGAACTCTTACTAATTCCGTTAATTTCCCAATAGAATTCCTTCTCTTATCCCGAAACAGCTTCAGTCTGTCGCATATGCTAGAAAGAGTTTCAAGAATTCATTCACATATCAGGAAGTGGCTTCTTATTCGCATCGCTGCTTCCACTGCACAGTGGATTGTGCAGACGGGCGAACAGACGACGACGACGCGACGGTAGGTAAAAGTGCAAACAGAAATGCGTTCAAAATGCATACGCGTGCTCCAACTATCCTGCCCACGACACGACTCCGACTTTTCTTCTTCGTTTTTTTTTTCTTTTTGTAAAGAAAGAATACTTACGTTCTTTGAATATTCGGTAGTAGTTTCTTTTGAACTGCCCACATTGACTTGGCACGTTTTGGACTTCTGGAGCAAAACTTCAATCCTAACTAAACTACTGACGCTAAGCGCAGAAACTATGCAAAGCACGCGTGCTGTGTGGGCATTGTCGAAAACGATACGCACAAATGCACTTGCCACAGCGATGTCATATGTATGTACATAGTTAGGTACATTTTTGTTCCCTCTTGGTGCAAGAGACCACTGTAGTAATATGGCATATCTTAGTTAGATATATTGAACAGTCTAGAAAACTAGAACAAATTATATTGTTCGCCCGGACGCATTTTAATTGATGTTCGTGATGGAGCATGCGTTCTCGACTCTCGAGCATAGTTTGAACTGCAGTGAATAAAAGTAATGAATGAATGAAGACGGAGTGCAATGCTGGTTCCCTTGAACTTGAAGCAGTTGCCTTTAATCTTCGATTTGATTTGTACTATTAACCTATTAAACAATAGTTTGTTGGTTTTCCGCTCGGCTAAACGCGCAAATTGGGGCAGTACGGTTGAATTTCATTAAGCAATTTCGGAGCATTTGCTAAATATGTAAGCTAAGAAGACGGAAGTCGGTGCTTGCGTGGATATGAGTGGGGGAGGGAAATTGAAGTCAATGTTGATTTGAATAAACTGATTTTGTTTTTTTGATGAGAGTTGTTTATTTCTCTTTCCAAACAGGGTTTTGTGCAGACTGTACAATTATAGTTCGATTGACAGAATTGTTGGTGTCACATAGGAAATATTTCAAATTTTGCTTTGACCTTGTTCGAGCATTTATAGATTTAAAGAGCCGGCATGAAAATGTGTTGAGAATACTTTAGCCAATAGGGAAAAATGACCGAGTCTGCCAAAATATCTTCCGTTTTCTGTGAGCCTATTCGCGTGACGCTCGTAAACGTGCACGCGTGGTCAATCGGCCAAACCTTTTTTCGTAGTTGTTTTTTTTTATCCCATTTCACTGTGGGATGTTGCACGATCATTGGGCCCGCGTACGTTCAGTAAATTCTAGCGAAGAAAAATCGCTGTTGACACCGGTTTTTTACATAGTTTTTGAGGTGATTCACCTTCCGAGAACAGGCGATTTAACCCTCTACTGCACGCACTATGATCCAATGAGAAAAAAAAAATTATTTGTCGTCGTTTTTGTTTTCCGTTTAGTTCAATTAAGAGAACGAAAGAAAAAAAAATGTTTAAAAAAATTTGTTTAAAAGTAAATACCTTTCGCCAAGTTTGTGCAGTTTCGCATTTTTCAAAAAAAAAAAAAATGCTCAATTCAGTTCGTTGATTTAGCACAATACAGATTTCTTAAATATAATGCTAAACAAATAAGTTATTAAAAACAGAAGCTTTACTTCATTATAATAAGTCATTTTTACACTTCATTAATTAGAATGGTGTGATGCTTCTTTTTCAAAGGCTGGGGTATGACTCAGGGTGTCCAGGGTCCACCCAAGGAAGCTTCGTAAGACTTGGGTTTCGGCGGTCCAATTTTAATTGACTCTAACTTTATTATAATATTTACTCTCAAGATCAGGTTTACAATTTTAACAAATTTTATTTTTAGTTTTACAAAAAACAAGTTTTAACGATTTCTTGAATAAGGTTTGTTTCTGGTGCTGGCCCACGGAACGGCTAATATCGGTAGTAGTGGCGATGGTTTCTTTAGGGATACGGTTGTATACCACGGCTGCTGTTTCCTCTGTTTGGCGGCGGTTAACTCCTATCTGGCTCTGCGTTAGGCAGGGCAATCTATCGGCAGTAGCGGATTTTGATGTTTTAAGATTCTGAACAGTAATCTATATATTAATCGGCAAGTGGTTTTTTTGTGGTACATTTTTAACCCACTTAACGATGACGCACCCGCATGAAGTATATATTTTCTGAAAGGTATTTAGCCATAGAATGGAAGAATATAAATTTTTTCCGGATCTGTTAACGTTTACCCGGTTAAATTGCGGTAGAAAAATCGTGCAAAAAACAACAACAACACTGTGTTTTTTTACACTGAGCATCACAATCTCATAGTCTCTCGCATACATGAGCGCATACAAGATTACCAGTGGAAGAGGTGATCTTACGAACAGGTAGTGTGATGCTGAAAAGGGAGAAGTGTGTGTGCGTTTATTCCGTCTCAGCTTTGGTATTGCCTTTCGCATACGTGAGCGTTTGGTCAATTGGACATGATTACCATTGGAAGTGGTGAATTTACGGCGACGCTGAAAACGGAGAAGTGTGTGTGCGTTTTTTCCGTCTCAGCTTAGGTGTGAATGCAAAACTGTTTTTTTTTTTTGAGCGTTTTCACTGTATGGAAAAAGCTAAATGTAAGTTGAGTTCATCGGTTCAGGAGAGCGTGTGTCTTATTAAATTTTCTCTCCTTTTTCGTATAAAGCTTTATCTGAGGAAGTTTTTTGAATAATTTGCATAAGTGCTTTGAGTGGCGGCTAAAAAATTTATATTTATTGATTTAATTTGATGTTAATAAAAAAATACCTGCTTAAATTGATCGCCTATGTAAGTGTTGCATTCTTATTTACTTTCCCAACGTAATTTGGATATTTAATTTTGCAGAAAAACCTTTTTGGAGTGGAAGCAGAAAAAAAGATTTCATTTGGATTTTTAAATACGTGCCAAGTTCGACGGTTGATGTAAGTGTTGTCTTCTTCTTTATTTCAATAATGAAAAAAATAAAAAAAAAATAAAAAAAAATTAAAAAATAGCACTTGACACATGGAGTCATGACAGATTCAAGATAATTTTTAAGTAAACAAAAAAATTAACAAATATTTTTATCGGGACGAACACCAGAGATGTTTAGCACACAAAAACAAAAATATTAAAAATTTTTGTAAGAAAGAAAGAATAACTTAAGTGGTCGAAGCTCGACCACAGGGCGAAACTAGTAATATTTATTTTCAATAAATCAAACATATAAAAATTAGAACAATTTGATAACAATAAAATAAACAAAGTATTTAAAAACAAAGTATCAAATCTCTTTCAAAACTTTCAACACCCCCACTAGATTTTTATACTTTTATGCCAATGAGAGTACAACAGTTGTTATGTTTTGTAGCAGGGAGTCCTTTGGTTAGAACATCAGCAGGCATCTCTTCAGTCTTCAAATATACTACTTCTAATTTATTTTCTCCTATAAGATCTCGAATGAAATGATGCCTTATATCGATGTGCTTTGAACGTGCGTGATAAACGTTGATTTTAGATATGTTTATTGCACTCTTGATATCGCATTGCAATATAAGTTCTTGATTCCAATGAATTAGTTCTTGCAATAAAGATTGAAGCCAAAGTGCTTCTTGAGATGTTGAGGCTAAAGCCATATAGGTACTCAGCCTCTGTGGTGGAGAGAGCGACAGTAGGTTGTTTCTTTGAATTCCACGAAATAGGTCCTCCTTGGTATTTAAAGAGATAACCTGTAGTTGATTTTCTGTCATCTGAGTCACTAGCCCAGGCAGCATCTGAAAATCCTTCTAAACGTCCTTCAATATTTCGAGTGTATTCTAGCTTGTAGTTTATTGTTCCTTTAATATAACGGAAAAGTCGTTTAACCACTATCTAGTGAGATTTTGAAGGATTATTATTAAATCTTGATAAAGCCCCCACTGCAAAGGATAAATCTTGGCGACTAACTTGTGCTGCATATAAAATACTTCCAATAGCTTCTTGATATGGAACGGTTTTCATGTAGTCAGTTTCGTCTTTGCTTTGTTGATGTGTTTCTTTTATAAGCTTTTGGTTAATATCTAAGGGTGTGGATACCGGATTACAATCCTCCATATTAAATCGCTTGAGAATATTCTTTAAGTATGTCCGTTGGTCTATCCATAACTTTCCCTTTTCTCGATCGCGAGTTATTTGCATACCAAGCACAAATTTAGCTTCTCCAAAATCTTTCATCTCGAATGATTTAGCCAAATTTTCTTTGATAATTCTTTTTTCAGCTTTGTTGTTTGTAAAAATCAGTATGTCGTCTACGTAAATAGCGACGAAAGTCTTATCTGTGCTGTTTGTCTTGTAATAAATACACGGATCGGTTTTCGATTGTTTAAGTCCAATTTTCTTTAAAATTTGAAATGAGCTATGTTTTTAGACACTAGAGGTGACTATGGTGCTTTGTATTTAGACGATGGCATGCTTGTTACGGCTCAGCTAAGCTCGTCGGATGGGGAGGTTCTTGTCTAGTATAAAACACCTATAACTCAATCTCATTTAATCATGCCATGAATAGGAATAGGAAAAGGAAGGGGGATGAAGCTAATACTCTATAGCAGACGGACAAAGGAAACAGATTGTCGGAAAGAACAAGAGGGAACTCACACACTAACTTACTTTTGCCATTACCTAGACAAAAGAGCGGATTCACTTGGGTTTAAACGGCTAATTCTAATAATTCTGTTTATTGGATTATTATTTCTTACTCTATTACTATTCCTAATATTATATCCTATCTAATCTAAAATGAAAGTTATTGCAAATCTGCTTTACTTTCCTTAAACCCTAAATATAGCTAGTTCAGTGTTATGAAACGAAAAAAAACCCACCAAATCCGCTGTCTTGTCCAGATAATGTCTCACTCGTATCAGACTGGTTTACCTGGTGTCGTTGGTAATTCCTGGTCACCCGCCCATGTGTCACAACACATCCTATGCTGTCTCCGAGACCCGATTTATAGGAGACAGCCCCTGCGTTGGTTACCAACCATGAAAATGCATCTAAGTCTACCGTCAGTCCATGTCTATATCTTCTAGACGGTCTGCCTAGAACCTTCACACACCAATCGTGTTAATTTTACCACTTCATCTTTTTTCTTTTTCAATAACAATGAAAAATCCTTTTGCCCATTTCTTTAGCAAATCAGTATATATACATACTTATTTATTATATTCAAATTTGAAAATTCAATGTAAGATTAATAAAATTAAAGGAAAGAAATTTTCTGCCCTTAAACGGTCACTTATTAATCTGGGGAGTTCTTTATAATCGACCCAGGATATGTTTCGCCTTTCATAGATATGTATGTAAGTATATGAAGTAGTACTCACTTTTTTTTTCACCTTTTCATCCCTCGAGGTCCTGCCGGCAGCACTGATCAGGAATGTTGGTATCTGTTGCTTTGGATATGTTATTATATATTATGTAAATATTTGCTTTTACCCGCGAACGCGATTTTAACTCCCTTAAGAGCAGAATTGTACGAATTCTATTTTTCTTTCCTTCTTTTTTTTTTCTTTATGTATTCAAGAAAATTGTTCAATTAATTCCAGTATGTATATATGCCTGAATGGCTTTACGTTACTATTCCTTTTTTTTTTTTTTTTTTTTTCTTTTAATTCACTTTTTCCAATCAATTTCTAAGTTTTGGCAAAAAAAAAAATTTTTTTTTTTTTTATAAAAAACTCTCTCGTCACTCTAACACACGTCCTTATCTCCTGTGATTGATAGTTTCGGAATCTTCTTCCTTATGGCTCCTGAGCTCCAGGAATTACTTTGAACTCTGTGATCAATGCCTTCCAGAGATTCAATCACCTCACAACTCACAAGAGGCAGAGGCACTTATTTCGGCAACCGAATTGTTGTCGAGCCCCTGGTATACCGAAAGAGTACCTAAGCGAGTAGACATAACATAAGTAATGTGATAGTTCTGAACCTATCCTAGTAATGTTACAAACCTCTGGGCTTTCCTTTTTTTTTTTTCTTTTTGTAGCAGATCCAGATTTTCTTGGGCTCTATTCCCTGTTCTTTTTTTTCCAGGACTTTTCTAAATTACCCAAACTTTTTATACTGCGTATAACTTCAAATCTAAATGAACTCACTTTTTATGGAATTTTCTTTCCGCTCACTTAAGTTTTTTTTTTTTTTTCTTTTAAATTCACAATTTCAGTTTAAAAATTTCAGTTTAAAAAAAATTTTATTTGCTTTAGAAACCTAGTTTCTTTCACTGTTTTTGTTCTGACTGCTCTTTGTTTTATGACTACCCTTTGTCTTATGACTACCCTTTGTCTTTTCGTGAACAAAGAGACTAATTATATATTCAGTCTTTCCTTTGTTTCATTTAGGTAAATAACTCTAACTGGTAGTATAGCTGGATATTGTAACTAAATGTTAGTTAGCTTCTATCTCTCATCTTCTATGCTCTTCTATTAGTCTTACCCTTAGTCAGTCCTTAGTACTATTATTACTTACACACATACATACATACCACACATTGCAATCATGGTCTTAATACACTTATACCTAATATCACAGATCTCTTCTTACTACTTTCTATTTTATTGCATCTAGATACTTTCTTTAAATTGCAACTACCCTTATTTATTGTAGTTTTTAAAACTACAACCGTCTCTAGATTCAATTTCAATTTTCCTCTAGCGATCTACTACATTATCTTAGCACATTGGGTTGATACTACTTTTTCTCTAATTCGCTGTAAAAAAAATGGCAGACGCGAGGTATTATCATGTCTACCGAACTCTTCACTCTCCTTTGAGAGAGAGATAATCGTATGCTCTTCTTATTTTTATTTTTCATCTGTCAAAATTCTTACTTTCAGAAGACAAAATAGATGCGACATTCCCCATGCCTAAACTATTCTTTAATTTCATTTTCTTTTTATTGTTATTTGTTATTGTCGTTCATCCGCCACCATAAACAAAAATGCTGGGTGAAGGTTCTGCCGTGAAATAGAATGGGGTTGGACTGAAAATACCAGGTTTTGTGCCCCCCAACACTACATTCATTTAACCCTTGGTGAGTATGAATTAGCTTTGTCCAAACTACCACCCTCGATCTTGGTCACAATCGAAGACTACATCATAACTGGAATAGTCAGTAGCCTGATGTTCTGACCATGATGTGGTGGTTTTTTAGTGGCTTTATTCTGAGTAAGGTGTCTTGTCGTCTACGGGTCACTGTGACGTATACATAGGTAATGTTTTGCCCATTTGATTGTTTTCAGGACTCGGCAACGTAACAGACACGACGCTTTTGACCGAGTGGTCGTGAGGTCAAGAGATTCGACAAAATAGTAGCCGTAGTCTGGTATATAGTTCTGACGTGTGGCAAGAGCCCCGTCCCTGACCTCTCATGCTCTTATTGACTTGGCCGGGCATTCATTTGTTTTATTTTGATCGTGTATTTGGAGTCTGTTTTTCTCATGTTTTCCAGACATGTTTTACTTAGTTATTTAATATTGCACTTGGGAATTAAACAATTAAATGTAAGGACATATAGAAAATAGATAAATAATTTAATAAATAATATGTAGTTAAAGTTTTTATATGTTGGGTCGTATCACAGTTTATATATTTGCATCAGCTTATCACAGAGATATATCACAAAAGTTTATCACAGCGGTTTATTACAAAGTATATCACAGAGTTTTGTCCATAGTCTCATGGGTGTTTTGAGAATTATTTAGGTGTGGAGATCTTTTGCATGAAAAATTCCCACCTTTTCTCCTTTTAGATTACCTATCTCATACAACGAATTCCCAATAGTTTTCAGTACTATACACTTTAAAAACTTTGGACCTAACTTGGCATTGTAACCATCTGTTAGACTACTTTGTTTGAAGTTTCGTCTGTACACCAGCTGTCCTACGTTATATTGTATGTCTCTACAACGTGTGTTATAAACTTTTGCGGTTTTTTGATGGGCTAGCTTTAAATTTTCAAAGATCTTCTTTCTTATTAGTGCCATCTTATCACTTTTATCATTGATTCTTAACTGACTATCTTTAAGGGCGTCTAATCTCCGAAGAAGTTCATATGACTTCCCGTTTTGGACCATTTGTGACCCGAAAACCGCGTAATATGGTTCAAAGGAAATGGAGTCATGAATTACACTTCTAAGTGAGAACGCGGCACTACTTGCAAGCATATCCCAATTTCTCTGATCTTTCTCGAGGTATGACCTGATTTTCGCTAATACTGAGCGATTAACTCGTTCTGAAGCATTTGCTTGTGGTGAGTAGAACGCAGTACGGGTATGTCTGACACCGTATCTTTTAAGAAAGCAGGAAAACAGTTCTGAGGTGAACTGTTTCCCATTGTCTGAGTGTACATATTCTGGTACACCAAAGATGTGGAAGACGCTTTCTTCTAAGTATTTTACCACTTGTGCTGCTGTGGCTTTCTTTATTGGCTTTAAAAAAACAAACTTGCTGAAGTGATCTAAACAAATAAATATGTGTGTATTTCCTGATTTTGTTCTCGGATAGGGCCCTAAGAAATCTATATATAATCGTTGAAAGGGTCTTTCAGTGATTACTTGGTTTCCCATTGGAGGTCGTGAGATAATATTAAGAGGCTTATTGCACTTACAGATGTCACAAGAGTTTACGTGTTCGCGCACATCATTGGTCATATTTGGCCAGTAATACATTTGTCGCAACTTGGCTAGCGTTTTATGGATGCCTCCATGTCCTGCTGCTGGTGAATTATGTGTCGCCTCTAAGAGACTCCTATGCAACTCCTTTGGAACCCAGAGTTTCCAGGCTCTATCCTCCTGTAATTCGTCACCGGTTCTAAAATCGGTTCGTTTATATACGAATCCGTCCGACACACACACATCAGGTAGAAGGTCTTTATTTTCATTTACCGTTTTCCTTAGTTCATTATATTCTGGTGAACAGAAAAATGAAGAACTGAGATCCACTTCTTGCATTTCTTTCTCTGGGTCGAGTTCATCCATATGGATACGCGAAAGGGTATCGGGGACTACATTGAGAACACCTTTTCGATGTTCGATATTGAAATTGAACCCCTGTAATTTAAAACTCCATCTAGCTAATCGACCTGATAGATCTTTTTGTGTCATTAGCCATTTAAGGCTCGCGTGGTCTGTTATAATGGTGAAGGGTAAACCTTCAATGTATGCCCTAAACTTTTTCACAGACAAGACGGCCGCCAAGCATTCAAGTTCCGTTACTGTATAATTCCGTTGTGCGGAGTTTAGCTTCTGCGACATGAAAGCTATGGGTCGTTCGCCATCTTCTGCATCCTTCTGGAAGAGAACACTTCCTACACCAGATGATGATGCATCGCACTGAATATAAAAATGCTTCGAAAAGTCGGGATTCGTTAGAATGGGGGCTGTTATTAATGTAGTTTTAAGCTCTTCAAATGCTTTTATAGCTTCGCTTGTCATGGTGAATGTTTTTGCTTTTTTCAAACAGTCCGTCATGGGAGCTGAGATCGTCGCATAGTTGGGTATAAAGCGCCTATACCAACCCGTCATTCCAAGGAACCGACGAAGTTGTTTCGGAGTTCCTGGGATGGGGAAATCTCTTACAGCTGATACCTTTTCGGGATCTGTTCGCAGACAACCATCCCCAATGAAATACCCAAGATACTTAATTTCCTTGAAACAAAATTTACTTTTTTCAACGTTTATGGTGAGGCCAGCTTCTCGCAAACATCTCGCCACTTCTTCCAGGGTTTTCACATGAGAGTCGAAGTCTGGTGAACAAATCAAGAGGTCATCGAGATAGACGAAGACATTCTCTCTCATTCGAGCGGGAATGACTCTATCCATTAGCTTGCACATTCTCTGGGCGGCATTGCATAGACCAAACGGCATGACCGTAAATTGATACAATGGCCGGCCAGGCACAGTGAAAGCCGTTTTCTCCCTTGATTTGGCTTCCAGTGGGATTTGCCAGAAGGCATCTTTAAGGTCTATGCTTGAAATGAATTGAGTGTTTTGAAGGCGACTGATAATGCCTTCAATATGCGGAAGTGGGTAGGCGAACTTCTTGGTGGCCGCATTCACTTTGCGTGAATCTAGACAAAGTCTGTTCTTCCCCGGTTTTCTTATCAGTACGACGGGGGAACTATATGCACTATTGCTTTCTTCAATTACTCCTAATGCTAACATTCGGTCAAGTTCTGCGTATAACAGATTTTGCACTACTGGTGAGACTGGGTAGTGTCGTTGTTTGATTGGGATTGCGTCATCATCCATCTCAATGACGTGCTCTTCTAGACTTGTCTTTCCCAGTCCCAGTACTGCAAAAGAAGGAAACTGTTGCTTGACCCACTCTAATTTTGCACTCTGCTCTGGTGACAGCTGTCGAACGGGGTCTGAGCCTTGTTCTCCAGGTAGTGACGGGCTATCCAGAGCACTGATTACCTGAGGAGCTAACTTAAAAGCACTCCAGAAATCTACCCCTAGATATAATTGCTGTGTCAAACTTGGTACTATATAGATGTCTATTGCTTGTTCTTTGCTTCCCCATACTATTTTTGCTTTAAATCTGCCGTGTATTTGTTGGTTATTTCCATCAGCTGTCTTAATCCCTATATTCATTTTTGTCATGTCTATGTTATGTTTTGTTATGAACTCAATTGCACCCTTCCCCAAACAGCTTACTGATGCTCCACTATCTAATAGTCCGAGCATTTCTTCACCGTTGATATGTACTTTCGTATATGGCCTATTATCGTCAGTATTTGTTATTATGGATGACTCTACCTTGTTTTTATGAAATCTCCTTATTGCACATTTTTCCCTTAATTTTAAAATCTTTTTGTAGCTCCTAGACATTTTTGTCATTTGTACTTTAATTATTTCTTCCCCAAAAATCCTTCTTCTTGCTTCTTCATAGTCTCTAAGTCTCTGATGAAGCGTTTTCCTAGGAGTCTCATCCGACCTTATTTGTGTCATGTCTTCGTTTACGTTTCTTTTTAAGATTTTTACTTTTCTGTTGGATTCGAGTTCCCGGGAAGTTGAGTCTTCGTCGAGAGCTGAGTCCCGGACGCAACCCCGACTTGTGCTTTTCCCAAACATGACGCACATTTGAAAGAAATGTTTCCTTGTCCACAACTGAAGCATGTCATTGTGTGGAAACTTGACGTACAGTTAGCTTCTGCACCTTTCATACTTTCACTTCCCACTAAGTGTCTCTTATCTCTCTCACAATTTCTCTGCGACCCTGTCAACGTTTTCCTGTATTGGTTTGTGTTCCCTGAGTTTTGCTGAAAAGCTGCAATTTCACAGTCCTTCTCTTCAAATTGATAGGGACTGTCATCTCTATCCCACTCCTGTTCTTGTTTGGTGTCTGTTCTTTTGAACTCTACCTCGCTTATGTTTTTTCGGAATCTAATGTCCCTAGCAGCGATGTGCAGTTCAGCTCGTCTACATTGTTCCCTTAGCTCACGTATTGTATCTATCGGACTACTAAATATCAAATTTGCTACCCTATCCTTTATGTTAGGCATTAAAATTCCTATTAAATCCTGTTCATTGGGTCGGTTCCTCATCTGTAAGAATAGTGATCTAATATCACTATAAAACTCATCAAAAGATTCTTGTGGTAACTGTTTTCTATCCATAATCTGCCTTAAGATTTCAGGATCTTTTCTCATATTTTTGAACTGGTTTAATAATTCTGTTTTCAAGTCATAGTAATTTAGCATTACATCCTCCGCATTTTCTTCTAGGTACTGCCAATACCACCTTTCGGCCGCACCTGTCACTAGATGATGAAAATTTGCAAATAGCTCTTCATCGCTCAATGCATATTTTCGTTGAATTGTCTCTACCCTAAAAATAAAACTTTCAACAGGCATTGTTTTAGGAGACCCATCAAACTTTATTCCCCATTTATGTACGTCTACTCGCCTAGTATTACTTCCGTGTTGATTGTCGGTTGTTCTTGGCCTTAAATTTGAAGCTTGAGCAGCTGGAGGGACCATGTCTGGGTTTGGAACCTCAGTTCTATATGAAGGTATGTTTGCAGAAGGTCTCATTTGAGAAGTATGAACACGTTGACTCGTTATTGGTTTTTCGAGTTCATTGATTTTCTTATTTAAATCTCTAAATTTATCTTCCATTGAGACGAACATCTTAGCCATACCTTCATGGAATAAATTTACCGTCCTATCGTTACATTCACGAATTGCTATTGAGACAGCCGATTCAATTTTGTGGGAGATGCTCTCCTCAGTAACCATATTAATAAAATCAGTTTCGGTGTCATAGGATTGACGAGCCTCTTCATTTACTTGTACAGCACTACGCTGTAGGGAATCGATATTCCTTCCAGCTGCTATTCTTCTGAATGTTGTCTCTTTTGAACGTCGAGCTTGCGCACGTTGGTAGTCTCTGTCAAGAGCTTCCATATCCGCTCGAACCGTTCGTTCTTCCACTTGTATCAACCTTATCTGCTCAAGAATGTCATCTTCACCAGCTAGGCCGTCGAGGCCATTATTTTCCTCAACTTCTACGTTCGCTGGTCGATGAAGTGAAAATTCCCTACCTGACTCACTTTGGACCCTTCCTAACGGCCGAGCCGTTTGCAATGCATTAGGTCCACAAGCTCCGAGAGAGCTTTCTTCTATAGACCTATTCAGAGCTTCCCCATTTAAAGTGGACATAGCACTAGAATTCTCCTCCGCTACTATTGGGTTATCCCCTGTCCGCTCGACCAAGTTCCTTAGAGGATACCTTGGATTCGCAATCGGCAACACATTCTTTGATGTTGCCCCGGTATTTCTTCCTGTCATTTCTACCTCTTTATATATTAACTTCAAAATTCAAAATTCAAAAAAAAAATAAAAATTACAGGAGAAACGATAAAAAAAATTCCTTTTTTTTTTCAATTATATTTGCCTAAAAGGACTTCGCTAATGTTGTAAAGATACTGAAACTATAATACTGGAAAAAGAGAATTCAAAAAAAAAATTCAAGTATCATATAAAATGTTGAACTAAAAGTGATAAAAAAAAAATTATGAATATATTGTGTCTTTGAAGACCGTAAAAAAAAATATTATTATTTTTTTTTTTTTTTTTTGATGTGTTATTATACGGTGGTGTGTGAAGTTCCTTTGTCAGATATCCTCTCTATAAGAAAAAAATGTCATTGGTCCGTTTTGTCGTTTAGGTCAGTCGTTTAAGTCTATTATTTTCATGGTTGGAACCCGTCCGATCCAAACTGGTGCTGATACATAACCTTCATCATCCACCACTACTTGCACCGAGTAAAATAACTCTGATAGAAGGAAGGCACATTTATCCAGTTAAGCATCAACACTAACGAGTTTTCTCTCAGACTATAGTCCACTCCTCTCTAGAAACTGGACTGTGCCTTATTTCTAGAGTAGCGTGGAAACCACAATCCTTAATACTCGCTCCACTCACGAATTTCCGCTTCCCTTTCAATTCCCTCACGAAAACGCCAGTTCTGTGGACCTACGTTTTGGACAGAAATCGATGAATAGCTGATAATTCTAGAGTATGTACGGCTCGTTAGTGTGTTTATTTGATAGAAAGAGAAAAGAAAAAAAAATATTGAGGATTATGAGATTATTGAAAGTCCAAGGTAATGACCTTCGTCAGAAAATCATTCCCTTGAAGTTACAATTGATCTCGTTAATGTAAACCATTAAAGGTCGTTGGGCGCCATTGAAATGAGCTATGTTTTTAGACACTAGAGGTGACTATGGTGCTTTGTATTTAGACGATGGCATGCTTGTTACGGCTCAGCTAAGCTCGTCGGATGGGGAGGTTCTTGTCTAGTATAAAACACCTATAACTCAATCTCATTTAATCATGCCATGAATAGGAATAGGAAAAGGAAGGGGGATGAAGCTAATACTCTATAGCAGACGGACAAAGGAAACAGATTGTCGGAAAGAACAAGAGGGAACTCACACACTAACTTACTTTTGCCATTACCTAGACAAAAGAGCGGATTCACTTGGGTTTAAACGGCTAATTCTAATAATTCTGTTTATTGGATTATTATTTCTTACTCTATTACTATTCCTAATATTATATCCTATCTAATCTAAAATGAAAGTTATTGCAAATCTGCTTTACTTTCCTTAAACCCTAAATATAGCTAGTTCAGTGTTATGAAACGAAAAAAAACCCACCAAATCCGCTGTCTTGTCCAGATAATGTCTCACTCGTATCAGACTGGTTTACCTGGTGTCGTTGGTAATTCCTGGTCACCCGCCCATGTGTCACAACACATCCTATGCTGTCTCCGAGACCCGATTTATAGGAGACAGCCCCTGCGTTGGTTACCAACCATGAAAATGCATCTAAGTCTACCGTCAGTCCATGTCTATATCTTCTAGACGGTCTGCCTAGAACCTTCACACACCAATCGTGTTAATTTTACCACTTCATCTTTTTTCTTTTTCAATAACAATGAAAAATCCTTTTGCCCATTTCTTTAGCAAATCAGTATATATACATACTTATTTATTATATTCAAATTTGAAAATTCAATGTAAGATTAATAAAATTAAAGGAAAGAAATTTTCTGCCCTTAAACGGTCACTTATTAATCTGGGGAGTTCTTTATAATCGACCCAGGATATGTTTCGCCTTTCATAGATATGTATGTAAGTATATGAAGTAGTACTCACTTTTTTTTTCACCTTTTCATCCCTCGAGGTCCTGCCGGCAGCACTGATCAGGAATGTTGGTATCTGTTGCTTTGGATATGTTATTATATATTATGTAAATATTTGCTTTTACCCGCGAACGCGATTTTAACTCCCTTAAGAGCAGAATTGTACGAATTCTATTTTTCTTTCCTTCTTTTTTTTTTCTTTATGTATTCAAGAAAATTGTTCAATTAATTCCAGTATGTATATATGCCTGAATGGCTTTACGTTACTATTCCTTTTTTTTTTTTTTTTTTTTTTTCTTTTAATTCACTTTTTCCAATCAATTTCTAAGTTTTGGCAAAAAAAAAAATTTTTTTTTTTTTTATAAAAAACTCTCTCGTCACTCTAACACACGTCCTTATCTCCTGTGATTGATAGTTTCGGAATCTTCTTCCTTATGGCTCCTGAGCTCCAGGAATTACTTTGAACTCTGTGATCAATGCCTTCCAGAGATTCAATCACCTCACAACTCACAAGAGGCAGAGGCACTTATTTCGGCAACCGAATTGTTGTCGAGCCCCTGGTATACCGAAAGAGTACCTAAGCGAGTAGACATAACATAAGTAATGTGATAGTTCTGAACCTATCCTAGTAATGTTACAAACCTCTGGGCTTTCCTTTTTTTTTTTTCTTTTTGTAGCAGATCCAGATTTTCTTGGGCTCTATTCCCTGTTCTTTTTTTTCCAGGACTTTTCTAAATTACCCAAACTTTTTATACTGCGTATAACTTCAAATCTAAATGAACTCACTTTTTATGGAATTTTCTTTCCGCTCACTTAAGTTTTTTTTTTTTTTTTCTTTTAAATTCACAATTTCAGTTTAAAAATTTCAGTTTAAAAAAAATTTTATTTGCTTTAGAAACCTAGTTTCTTTCACTGTTTTTGTTCTGACTGCTCTTTGTTTTATGACTACCCTTTGTCTTATGACTACCCTTTGTCTTTTCGTGAACAAAGAGACTAATTATATATTCAGTCTTTCCTTTGTTTCATTTAGGTAAATAACTCTAACTGGTAGTATAGCTGGATATTGTAACTAAATGTTAGTTAGCTTCTATCTCTCATCTTCTATGCTCTTCTATTAGTCTTACCCTTAGTCAGTCCTTAGTACTATTATTACTTACACACATACATACATACCACACATTGCAATCATGGTCTTAATACACTTATACCTAATATCACAGATCTCTTCTTACTACTTTCTATTTTATTGCATCTAGATACTTTCTTTAAATTGCAACTACCCTTATTTATTGTAGTTTTTAAAACTACAACCGTCTCTAGATTCAATTTCAATTTTCCTCTAGCGATCTACTACATTATCTTAGCACATTGGGTTGATACTACTTTTTCTCTAATTCGCTGTAAAAAAAATGGCAGACGCGAGGTATTATCATGTCTACCGAACTCTTCACTCTCCTTTGAGAGAGAGATAATCGTATGCTCTTCTTATTTTTATTTTTCATCTGTCAAAATTCTTACTTTCAGAAGACAAAATAGATGCGACATTCCCCATGCCTAAACTATTCTTTAATTTCATTTTCTTTTTATTGTTATTTGTTATTGTCGTTCATCCGCCACCATAAACAAAAATGCTGGGTGAAGGTTCTGCCGTGAAATAGAATGGGGTTGGACTGAAAATACCAGGTTTTGTGCCCCCCAACACTACATTCATTTAACCCTTGGTGAGTATGAATTAGCTTTGTCCAAACTACCACCCTCGATCTTGGTCACAATCGAAGACTACATCATAACTGGAATAGTCAGTAGCCTGATGTTCTGACCATGATGTGGTGGTTTTTTAGTGGCTTTATTCTGAGTAAGGTGTCTTGTCGTCTACGGGTCACTGTGACGTATACATAGGTAATGTTTTGCCCATTTGATTGTTTTCAGGACTCGGCAACGTAACAAATTTCATCCAATTTCTTATTCCAAACTCTGCTAGCTTGTTTGAGGCCGTACAGTGATTTCTTGAGTTTACATACTTTATTTTGAACATTATCAAAACCTTCAGGAAGATTCATGTAAATCTTTTCGTTAAGTTCACTTTGCAGGAAAGCAGTCAAAACATCCATTTGATCGATATCCAAATCATATCGTACAGCCAAACTTAAAAGTACCCTTATGGACGTGTACCTTACGACGGGAGAAAATGTTTCTTGATAATCGATCCCTTGACGTTGCGAATACCCCTTAACAACCAATCTAGCTTTATATTTTTCGACATTACCACTTGCATCTTTTTTTGTCTTGAATGTCCATTTGGAATTCATGGCTTTCTTTCCTTTTGGTAATGAAACTATTTCCCAAGTGTCATTTTTCAAAAGAGCTGTATATTCATCGTTCATTGCTTTTTTCCAGTCAAACATACACTGCCAACCACTAGGATGAGGTCAAAAATTTTTCAATCAATTTTCGCTTTTTATACCTGTTGGAAGTTTTGTACCCGTAAAAGTTTATTGAAAGTTAATAGATACGTATTTTCCCAAAACAAATTCATGAAATTTAAGGGTTAATTCGAAACGACCGTTGGAATTTCCCAAAATTAATTAATAAACTACTGAAAATAGGTATAAAAAGTTGCTCCACTAGGATAAGGCCACATGCAAAATTTTAGGAAAAAAACAAAAAAATGAGTGAAATGTTTACATTTTATGGGTTAATAATATTTATTAATAACGCTTTTTTACATTAATAATGAGTATGTCCGCCATTTTTGTATACAACCTCTATTACACGGTTTGGAATAGAATGATACAGTTTTTTTTTAAATAATCATATGAAATTTGGGCCCGGGCAGTACGAATAGCATCAATTAAGGTGACCTTGTCTTCAAATTGTCTGCCACCTTCATAAACTTAACGAGATAGCCATGAAAAAACGTTTTCAATAATGTTTAAGTCCGGTGAATATGGCGAACATGACAAAAGATCCACGTCTTCTGATTGTATCCAGCTTCTGACAACCCTACTAGTGTGGATTGGGGCATTGTCTTGTTGAAAAATCCAAGTCAGATATTCAAAAATAATTTTCTTTTTTGGAAATGACCGTTCCAGCAAACATTTGTAGCTGTTTTCGTTCATTGTTGTGGACAAAACCTCCAACTCCAATTCCAATATTCGTGCCATAGTAGGTAATAGCTTCCCACACCATTACACCTGATGTACGGCTATGATGTATTGCCAAAATAAGCTCATCCTTTCTAAAATCATCGAAATAAAAGTTGTAACCATAAGGACCGTCAATGTTAATTTTTTTTTCATCCGAAAAGACAACGCGTTTCCATTCACTGCTTCAATCAACATGCTGTCTTGCAAAGTCCATACGATATTGTGTCCTGGCTTCAAAACAGGTTTCTTTTTTAGTTTCCTCCCTTGAATAGTATCAATTTTTTGTATTATTCTTCGAACCGTTGTTATGCTGGCTGAAACTCCACTTTTAGCCCTTATCTTAGTCGCTGGTAGAGTGGAATTTGAGGCAAGTCGTTAAATCAACCGATTTTCTCTTGGTGTTGTGGCTTTTCCCGTGAATTGTTTACAACTGTCTTGCTCCTGTTAAGTCCCCTTGCTATTTCACGGCCTGAGAGTCCTATTTCCTTAAAAACATCTATGTTTGCTCTTTCTGTCGCTGTCAAAGTCTATCCGGAACCCATGTGTACTTCAAACTAAATAAAACGGTTATTTTTAACACTCTCTTAGATATTTTATACAAGAATTCACACAGGCGCACTCCTGCACGGAAATATTCGCAATGGCCTCATCCTAGTGAAGCACCTATTTATACCTATTTTCAGTAGTTCATTAATTGATCTTGGGAAATTCCAACGGTCGTTTCGAATTAACCCTTTAATTTTATGAATTTGTAACGAGGAAATACCTACCTAATAACTGGTAATAAACTTTTCCGTGTACAAATCATCCACAAAGTATAAAAATGGGCACGACTGGGTCGCACGAACTTGCGATTGTGTTCTAAATACGAATATAAAGGCCGAGTTAAAGGGTTGCCAACTACACATTAATTATGAAAATTTAATTAAATCACGCAAAATAATAAAAAAAATTAAAATAAATATTCCAAAGGTTTCAAGCCAAAATCTAAAGACGCCATTCTTTTTCAATCGCTAATACATATGAATGATGAAAATTTAATCAAAATCGTTGGACCAGTTTTTCCAAAAAACGGTTTTTTATTTTTAACTTTTTTTAAAAACTTTTTTTTTTAAAAAATCGAGTATGCAAAGTTTGAGATCTTGATAGAAGTTATTTTGACAAAAAATTTTAAAAAAATCAAAGTTATACTTTTGAAGTTATTTCTAAAAATCAAAATTTTTTAAAAAAATTTATAAAAATTTCCAAAACTGAATTTTTTTAAATATTGTTTACAGTCTTTCTTAAACAGTTTACCACTTCTGAAATCCAAAATTTCGTCAAGATCGTGTCAGCCATTAACGAGAAAGTCGGTTTTGAAAAAAACGGTACTATGGGAGGTACCGTTTTTAGACTTTTTCTAAAACTTTTTTTTACATCATAAGAAAAACAATCTAGAATTAATACTGCACAGAAAATCTTATCGAAATCGTTGGAGCCGTTTTCGAGAAAAATAAGTATTATCGTATCGGTTGTATGGCAGGTACCGTTATTTCAAGACCTAGAGACCCAATTCCAAAAACCCCTCTGTAGGATACCAAACAAACCCCAACTGCAAATTTTGAAGAAAATCGGTCAAGCGGTTCAGGCTGTAGATCCATATACAGACAGACAGACATACAGACAGACAGACAGACAGACAGAATTTCAGGACCCACTTTTTTCGTATTCTCTATCATCGTAATGTCATGTTTGATTGTTATCTCAAAATTTTTTTTCTGCACGATTGCAAGACTTGCCTTATAGTACCTATAATCGCAAGTAAAAAGCGAAAATCGATTGCAAAATTTGTGGCCTCATTCTAGTGGTTGGCAGTGTATGTTCGCTCTTCATTGCCTCAGCGACTGTCTTTGGATCTTCGTTGTCGTTAGCCATGTACGATAGGTAACCGTATCTTTCAGGTGGATTTCTTGTTCTGATCGATCGTCTTATTCCTCTGTCAGATATGATTCCTTCTGAAGATTCTTCAACAATGAAATTATCTTGGGCATCCAGAAAGCTGTTTTCACTTGCCGCTTCGTCACTTATTTCGATTGGTATTTCATTGCTTGAATCCGCTGATGAAATTTCGTCTTCATTCCCCACTGAATCATATTCTGTAAAAATATCACAATAAGATGTATCGTTTGTCTCACCATCCTTTGGAAAAATTTGCTCATGGAAAACTGCATCTCGACTTATTACGACTTCTATTTTCTTTACATCGTAGAAGCGATATGATTTTGAGTGTGTGCAGTATCCGACAAAAATTACTTCTTTTCCCTTGGCATCGAGTTTCTTCCGCTTTTCTTTTGGAATGTGAATAACTGCTTGACAACCGAAAACCTTAAGATGCTGCAGATTCACTCTTCTTCCACTCCAGATTTCTTCAGGTGTTTTTTCTTTTGTACCTTTGCAAGGTGTTCTGTTTGTTAAATAAACGGCCGTATTTGCAGCTTCGGCCCAAAATCGTTTGTGTAAACCAGACTCGATGAGAAGACAACGTGCTTTTTCGATTATGGTTCTATTCATTCTCTCTGCCAACCCGTTTTGTTGTGGAGAATATGGAACCGTTGTTTGATGTTGAATGCCTGCATCTGCTAGAATCTTCTTCATCTTAAAATTACAATATTCCTTTCCATTGTCACTTCTAATGGCTTTTATTTTGTTACTAGTCTGATTTTCTACAAAATTTTTGAACTCGAGGAACTTTTCCGCTACCTCATTCTTGCTTTTAATGAAAAACGCAAAGACTTTTCTTGAAAAATCATCAATGAATGCATGTACTTTGAACCTCCAATTGATTTTTGTTCAATCGGACCACAGAGATCTGTATGTATCAGTTCTAAAATTGATTCTGCCCTGTTACCAATTGAGTTAAAAGGCTGGCGTGCCATTTTACCTTTGATACATGTGATGCAATTGATTTTTGAGCTATCGCAATCAATATTCTGCACCACTTTCGGAATCATAGATTGTGTGGTTTCAATACTTGGATGTCCAACACGCTTGTGCCAAAGTTCAAAGTGTGAAGTTACATTTTTTGTAACATATGCACTTTGGTTGGGTGGTCTGTTGAGTCGGAACATATTGTTCACCATGCTTGCAGTTGCAATAACATTAACCCTTTGGTCTTTTACTAAACATCCTTTCTTGGAAAAAATCATAGAAAAACCCTTCTGAACAATTTTCGAGACAGATAAAAGATAAATGCATAAGTCAGGAACATGAAGGACTTCTAAAAATTCAACCTCACTTTCTTTGAATTTTCCAATAGATACCTTCATATCGACTCTACCTATACCTTGGACTTGCATTTTTGAATTATTTGCAACAATTACCTCAGAATTAAGATTTTCCATCTTACTTGAAAAGCATGCACTATTTGAGCACATGTGAGCTGACGCTCGCGAGTCGAAATACCATTCTTCTTTTTCAAGAGCCGAGACAGAAAATCATCCTAACATCGATCGCATTCTTCTTTTCTTGAAGGTTCTTATTCTTTTTTGGACATTTAGCAGCAATATGGCCAAATTCGTTGCAGTTGTAACATTTAGGACCCTTAAAGTTCTTATTCCCAAAGTTTTTCTTGTTCTTGCCAACAAAAGCAGTATCTTAACTTGAATCCAGATTAATATCTTGAAGAATTTTGGTTTTAATACTGTCTCCTGTAATAAGAATCCCAGAGCTTTGGATTCCCATTATCATTGGCTTGTATTCTTCGGGAAGACCAGCTAGAAGCATTGATCCTATCCATTCTTCATCTAGGTTGAGACCAACAGACCTGAGCTTGTATGATGTATTTAACACATCGTTAACGTACGCATCTACGGTAGAAAAATCTTTCAATTTTGTAGAACAAAACTTTTGGATGAGCCCAACTCTCCTCACAAGACCAGAATCTTGAAAAATTTTCTGAAGAGAATCCCAAATCTCCTTAGCGCTTTTGCAATGTATTATATGAGGATAAATGGATGTTTCAACAAGCAATATAAGCTCCGATTTTGCGTTTAAGAGCTTCGTTGCATCCTTCTCCGTCTCACTACCTTCAGAAACAGCCGTCCAAAGTCCTTTCACTTGGAAATAAGCTTCAACGGAAAATTTCCAGTCTTCGAAGTTTTCGCTTCCTCTAAGCTTTTCAATACTGAATTTCGTTTCAGACATCTTTTCTCAATACAAACTTCCTTATTATTTTGTATTTAGTTCGTGATAAGGCCCATAACCTGATGTTTTAAGATTCTGAACAGTAATAATATTTATTTTCAATAAATCAAACATATAAAAATTAGAACAATTTGATAACAATAAAATAAACAAAGTATCAAATCTCAACTTTCAACAGATTTCGTAGCAAGGGTCTGCGTTGCGTGAAATGCAGAACAATTTATCGGCGGCGGCGGACTGCGTAGGAAGTGCCTGCAATGGCAGAACAATCTATCGGCGTTAGCAGACTTCGTAGAAAATGCATGCGTTTACTTAGAGGCAAAACACTCTGTCGGCGGTGGACTTCGTAGAAAAGGTCTGCAGTTGTATACGGTGATGAAAACTCCCTGAGTGGAGACGCAATGCCTAGCTAGGGAAAATTTAATCGCCCGGCTCAACAAGCCACAACGAATAAACTCCCTACAAGGACTTTAGATTGATGCAGTGTCACAGTAAAACCTCTTCAAGGAGAATTCACACGCCCAGCTCAACAAGCAACAACAATTGAATTTCCTTTACGGAAGCACAATGTCTACAAGTAAAGAGAATCTAAACGCCCGGCTCCACAAGCCACAACGACTAAACCTGCTTCACGAAGACTAAACGGTAAGGAGAATTCACACGTCCGGCTCAACAAGCCACAACAAATGAATTTCCTATGAAGAGACTATCAAAGTCAAAAATGTAAAGAAGATATGAACGCCCGGCTCAACAAGCCACAAGGATCAAATCTCTTTTGCGGGGGAGGAGAAAAAGTATCAGGTGAATTCTTATTTGCCCGGCTCAACAAACCACAACAAGTAGAAACCTATACAAATCTTTTTCTGATTTTTGGTGATTAACTCACCTCTATTCATTTGCTTTGCCACTGAAAGCGAATGTGAGCTGTATCAGGTCAGTGACAATTATGCATAGAAAAAATTGGGTCTTTAGGCATACATTTATTATAAATTGGAGTTTTATGAAGGCTTTTGATGGCATTTCTTTCATAACCTGAGCAGTTATTAGATCGAACCCAGGTGATTTTTTGTTCGATAGTTGATTTCGACACATACTTTTTATTTCTTTGAGTGTGACAATCGGTATGTCAACTTCATCGAAGATGTATTTGCTGGGAATGGCTTTAAAACATTTGCAAGATGTTCTGCAAACAGGTTAGCTTTTTCTTTCGGATTTCCGATCCAATTACCGTTTAGAGATTTTATTGGCGGGTTTTGTAACTGCGGTCTTTTAAGGTGCTTTAGCTGCTTTACAGAGCGAATAATCGGTTAAAGCATCAGTCGTTACATTTTTCAGGAATCTACTTAATGAATCATTTTTGAATTTGTAGATTTGTTTTTTCAGTTCGTTGCTTAGCCGGTTAAACGCTGTTTTGTCCTCTGGGAATCTAGTATTTTGCCATTTTCTTTGAGCTCTTCTTTTCTTCAATATCAACTCTCTTATCTCGACAGGGTATTTTGTTTCAGTTTGTCTCCTACTCGAGTAAGTTGGTGTACTTTCTTCTGTAGCTTGTTGAACATCGTCAATGAATTGTTCTACTTCAAATTCGATTTGCCCTTTTGTTTCCATAGGGGATCTGAGATTTATATAGCTTTGAAGCTTTTCTCTTAATTCACTCAAGTTTGTTTTTTTTTTGTTTGCTGAATTTTTTTTTTGTTGTTTCAATTTGAAATCCATCCAAAACTAGAAACTTATAAGCAAACTTTTGCCATTTTTTCTCTCAGGAGATGGAGGACCAAGTGAGTTGCGGTCAGTTGCAAAACAATTGCTTAATTGCTTTGCGAACTGACTACTGATCGTCCTTAATGAATCGAAAGAAATTACCATCTTGTTTTTAATAGTAAATAAAAATATAAGAACTTTTATCTTAATTCACTCATTTTTGCCAGAAGTGCATCCAAACAAAAACAGTAAACAAATACAAAAAAAAACTAAGCCCTTCGTTCGCTTGCTTTATCACCAATAACTTTCGTTTGACCGATTTTGACGCGCTGGTCGAATACAATATCGAACGTTCTCTAGTGGATAACTTTTTGACATTTGAAGCGAACTTCATTTAAGCGAGTCGCTACTCTACTACTCTACTACGAAATTATCGAATTCGCTTGGATTTTAGTTCGATTCGCTACTCATAATGAGTGCCGAAAATTTTACATTTGTATTCGACTTACCAATGTTGAAGCACTGTAAAAAAAATATTACAACCTTCTAGGTATTCTGTATAGCCAATAATAATAATTTATATTTTATTTAGGTATTTTCGCACTACACTTTAACTGCGCGCACTGTATAACTTGACTGCGAATTTTGGCAGTAAGAAAGAGAATACCAAATGCACAAAAATATATAAAGAAATACCTATTCAAAGCTGCAATAACGGTACTTTTCCAGTGGCAGCTGTGCAATCGCTGTAATCGACATTTAAAATTCTAAAGCCATATGTGGCTGCTTGTGCAGTAGAGGGTTAAAACCGCTGGACTTATTTTGTGGGGTTATGTTAGGTCGCTTGTCTACGCACATAAACCCGAGACGATTGGCGCATTGGAAGGAATTATTCGGCGGGTTATTGTTGCCCCAAATCTTGCAATGATCGAAAATTGGGCCTCTCAGCTGGAATTTATTGGAGCCTGCCGCGGAGGTCACTAGCCCGAAATTTTTTTAAAACGCAATGACAAACTCCGTAATAAAGCTAAATTCTTTGCTTCTTACATTTTAAAAAACACCCTTTGTAACTGATTAAAGCCCAGGTCCGTTTCGTTCCACCAATTCAACTGACTGTATAACAATACCCAACAAAGT
The DNA here is from genome assembly GCA_914767635.1 of Melanostoma mellinum. NCBI lineage: Eukaryota > Metazoa > Arthropoda > Insecta > Diptera > Syrphidae > Melanostoma > Melanostoma mellinum. The sequence continues at coordinate 76,856,746 of OU612058.1, read as the reverse complement.
CAACTTGACAATGAAATAGGTTTTTAAAAAGGAAACAAAGCAGCTGCATAGTTAAAAAAAGTGTGCATTTTAGGCATAAGGACGCACTAATAAAGCATAGACTACAAACTCATTCATTTTAATTCAATTAGACATGTCAACATGTCTTATTATATAAAGCAGTAAAGGTAATTATTATGTACCAAAAACTAAGTCGCGTGCGCCTTGACCATGAATTCGATTCGTGTTTATTTGACTGATATTTTTGTTTCAGTGGCTCCATAATAATATTTGATCAATGGTTCGTTTGTGCATTTAGCATTGAAGACATCCTGTTTTATTGGTTCTTTCTTGTTTAATTTCCATAAGTGGCTGCCTAACTTAATTTTAAATGACTAGATCATGTCGAATTGATACATACGGTTTGAATGTGAAGGCCTTCAAGGGTATAGAAGACTATTTGTGGAATACGTCAACCTTGATTGCTTTCAGCTAAATGTTTTGAAGTTTAGAAAAGTGGTAACAAATAAATTGTTGGGATACAGTAAGCCAACCCGCAAGCTTACCTTACTAAAATCATTTCACCCTTCACTGTGCTTCACGGTAACGTACGCACTGGTGATAGCTTTAGGGTTACATGATCAATGCGTGGCAATAAAAATATCACAATAAATAGTAGAAAGTAAATACTCAATTGTTCAGCTTTGTTTTAGCTTCGCAGTAAAAGATTTAAAAATATTTTTCAATTAATGCACTGCAAAAGGTAAGGGAGGAGTGGTACCAAAGTAACGTTTTAAACGTTTTAGAGTTCCGGTTGTTCCGAACACTGGAATTACAAAGCTCTCAAAAGTGGGTTCTACTAAAGGATGATACTCGGTGGACATTACAGTTCGGAGTGATCCTGGGAATCAACCAACTCTTTCGCCAACAATTTCGATTCATCCGAGCCTTTTCTAGTTCAGCATTCTTAGTCAGCTGTGGTCTTCTTCCACTTGATTGCGCCACCTTAGGCGAGGTCTTCACCTTCCGCGATTACACAGCGATATGAGTTGGAAAACCCGTCGAGTCGGAGAGCTGGGGGTCAATTTCCGCTGTGAAGTGAGAAAAAAAATATCATTTCAATTTTCACACAGTTTTTTCATTTTATCACTTCACGAACCCACCCAAAGCGATTCTCGATCTCAAAATGAAAAGCATTTGACAAACTGTGTTCTAAAAAGTACTAAAAGGTTCTAAATGATAAATTCTGACAGTTGTCTGTCATTTTCCCAGTTTTATTTTGTATTTCTGAAAAATAAAATACATACTTCTCCAATTTTAATAAATTTTTTTCAATAATGTCCGGAATCATTGTTCAAATAATTGTAACTAATCTAATAGACAACTTTTTGAACAGAGGTGGGATTTAGTGGTTAAATTGGATTCTGTGTTGTAATTACACTTTTTTTCTTTTCCAGAAATAAACTGAGGATATTGAGACGTTCTCTACGAGATGGACAGAATCCCTTTGAAGTAATAACCGAACAGCACTTCGTGGAGCTTTATATGGTTCCCAAATATCTATGCTTGGATTTGGTTGATGAGCTAAAGCCATTCTTAAATCATTAATACACGCAGCAATGCGCTTCTTTGCCATGTCAAGGTCTTAAGTGCTCTGCGATTTTTTGCTACTGGGAGCTTTCTACGAGCTGTAGGACAAAATTCTCTATCATCATTGTCGCAAATATCTGTGAGTCGGTGTGTCACAGAGATTTCTACAGCTCTGAATAGAATAGCACACAGATATGTGCGGTTTCCAACGAAGGACGAATTCGCAGACATAAAGTGAAGTTTTACGAAAAATTTGGATTCCCTGGCATAGTAGGACTTGTTGGTGGTACCCACATTAAAGTATCAGCTCCTAAAAAAGAAATAGAACATGTGTTCTACTGCAGAAAAGGTGGGCATTCAATGAATGTTCAAATCGTTTGCGATGCAGATTTCATTGTTTTAGCTGCAAACGCACAATATAGAGGAAAAGCCCACGGTGCTTATGTTTGGAGACGTTCAAGAGTTAAGTCTACTTTACAAAATTTATATGACGAAGGCGAACGAAACTTTTAATTACTAGGAGATAGCGGGTATCCATTACAGCCGTGGCTGATGACTCCATTTCTCCCAGCAAACTCAGAGGCAGAGAATCGGTACAACGCTATGCATAAACAAACAAGGGCTCTTGTTGAGCGATGTATTGGTATTCTCAAGAGCAGATTTCGCTGCCTTGCTAAAGAGAGGGTACTATTTTATGATCCAGCTAAAGCAGGAACTATAATTAATGCATGTATAGTACTCCACAACGCACTGATTAGAGCGAGAGTTCCCTTTTCGGAAGACTTAGAGTTGGACAACGATACTGAAATTGATTTTAGTGCATCAGCATCAGACGTAAGCAGTGGACACCCTTCAAACCCAATTCTCCTTAAAGGAAGGCGAACCTGAAGCAGAATTGCTGCTCAAGTATTTCGGCCATAATATATTCAATTGTAAAAAATATAAATAAATAGTATGCTCATAAATTTAAAAATTTTTTTTTTTCTTCATTGATTGGAAAGTTTTTCTAAAAGAAGATTCAGTTATATTGTTGGTTGGAATTTACTGTTTGGTTATGAGTTTAATTGCTTCTTCGACTTGGGCTGCACATCCTCCTAAAATCAACATTACATTCATTAACAATCTAATCACTAACTGGACTATGAACTCCCCACTCTGTCAGCATTTTGTTTGCAATTCCTTTAAGCTTGGACGTATCATTTTCCTCGTATAGTACCCTAGGAATGTTCCCGAATTCGGTTTGATAGCGCTCGTAGGCCAGTAATCCCACATAGTATTCAGTAAGGGTTCCTTGAGTTTCGAAGCCATTCACTAAAAAGTAAACCTAAGTTGTGGTTCCTTAAAAGTCAAGTTCTTCAAACTAATTTACCAAACCTTGAAATATAGCTAAACTTCTCGTACTCATCTGCAAGTTTGGTACCCCGTACTACTGACAAACCAGCTGATTCGCGGCAAAACAAGCGAACAGTTTTGTCGCAAATTGTTTCTGGGGTCAATACCAGTTCTTTTAAGTAGTGCTGACATTTTCTGTAAATATTGTCGGCATCTTGCAATGCTTGCTGACGGAAGATGTTTTGGAGATAATAAGTATTAGCAGTCATGTCGGGAAGTACCTATTCCGGGCAAGGGTAGGTAGTTTTCATTTTCATTGAAGACGAATTCCTCAGTGCTTTGGCCATAATCTAGAATGGCTTACCATATATTTTGTATATGTATGTATCGTAGTGAAAAAAAAAATTATTAAAAATGTGGAGCCACATAATATCTTAACCTTTTTTTATTAATTGATTTAAAAGCATATCCAACTTATCAGAAATATTTTTTTTGATTTTTGTTGTTGGCCTCCATAAGGGCGATCTGATTTTCTTTAAGTTTTAATTTTTTTCCTCTATTTCAATTTTCTTGCGGTCTAGCTCTAAGTAGGCATCAAGAGCTTCGTCTGATGAGTTCGTAACCGCTTTTCGTTTACGGGCTTGCAGAGCAGGGATTGGTTGTGGCGATGTTGCAGTGCCAGGAATCGGTGTTAGATGTGGTGAAGTAGAAAGAGGAAAGGGTTCCTCATATTGTGGAGTGGCTGCTGGGAGTTCGATGAGAGTTTCGTCCTCTTGCTGAATTCTCGACTTAAAAATAAAAAATGTATTTGAAATTCAAATAATATTCAAAAATTGTTGGAAACTTTCAACGATTTCTCCAAACCCGATCTCGTACACCGAATCCGACACCCTTTGAACGGATTCAGGAGTAATAATGCCAATTGTTTTTCTCTCTGTCTCAGAGAGGTCTTTGATTGGAACCGGCCCGTTAACACCGCTTCGGAGTAGCTGCTCCTAAATGGCACTATCCTTGCCAGTTGCCACGCACATTGTTACTTCAAAGAAAAAATATTTTATTTACTATGACTATTTACTAATGACTAATGACTAATTAATATATTAACTCACACCAGATCTTTCCAATATTTGCGCCATTTTGCCCCATCCTTCAAGGCTCCTCCAAGGCTGTTAAACTTCCCACTCAGCCAGCCCATTCCTTGTCGCGAGTGTGGGCCGTCAGCTGATGAAAATCTGTTGATAGAAAAGTTTTTAATTGAACAAGTAAAATAATTATATTTATTAACAAAATGATATATTGATACTACTTACCAAATCTGGTCTTTTCTCCAGAAAATCAATCAAAACATTTTTTTGAATCTCCGATGCCTTTGCTCCACGTCTTAATTTTGCAGCCATTATTTATCATTTGAATTTTTCACCGACCGATTTGACAATGATAAAAAGTTTATCAGGACTAACAAAAATTACCGCAAATTGTAGAATGTCGGATAAATTAAATAAATCAATAAATTATAATATGTATAATATAAATATAAATTTTGGATAAATACATTTATTCTCTCCTTTAGTACTATATTGAGCGAAATCTTAAATATGCTTTATAATTTTACTATGCAAAACAAATAAATAAATATATAATATGTTGCCGCAACAGAGCGGAGCCCGGGGCTAGCGCTTTTCTTATAACCACATTATCTTGTGAAGGAATGTAGGGTACCTTAAATTGCCTACCGATTCTGAATGGCTAATCGAGAAAGCACTTTCATGGGAATGAATTTACTACCGGAGGACTTGCCAATTTCTCGCAAAATCCATAAACGGCGATACCTGTGATTGCCTCTGTTAAGATTCGAACCCCGAACCTCTGAGTTAACAGGCAGACATATTAACCATGGGTACCACAGAAATATTGAAGTATTAACCGGAAACAGAACTTTTTCCAAAACGACTTGGGAAAAAATTAAGCTACTATCAAATCTTCCCCCAAACATTCTCCAAAAATTTTGTATTTCAATTAAAACATTTGGGCACATCTGAGTGTAAACTAGTAGGTAAGAAACACCCACCCTTTGAGTCACAGTGGTACTACGAGAGTATACCACCTATTTAACCCGCTGTCAGAGCTGTTCTACTGGATATTTTGGTCTGAATTTTCGTACTCGTGATTTTTTTGGGTTGCTCAACATCAACTGATGTTATTTTGACGGAATTCAAAATGGCCGATCCAAGATTGTGTACATAATGTGTGAAACTGAACATATATTTTAAACTACTCAGACAAACATTATTTTATTGCATATTTTGGTCTGAATATTTGTACACGAGGGGTTTCAGGTTCGTAGATCACAAAACCAAAGTAATATTAACAAAATTCAAAATGGCGGATCCAAGATGGCGAAAAAATGTGTGAAATTGAACTAATCATTTCGACAAACCAATCAAACTTTATTCTACTCACATTTTAGCCGGGGGCTTTCGAGGCCGTTGACTACAAAACTACTAATACCTTTGGAAAAATCAAACTAAATAGTGGAGTCAATGAAGACATAAAACAGGCAATATTCGGAAGTCCTCAAGAACAGCTCCGATTTTGATGATTTTTGTTTTAAAAATTTTTTTTTTTTATATTCTTTAAAATCAGAAACCTTTCAGAGCGGGGACGGAGCTATTTGTCTTGTTTGAGGGGGGGAAGCTGGTCTAAAATTTTGAAAAAACCGAAATCGTCTTAAAAGGTACTTTAGGGTCTTAAAAACAACATACCAAAAGATGGATGTCGGCAAAAATGTCTAAATGCCCAAACTTTCCATTCTGCGGCGGTGCCCCTCAGATATGCCATACGATTTCGTAGTACTTAAAACTTTAAACGCGTTTTTCTCGAAATTTTTTTTTTTGAACTGGCCGAAGGCATAACTCGAGCAAATCTTCACCGATCTTTATGAAATTTTGACAGTACATTCAAAATACCTTTCTCCAAAGACGTATGTAAGTTTTTTTTTTTTATATTGCAAAGTTTTTTTTATCATCAATTTTGTCGTTATTTTATAGTAAAATTTCAAAGTTTTGTTCAAACGTGCACCATTTCGCGAAATAACAAAATATCGAAAAAATCCTGCGTACGTCTCTTGCTGTTGTTATATAGAAACTAAAAATTTTCGGGATTCCGTTCCAAGACCAAAATTAAGGAGGTAACATCATCGGCCATGCCCCCGTCTAAAAAATGAGGTGCCTCCGAAGAAATGCTGGACAGCCGCTATTTTGAATTTAATTGACACAAAAAAACTTGTACTTGTATATTAAAACATAAATTATAAAACCTCATTCACAGATTTTCGATTGATTTTTTTGTTGAGTCACACAAAATTCATTTTTCACGTTCTATCTAGACCAGCGTCCCCATTTAAACAATATCTGTGATATTTATGAACAAAAAAAATTTCTGCTATACAATATCATTACAAACTTGTAAATATATTAATGATTGTTATCTTATAAGAAATTACCTCTAAGTTTGTTCTGTGCAGTAATGACATGGAATTAACTTGTGAACCAAAATATAAATTTTTTATTGGCCACAGAAACTCCAATATTTTATATATACAAAAAAAAATTACATTTAATTTTCATTCTCATCTCGCGTTTCGGAGACTTCTTCCTCTTCTTCAAGTGGTGGGTGGTTACTGCAGTCATTTCCACTGCAAACTATGCACGCTGGTGAGCAATGAAGACCACTTTTTCTGCAGCCACACGCTGAACCGCATCCTGTTTTGCAAGAGCAAAATATTAATTTCAAAACTTTGTCAGGTGCTGCTGGTTGTGTCATTTTGATTGGTTTTAAATAATAAACTCCCGATGACGTAATCATCATCCAGACCCCCCTACCCCCCATGTCATCCTAAATAAACAAAGCAAAGATCCCACCGCACCCTGTAGTGCTTACCTAATACTTGAACGGTACTTAAATTATTAATTATATTTATATGTTTTAGCTTCTAAATAAATACCTTCTGCATTATGCTGATTGCTGATATACACTATTGACTCCGATAAAAATTGTTTTTGCTAAAAATAGTTCACACTGCACTGATAAGAATTCACTGTAATAAAAATTACTACTTAAAACTTGAGGAAGCGAGCAGTTACTCCAAAAAGTAAATGAATACTGAGTGAGGTAAGCAGTTAAAATGTAAACAACTATTTGTTACAATAAGATTATATGGAGACTTTTTTTTTACAAAAAAATAGACACCAAACTGAATTTTTTATATAAATGTCGTTGGTATTGTTTAAATATAATATAAATATTTCCGTCCCCGCTCTAAGAAGTCTCTGATTTCAAATAAATAAAAATAAAATTCATCAGAATCGGAGCTGTTTTTGAGGATAAACATAAAAAACTACTAAAAGTGCACATATTATTGTCTTATTCAAACAAACTTCAAAGCTAAAAATCTTTTCTTTTTTTATATTTTACCCATTTTGTATTTTTGCAAGTATTATAAAATGTATGGGTTTTTGAGTGCCCTTATTTATGAGTTTTTTTTTTTATTATTGATTTGTTCATCTGTTAAAAATAAAGAAACCTTATGTTTACTAGGCGTTTTGAAAAAAAAGACCTCAAAGTCAAAAGTTTGCTTGGGGAAGAAAACTTGCACACCATTTAAAATTTAAAATCTGGCAACCCTAAGCCTATTCGAGCCCAACTTAAATACAGTTTTAAAGATTATTATTTCAACAAAAAATTAAGTCTAAAACTAGGTCTCTACCATCAGTATTGACAGAGAAATCGAATTTTTCACAAGTCAGGGTACACCAAATATCACAGATATTGTTTAAACAATATAAATAGTTCCGTCCCCGCTCTAAAAGGTTTCTGATTTTAAAGAATATAAAAAAAAAAAATTTTTAAAACAAAAATCATCAAAATCGGAGCTGTTCTTGAGGACTTCCGACGAAAAAGCTTTATTGACTCCACTAAAATACAATATGAGTTTTCGGGATCACGAATCTTAGGTTAAATTTGAAAAAAATAAAATTGCAGAAAATGGACTCAGATTCGCGATCACCCCAAAAATCTCCGAGTACAAAATTTCAGGTCAAAATATGCAGTAGAAAAAAGTATTACTCAAAGGGTTAATGTAAACAATTTGTTTCATAAACGTAGGGTAAAGTTTCTTATACCTAGAAAATGTATGCAAAATGTATGTTTGAAAAAAATCGATCAAGTAATTTTTGAATCCTTACTTACTTACTTAGGTGGGCATAACAGTTAGGGGTGAACCTGGGCCTCAACCAACATCCTTCTATAACGACTTCGATTTCGGGCGAGCTCTCTCTAGTTTCGCACTCCAAGTCGGTTGAGGTCTTCATCCACTTGATTGCGCCACCTAAGACGAGGTCTTTCCCTTCCGCGATTTCCCTGCAATGTGCTTTTGAACACCCGACGGGCCGGAGCGTTTGGGTCCATCCGCTCAACATGGCCCAACCATCGTAGCCTCGCGATGCGTACTCTTCTGGCTATGCCCATGTCGCGGTACAGCTCATACAGCTCGTTGTTGTATCTTCTTCTCCACACGCATTTCGAAACGACCAAGGGTTTCCTCATCCGCTTTCGATAAGGTCCATGCTTCCGCGCCGTACAGCAGGACTGGGATGATCAAGGTCTTATACAAGGTTACCTTGGTTTTTCTGGAGAGGGTTTTGTTTCTCAATTGCCTTCGTAACCCAAAGAAGCAACGGTTGGCAAGAGTTATTCTCCGTTTGATCTCCGCACTGATGTTGTTGTCCGTGTCTACAGCGGATCCTAGGTAGACGAGGTCATGTACTACCTCGAAGTTATGTCTGTCTATTGTGACGTATTGTCCAATTCGTCGATGTTCTGTGTCCTTGTTTGATGACAGCATATACTTCGTTTTGCCCTCATTAACCATCAAACCCATTTTTGCCGCTTCTGTTTCAATACTCGCAAAAGCACCTATGACATCACGCTTTTTTCTTCCCATTACGTCAATATCGTCTGCATAGGCGAGTAATTGTATAGACTTTTGAAAGATTGTTCCTCTGGTGTTGACGTTTGAGTTTCTTACAATCTGTTCAAGTATGATGTTGAAGAAATCGCATGACAGTTTGTCGCCTTGTCTAAAACCTTTTTCAACATCAAAGGTCTCGGTGAGTTTTTTACCGACCTTGACGGAGCAGCGTGAATTCTCCATAGTCATCCTGCATAGTCGTACGAGTTTTGCAGGGATGCCGAAACTAGACATGGCTCTGTACAGCTTTGAATCCGGGCTTAAGAAAAAACCTGTTCTTATAGAAAAACGGGTTTCAAGAATAACAGTCGCAGCTATTAGAGTTTGGGAACCGGAGATTAGTAAAACAAAAAGTGATAACTATGCATAAAACGAAAGTATTTCGTTTGATTTCGTTTGCATAAAATCAAGTAAATACTTACTGGCAAATACTATTGGGTGGTATGCATATAACACAGTAAATGATTTAACTGAAGATTTTCTAAGTATCTAAGTATTATTTTTGATATGCATAAGAATGCAGTAAATAAATAAATATAGTATTTCTAATCTTTTATGTTTTAAATAAAATAACACGCGTTCATCTATATACTTTGCACTCTTTATTACGACTAACTAAATTCTAATTCTTAACCTAAATTATACCGGGTTGAATTCACAATACCTGATATGAGGCAACAATTATATTTATGATATGACATAAGATAAACAGGGATGTATGTTTCTTATACTTATGAATACTACAATAAACTTTCTTCAATAATTTTTACTTTTCTCAGTAGTGCAGTCATTGAATCGAAAAATACGGTCTTACCTCCTGAAGCAGCCGAACTGATACTATCTATCAAACTCTTAATAATAAAATTCATTTTCGGCGGAATACGATTAATTTTAATTTTATTGGAAATGGCACTTATGAAACCCATTGATTTAAAAGAAAAAACATTAAATGCTCCCCTTATTTACAATACAGCTCAATTATTTTACGTGCAAAAGACTTTAAAAATGCTCATTTTAAAGCTGATTTCAAGCACTACGAAATCATTTTGTATTAGAGTGCATAAAATGCATCTGCTCGCCGCTAGATGGCATTGACCCCATCGATTACATTTCAGACAAATTAAAAACAGCTTTGATCTTTAATATCTAGCATAATATTGCACTTAGAATACTTTATAAAAAACCAAATTGTTCATTGTTTTACCTGCTATACAATTTTGTTTTTAATAAAATTTTCGATAAAGCGTATATTTTTGGAAATATATGCAAAAAACCGATGAAAAACGTGAAAAAATTGCGACTTTTCAATTGCTAATAACTTGAAAAGTATTGGATTTTTTGAAAAACTTTACAGATGATTTTTTTCTTTAAATTAGGCCTATCGATATCCGAGGTTATTTTGAAAAAAAAAATCACCTCCGAGAAGGGGTGGAAACTATTCCAGGGTGGTTGCGGAGTTCAAATCATTTTCACTTTTGAAGTTAAGGGTAAGATGAGCCCTATTTCAAAATTTCATGCAATTCGGTTCACAGTAAAAAAAAATTCGGAGCAATTTTCAATAAATGCACTACAGATGAACTTTTAAGTAAATACAGAGTGGGCCAAAAGGTTGTTCACAATTTCAAAAGCTTTGTAAAAAAAAAAATTTGTGAGAGCTAAATTTATCAAACCAAAATGAAAATAAAGCTAAAAAAGTAATAAAAAAAATTATTTTTATATAAAATATCCAGTGAGTAGTCGCCATGGCGGCCGAAACACTCGCGTATTCTTTTCTTAAAATTTTCCCCGGAATCACTGCAAGTGTTCCGATAGCTAGGTTTAATGCTTCGGTGTCTAAAGGCTTGCCTTCATACACCCTGCTGCTGCTCTTCAAGATTTTCCGCACAGAAAAAAAAAAAAGAAAAGTAAATACTACCCGTTAAAGCATTTACTGTGATTAATGCATACAACCCAACTACAAATTCCTTGTTTGGATCGCCTTTAAATTTTAGGCACGTATTCTTGAATCAACGAGATTAGACAAAAAAAGTTTTGATATTTCGAAAGTGAAAACCTGACTTACCCCCCCCCCCCCCCCCCTCCCCTTTTTTTTTGGTCCAAAGCGAAAGTAATAATCGACGGAACTCCATTTAGCACCCAAACACACCATTATCATTGCCATGCCGTTCTGTAGTGCGTAGGCTTCTCAAAGGTTATTGTCACCACAACCACAACCATCTCTAAACGAAGAAAAGATTAGCATCTTCTTAAGATTAGAGGTTCATTGATCTAAGATTTTGACAACATTATTAGTTCACAGCCTTGAACTTGAAAATAAGTTAGCTATTGAACTCCAGATCTGATCAAACGTATATCTCTGTTACACATTCCCCCCAAGCGACAATTTTCACCAAGTAAATCATAATTCATTCATGAAAATTAAAAAAAAAAAAAAAAAAACAAGCGCTATTAGCCTTTTCGATTCATTAAAAATTTCTCTTAATTAGTAATACGTTTAGTTGCTTAAATGAGAAAATTACAAGCAAACACAAATTCAGCAGAAATGAACGAAGAGGTATGCAAGCAGCAAATAACCAAACCGGATTCTAGTCAGGTTACAAGTTAAATTAATAATAACTTAATTACAACGCTTGAAATTGCACACAGCGCAATCGAAGGCTTAGATACAAGATTATTATGAATCGCTATGGCTTTGGCGCCGCCCGGCCGTCTCCATGGGGATTACAGCAAACGTCTTAACTTTTAAATCCAAAAAATCACGTTCAGGTGTAGAACCAAATTTATTTTCTTTTTTCAAACAGCGTATGACTTATTGCGGTGTGGGTATATTGAGATTTTAATTTAATATTTAATTGGATTGCTGTACGTTGAGTCACTGGCCTGCAAATCAACGTTCTTTTAAGTATTGCGAGATTGCGACATAAGTACATAGGTACTAGTCTTAAAGTACATACGCGCCTGTGGGATTCTATTGAATCGTCACTGGCTTAGTGGTGTTGCGAAGAAGTTAGAAACTAAGAACGAAATTTAAATTCCTAATCAATGATGCGTCAGTGGTTATAATTTCAATCTCTTACATGCGATGATGACTTAGTGGATATTTTAAGATCCAGTGACTTTTGGGTTTCTATACTACGTAGTCATCGTTTGTAATTTTGTTGTGGTCATCTTATAAAGTTCTATTTCTTATAAGATGGGAATTGGGAAGTATGAAGCTTACTCATGCTACCTCACTATCACTGTGAATATAGTGCGAAACTTATTTGACTAATTCAAAATACCCACATTACAAAAAAAAAAAAAAAAAACATTGACCTAATTGAAGCGTTTAGGGAAGTGCATTTTTCATTCATTTATTTGTTTTAATTTATTTATTTATTTATTTATTTACAAACTCAAACACATTACATTTGAAAAGCTACATATTTATAAAATTTAAGACAACAGGGCAACTTGACCATAGATGTCGTGAGAGAGGAAAAATGGAAAAAAAGTGATTGAGTTTAGACAAAATTTTAAAAGATGAATTAAATTAAAATCAAAGCTTAAGTTTTAATATTACATATATCTCTTTCCATTTTTCGTGCTGATCTAGGGCTTTCTTAATTCGTTGCATTGTGAGAGCATCAGAAGGGCTGAAGATGATCGAAAGTTTCTTTTTGCATTTTTTCAACTGAGGTCATGTCCGGTATTTGCGGGAGATATGACATTCAGTGGTACCCATGGTGTGATGGTTAGCATGTCCACCTGCCAACCCAGTGGTTCAAGGTTCAAATCCCAGCAGAGGCAAAAATGTTTCTTGCACTGGTATCGCCTTTCGCGAGGAATTGGCAAGTCCTCCGTTAGTAGGTATTCATTGCCGTGAAAAGCGCTTTCTCGAATAGCCGTTCGGAACCGGCAGAAAATTGTAGGTCCCTTCCATTCCATTCCCTCGGAAGGCATGGTTGTGAGAAATGCGCTAGGCCCAGGGGCTTCTCGCTCTGTTGCGCCACCCTACTTATTTTTATTTTCTTAAACGATCGCAAGTTCGTGCGACCCAGTCGTGCCCATTTTTTCAATTGAGGTCATGTCCGGTATTTGCGCGAGATAGGACATTCAGTAAAAATGTGTCAGATTGTTAATAGTTCCTGTAAATTTCTGCATTCCTGGGGTGGTTCCTTTTTGAAGTAACGGCAATTTGAGAACAAGGTTTTTCAAACTCTTACTCGAAAAAGCATTACGCACTCTTGGCGGCTTTGTTTGATATTGTATGGCGCTCGATGTTATGAAAATTGGTGTCTTCGAAGAAAGGTTACTTCGTTTTTCCAAGCTTTATCTGGAAGCCTATGAAAACGATGGCTTATCATTATGGACGCAATCAAAAGAACACACAACAGTCTTCAGCTCTGAGCAAGAAAAAGAATTAATTAGACATTTGCTAGACTTTGAAAAAAGATTCTTCGGTGTGACGACTCGCGATGTTCAAAACACTTGCTTTTATCCGAAACGAATAAAACACACCATCTCTTTGACCACTAAACAAAGATGGCTGGCAGAGACTACCTCTTCAGTTTCCTAATAAGGAAACCGAAAATCGTTTTGCGCAGCCCTGAACTGACGTCAAAAGCCATAGCTCAAGGTTCTAATAAGCCCGTCGTTTCGGCATACTTTAAGCTTTTGGTTAAGATATACGAACATCTTCACTTCCATTGATATTGATATAACTTGTTTTTGATGTAATTATTAAAAGAAATCAGTGGTTCGTTTTGCCCTATTCAAAGGCCCTTTTTGATTCAAATGTCCTATTCTGATTGTCTACTATGATGAAGTTTAAGTGTTGAAGTATTATTTAAAAAAATATTTGCTTCACTTTTACGACTAGAAAAAAATTTAGGAGTGACTGGAGCTTAAGTGGTCCTTCTTGCCCTACTCTCCCCTACAATTGGATTTTCTTTTTTAAAGCTAGAAAGACTAACATTTATAGATGAGATGTCTTCTCCATGATGGTCATGGTGTGATATCCGTTATGGTAGTAGAAGGAAAGAGGACGTGATGCGAAACTAAGGCTAAGATCTGACTCAAAGGGGATAATGAGCCTTTTCTATTCGGCTAAGTCCTGTTAGTTAGGTCCATCAAAGTAGGATTTAGGGGATGATTGCTGTCAGAAATAGCTTTGCTGATTAGATTACCTGCTCGTTTTTGCCTATAGTTGCAAGATTGATGTATACCTGGCTTCAGTTCTTAAGGCTGGAATGGGAGTAGTTTTAAGGCTTTCGGTCGCACTTCTGTAGCATTCGTTGATGGCCGCATCTAAGCTTTGTAAATTCTTTTTCGAAGTCCACATGTAGCTTGTAAGACCATGTTGAAGGGTACCTCCAACTAGGGTTTTAGTTTTAAGGTGGGGTCCTTTTCGTCTAGAGCATATTAATCTCAGCGCATTGTTACGATTTTTTAGTTTTTTGATAGTTTTTTTTACATGAAGGTCCCATTTAAGATACCTCGTTAAGCTTATTCCGAGAACTACTTTTTTGAGTGTGACCTCGGCATTACGGAGTGTGAACATAGGTGGCAAACATTTCTTTTCGCGACACAAATGGAGAGCTTTAGTTTTACCAGAAGGGATAATGGCTCCAGTTTTCTGCGTCCATGTAAAAATTGGTGAATCCGCTGTTTTGAGAATTGAGTTGAACTTTTACCTTTACCCCAACAAAGTCAGCTCAAGAGCAGGTTTTTTGAGCTCATTAATCAGAGAGTCGATGTAGGCGTTGTATAGATAGACTGAGAGGGGAATCCTTGGGGTCTACCGCTTTCAAGTTTTTGAGCATTTGAAGTAAAACCGCTTATGTTGGTTTGAAAAGATCTACCAGTGAGGAAAGAAGATACTACTATAAGAATTTGTTTTGGAGCGCCCCAGTTATGGAGTTGTTCAATCACTAGAAAGGTGGTTACCCTGTCAAAGACTTTCTCAAGGTTGGCTTAAAACACTACACTGTGTTTAAAGGAAGATAAGTTGTCTGACATAGTGTGTTTCAAAAGTTGGATTGGACAAGGGAATGTACATTGTACACCTCTGTTTGGTGTGAATGCGTGTTATTCGTTGGCTTTTTTTCTCCATCCCATTTTTTCGAAAATATATGAAAGAACAGGCAAAAGGGAAAAATAAATTAGGTACCTATAAAAAAAAACTGTTGAAAAATTTGAAGGTCAGTTACTGATTTTTTTTTTTCAATTCGAATTTGATACGAAAGGTTCAAAATATCCAAAATATCTTAATTTCGTGCTAATATTAAAATTACACATTTCTGACAAAAATACATCAAATTAAGTTTTTCTCTGCTCAGAAAAAGTCCCGCTTATTGCCAATCCTATAAATAAAAAAAAAAGTTTAAAGTCTTACCAAGTTACTTCGGCGGTGAGCATTACAGTTCAGTGGGTGAACCTAGACCTCAACCCACATCTTTTGCCATTGATTTCGATTTCGGAAAGCGAGACGGCGACAGTTTCGCATTCTAACTCGGTTACTGTCCTTTGCTTGTTGATCGTGCCACCAAAGAAGCTGTGTTGTCCTTCCACGATTTCCCTGCCATTAATCCGCTTCACACCTTGTCCCAGCCATCACAATCTCACTATGCGTATTCTTCCAGGTATGCCCATTACGGTACGACTAATGCGTTTAATCTTTTTTCGACACGCTCTGTCTTCACATATCGAACCAAAGATCATTCGGAGTATTTTCCTTTTGAAACGACCAACAATTTCTTCAACCGCTTTAGATAAGGTTCATGCTTCCGCGACGGGTAGCAGGACTGGGATAATCAAAGTAATACCAAAGGTTGACCTAATTTTTCTAGAGAGTTTTTTTGTTTCTCAAACAACTTCTTAACCCAAAACCCAAACGTTGCATTGGCGACAGTAATTTTTTGTTGGATCCTCTCATGCACAAATGTTATTTTTCGTGTCTAATAAGCAGATCTTACGTAGACGAAGTTCTGAACTACCTCGAAATAACATTTTGTCCAATTTTTTTTTTTTTGTGTATTTGTTTGATGATACTTTCATACTTCTTTTTACCCGCATAAACTGTTAAATCCATTCCTCTTGCCTGCATGCAACCTGAAGTTTCATTCGATTTAAGGTTACTTATAGCGGGAATAACTTCTGCTAGGTTGCGAGGACGGAATTCTTGATCATCGTCCAAGTTGAATCGGGCATTTTGCCCAGCAGCAAAGCAGCAGAAGAGGTCTTTTCAGATCCTCAGTAGCGACTGCGATTCTATCGCTATTGTAATGCACACCCAACATTTAATACCAATTTCCTAACCGAAAACACAATTGGCAACACTTGTGTAGGTGTAGAAATATACCAAGAGGGGAAATGTTTGACAGCAAAATAGTGGATTGTGGAGACCATGTGGAAATTTCTGGGAAGTTCTAGATGTAATCAGCCCTATCACAGATTCCATCGTAATCGAAAAAAGTCTAAGTTTCCCGATGTTGCTATCACATAATCCATTTGGAGTGGAACGAATTTCGAAATTCGTAATTTGGTATCACGAGTTCCGAATGAAACAGAAATATGACGTCCTTTTCTACGACAAGTTTCTTCTGTCGTAGAGCGTAGAGCCATAGGTAAAATCCATTTGTTAAAACAAAAAAAAAAAAACACATTTGTATAGAACAATTTTACAAAATATAATTCTACTTAAGAAAAAACAATGAAAACAAAAATTATCTCGTAAATTAAATTACATCCAACTCTGTTTTTATTCCCTCCCAGTGGTCATTAACTTCGTCTTTTAGGCGTTTAGCGTATCCTTTTGCCGTCTGGATTACAGGATAACATTTCATATAACCTGTTGTTTGTTTGTTGTTTTCACCCTTTAAGAACATCGGTTATTATAAACAGAAACATATATGTATCAATGAATAGAATTATTTCCAAAAGAAATTACATTTTTTCAAAAGACTGTCTTCGTTATGCCCGTTTCCAAATTTAAGCGGCGAAATTGACAGATTTGGAGTGTTTAAATAGTACTCGTATTATTGCTAAATTACTTTATCTGATAGCCAAAATAACACTTGAATTTTATCTGTAAACAAACTTGGATTTCACAAATTATTTTATGGTTTGTTGAAAAACACAAGTGAATGAATTTGTGTTTGACAGATTGGAAAGTACTCAGGGACCACGTAACAAAAATCCTCTTTTGGGAATTTATAACTTGATGAAGAAAATATTTGATTATATGTATTCGACAGTAAAATTGTTTATTTCATATAACATTTAAGATTTGATCAATAATACAGATCTATTATAACTTATTCCAAGCACAAAAAGTGCAATTAAATCAATTTTTACTAGAAAACAAAAATTGGTAAAAAATGTGTTTGGGAAAAGTTAAGGGATTTTTTTTTAAGTTTAGGGATTTTTGTTTCTATTGCTTCGAGTATTTATTTTGACATAGGACAGCTGACTTCGAAAATGGACTCATTTTTTCAATCAGGCAATGCTTTTTTCGAATTCGTTCGGAATTTGTGATTGCTTTTTGTCGGGATTCGTATCGTGATTTTTCACTCGGGGATTTCTCCGAATGGATTTCATGATAGGGGTGAATGTCATTCGATATAAATAGACCGCCGAGGCAACCAGATGTCAGTTTGGATTATAGAGTGATAATGTTAACAGTGAATTAATGTGATTATTGGTAAAGTTGAAATCGAAAAAAGTAGAGGTCGAATAAAAGTGGTAGAATTAAATTCAAAGGTAAAGTTTTATTAATGCGAACTAAGCGCACGTTACACTATGTTTCCCTGCTGCTATTTAGAGGATTTTGTTCGAGACTTGTTACCCTCGCATGATTTTTTTTACCTTATGGTAAACTTTCGAATCTCATTCCTAGCGTGGCATATTTGGAATCCATAAAAAGGGCGCTTTTATGCTGCTTCTTATTCTTTTTGAGAATTCGGTGTTCTTCCCTTGATTTCGCCTTGTAAATATCATTATAGTGGTCGAAAGCACCTATTGTTCTCTTCTGCGTCAACATTTGTCGAGCTGTATTTGCATAACTACCCGCCTGCATTCCTCATCGAACTAAAGGTTTCGTTCTTTAGTGAAATCGAGAACATAAGGGGCTTCGGTTCTGGTGGCTTCTTGGCGTGCAGCTGCCCCTGGTCTCCCATACTTATAGCTGACGGCATAGGATTAAAGACAATTTGAGAGCTACTCGTTTGCAGAAGTCACTGCGGCAATCACTCGCGATTGTAGCTTTCCGACGTCATATCATATCGTTCCACAGCGTTTGTTTGCGTGAGTCGTGAATAGCATATCCTCATTCGTACCTTGGCTAAAAGAAGTTAGTACTAATAACCACAAGATAAAGTCGCGCAACTAAATCAATCTTGAGTCTGATAAATAGGTAGGAATTGGTTATAGGTTTCTCGAGGAGCCCTTTGAAACAGTCGAGTCTTTGGAATTATCGTATTTCTCTTCTGTGGAGGCCCAGTAGTACATATTGATATCATATTTTTCGAAATGCAAAGTTTGTCTTATGAAATTTCATAACGTGCCGAAACTATTTTGTCTTTCCTCTCTTGAAACCACTTATACTGATTCAATTAATAAAATTGGTGTGGTATTCTTTTGCCGAAAACGAAACTATCGGGCAACTAGCCTGTGTCCTGTGTGTTACGTTAAGTCATAATGAAGCTGGCATGTACATAAGTATGTATAGAATGAAAATCTTTGTCTACAACTGAATTCAATGTAAGAAAACCTTATTCAAACATTACCTTTGAAATCATCAAGATTAATTAAAATCATATACCTATTTACATGCATATGTACGTATGAAGTTCTGAATGTCGCTGACACCGAAATAATAAAAGTCTAGACATACATGGGCACTGTATCAGAAATTCGAATGAAAATTCAACTCAGTCATGATTTTTTCTTTGCTTAGTTTTCCTGCGACAAGATGTCGACTGATCCGTCGCGTCAGGCGTCACCCACACTTAAGGTTAAAAATTAATTCAGTATTTTAGATATATAATCTTTTTTACTCGTGTAGTAAGGAACAAAGCGAGCTGACGACAACTTCACGGCTGTCTTGCCAGATTGTTACACTCATTGATTTGGTAGTCTCAGTATTAGGTAATGAGAAAAATGTAGGTTGTTGCCGCACTTTCAAATCAATCAGACAAACACTTCTGTTGAGCTCGTTTACTGTAACGAATTGCCAGCAGTGGAAAACTGAGATCTTTTTTATGGTGCCAGCTGAGTCTCGAGCAAGTTTACTAAACAATACAAACGAAGGATGATTCTGCCAAAAGTTTACAAGTCACAACCTTGTGACCTGCTCTGAATTGATTTGCAATCTAAGTTGTGAACTTGTGAGCTATCAAAGATGTCTGGCAGAATTGTATTCTAAGACGAACGCAACACTGCAAGTCATATTGAGTAATATGATTTGCAATCTTATTACTTAATATCCAAAACGTGTGGACGTGCCTCCTAGATGTAGACACGCTGCAAAGCGCAATATCTCATCCAATGACATTTTCAGAAGCAACATGTGCAAAGAAAAAGAAAGCTTTCCGCGTCTTCTCTACTAATACCCCGCCTTCTCTCAAAATCGAAGAGCCCTTTTCTAATAATTAATCGTAGTGAACTTATGCGCCTAGCGGTTCATTGCCTCAATCACTTTACTGAGCTGAATGTTTTTTCTAGCATTCTCTTGTGGTATCACAATGTACTTAGTATTGGTCTAAGCGCACCGCAGCACACAGGCGGATTTTTCGAAAATCCTGGCCAAAATTATTTTTGGTCTGTTTATATCAAATTCTTGCTTTAATTCATTAAATAATAATGAATTTTAGTGAAAAACATGTTTTCGGGTGCATATATAAAATATATGCATTTAAAAAAAATTACATACAAAAAAAAATTTTTTTATTAATTAGAAAAACTTGAATTCAATATAAGTTAAGTTAAAATATCAGGAACAATTCAATGAAAAAAAAAAACTTTTTTAAAAGTGTTCGCTACATCAAAAATGAAAAACAATAATTTTTCAACAATGGCGAAATAACAAAAATATAAAACAATTTAAAAAATAGCATTTAGAAACAAGGTAAAGGTTTTTTATTTCATTACAATGAAGAGTATCAGCTACATCTTTGATGGCTTTAAACAAACTCTGCGTAGTATAGTCAAGTACAAGCAGGTTTCGCAATCGTGCTTCGTCACGTTCAAATTGGTTGGATAACATTTTTTTTCTCTTCTGTAACTGATTCATATGAAGGATATATGTACATATATATGTTTATGTATGTTGTGTTTTTTGGCCGAATCTCTTATCAGATTATATTGAAACTTTTTCATTTGGCTTCAACAATCACTGATAAAGCTTCTTCTGCAGGGTATGGAACTATATCACTCTCCAAGCTTTTATAAGATTTTCGGTATTTTTTTGGTCGTGTTCGGGTTGAAAAAATTGAATCTTTCAATAGGATAGTAGAATATGGTTTTCCTTGCTCCTTTAGTTGCATTTGAGCAGCATAGCATAACTCTTGAGGTGCAAATTCAGAACGCAATCTTTCGGTTTCTCTTTTTTTCGACCTTTCACTCAATTTGACAAACTCGGTTGATTGTGGCCGTACAACAAATCCATGAGCTCTGCATGGAAAGGCTATTTCAAACTCATGCCAAGTTTTGATTTTGTTGTAAAGAGCGTTTTTATTTTTTGAGGAGGCCAACCATCGAGTTTTATATTGCGACACAAACGAAGATAACTTTTGCTTGGTTTACGTTGAGGTTTTTTACTTTTTTTCGCTTAAAAATCTACTTTTTCTTGAGAAAAAGTTTCTCAAAAATTCCATTAGTTGATTTCTTAACAGATAAATAAAATTTGATTGTGAGCCTGGAGCAAAAAAAAAAAAAAATAATAAAAAAATTTGTTAAGCCAAACTGCTATTTTCACCTTTTTTGAATGCTTTTTCTTGCGATATCTCGCAACATCGCAAAATATCGCAACATTTTTGGACGAAAACTTGTTGAGGACGATTGTAGCTACATTTTAAACTTTATTTTAAGGCATCATACAACTTTAAGACCAAACTTTTATATTACCAAACAAAAATGTTTTTTTCTTTTTTAGGTTCAAAAAAGTATATTTCTAAGATGTCATACAAATCAACACAAATCATGAAGTCAATATAAAATTTTGATTGAAATTGACTAATCATATCACTAGCAACAGATTCCAAAATAAATTTTTCTAATCGCTTCACACAAAAAAATATAAAAAATAGTAGTACATCAACCTCTAGTCACACACCAAATCTAATACTAATCTTGTTTATCAAAAGTTATCACTTTGACTGCATCGTATGACTAAACGGTAGCCAAGAAAATTACGGAATGGATCAGACTATACTGTCTGACTATTTGTGAACAACTTTGCATCAAAAAAAATTCAATAAGTCCAATTTCATTTTTCATAGTTATGGCCAGGTTTTTGGGAAAATCCGCCTGTGCGCGCAGTGCAGAATTCTAGCTCATTCAAATTCATAAAAGTACATGACCATTGGAAATCCTCAGATACATAAACCGTCAACCAAAATGATCATGTTGCGATCTATGCAAGTGCAAGTCACTCTTCCAATGTGATAAACGTCTAAGCTTCCCGAGGTTAGGTTAGGTTAAAATGGCTGTCAGGAATACACCCGACACACTTAGACCAATACTAGGTCCATTGTGATACCATAGAATTATGCGAGGGAGTACCTCGCTTAACAAAACCATTTGGAGCTTTCAATAAAGCGAAGGAGATGCAGGGGATCTGTGTGCGCCAGATCGCTTGGATCATCGAGAAAATATTTCCCCAGATGCCTCTTTCTTTTAGAAGAGAGTGCAGGACATGAGCAGAGGAGGTGTGGGATTGTCTCCTCCTCCTCCTCATTTAAGCAACTTCTGCAGAAGTCATTAGAGGGAACGCCAAGTCTTATGGCGTGTCTTCCTATCAGACAATGTCCGGTAATGACACTGATTACGGAGCTAACTTGCAATCTGGTAATGGATAACAAATGTCTAGTGCGTTTTGGATCTATTCCTGGCCATATACGTTTTGTTGCCACGCACGTGGTGATATTGTTCCACCAGTGATTTGTTCTGTCCATCGCCTCTTGCTTTAGCAAGAGTTTACATGTAGCGATTGGTATACCAATATTCAACCTGCTGGTAGAGATCGGTAGAACGGTTCCTTCTCTGGCGAGTTCGTCGGCTTTGCAGTTACCCGCGATATCTCTGTGCCCCGGCACCCAAAAAAGGTGAATATTGAACTGTTCAGCCATCTCCTTAAGAGATAGGCGACAGTTGAGGGCGGTTACTGAGTTCGTAGAAACAGCGCCGAGTGATTTGAGGGCTGCTTGACTATCTGAGAAAATCCGGATATTCACTGAGGATATCACGTTTTCTTTTAGCCATGATAGGACCTCTTTGATCGCCAGAATTTCCGCTTGGAACACGCTACAATGGTTTGGGAGGCGGAATGAGAGACTTACGTTAAGTCGTTTTGAGTACACCCCACAGCCAACCCCTTCCTCGGTTTTTGACCCATCTGTATAGAAATGAATTGAATCATCTCTCAAAAATTCCTCGTCTTCCCAGATTGTTCTCGATGGGATTGAGACTTGGAACTTATTATCAAAAACCAATTGGGGGACGGTGTAGTCGGAGTGGCATGGTATTGATCCGAATAAATTCAGGATTGTAGCATGACCGATGTTGTTATCGGTCCATTGGGAGATAGCTCTCATACGAATGGCTGCACTGGAAGCCATTTGTTTGCTGAGGATATCTAGTGGTGTGAGGTTAAGAAGTGTATTTAGGGCCGCTGAAGGTGTTGATCTCAGAGCTCCGCTTATACACAAACAGGCTGTTCGTTGGACCTTGCTTAAATTATCGCAGTAGGTCCTTTTATCAAGAGCGGTCCACCATACCACTACTCCGTATGTGAGTATTGGTCTGATGACCGCGGTGTAGAGCCAGTGTGTGATTTGGGGGGAGAAACCCCATTTATTACCAATGGCTTTTTTACAGGAAAATAATGCTACCGTGGATTTCCTGATTCTTTCCTGTATATTAGCTTTCCAATTTAGCTTTCTGTCTAAGATCATACCTAGATATTTAGCTTCGTTTGAAAGTGCAAGTGAGATTCCATTTATTGATGGAGTTATTAGTTGAGGAATTTTATATTTCCTGGTGAAGAGAACGAGTTCAGTTTTCTGAGGGTTGATCCCTAGATCACATTTTCCCGCCCATTTTATAAGTTTATTTAGAGCGGTCTGCATCAGGTCCGTGAGAACGTGAGCATGTTTTCCAGACACCGCAATGGAGACGTCATCTGCATATGCAATCACTTTGAATCCCTCAGCTTCTAAGTCAACTAGAAGTTCATTGACGACTAGATTCCATAGAAGAGGGGATAGGACTCCGCCTTGCGGTGTTCCTCTACTGACAGATCTCTTTGTAGAGAAGTTTCCTAGAGTACAGTTGATTCTTCTGCTTTTTAGCATTAGATTTATCAATTCCACTATAGAACCATCTACTTTGAGTTTCGTCAGTGCCTTTGTAATTGCAGAGTTGCTGACGTTATTGAAGGCGCCCTCTATGTCGAGGAAGGCGGCCAGAGTGAATTCTTTGTGATGGAGGGAATATTCTATAGTGCGTACCACGGTGTGTAGGGCCGTTTCTACAGATTTTCCTTTACAGTAGGCGTGTTGTGCTGTAGATAACAATTTTGGATCTATAGCTATACGCAGGTGGATGTCTATCAGTCGTTCTAAGGTTTTAAGAAGAAAGGATGATAGACTTATTGGTCGGAGATCTTTTGGCTTTACGTGGGATGATTTCCCAGCCTTAGGTATAAACACAACCTTGACATCTCTCCACTGAGTGGGGATATAGTTCAAGGTAATACAGCCTATGAGAATAACTTCCAGGACAGGAATAATAATATCCGCGGCCTTTTGAAGTTCGGCTGGAATTATACCATCAGGTCCAGGGGATTTGAATGGGTCAAAGCTGTTAATGGCCCAAACTAATTTTTCCCTTGTAATCAGATCGGGGTTGTTTGTTATTATGCTACCTGTTTCTGTAGAATCATAGTTGCATAAGCTCTTAGAGCTTCCTGGAAAGTGAGTGTCAAGAAGCAAATTGAGCGTTTCTTCGCAGGATTCTGTCCAGCCGTCAGCTGTTTTCAAACTGCTAGGCATGGTCGGACTCTTTGAGAGGATTTTCCTTAGTCTAGAAGCTTCTGAAGTAACCTCTATTTCACCACAGAAGTTTCTCCAGGAAGTTCTTTTACTTTTCCTCAGTTGATATTTATATGTTTTGAGAGATTCCTTGTAGGAGTCCCAGTCTATTGAGATTTTGGATTGTTTAGCTCGGTTGAAAAGTTTTCTGCATTCCTTCCTGAGCGGTTCTAGCCCCGAGTTCCACCACAGTGGCTTCCGTTTTCCTCTTATTTTTATAAGAGGACAGGATTTGTGAAGTGAGTGGTTAAGAGCAGTGGTGAGATCATTGACTTTTTTGTCTAGATCCTGTTTGTTTGTAGGGTTTTGGAAAAATTCAGGTTTAATGAATTTTTCCAGTGTTACCCGATATTTTTGCCAATCAGTTTTCCGATAGTTTCGGAAGACTGGTTGCTTGAGAGGTTCCTCATTTAGATCAAATTGAATGTATCTATGATCAGCAAAGGAGTGTTCAGTAGATACTTTCCAGTTTGTAATCCTATGATGAAGCGAGTCGGAGACAAGAGTGATATCTAGGACTTCTTGTCTGCTTTTGGTAATGAATGTAGGTTCATTGCCAATATTACTTACTATAAGGTTAGTACTTAAAATAAAATCAAAAAGTGACTCACCCCTTTCATTTATGTCAGTACTACCCCATACTGTATGATGCGCATTAGCATCGCATCCAATGATGAGGCAGATCTTCTGCCGTTCTGCCGCAGCGACAATCCTTTTAAATAAGTCGCATGGAGGAGGGCCAGGATGGTCATGGCCGAGGTAAGCTGATACCAGCCAGTAGATGTTGTCACTGGTCTGGTATCTTATTGTGGTTACATCACGATTGCTGTAATGAGGGAGTAAAAATACATTAGTGCTACTTCTTACCAATATGCAGGATCTGGGTTCACCTTTGTCCTTCATATACAGTAGAGTATATCCAGGAGTCCTTAGTCCTCGAACGATGGACTTGATGATCCAAGGCTCTTGGATAAGGACAATATCTTCCCCCCTTTTGTTTAGACGGAGAAGAAGGGAGGCCGAAGCCTGCTTAGAGTGTTGGAGGTTAATCTGAGTTAGCTGCACCATCTTGGGAACAACTAAGTAGACTAACCCCCACCACGGTCTGGTTGAGGTCGTCATCTGTTTCGCTCTCAGAGTTTGACCTAAGAAGGTC
Organism: Melanostoma mellinum; assembly: GCA_914767635.1. Lineage (NCBI taxonomy): Eukaryota > Metazoa > Arthropoda > Insecta > Diptera > Syrphidae > Melanostoma > Melanostoma mellinum. The sequence continues at coordinate 76,831,371 of OU612058.1, read as the reverse complement.
ATCCTCGCTGAGCGAAACCTCGTTTGCGGAGTCATCAGTCTCCAAGTCGGAGAATTTGACGACGTTTTGGGCATCCAAGTGGGATGCGGAGTCATCAGTCTCCAAGTCGGAGAATTTGACGACATTTTGGGCATCCAAGTGGGATGTGGAGTGTTTATTATCGTACGCTTCAGCAGAGGATGTGCTGAGCTCGTCTATCTCCATGGATGGAGGGTCGACTTGCCCTGCGGATTCTTCCACTGAAGACGCACTTTGTGTTGCCGGAGATGGAGCGATGTTATGCTCCTCATCTTTTTTATATATTTTCAGGGCAATATTTGACCAGCCGAACCGAATCACACCTTTAGTAGCAGCCAGGGGAGCCAGGGAGTCTTTATTGATGACTATTATAGCCGATCTATAGTGACCCTCTGGTTCCTCCAGCTTCGCGACTTTCCAGTCGTGAGTAGGCAGAGTTGGATTGCCAAATTGTATCATTTTCATGATAGTTTCCTTACAGGAGAGTTCCGCTGGTAGTCTAGCGCGAGCCCTAGGCCTGCAAGGGATATCCTCCCTCGACACGACTTCAAGCTTAGCACCAAGCCAGAGTCCCTCTAACCTGCTTATCGCGAGTTTATACAGATCGCGCGATCTCTCTCCATCAAACGCGATTAATCTGACGCGCCCCTGATACCATCCTGCGTCCTCAAAGATGGCAGGTTCCCCTGGGTTCTCCATCATAAGAGTCCAGTAGGAGGCCTGGAGCTTATTCATGATGATCGCCCATTGATCGAAAGAGATCGCACCATCCGCGTTACTCCTGTCAATGACGGCGAAAATTGGTTTGTCCTTCAGTACGTCACTGTACGACAAGTCTTTTTTGGAGCTGAGGGTGCTTGATTTTTGCACCTTAGGCCTTTTGGCGTTCGGGGTTGACTCCACGAACGAGCGTTGGCGCTTAGACGTTGAGTCTGAGCCGTTTTTCTTATTTATGGCAATAATTTTCATTGCCCATTCGAGCTTGGCAGATTGCGTTGAATCAAGCTTAGGTTTAGGTACCGCACCTAACACCTTCGCAATTTTCTCCGCGTTCCGCCTCTCTTTGTGGTTTGGGAGGGTAGGGAGATTGGGATCTCCTTTGTTGTCCGTTCCACTGTTAGACACAGTTTCCCTTTCAACTAGGGGGGTAGGGGGATTGGGAGCCCTTTCGTTTTCAGTTCCACTGTAAGTCACAGTTTCACTTCCAACTTGGGGGATAAGGAGATTGGCGGCCCTTTCGTTTTCAGTTCCACTGTAAGTCACAGTTTCGCCTCCAACTTTGGGGTTAGGGGGATTGGACACCCTTACGTTGTTTGTTCCACTGTAAGTCACAGTTTCACCTACAACTTCGGGGAGGGAAGGAGTGTTTTTGGAGCTCGAAGGAGGTCCTCCCCTTTCAGCCACGGAGCCGATAGTCTCGGCACCCGTACCGTCCGGGTTGGTCGACCTTGAGTCCTTCGACAATGGACGGGATGAGGTGGGAGGTTAGAGCAGTGTTTTGGATGAGGGTGGCCCTTTCGTCAACATATCGCAGTTCGCGTTGGAACCGAAAGTCTCGGCCCCACTACTTGCTGTAATAGTCTCCTCCGGGGTCCCTATAATACGGGCAGTATTGGTGGAAGTGCTACAAAGAGTCACTGCAACTCTTCCACTGTTTTGGGCATCCTCCTTAGGAGGGGCGTTAGAACCAGAGGGCTCTCCACATTTCTTAGTTGGCTTGAGAGGCCTTCCTCGAACTGCAGTCGGCTCCCCAGTCCTTCCGCCAATCGCTTTTTCTGTCGTTACAGTTAATAAATTTGTCACTGGCGACTTATCCTCTTTCGAGGCCAAGCCATCGCCGGCAGTCGCGACACCTGCCGACTTGTGAACGTATATCCCCGTTCGTTTTTTACTTCTTTTATTAACTTTTTCCATGTTTTTCAGGTTTTGTTTGAGTTATGTTGGTTGGTCAGGTTCTGCAGCTGGATTGCTGGAGAAGATGTCCTTAAGCACCCCCACCACGACAAGGTCAACTCATAGGGGGTGAAGCTTCCCGAAGGGAGCCAACTTTTTCTCGGTAGTAGTCCGAAAAACGTCACAAAAGATAGTATTACCGGGCTTCTTCTACATAAGATCCGCTTGAGAAACAAAACCTCTCTAAAGCCAAAGTAACCCTTTATAGGGCCTTCGTCATCTCAGTCCTGCCTTATACAGCATGGAGGCACGGATCTTATCGAATGAGGAAACCCTTAGTCGTTTCGAAAGAAAAGTACTCCGAATGATCTTTGGTTCCGTATGCGAAAACAATGGAGAAGAAGATATAACAACCGGCTATATGAGCTGTACTGCGACATGGGTGTAGCTAGAAGAGTACCATCGCATCGCGAGGCAACGCTGGATGGGTCGTATAGAGCGGATGGACATCATCGCTGCGGTTCGACAGGTTTTCGAAAGCACAATGCAGGCAATCGCGAAAGGGAAAGACCTCTTCTAAGGTTGTGCAATCAAGTGAAAGAAGACCTCAACCGACTTAGAGTGCAAAAATCGAAATTGTTGGAGAAATATGTTGGTTGAGGCTCAAGTTCACCCCGCGCCGCGCCGTTAAGCAGTCCGCAGAGCAGTCCGCAGAAGTGATCTTTCCAGATCCTCAGTAGCGGATGCGACTCTACAACTATGTTTCCTTGCTGGTCTTTACAGGCTTGAGTTCGGGGCTTGCCACCCTGGCAGGATCTTTTAACCTTTTGGTAAAGCTCCCGAATCTCGTTCCTGTCATGGCACCTCTCAATTTCCTAAAACGAGCGTTTCTCATACTGCTTCCTTTTCTTTTTTAAAATTCGGTGCTCCTCCCTTCTCTTCTCCTTGTAGATCTCGTTATACTGATCGTAAGCAGCTCTTCCTTGGCTGCATTTGCCTACCTGCATTCTTCATTGAACCATGGGGGCCGAGTGAAGCCCAGAATCTCAGAGGCAGCAGTTCCGATGGCTTCTTGGCAGTGCTGCCACTGGTCTTCAATGCTTAATGCTGACGGCATGGGATTCAAGGATAATTGAAGGGACACTCGATTGGAAAAGGCATTGTCAATCTTTTGCGATTAAAGCTTTCCTACTTCACATTTCTTCACAGCATTATTTCGTGCAGGTCGTGAACAAGATATCCTCATTCGTACCTTGACTACAATAAGGTAGTGGTCCTAGTCAAAGTTGGCCCCTCGGAAAGTACGGACATCTATCGCACTGGAAGAGTGCCTTGCATCGATCGCAGCATGGTCAATTTGGTTGGCGATTGATTGATCTGGGGTTCGCCATGTACCTTTATGAATTTTGAGATGCGGGAAGCGTGTACTACTTACAACAAGATTCAGCCGCGCAGCAAAATCGATTAGCCTTAGTCCTTTTTCGGAGGTTTTGTCATGGAGGCAATGCTTACCGATTGTATTTCCAAAGATGTCCTCCTTCCCTAGGTTTGCGTTAAAATCGCCGAGAACGATTTTCACGTCGCCGTCGTGTCTAGGGCACTTCTCTTTATTTTTTCGAGGAGCTCGTAGAAACAGGGGCGTGGGCGCATATTAGGCTAGTGTTGGCGAATTTAGCCCGGATGCGGATGGCGGTTATGTCTGCCTTGCAGCAGTCCAGGGCGTCCGCTAATTCTCCAGCTACACGTAATTCATTAAGAGATCTTACGTTCCACGTGCAGATCCGGAGGTCGTTGTCCTTTTTTCGTTTTGCTTGGGTCGTCACCTTTGAAATCATTATTGTTATTGGTTGTTTCGGAACCAGATGTTTTATACGTGGTTGGGTAGTAAGCCCCACGCACAACCCCCAACTTGGAGGGCCAAGTCCTTTTGGAATCCCTTCGGACATTAAGGGCTGGAAAATCCAGTGTCAGTACCCTGCTGCAGGAGCTCATTCGCCACCATCTCTACTTCAATACCCTGTCCTAGTATTGGAAGCCCCGGAAAGATCTTTAAACCAAATATGTTGGAGTAGCTCCTTCAGGGGTCTCTGCTTTTTTGACTGCTGAAGTCCACCGTTGATTCTGTCATTCGAACTCATCCGCTGGCACATTTACGCGAAAACTCTGGCAGACCACTGAGATTCGGGCAGTCAGTTATTGTTCGCAGAGAATTATAGTGTTGATCACAGTTCTTTTGTCCCGCATTTCTTTGTCAACATTCGCACTTATAGTTTAGCAGGTCAGCTCCGGACGAAGCATCCCAGGGCCCAGTGGATACTGCGCGGAGGTATAGTAAGTACAATTGACGTGTAGGTACTATAAGTTGCAACATCTGCAACAAGTTGACACCAGTCACCAGTCAGAATAGTACACGCCCATCCACAAAAACAAGTAACGATTTACAAAAATCCCATCATTTGTTTTTAAATATCATTTCTGCTTGCGATTCAGCTAAAAATAAATAAATTTGATGGAACTAAGTAGGTTTTTGAGAAATTGGGCAGCTGCTCCTAAGTAAGTACTTGTTTCTGAATTTTTTTGAACAGAAAAAAGTGCGTGCTTTGTAAGAAGATAAACAGTAGGTACTCAAATTATGCAAAGAGCATAGCCAATAGACACCATTTGTAATAAGAATACCTGCCAGTGATTCTTTCATTTGCATTGCAAATCAACAGAGGCATCATCTTGGAGTGTGTACTAAGACAAAAGTATTTATGTCTCAATTATGATAATGTTTAATGATGATAAAAGATTACTGAAGATGTCCAAAATGTTTTTACGGAGACCTGATTTCGATAATTTGTATTTCTATACTGTTCTATAAATCCAAAAGAACTTCGTTGATATTGCATTTTTTTGCTCCAATAATAAATTTTGTAGGAAAGTTGATTGCCTCTAGTTCAAAATCAACAAAGAAAAATTGAATTTATGGAAGTCGATCTGTTGAAATTCAATCACAAAAATTATTAACTCCCAGGTACCTACCAAAAGTTCGTTCCTGGAGCCTGTAGATTTTTTTTGGAACGTTCATATGGTCAGTTTGGAGCTGAGAGGATATGCCTATACACTTTATTTGCTTGTGAATTTTAATTAAACTCAAAATATTGTCTTAACTGCACCAATGGCCAATATGGCACCAGCCAGAATGGTGTGTGTATCGGTGCCAATTTTAGCACTTCAATGACAAGAATTAGATACTTTACTCACCTTCTCCACTATGGGTTCAGACCAAAGAGGCAATGGACAAGGAGGGTGTGTTATTTACTGAGGTCCCCATCCATCCACTATGCAGACAAGTAACATAGATATGCTCTTTCTCGATAATGGTGGCAGAGGTTTAATCAATAAAGTCACTTGAAGCTTTATAACACACGAGGCAAAAGGCCTATAGAATAAAAACATAAAAACGGGCTGCATTTGTATCTTTGAGGTAGAAGTTGTGTTAGTGCAGAAACCATTGGCTTATAAATGGTTTCTTCACTAACACAACTTCTACCTCAAAGATACAAATGCATGACAATGACACTGTACTACATTCTTGTTTTGTGGATGTGCCAGAGTGGTCGGTGTCACAGTCAATGCCAAGTTGCATAGATTGGGTGGTGGTTACTGGCAAAATACGGACGTGGCTCGGCGTTCCCACTTTTCCTCTTTTATTCAACAGAAATGCACTCAAATTTTCGATGTAAGACGAAAAATTTGATTATAATTGACGCGCTGCTTAAGTGTCTTTCATTTTGCATTGGTTTTTCTTTCTTCAATATTTTTTTAGAATATTACTCAAAATCTTTTTCACTGTTGCTAGTGTTGATAGCTATAGTGATATAGCTTTTGTGTCTTTTTCTCTAATTTCGGGCTTAAATTGTCTGGACATGTAGGTATATAGAACGAGTGACTATCACTGTTTACTTTAATTTTATATAATTAACTAGCTGTGCCCGCGACAAATAAAATAAAACAAATAAAAATAGACAGACAGATTTTATTTCAGACTTATGATATAAGTAAAGACTCCCATACCCGTGGGAATATGGTGACCGTTCCCGTAGGAATATGGGGATGACTTACAGTTTATGTTATGCTAGGTTTCAACTTGCCATTTTTTAATGGATGAATGACCTAGTTTTCTGTCATCGAGAAAAATGACAAGTGGAAATTGCAAAAATTGCATGTCATTGAACTGACGAACATCGTCGGTCATTTTTTGGCAGTAAATTTGAATGACAAGTGGAAATTGGCTGATTGACAAACGAAATGTCACTCCATCATTCACTGAAATCGATATTTTTTTTGGCATTGTGTTAAATCTTTTGTCAATGAAGTGCACCGAAAGAAAAACCTTGGTAAAATCAAACATGAAGCTTGTTTGTTTTTGCGTCAAGCACGAACATACTTAAATTGAACAAGCTGGCATTTTCATTTTATTTATTTAAATGCTACAATTTTCATTGCTCAAATCAACAACGTCATTTTCAATTTCATTGTTAACCAACAACGGTTGTGATACTAGAAACATACATGTCCATGAAACTTTAACAACGTTTGTGTTTCGTCAACAATTCTGAATTGTTGGTAAAATATGAACATTGTTGATCAAGTATGTTCGTGAGAATTCCGCCACGTTTTTATTTGCTCAACAGTTTTAATGTAAAATTTCTATGATAAATGCCTGAACTAAAGTTTGACCTATTAAATTTATAGGTCAAACTTCAATTCAGGCATTTATCATAGAAATTTTACAACTGTTGAGCTAATAAAAACGTGGCTGAATTCTCACGAACATATTTGATCAACAATGAAGAACAATTAATTATCCTTTAAAATAAAATGGTCACAAAACTTATCATATTAAATTAAAGTTCCGTTATGCGACTTCACGTTTTCTGTGGGCTTAAGTATGAAAAATATTGGAATTCAAAATGTTACTGATACTTTAACTATTCTTTATTGATTAAAGAAGTATGAACATTGTTGATCAAACATATTGGTGATAGGTCAACAGTGTATTTGGTATTTCAATCACAAACGTGATGGTTTTTGTAATTTCAGCCTTAATTGTTAGTTAAATATGTTTGTTGTTGATCAAGTATGAAATCAACAATCACGTTGTTGGTTAAAACTTAGAACATATTCAAATCAACTACGAACATACTTAATTTAAACATTTTTATGATACTTACCTGAAAAAAAATTGATCACGGCAGCATACTTGATTTGAAAATGCGTTCTTATTTGAATTCATCACGAAACTTGGTTAATTTCACAACTCTAGATGAATTGTTGATTAACAATGAAACATGTTTAAATTAACCAAGGTTTTTTCTTTCGGTGTGACGAGTAATAACAAGAGAAAACATAAATAAATGATACTATGGCATGGAAAAAATTTAAAAGGAAAAAAAAATCGAAGGCAGAGAAAATCAACGACGGAGTGGAGTGTTGAATCCTCCATAAAAATTGTAAGCAACGTGGAGGTGTTGTGTTTGAAAACCTTTGGAACTCCAACAGCAAGTCCTATAAGAATAATAATTCATGGGAAAGCGTTTCTCTGGCTTTTGAAGTTCCAAAGGCTGAAGCCATCTTGAGATGGAACACTCTAATCGAGCTTGCGTTTGATGCGATACGGGGCCATAAATCAGCACACTCTTTTGCAACAGGACCATTGATAGCTGAACCTTTTATTTCACCTTTATTGTTGATTGTTCACCCCGGCATTATCCTCAAAGTATATAAACACCCCGTCCCTCCTCCTGAAAGGTTTTCTTTGCCTTATAACCACAGCAGGTATAACATAAATTATTTTCATTCTAATTTCCTTTCACAAATTATTTAATTTATTAATTAAAAAAGATGAAAACCTTGCAACACAAAACAAAAATTCGATGAAGCAAGGAGGCAAATAATTTTCAGTGGCAATTTTCTTTATCAATGAAACGAAAACCAATTTTTTGACAGTAAAAGACACAAGTGGAAATGAACTATCAATTGTATATAATATCTGACAAGATTTTGATCTGTCAAACTATGTCATTTTAGTAACATGTGGAAACCCAGCAATACTCAGGGATAGTGTAGCATTCTAGCGGTGGAAGAATTTTTGAAATCGGTGCTATAGTGTCAAAGCTCCCGTAAACGTTCTCGATCCCGTGGGAATTTAGGGATAAAATATAGGCTATATATATGTCCTTTCTCAGGTTCTTTTTTTTTTTTGGGAAAATAAAATATTGAATTTTATTCTCCTAGTGTTTTTTCAGTTTACAGCTATCATCAAAATTTTTTTATAAAAAAGAAAACTTCACTGCATGTTGGTTATTTACAAGAAGTATGTCCTGGGCTGCCTGAACGAGAAGAGCTTCCTGTTGCCCTTGTGGTGCACCCTCTGTACAAGTGTGAACTTTATCTTTGAGTTGTGGAATTGCTTGACATGCACACGACGGACGTGTCTTGCTGGCAGCAATAGCCTCAACTTTCTTTGATGATTTGGATCGAATGGGCACGAGCACGATGTCGAGCACCCATATCGCTATAACATTGAGTGACGGCTCCACCGTGAGTCAAATCACGGTATTCGCGGTACATGTTGTGTGTACCGGAACGCGAGTCATAACGCAGCCAGATGCCAAAATTCTTGATTTTGATTGGTGAAGTCTCGTAAACTTGCTTGAGCGAGACAATTTCGCCGGTAGGAACTTTTTCAGTTGGCGCAAGAAATAACAGAAACGTGACTTGGCGACGATGTTGCAAAGATTCTCATCTTGTAGAGAGGAGTTTGTGGCTCCTTTCTAGTGGGCAATTTGCGCCCAATGACTTCGTATTCCTTCAACTGTCCCTTAGCTTTCATTTTGGCAGCGTTCTCAAAAAAGGGTTCTAGACTATCTCCGTTCAAAATTGCATTTCAATCAGTCTAGTAGTTTGGGTGGGGTATGGTAACATAGAAAGACGAACAGACAGAGCTACTTTCGCTCTTATTATATTAGTACGGCCTCCCGTTCCGTACGAATATGGGGATGAATTAAAGTTTAAGTTACTCGGGATAGTGTAGCATTCTAACGGTTGAAGAATTTTCGAAATCGGTGCTGTAGTATGAAAGTTCCCGTATGTGCTCTCGTTACCGTGGGAATATAGCGATAAAACATATATAACCTATGTCCTTCCTTAAGTTCTAGACTATCTCTGTACAAAATTTCATTTAAATCTGTTCACTAGTTTTGGCGGGAGATGGTAACATAGAAAGGCGAACAGACAGAGCTGCTTTCGCACTTATTATATTAGTAAGGACTCCCGTACCGGTAGGAATATGGGGATGAATTAAAATTTATGTTACCCGGAGATAGTGTAGTATTCTAACGGTGGAAGAATTTTCGAAATCGTTGCAGTAGTTTCTAAGTTCCTGAATTCTGAATACGTCCCCGTTCCCGTGGGAATATCTATAGGGATAAAATATATAGCCTATGTCCTTCTTCAGGTTCTAGAACATCTCTGTACAAAATTTTATTGAAATCAGTTCAGTAGTTTGGGCGGTAGACGGTAACATAGAAAGCCGGACAGACAGAAGCCGAGTTTCATTGGGAATCTATATTCACTTATATTCAACTTAAACAAAACATCGCAAAACACCACTCATGGAAAAACAACAACTCTTAAGTGAATAGCGTAAGTGGACAAAAATAACTCATTTGCAGAAGTGAACAGCAGGGGTGGTTGGTAAATGGAGTTTGTGAACGTGAACTTGGTAAGTGAATATATCCATATAAAGCGTTTTATTGAGACCCGTAAGTGACTCACCTTTCGCGAGGAATTGGCAAGTCCTCCGTTAGTAAATTCATTGCCATGAAAGGTACTTTCTCACCTCGCTCCTCGCTCTGTTGCGCCACTCTATTTATTTATTTATTTTTTAAGTGAAGTGAATATAAGTGAATATAGAAATATTTTTTTAAGATTTTACTTTTACTAAATGATTTCTTTTTTTCAAAATATTTTCTTTGCTCTGTCACAATTAAGTCCTTTAACATACTTGGGTACAAACAAGATGTAAACATTTAACTTAGGTGTCTAATAAATATCATTACTACTGTCGAAAACAGTCAAAAAATTAAACAAAATTTCATCTGTGTAAACCTGAGTTCACACTATAAAAATAGTTGGAGGGACTTCGTATTTCTGGCAAGTGGCCATCGCGGTTGGCTCGAATAACTTCCAGCCGGAGGCCAAATTTTTGACCACTTGAAGCATTTGGGCCCCTATATCACCATTAACTCGACAATTATTCTCTTCCAAGTCGTCAATCGTCTCAGGCTTATCTGCGCATAAAATAGACTTCACATACCCCTGCAAAAAAATGCCAGCGTTGTTAAATCGCCCGATCTGGAAAAAAAATTATTTTTTCGCGGCTGGCTCAAATAATTTTCATATGAGAGGCTTAATTTTGAATCACTTTTTGCAGCATATGTCACCAATAAAGCGCCGAATATTCTCTTGCAAGGCGTCAATCGTCTCGGGGTTATCTTCACTTCACATAACCCTACAAAAAAAGGCCAGCGGTGTTAAATCGCCCGATCTTGAAGTTAACTCACAGGTTTAAAACTCGAAACTATGTAAAAATCGGCGTCAGCAGTGATTTTGTTTCGAGTCAATTTAAATAAATAAAATAAAAATAAATAGGGTGTCGCAACAGAGCGAGGAGCCCCTGGGCCTAGCACATTTCTCACAACCATGCCTTGTGAGGGAATGGAGGGGACCTACAATTTTTCGCCGGTTCCGAACGGCTAATTGAGAATGCGCTTTTCATGGCAATGAATTTACTAACGGAGGACTTGCCAATTCCTCGCGAAAGGCGATACCCGTGGAAAAACATTTTTGCATTTTGCCTCTGCTGAGATTCGAACCTCGAACCTCTGGGTTAGCAGGTGGACATGCTAACCATTACGCCACGGGTACTACGAGTCAATTTAGCGGAATGTAAACAGTTCCAAAAATCGTCAAGTTCCATTCTTCCGATAAAATGGGAAACCAAATTGAGCAAAAATCAAATGACAGCTGTCAAAAAGGCCAACCCCAAAAAAAGTACTGCCAGATTGAAAACCAACACGTCTGAAAGAAACTTCCCTTACTTAATTATTCATTTGTTTTATAATAAAGTTTCAAGAAGCTTTGTTATGCTCAAATTTTAAATGAAATTTATTCTTATGACACTTCTACATTTTTTTATAAAGTTGGAAGGCTGGTTGGTAAAAAAATATAAAAACAAGAGTACATATGGATAGTCTAGAGACTTTGCTCTCATAATAAACGAGTACCTATGCAACTATCATTATGTAATTTGAAGCTACCTCATCAATATTATATAAGAAAGGTGTAGGTTATACGTTGTGCTATGAGTATGTATGTCTTTTAATCTGTTCAAGCTAAAAATAGATGCTATTGAACTGCACTAGCGATCAGCTGCGCCTGACTAGACTGTTTCACTGGCATCTGAATAACTGCGGTGCTTGCAGCTAATGAATTCAAAACAATTTTCGTACACAGCACCTCTCGCTCCGAGCTGCATTTTCTATGCGCAGTTCTCAATCTGGTTCTATATGGTTCGACCGTGATGCATGTGGAGCTTATTTGAATAAGAACATGCTCCATCCGGAACATCGCCAAAAGATAACGTTTGCCAGTGCATCATGAAGAAGATGGAGATGCTCAGGCCACGATTACTATGGCTGCTATAATGTGCACGACACAAATAATCTTAGCCACTTGACATAATAATATCGCATACACCAACTCACTTGATTGGATCACTTGAATAAATAGTTTTGGTATAGCGAGAGGCTGATGCATTATTTATGTAGACTACTGTTTCCACTGTTGAGGCGGAATAAGCAAATAAATATAGTGATCCGTGGTTGTTTTGGCATTAGGTATGCGCTTGAGTTTATGAGCTCTTCTCTTCTGCACTGCCGGTGGTGCTATGCACGAGAAGTTAGGAGCACTCTTTTATCTTTATGGCAGTGGCTATCTCCTCCTGGACCTGCAGGTTTGAATCCATAAGAGGTGGAAAAATTTTTATTACTTACTCAGGACTCAGGCTATAAGGAATATTGTAATTTTGTAATTATTGTAGGCACAGTCGCATGTTGTAAGTCTTGAAAATTGTAGTTATGTAATGACCGGAGTTGTAGTTCATTTCAACATCGTAATCAATTGAGAGCTTAATTGTATCACTCATGTATGTGACATATTAAAAAAATAAAATACTACCCGTATAATGTTATAGAACACAGTGCGAGCATTTAGGAAAATAGGAGAGGATTTAATAGAAGACACCAATGCGCATTGCTTTTGAACCTTTGTGAATCGTAATGCAGGGGAAACACAGAGCCCGGTGAAGCATTCCACATTCGGGTGGTGCGACTAAAATATGAATCCCTGTACTTGACTGTACGCCAGAAGTTGGACTCAAGATAAAACTGATAAGCATTTCTAGCGAGGCGGGTGTTGCGGCTAAATTTTTTCAGGAGAGAAATGCAACTGGCTATTTCACTAGAGCACTGTTTGTGAAAAAATACGTTTTCGTTGATGCTTCAACGTACAATATTTTTGGTTACCCAACATCTTTTATTAATAAAAACAAAAAGATAGGGTGGCAACACAAAACTATGGAAACCTCTGGGTCCTTAGCACTTCAAGGACCTCCAATTTTATGCTGGTTCTGAACAGCTAAGTTAGAAAGCCCTTTTCATTTCAGTGTCATTAGGTACTCTCGTAGGAATTGCCAATTCCCTGCAGCACGTGAAATTGCGAAAAAAATGAATTTTCCAAATGCAAGCGATCATATCTAGCGATTTCCCTTTTGCTTTGTTGATGGCAATCGCTAGTTGAAACGAGGTTACTAATACACACCCTACCGCCATTCAATATACATACCAATGTTGTCAAATGATATTTTTCACTCACGCCATAGAGCTCACACTCACTAGTTGTAGATAACTTTATAAGGCACCCTGAAAAATACGAGAAGACGGAATCAAAGACAACCGGATCTGAACAACCCGAGATTTTTTTTAATAACCTTATTAAATATAGTAGATGACCCACCCGGCGTTGCTCGGGTCTAACTTATTTAAAGCGTTGTTAACACCAAACTGTCTAGAAACGAAAACTAAGAAGACTAAGTTTAAGAATGAAAATTAGAGCTCTTATAAGTGAGCACAAAAATTAAATTGCCCAAATCTAATAAAAATGTAGCTTACACCGAACTTTTTTATCACCCCAACAATTTTTTCTATCAAATGAATAAGAATCTAATATGTATATAAAATTTCCTTGTCACAATGTTATAAAATAAATCTATCTATATACATATAGTAAAAACGTAACAGTTTGTTTGTTTGTGCACGCTAATCTCAGAAACGGCTAATTCTATCTAGATGGGGTTTTCAGTAATATATTGTGGTAAGCTTCACTTAACATTTAGTTTTTATTTCATGTCAATCGGTTGATAAATAATAAAGTTATACCAATTCTTGCGGAGGAAGTCGCTGGCACACCTAGTTAATAATAAATTTACTTTAGAATATAGTTCATATGACAATCACACTGAGACTGTAAAATCTAATATATAAAATTCTCGTATCACAGTGTAAATTAGAGAAACAATGTTAAGGCTAGATGGCCCTTATCACTTAGGGGTATGAAATAAAATTTGATAAAAATCGGTAAAGCCGTTTCGGAGGAGTACGTTAACTAACATTGTGACAGGGAAAATTTATATATATAAAGATATTTTTTCTTATCATAGGCAATAATTATAATTATTTTACCAAACAGCACATTATTTAAAGTTAGGCCCCTTCTTCGCCAACAAAACAAAATATATCTTAATGTTATGTAATCTTAGAATTAAGAACCAATTGTATGTATATACCTGTTCAATAAAAATAGTTAAACAGTTAAACAAAAACGAGAAAACGAAAGCCAGCCCGTGTTGAGAAAGTACCAATCTAGTGTACAGGCTACTTCCACTAAAGGAAAACCAGGGGTACGTAGTGTGCCCAGAGATTTCCAATTTTAAGCAAGGTCTCCTAAGAGTTCCTAGCACAAATCCCCCCACTAGCCTCTTAAGGACTTTCAGGTTTGATTTTGCCGGCTATTACGCCGCCGCCGTTGATGCCAGAATTTGCCTGTTGATGCCAGTGTTTGACTGTTGATGCAAGTACTTTACTATTGATGCTAGGACTTGCCTTTTGACGCTAGTGTTTGACTTTTGATGCCAGGAACTGTCTGTTGATGCAAGTGTTTTTGTTGATTTACCATCAGCGATTAAAAACCCGTACTTGATGACCGTTTTTCCAGGATAGGATTAAGGATCTACCAGCGTTGGAACCACCGATCACCATAAAAAGTACCGAAATATTGTTTTTTTCTAGAAAATAGACCAATAGAAGTTATGTGATGTTTCAGCAATTTGGGGCCCCTGGTGACTGCGGGGCCTTGGGCCCAGGCCCAGTGGGCCCAGTGGTAAAGAGGGATTTTAGTAAAGTCACAACTCTGATAACATTGTCATTACCATGATCAAGAAAGAATATACAGAAATAACTGAAAATTTACCTACATATGGATGAATGGATTTCTAATCTTTTTCCAAGAATGGCAAGAAGCGTTTTGTAATACTTTACCAGGAAAGATAAAGAAACTTAATGAAGTTATAAAAAAAAAAATTTACTTCGAATCCACCTACTCAATTGAAGCATGTAAGGCCTCTCATAAAAAAGGTTTGTAAAATGAATTGAGAAATATCGGGTTTTTTAATAAGAGCCATACAAAAGTTTTTTTTTAAATAAAACAAAAACGGTTTTAAATATCAATGAAATTCTTTATTCCTGTAAAAGAACGTTTAGTGCCATTATGTATTCTTTTGATGAACCTAATTTTCGACGGTTTTCAAGCATGAATCGGCCGGTACTGCTGCAATTTCACGTTCGATAGTCGTACGAAGTTCGTCAATCGTCGCTGGCTTGTTGGCACAGACCACAGACTTGGCGTTGCCCCACAGGAAATAGCCTAACGTCGTCAAATCGCACGACCGAGGCGTCAAAGCGACTGGACCATTTCGTGCGATAACACGTTCTCCAAACTTGGTTTCTATATAATAAATTGATTATATGACATTCGCTGCATGGCTTGTGGCGCCGTCGCGTACTGTTGGAACCACATGTCCTCCAAGTCCATATCATCCAATTGGGGCCAAAAATTTTCGGTTATCATCGAACGGTAGCGATCCCCATTCACAGTAACTTACCGGTCTTGATCATCACGGGATAAGTACGGCCCAATGACGCCGCTGCGCCGGCGGGCGCCGGCCCATAAACCACACCAAACCATAATTTTTTCGGAATGCAATGTTGGCTCGTATATCTTCCCATCATAAAATGTCAAACCTTGCTGAAGAGAAATATCAAAAAAAAAAAAAAAACGGCAAGAAATGTAGCGTCGTTTGCTATCCATGTCGCTCTACTTTTGTAGCGTCCCTTTTAAAAAACCCTTTCGTAGGTTTTGAGAATCTTATGACGTGTTCTGGATAAATATAAAAAAACTATTCATTGCCGTCGAATCATAGATTTCAATAAATTCATTTTGGTTTTTCCGCTTTTTAAATTTAACTTCAAATTTATCACTTGAACTGCCACAGACTAATGAGACATAAAAGACAGAAAAACAGAAAACAAAGCCCTTATTTTACAATTAAAGAGCCTTTAGCATAGTAATAAAATGTTCTTTTATATTCACAACTCTTATTTTATAGCAAAAATATCTTCTGTATACAATTTCATTGCACCTGATGAACCTATGTATGTGACTGTGTCAGAGCTCAGAGCCTTCCGAAGAAAATATCTCAAGTGTGTCTCTATAATCGAGAATATATTGCATTGGGGCTCTTGTGGTTTTATTTGTCTTAACTATTTATATTTGTGAGCCATATTTTAGTGCACATTTGTAACCACAAAGTGAAGCGAAGCTACGAAGAAGAACAACAAGTTGAATAAATCCACAGATAGGCAGGTTACCTGTGCTTGGATAACCATTAATAATAGTGTGTCTATGTGCAGGGTAAGGCCTACACTACATATACATATGTATAGCTTTGCATTTTCAATGAATTAACGCATAGCCCGGTAGAACATCCTCCTGAGCCATCGTGACTTTTAATGAAGATTGAGCCGAGCACACTGCTGCTGATGTTTGCAGACTTCCCCTTTTTTTATTGCATAGCAGGGTTGGTTGGCACCTGTTAATGAGTTGTGCATTGAAATAGGTTCCGAAACCCGAAGGTATGAAACTTGTTACTAAAATAAAAGAATAAAAGTGTATAGGAGTATGGAAGACAGCAGGGCTATAGAAAATAAAAATAATATTCCTTGGACCGTATTTAGTCTTCGTTCTATTTTTAGAATTGGTATTACTTTCCATAGGTATGCGGCGGTGTAAAAATAGAACATTTTCCTTTGGTTTAAGCTGAGAGCTACATTCTTTTTATTCCTTTTAATAACTAGTAACTTCCATGGGTGTCATGTTATTGTGGAATTACTGTGGTAAATGTCCCACGCTGTAGCTTTTTATTGCGACGATTTCAAATCACAATGCAACATCTATCGAGGAAGGTGGCATGTTCTTCGATTTATTGTGGTTTAGTTTTTAATGTTTTTGCTTGTTAAAGTTGTTGCCACTTAAGAGGCTCTTAGTTTCCCCGTCAGGCAAGATTTTTATGTTTGAACTTTTCTTCTATGCAGAAAGGTTGTGGACTGTATTCGGAATGTGATTTCGTTTACGTAAACATTGTTCCAATGTTGTTAGGCAACATAACTACCCAGTTTTTAACTTATTTGAGAAAAACAAATTTAAAATCATGTAAAGAGTGTTTTCTTAGGTGTGGTTTTCAACCTGAATGACAGATCTTTTTTGGAGTTGATCTGTCATTTGAGTGACATTCACAGTTTAGTTTGCCATTTCATCGTGCTTCCAAAATCGGGCGATTTAACATCGTTGCAATATTTTCTGTGAGGTTACGTGAAGTCGCTTGTCTACGCAGATAAGCTCGAGACGATTGACGCCTTGGAAGAGAATATTCGGCGCGTTATTGCTGACATACGGCCCCAATGCTGCAAAACAAAAGTGACTCTCAACTTTAATTATATTTAAGCTGCTTACCCAAAATCATTTTTAAAAAGTAATCTTCACGCTTATCTTCATATTAAAGCTAAATTCTTTCTGTTGTTGTCTTAGTTTCTCCATATATTGTGATACTTCTTTATTTCCCAGCTGGAGTAGGACTCAGCAGGCCAGGGTCTTTCCCAAGGAAGCTAAAAGACTTGGGGAGCGATGGTCCAACTTGCGCGCAAAAAGGAGAACTCCGACACGGTAAATAATTTTTTATTTTAATTCTTCATTACACAGGTTTCAAGAAAAGGATTTTACAATGTTTATTGTTTTACCATCGGATTTATTATTTTGTTACGTTACAGCAATCTTTAATTTAACAATAATTTCTTTTTGTTTACGTTAATCGGTTAACGTAAAAAAGTAGAAACTGAATAAGCAAGCTTGAAGGGCTGGGTTTTTTTGTTTATCTCCACCTTTCGTTGACTTTGCTGACGACGGTATCAGGGCGATGTCGGTACTTAGCTACACTGGTCGGAATTGGCACAACCTTTTGCTGTAGCCTCTGGCGTTTCGGTCGTCTGGTCACGGTGAGCAATATTTGGGATAAACAATAATTAGGTAAGTTTAATAGACCTCACAAAATAGTGCCCACTGGGTCCTGACGTTATGAGGCCGATTAAACCGATTTCTTACTAATACGGGAACTAGGGTTGATTATAAAAGTCGAATGAGCGGCAAATTTGAGAGGTAATGGACCTTATAAATGCGTCGTGCCCACAGGGTCCATTCGCACTGTAAGAGAGTTGACTATCAAAGTCGATATAGCGGCACATTTGGTACTTTTAATGGACCTTAGAAATGAGGTGTGCCTCCTGGGTCCATCCTCAATGTAAGGCCAATTAAACCAAGTCGTTAGGGCGGTTGATTCGGTACTTTTAATGGACCTTAGAAATGAGTTGTGCCCACTGGGTCCATACTCAATGTAAGGCCAATTTTACTTTGGTATCTTTAATGGACCTTATGAATGTGTTGTGCCCACTGGGTCCATACGCACTATAAGGCCAATTAATCCAAATCACAATATTAATATTCGACGGTGACTATAAAAGTCGGCAGGGCCCAGGGCGGAAGATTTGATACTTAATGGACCTTAGAAATGAGTTGTGCCCACTGGGTCCATACTTCAAAACAAGGTCAATTAAACCAAATAAAAAATAACTGTGCAAAGTCGGCAGAAAAGAAACTATAGCTTAAATCGGAATGGTATACACATAGCAAATGACAGCTAGTAATTTCTCTTCCTTTTCTGGAGGCAATTTCACATCTACTTATTATTTCTTCGGTAAGTAGTGGATGTGAACTCAAATAAATGAAAAAAATAAATGAAAACAAATTTTTTCCTTATCTTCTTCGCATGTCGCTTATGGACGATCGTCTCATAGCCTTTGTATGTGTAGTTTGCTTTGAGCCGGCGAAGATCAAAAGTGTGACGTTTCGTCACAATATAGGTCCTCGTAACAATAACTTCTGCAATTTTTCAATGATGTTTAATATATTTTCATCTAAGACATGTCTTATTAGAGTTTTCTGACGCCTTTTCTTGCAATGCCTTGACATTTTTTGTAAGATAAATTATGCTGGCATATGCTTCTTACTTCTTTGAGCGTGACAACGGAAATCACGCATTGGTCGTTTCTCGTTTCTTTCAACCAATTGAGTGATCAGTAGCTGCATTTACTGGAAATTACTTGAAAATATTTGCGAGAGGTTCAACAAAGCGACCAGCTTTTTGCCAATAGGCTTTCCGATCCATTTTCTATCTTGAGGTTTTATTTGCCAAGTTTTGTGTCTGGGATTTTTTAGACCCAAGACCCTTGGATGCCTCACATAAGGAGTATTCGGTAGATCGCTAGAAGCATCCGTCGTCAGAACTTTAAGGAATCTAATCTAAGAGTACTTAGTGAGCCATTTTTGAACTCACAGATCCTTTTTTTTTACTTCGTTGTTAAAAACCCGTATTACTCGAAAATTCTAGTAATTCATTATCTGAAAACCGAATAGCTTGCCACTTTTCAAACCCTTCTTTCCTTCTAAAAACCATTCGTCTATTTCGGCTGGAAGTTTTATTTTTTTTTTGTCCTTGAGTTCAAAACAATAGTTTATTGACACATTAGTAAGTTTATGAAACTTTCAAGTTGATCGCTGAATTCGATATTGTTTGTTCTCTTTTTCGGATAAAATAATAATTATAATGAATACTAGCTGTACCCGCGACTTCGTCCGCGTGGAATAGTGACTTACGGCAGCATTTTTAAATTTTTAGGCTACTTAATTTGCAAATAAGACACATTCATGCGTTTCAGTAAACTATTGTTATATTATTTTATTTCAGTACATTTTTCCACACGACGTTCTTACTTTTTCCATCTTTTGTCAAATAAAAAGGTTTTGCATGTTTGATACACTCCAAAATGACAAATTAGTGTGAATTAAAGAATTACGGGGAATCAATAGTTTTTTCCTTTCGCTGTTCCAGTCATTATTAAAACTTTTATAATGCCGCATCCCAGATGTGTAATTTGTAGCTGTGTACAATTCTAGATTACTCATTATTGGCACTGGAACACCAACTTGCAGCCACTCCTGATAATTCTAAGTAATTGGGAAACTCTATAGGGTATGATGTGACTTGCTCATGCTCAGTGTCCATAATATTGTCTATTGATATAGACATTCAACAACATCCCCTAATACGTCAAACATAATTTATTAGTTTATATGGTTAACTATCTCATTAGTCGGCGCCGAAATCGACATTTTCATACAGTCATTGCCGATTGCCAATATTTATTTGAAGATCAAGATAGACATTTCTTCTCAGATCAACTGTGTAATCGACAATTTGACAGAAATCACCTCACGGTGAAAGAACCTATGAAATCGGTCCAGTAGCTTCTAGGTTCCAGTTTAAGTTGCCGTACCCGTAGAAATGTTGGGATAACAAATACAGCCCATGTCCTTCTTCAGGCTCAAGACTATCTCTGCACCGAAATTCTTAGAAATAGGTTCAAAAATTTTGGGCGGGAGATAGTAACAAAGAAAAACAGACAGACGGAGTTGATTTCGCATCTATAATGTTAGTAAGTACTTCCGTCCCTATGGGAATATGGGGATAAATCAAAATTAATGTTACTTTGCGATAGTTCGTAGCATTCTAACGGGGAAATAATTCTTGAAATCAGTTCAGTAGTTTCTAGGTTCCCGTTTACGTTTGCGTTCTTGTGGGAATACAGGGATAACATTTATAGCCTATGTCCATCTTCAGGCTCAAGACTATATCTCTGTACCAAAATTCATACAGATAGGTTTAATAACAAATAAAAATAGACAGACAGATTTCATTTCAGACTTATGATATTAGTAAAGACCCCCATTTCCGTGGGAATATGGTGACCGTTCCCGTAGGAATATGGGGATAAATTACAGTTTATGTTACTCAGGGAAAGTGTAGCATTCTAACGGTGGAAGAATTTTTGAAAATGTTGCTATAGTGTCAACGTATGAACGTATGCGTTCTCGTTTCCGTGAGAATTTAGGGATAAACAATATAGTCTAAGAGCTGGAAGCAAATTTTTGGAGTGGAGTGATAACCAAAAATATTGCACATGTATGTGTAGATACACCCACCATTATATCAGATTCAACCGTCTGGCAGGTTTCTTTTTCAGCCGTGGGCGGGGGTGGGCGTTCGAAAATGGTAATTTTTCAGATTTTGAGGTCGAAGTGATAACCACATAAATGATACATCAAAAAATCAGAAAAATTCCCCTGATTACAAAAAACTCGGTCCCAGACGATTTGGTTTCAGCCTACTGCTTGCCAGACGCATTTTAACACTTTTCAAGTGCATTTTTCAGCTTAAAGCACTTATAACTTTTTTCCTATTACATATAACCAAGAAAGTGGTACGCCAAAAAATAAGAAAATTTACCCTAATTTCAAAAAAGTGTATTTCAGATGATTTAGTTTCAGCCTACTGCTTGCCAGACGCACTTTAACATTTTTTTAAACGCATTTTTCAACTTAAAGAACTAATAACTTTTTTCTTATCACATGTAACCAAGAAAATGGTACGCCAAAACATCACAAAAGTTCCCCCGACTACAAAAAAGTGTGCACAAAAGGATTTAGTGTGAGCCTTGTGCTTGCAAGACGCATTTCAACATTTTTCAAATGCATTTTTCAATTTAGCTTGTAACTTTTTTCTTATCACATGTAACCAAGAAAATGGTACGCCAAAATATCAGAAAAATTCCCCTAATTACAAAAAAGTCGGTCCCAGACGATTTGGTTTCAGCCTTCTGCTTGCCAGACGCATTTTAACATTTTTAAGTGCATTTTCAGCTTAAAGCACTAATAACTTTTTCCCCATTACATAGAACCAAGAAAGTGGTACACCAAAAAATAAAAAAAGTTACCCTGATTTCAAAAAAGTGTGTCTTAGACGATTTGGTTTCAGTCTACTGCTTGCCAGACGCTCTTTAACATTTTAGTAACATGCATTTTTCAACTTAAAGTACTGATAACTTTTTTCCTATCACATATAACCAAGAAAGTGGTATGCCTAAACATCAGAAAATTTATTCTGATTACAAAAAAGTCGGTATCATACGATTTGGTTTCAGCCCTCTGCTCGCCAAACGCATTTTAGCTTAAGCATGTTTATCATATTGAATGAATAATTGCTTGTAGTATTTCATTTAAATGAAAATATAAAGCCTATGTTTTTTCTCAGGTTCTAGACTATCTCTGTACAAAATTTCATTTGAATCTGTTCATTAGTTTGGGCGGGAGATGGTTATATAGAAAGGCGAACAAACAGAGCTTTTTTTGCATTTATAATATTAGTGAAGACTGGCTCCCGTGCGAATATTCAAATGAAATGCATCCTATGTCCTTCTTCGGGTTCTAGATCATCTCTGTACAAAATTTCATTTAAATCGGTTCTGTAGCTTGGGCAAGAGATGGTAACATAGAAAGACGAACAAAAAGAGCTTCTTTCGCACTTATTTTATTAGTATAGACTCCCGTTCCCGTAGGAATATGTGAATGAATCAAAGTTTATGTCACTCGGGGATAGTGTAGCATTCTAACGGTGGAAATTTTCAAAATCGGTGCTGTATTTTCTAAGTTCCCGTATGCGTTCCAGTTCCCGTGGGAGTTTAGGGATAAAAAAAATAGCCTATGTCCCTCCTCAGGTTCTAGGCTATCTCTGTACAAAATTTCACATCAATCAAAATTAAGTAGTTAGGGCGCGAGACGGTAACATACAAAGTAGGACAGACAGAGTTACTTTCACATTTATAAATATTAGATAGGAATTAGGATTTATGTCTAGTTAAGAGCATTAAACATTTTTTTGAAACTTGTAGCCTTAAAAATGGTGGTATTTCCAAAAAACCATTCATCCCCTATTTCAACAGCCTTGCAGCCTTGTTAAAAATACTTTTGAGAAAGTAGTTTTTGATTTCCCATTTCCGTTCCCGTTGGAATATAAGGATAAATATATAGACTTTATCCTTCCGCATGTTCTAGACCATCTCTGTAGCTAATTTAATAAAATCTGTTTAGCAGTTTGAACGGGAGACATACGAAAAACATACCGACATAGCTACATTCGCATTTTCAATATTAGTTAAGACTCCCGTTCCCGTGGGAATATGGTGACCATTTTCGTGGGAATATGTGGATGAGTTGAAGCTAATGTTACTCCGAAATTATGGAGCATTCCAAAGGTGGAAGAATTTTTGAAATCGGTGCTGTAATCAAAGTTCCCGTAAACGTTCCTGCTCCCGTGGGAATATGGAAAAAATATAAATCCTTCCTCAGGTTCTGAACAATCTTTGTACAAAATTTCATTTAAATCGGTTTCTTAGTTTGGGCGGGAGATGGTAACATAAAAACGGCGGACGGACAGAGCTACTTTCCCACTTTTTATATAAGTAAGGACTCCCGTTCCCGTAGGAATATGTGGATGAATTAAAGTTTATGTTACTCAGGGATAGCGTAGCATTCTAACGGTGGAAAAAAATTTGGAAATTGGTGTTGTAGTTTCTATGTTCCCGTATACGTTTCCGTTCCCGTGGGAATATAAGGATAAAATATATAGCCTATGTCCTTCCTCAGGTTCTGAACAATCTTTGTACAAAAATTCATTTTAATCTGTTCATTAGTTTGAGCGGGAGATGGTAACATAGAATGGTGAACAAACAGAGCTACTTTTGCACTTATAATAATAGTGTGGGCCGGTTCCCGTGGGAATATTCGAATGAAATACAGCCTATGTCCGTCTTTAAGTTCAGAACAATCTTTGTACAAAATTTCATTTAAATCGGTTTATTAGTTTGGGCGGGAGATGGTAACATAGAACGACGGACAGACAGAGCTTCTTGCACACTTACTATATTAGTAAGGACTCCCGTTCCCGTAGGAATATGTGGAAGAATTAAAATTTATGTTACTCTGGGATAGTGAAGCATTCTATCGGTGGAAAAATTTTTGAAATCGGTGTTGTAGTTTCTAAGTTCCCGTATACGTTCCCGTTCCCGTGGGAGTTTAGGGATAAAATATATAGCCTATGTCCTTCCTCAAGTTTTAGACCATCTCTGTATCAAATTTTATTTAAATCGATTCAGTAGTTTTGGCGGGAGATGGTAACATAGAAAGCCGGACAGACAGAGGGACTTTCACATTTATAATATTAGTTAGGATTAGGACTAGTTAGGATTATTCGATTAAATTGAACGCTACAGTTGTTGTTGGATGGCAAGGCAAGTAAACAATACAACAATATTTTTTTAGACAAATGCCTTTTTGAAAATGATTTCGGACAAGTGGATCCAATCAATTTCAGCAGAGAGGTCCAATTTTCGACGAGTCTTTGCAGCATCTCATTTCATTTTAAATTCGTTTTTATTTATAATGATTTTGAGTTGCATTTTGGGGCAGTATGTCAGCAATAACGTGCGGACTATTCTCTTCCAACTTCCAAGTGACAAGCGACTTCACATAAACCCACTATCACAAAGATGTTAAATGGAGGTAACTCATATGTTCAGAACTTCAGTCAAAAGTGATTTTGTTTTAATGCAATTACACTACGTACGAACCGTGCCCATAGTGGTCTTCCACGAACCACGATGCATTAGTCCTTTCAAGACGGATGGTATACATATGTACCAGCAAGTTCAAACGTCACTGAAATCTGACGATTTTTCATTTGCAGTGACACTATTTTAAGGCCCCTTTACTAAATCCCACATGCAAAAATTCTGTGACCCCATCACTTAAATTGTGTCCTGAAAGAATAAGTCAAGTTAAAAAAAAAAAAAAAAAAATAGGGTGGCGCAACAGAGCGAAGAGCCCCTGGGCCTAGCGCATTTCTCACAACCATGCCTTGGGAGGGAATGGAGGGGACCTACGATTTTTCGCCGGTTCCGAACGGCTAATTGAAAATGCGCTTTTCATGGCAATGAATTTACTAACGGAGGACTTGCCAATTCCTCGCGAAAGGCGATACCCGCGGAAAAACATTTTTGCATTTTGCCTCTGCTGGGATTCGAACCTCGAACCTCTGGGTTAGCAGGTGGACATGCTAACCATTACGCCACGGGTACCACGGTTACGGTTGTCAAAAAGACAAACTTCGAAAAAGGTACTGCCAGATCAAAAACCACACGTCTAAGAAGCAAACTCTTTGTTTTTGAAAACACATTTCATTCAAACATTGAACACAATCCACTCGCAATTGCACATAACCAATTTAAGAAAAATTGATAAATTTAGGTTTTGAAAATTTACGGACAAATAAAGCTGAATTTTCATGCATACATTCAAGCAATCGTTTGATATAACGTATCTACATACATACTTTAATGTTGAACACAATTCAATTGCAATTCTGTTTACTGAAAAGCCTATTTTTAAAAAATCTTGATTTAAATACATCCCAAAAATTATCTGGAAAAACTTGATAGCATCAGGAGAAAGTGTTCCGTCACAACATCACATTCTAGTTCTTAAATACCTGCTCTTGGCTCTTGGGCTTTCGCAGGGAAAGTATGCCATAATAAGTTTTCGCTTTTTATTAACTGTAAGTCTTCTTCTTGAAGACAAAACAAATATACAAAACCGAAAGAACATCAAAGTTTCAACTCATAATAACTCCAAATGCGTCGCATTTAAACCCAAAACGAATAACGTCGCACAGCGCACGAAAGCAGTTTTAACAGCAAAACAAAAAATGGTTAAATTTTTTTTTCAATTAAAAGTATACGTGTTGATAGGCAGATTGTTTCTATTTGTTTTATGTTTTTTTTTCTCAGTTTTACTTTCCAAAAAGGAATTTCTTTCGGACACTTTATGTCTTGTTTATGGTTTAATAATCCAATTGCTCTAAATGAATCGTGTTTCTAATGACTTTGGTACACTTTGGCCAAAATTTTAAAGGCACTGCTTATAATGCAACGGGTAGAAAACACGTAACAGTGTTTGTTAATAAGATCAATTGAGAGCGAACAGTATTGACGGCTGAATAAGTGGGCTTATATCAGACTTGCTCAAACACTTTCTAAGTCCCCTTTAAATTTGCTTACATGTGGTATGTTCGTATAACGAAACTCTCTATGTCAATACTTCAATTAATTCATTCCTCAAGTGTTATGATGGTGTTCAAGATGAAATGTCAAGTGGTGCTTTTTGAATGGTGTCCCTGTTTTCGCAATTATTTACATTGTTCGCATCAATTGTTGCATCAAAAAAGTTTAATGACTGAACGTCCCATCTTTTGAGCATTAAACTTGAAATAGTATCGTGCAAAAACGGTTTTAGGTAGAGACAGCCTTAATTCTTTTTGACTGAACTGCTTAACGGAGTATTGAAGACGATTATGTTTGGGTAAAGTAAATAAACACAAAATAATTAAGATCAATCACATTTGGATCACATTCGATGGTTAAGAAATTTTGCTACTCAAATTTTGCTTTTTTCACTTAACTCAAAACAAAATTAAATGGACTTCAGCACTAAAATAGTATTGGAAGCTGCCCCAAAAAACTTTATTCGAGTTTTCTTAAATTTTTAATATCTAAACAACCGAAATCATATGCTTGTAAGATTAAAAAAAAATTGTCAGCTTCTATCTTGAACAAACACCACTTGTTTTTCTAAAAGATTTACCAAAAACGACTTGAAAGTATCTCGTGTGGAAAACATGCGGTCTTAGAAAAATGTATGGAAAAACCTGCTAGGTTTTGTGAATTTTTGCGAAAATTTAGTTTTCGTGGCAATAGGATAGAATCCTAAAAAGTGCATATTTAGAGCAAATTGTATGTAGAAACACTTTTTTTATGTTAATATTTTACTAAGTTATGTTTAAATATTCGGACTTGACTTGAAAGAGTAAATTTTGTTTTTGAAAATAACACCCATAAGCATTTTAAATTGTTACTACAGTAAAATATTACCAAAAAGACGTTTTTTAAAAAAAAAGGCCACGGCCCATAGAACGCGTTGGGTGCGTGCGTCACCGCTCCCAACTAACAGTTCGATTAAATACACACGTTCTTATGAGAGGTAACTTATAAGCACCGCGAGCAACGCGCCGAGTAGCCTAGTGGCACTTTCCATTGGACGAAAAGAACCGTCCAGGAGCGTCCAGAAGCATTCTCAAACCGTTCCATTGGTGCAAAAAGATCGCTTCTCACGATTCTGAGGAGTGACAGCCGCTTCTCGATTTGAAATGAGAATCGACTCAGAAGCACTAACACATGTTACTCAAATGTCAAAAAGAAAAGTTTCTTCAAGGAAAATTTTTTTAAGAGCCATAGGTGTTTTACTCACACAAAGGAAATTACGTTAAACTGAGTAGAAACAATGGGTGTTCCATTGGTTTTTAAAATGAGTGCTTCCCTGAGTGAAACCAATGGAAAGTGCCATAGCTTTCCAACTTTGCCGCAGCTCTTACGCGGTGACATTTGCTGTTAAACCAATTCGAAGTTCTCTCTTGTTGCTGGTGATGAGATAGGACAAACTGGTACCTCAGAGATGTGACTCAACTGTGGTTGCCGCTGCTAAAAGAACAGTTTAAGTAGCATTTTTAGTCGGAATTTTTTGTGAAACTATTTTAAAAGTTGAAAAAAAAAAAACAATTTTATTCTCGAATACATGCTACTAAGATATATATACAGGGTGATTCGCATAAGGTGTGACAAAAAGATAGGGTGTGTAGGTTGGACCTAGACAAGCAAAAAATAGTATGGGAGGGGGGGGGTCCATTTTCCCCCGTTTAGGCGGGAGGGGCAATTTAAGAAAAAAATCACTAAAAATGGGAAAAAAATTATTTTTAGAGAACGGTAATACCTACAGAGTCGTGCTATAGCATTTTGAAAAGCCAAAAACCTATACATTTATTAAAATTTTAAAATAAGTTGTTCAAATGAATAGTTTTTGAAATATTAATCAAAGTCAAAGTCAAAATTTTGAAAAAAAACATAATTTTTTTTTAAATCATTTTTTTTCAAAATTTTACATAATTAAGTAGTATTTTTCTGGCTTATTTTCAATGCTCTTATTTATTTTTGATCAAACACAAAAAACCGGATGTCAAAATAACGTGTAGTTTTTGAGAAAACCAAAAATTACAAAAACAACTTTTTTAAATGTTTTGTTTTTTTAAAGTTTTTTTTTCGTTATTGGATTCTTAAGTGAACATACGAAATAAATACTTTTTTTACTGAGAATTCACTTAAAAATCCAATAACGAAAAAAAAAACTTTAAAAAAATAAAAAATTTTAAAAATTTATATATATGCGTGAAATAGGCTTGGAGCGCTATAAGCAATAAGGGAATATAAAAATAACAAACACCAAACAATATTATTTTTAAGTTACTATAATTTATTTCTTAAAATTCCATATCACACAATTAATCTTGTAAAGCTTTTTTTAGCTAGCACAAACAAACTTGATGGTTTACCCACTCGAGAGCATGCTACGTACAATTGTCCGTGTGAGAAACATGGTGTACTTAAATCTAAGTTACAAATAGGCATCGTTTGGCTTTGGAATTTGTTAATTGTCATTGCAAATGCCAATCTGAGCGGAAACTGAATTCGTTTGAATTGAATTGGCACATCTGTTAGTATATGATAGGAATCCGTGGTATTAGTATCTTTTCAACTTTGATCTTTCCATTTAAAATGCTGGCTTCGATTACGTTTTCCATCAATTTTCGAATCGCGTACCGTTGCACAGCCGCGGAGGGTTCAAATTGCAAACTGTATCAATTGATTTGTATGATACAAAGTTCCCTGGCAACAACTGTTGAATCTTTAAATTTAAATTGTCAACGTCTGCATTTTTTGCTGCTAAAATAGTTGTTTCAGCAAGCCACTTATGATTTATATACTGTTTGTGTACATCGGGAAATATTTCGCACATCCGGTGCAATATCGACGCAATTGCAATTTTTTCTGAAATTGAGTTAAGAACGACGTAATGTCCCAAATTAAAAGTTTTATACGTGGTGAAATCGACGTGATTGTATCTTTGCTAGTGCCCAAAAGAGGCAAGTTTTTTGTTTGGCACAAAAGCTAAATCTATAAAACTTTTCGGAGCAACAAAGTCGCAATAGTCAGTTGCGCGCGTAACGTACGAAAGGTCAGAAAAAAAGAGTGTATATCTTAGTACAACAATGAAAAATGCACTTTGCGTCGTTGTTGCAATCAAACTTTGAATGTGATTCCTCAACATTTAAGAAAATTGGATTTACGTCGTTATTGCACCGGAGGTGCGATTTGTTTAATGAGAGTATTTTGCGAATCAGCGATTGTGCAGAAATCGGTTGATAATTTTACGGATCCAGTTTCATCTGTAGCAACTTTTCCATCACCGATATCTAAAATTTGTTTTGAGAGCGGATGGATCTTGATGCATTTGAACGCGCATGTTTACTTTTAGCTGTACTTTTTCAACATGACGCCACAATGGAGAAGATTTTAAGCAAGCGTTGATCTCATCAGCGTATGTTGAACGTAAAATGACGGGAAGTGTTTGTCTGAAATCACCTGAAAGAACCAACAGAGTTCCGCCAAATAGTTTGTCCTTGTTTTTAAAATATCTTTCAATGTCCTGTTCAACGCCTCAATTGAATGTTTGTGTGCCATAGCAAATTCATCCCAAATTATAATTTTACACTGTTTTAGCACGGTTGCAATAGACGATTGTTTTTTAATGTTACATACTGCGTGAAGGTTATTTTGAATATTAGGTGGCAGCTTTAATACTGAATGAGCTGTTCTGCCTCCATCCAATAAAGTTGCCGCAATGCCCGATGATGCAACGGCCAATGCGATGCCATAATTTGATCGTATTTCAGCAAGAATTAGTGAAATAAGGAATGTTTTGCCAGTTCCACCCGGTGCATCCAAAAAGAAGAACCCACCTTGTCCTGCTGAAACTGGGAGTAAAATGCGGTCAATGTGGGACATTGCGAGTAACAATCGCTGCCATTTCTACAGTGCTGTACTGCAGTTCACGATTAATTTCAATGTTAATTAAATCAGATGCAGGTTTATTTGGTGAATTCATACCGAAATGAGTGAGTGATAACTTGGTAATGACAATGCAAAGATCCTCAATAGCAATGAATGCTTCATTGTACATAGCGTCGCTGAATGTTATCGTTACATCGTTGCACAGTGTACGATGTTGATGCAATACTTCATCAGTCATGGAATCTTTGTGATTATCCCACAATATGTTTGCTCGAGCTGGGAAACATGTAGTCAACACTATAGCAAAAAGTAGACGAATTTGTATTGCTGAACAGTTCAACGCAACTTCAAGCAAGCATACGCTCCCACTGTCCCACTGGTTATCGTCTTCAAGCAAGCCGAGTGCAAGGCATGCGTCTTTATATGTTGGATACTGTTGCCCATTCACCTTACGTATATCTTGAAATGATAATGGGCCAGTAACATTAACCAACAACAGTCGAAGATAAAAGCACTCAGTGCGTCTTAGACTGACTGTAAATAATCGCCCCAAAGCATTCGATTTAAATAAATTGAGACATGCATCAACTGGTGAGCCTTGCTTGCGGAGCATCCATTTTTTGTTTAAGCCCATGTGAAATACCGTGGTACTTGTGAATAGAGTAATGTTCTTTCAAAGGCACCACAATCATCCGTACTATTAAACAATTCAAAAAATGCAGTGAGTGTAGTTTAAGGTGGATTTGTAGCACGACCAAGGACTGCCAAAAACATAATATTTCAGAATTTATTTTTAAGCAAATTAAATTGATAAATATGACTGAGACTGTAAAATCTAATATATAAAATTCTCGTGTCACAGTGTAAATTAAAGAAACAATGTTAAGGGTGGATGGCTCTTATCACTTGGAGGTATGGAAAATAATTAGTAGCCGATTCTCAGACCTACTGAATACGCATATAAAATTTGGTAAAAATCGGTAAAGCCGTTTCGGAGGAGTACGGTAACTAACATTGTGACAGCGAAATTTTATATATATAAGGATTATTTGCTACGTTTTTGCTACTCAATTTATGGTTACTCGTTGTTTATTTATTTCTCAACAGACCTCTCGCAGAATCGAAAGGTGAATCCCAATCTCAAAACCCTTCGAAAATGGGGCCGGTCAGGCATTTAATGTGAATGGTGATCGCTATCGATAACGAACTTTTTATGACCCAAATTGAAAAATATGGATATGGATATGGACGATATATGGTTTAAACAGGACGGTGCCGGTGCCACTTGCCACGGAGATAATGAAACAATAGTTCTTTTGCAGATAGATAGATCTATCTATCTATCTATCTAGTTCTTTTGCGCGCCAAATTCAAAAATGCGTTTTCCTTTCCGTACTGCTACCATAGATTTCGATTCGCCATTCGCTACCTCCCCTCCCTGTTTTTCACCAAGGGCCTACCTTCTAAATTCTATGTGTTTTTAGCCTGTTCGCGGAATTCTATCAAGAGTTTCTTTCCAAATATGTGTTGACATCAATTAAGTTTTCGTCACTTTTAAAAAACAAAAATAATTTAAAGAATAGTGATGATCAGCCGATTCAAGCTCTAACATCCCAAGTGTTTCTGTGACAATCAATTGAACTGTAATTTTGTTTAGAAACATTTCTGTTTTTCATTTATATTTTTTTGACAAATTGTTCAAATTTATTTTTGTTAATTTTTTCCAGTGTTCAATAATCGTATCCGGATAGCTTTTGTTGTCTGCTTTTGTTTGCCTGCTAAGCATTTAGCAGAGGTACACACCCAAATGCTATCTAACAGTATCCGAGAATTTTCGGTATACCTTCCTATTCAAATGATCAGCTGATAGAAAATTTATTTTTGTTTCTTTTCGTGTTGGTTTTTTTTTATTTGGTGTGCGTTTATTTCTGAGTTAAAACCACTTAAAGTTCATGAGAATCCGAAAAAAGCAGAATCCAATGGTTAAACAACGATATCTTCAATGTTTTTCTGATTTCAAAAGTTTAATCTTGACATTTCACAGCTCTTATAGACATTTAACTGGAGAAAGACATCTGAACCGTTCAAAAAGGTATCTAAGATACATACGCGTATTCCGGGATAGCATATCCAATGGGTCCTAGAACGTGCCCATTGAAAACGGAAGGATTGGTTCCTAAATGATCGTTATAGGAAACTATTTATTAGACAATTTTAGCATCTTCTATTTATTACTATCTTCAAAATCATTTTTATGCCCATACATCAATTTCGTTTGTTTATCTTGTTTATACATTTAATTAAATGAATAGCACACCCACATTCAGAACCTCTATGTTTTGGTGGTATTATGGAGCACTCTTGATAAATTTGAATACCATTTTCAATACCAAGAAATGCCGCTCTGTTAAGTCTACAACCTTTTATTACGCCAAAAGTTTTAAACAAACAGTCCATATAGCACCATAGAGTTGTAAAATGGTACATAAATTCCATAACGGTGTCCTCAAAAAGCATTGTGTTGACCGCCATTAGGGATGATTCTGACTGTAGTTGGCAACTGTAATATGGATCACCACTTGTTTGCGGCATTTTTTGTGGTTTTTCCTTTCGGTAAAAATTAATTCATACGTATATAGAAGTAAGATATATTAAATTGCTAAGATCTAAACAACGAGTATATATGTATATGTAAATACCTTTTCCGTAAGAACTGTTGCTAAATAAAGCACCAAAACCCAAACGTGCAATTGCGTTGCCATACTTTTTGTAACTAAACATAGAGCAACGAGTTAAATTTAAACAAAGATTACTTCACATGTTTTTATTCGGCTTTTTAGATTGTAATCTGTGCTGTGATTGAATTGTAATTGAATATGCAAAAAAAATTAATAACTAGCTTTAGCAAGCAAAGCATTATCCAACAAATCTCAATAGTGTAATGCTATGTGAATGTGACTTCCAATGGTAGTTGGCCTAGGTTTTGAAATAAGTATGGAGGAAGCTTTAGTGTTTTTCAATTTAAAGAAGTTTCCCGTGATTTAAAAGATTTTTTTTTCTTTTTTGAGTATGATTACGTCTGCCAGATTAACAAATTTCATTAGATAGTTGATTGAATCTGGGCCTTAGTCCGAATATGTCGCAAACGATTACATTTCAAGTTGGTTGGGATCCCCTTCAAACTTAATGGGCACTTAAAACGAAGCCTCCAATTTCTGCGACCCACTTTTTCTGTCGGGGAGTGGTGTTCTAAGTGATATTCTTAGTTTTAGTCCGGGATCCCTGGTCCAAATTTTTTTGTGACTACTATCAAGCTAATTTTCCCTGAGTGGTTTCATTTTGTTGAGACGCCCAACAATTTTCTATCGAAAACT
Organism: Melanostoma mellinum; assembly: GCA_914767635.1. Taxonomy (NCBI): domain Eukaryota; kingdom Metazoa; phylum Arthropoda; class Insecta; order Diptera; family Syrphidae; genus Melanostoma; species Melanostoma mellinum. The sequence continues at coordinate 76,798,346 of OU612058.1, read as the reverse complement.
TTCGACTGTGGTAGCTAACAGAGGTACTAAGGGTAAAATATGTCGATTTCATGATACTAAAAAATTTAATAGTAACAGTTTCTTTCTTAGTTAAACTTCAAGATAATTATCTGAATTATGTGAAAAAATGTTTGTCCTACAAATTGTATGGTTTGATCCCAATAGTCCCCTTCCTCAAACATGAATCGATTGCGAGGTCAAAAAAAGTGATTACTAACAAGCTGATTTTTTGGTTTTTTCTTATTTAACATTTATGTATATTTATTACAAATTCCGTGGTACGTTTTTTCAGTCCTACGCTCAGAAAATGTCAATACCACCAGATCGTTATTTCAATTACTTACTAACTGTAGGACAAAAATATTACATCATAGGTTAGTGTGTTCTCTGCCCAATTTAAACAATTTCCTACAAGAAAACGGGTATGTATCACACACTAGTCCTACAAGAATTGTCATTTTTTTGTTTGTTTATTTATAACATATGGTACAAGGTTCGTTCGATGAACTTTCTATAGGGTTGACGCAGGTTTTTTTTTGACAAACTTACGGAATGAAGGAGTTTTTGTTTGTTGACGGAGTCTTGAACGGAAATATTGGGAATACACACGAGGACTATAAGGACTGCCATGAATCTGAATGGGAAACAGGGCCAGGGCCCATTTAGTGAAGGTATTGTAACGTGAACCCAACATTTAATACCAATTTCCTTATCGAAAACGTTCAACCGAAAACACAAGCGGCAACACTAGTGTAAGTGTAGAAATATTCTAGGAGAGAAAATGTTTGACAGCCAAAATAGTGCAGAATGGAGACTATGTGGAAATTACTGGAGAGTTCTAGATGAAATGTCATTCGATATAAATAGCCCGCCCGAGGCAACCAGAGGGCAGTTTTTTTTTTATAAAGTGATAAAGTGAAAAGTAAATTGTCTACAAGTGATAGTCCAAAAGTCGAGTTGAGATCGAATAAAGTAAAGATACTGAATAAAAGTGGTTGAAATAAACTGAAAAGTGAAGATTTATTATTCGAACTAAGCGCACGTTACATTGGTGTCAGAAGTGGGATAAAACTTATTTGATAATAAAAAAAAAAATAGTTAAGTGCAAAAGAAAGTTAAATACAGTGAAAATGGGTAAGTTGTTGGAAGAGCTCAACTGCACTGAGCTTAAAAGTGAGTTAGGTAAGCGAAATCTTTCTAGAGCGAGATCGAAAATGAGTTCGTCCTGCGCTAACGCAACTATTTGGAACAGCAAGGGGAAGACGTAAACACTTTTGTTTTTGAAACAGAAGAGGAAAAAGAGGAGGTTAGTGAAAGTGTAGATTTTTCTAGTATGATGAAGCTTTTATTAGAACAAAAGAAAGAACAGCAGAATGTTCTCGAAAGACTCGAAGTACAACAAAAAAAGCTGATTGATGAGCAACAGCAGAATATTCTCGGGCGTCTGGAAGAGCAACGAAACGAACAAAAGAAGGAAGGAAAACAGAATCAACTTGAAGCACAAGAAACGAGCAAAAGAAGGAACAGCAGAATGTTCTACAACAACTTGAAGCACAACGAAACGAGCAAAAGAAGCTGGTTGAAGAACAACGAAGCGAACAAAAGAAGGAGCAACAGAAAATTCTCGAAAGACTTGAGGCGCAACATAATGTTTTGGAAGGTCAGAAAAACATTCTAGAAAGCAAATTGGGTAACATTCAGAAAAATGTATGTGGCCTAGAAAAACGCATTGAATGTGTTGAGAAACGATTTTCCAAGCTTGAGAGTCAATGCGAAAGTCAGCTTGCCACTTTGGAGAAACGAATCGAAAACATGGCTAAGGAATTAGACCAGATGCGGAAAATGGAGTTACGAAAAACTTGTGGAGATTATCTGAAGCAAAGAGATGTACAACCACCAACATTCGACGGACAGTTGTCTTGGTCAGTTTACTGGAGACAATTCGAGGCAGCTGCGACAGCAAATGGCTGAGATGACGAATACAAATACATAGCACTGACTCTTGCTCTTAGAGGACCAGCAGCTGAATTACTTCAAACTGTTCCAGCTGGTAAGAGCGACGATTTCAGTTCTCTCGTGGCAGCTATAGATAAACGCTTTGGTGATAGCCACTTGAAAGAAGTCTTCCGAGTCCAACTCAATAACAGAGTCCAGAAAAGGGGTGAAAGTCTACAGCAGCTCCAAGCAGACTTCGAAAGACTGGTTCACTTGGCATACCCGGATGCTGAAGAAGAAATCATTAACCAGCTTGCTGTTGAGTCCTTCGTTCGTGCCATTTCTGACAAACATCTTCAGAGATCTGTGCGAACAGCTAGAACACGTACTCTTTCTGAAACTCTAGAATTTGCATTAATGATGGAAGCATCTGAGCAAGCTTCTCAAATGGTACACTGTCAAAGAGAAGCCATAGTCGAGGCTGGATCATGCCCAGGAGTTAAGCTACAAAGGGACCAGCGGAACGGACTTGCCAGATGTTGGAATTGTAATAAGGCGGGGCACTTACAGCGACAATGCCGGTTGCCACCAATTAAAACTGAAACTGCTTGTCGACGTTGTGAAGTCCAAGAAAATCAATCTACGAGCTGTAGAGTAAGACCGCAGACTTATCAATACCGAATTGGACATCAGGTAGAAAACCCTCAATGGAATTGCTGGCGGAAAGTAGAGACCAAGACTCAGCGGATGAGAATGGAACCCATATTCGGATGGAACAAGGAAGAATTGAGGTCTGCTCAAAAGAAGGATCCAGACATCGGACCGATTCTCAAATGGAAAGAGAACAACACAAAACCTGACTTGAACGACATTTCTGACCAAAGCCCTGTTGTCGAAGCCTATTGGACACAGTGGGACTCGCTTCGTGTTCAAGAAGGCGTACTGCAGCGCAAATGGGAATCTCCTGACGGTAAATCTTTTTTAATTATTAGCTTATTGTTCCTCAATCGAAAATCAAGGAGGTTTCACAAAAGATGCATAGGAGCGCTACAGGAAGCGACCTACGAGTCAACAAGACGCTGGAGAACGTGCGAAAACGCTTTTACTGGCTGCATGTTAGAGGTGACGTGGAGAAGTGGTTCCGAAATTGTTATATCTGTGATTCAAACATAGCGGTGGGTAGGCTTACAGATAGACCTAATAGAACAGGAACACGGGCCACAGTGTATAGCGACCGGATGAAGACACGGTACGACACAAAAGTGACAACGACAGGATTCCAAACAGGAGATCATGTGTGGCTTTATAATCCTCATCGTCAAATGGGATTGTTACCGGAACTTCAGAAAAACTGGGAAGGTCCTTATACTGTTGTCGCAAGGATTAACGACGTGGTTTACCGCATCCAAAGAGGACTAAGAGGCAAGTTAAAAGTAGTTCATTGTGACCGGCTACATCGATATAGTGGCAAGGCTGCAGATGGAATTATTCGGGACGAACAATCTTAAGGAGGGGGCAGAGGGCAGTGTAACGTGAACTTAACATTTAATACCAATTTCCTAATCGAAAACGTTCAACCGAAAACACAAGCGGCAACACTAGTGTAAGTACAGCAGTAGCTTTTTAAAACCTTACCGGAAATCTAAGGACCCAATTTGTGACAACAAAGGAACGAAAATTCTTGAACTTGCTGACGAATATGACTTGCGATTGTTGAATGGTAGCTGCAAAGGGGACTTGGAAGGTGAACTCACCTTTATCAGAGGAACATCATGCTCAATAATAGATTACTGTTTTGTATCGAATACCTGGTATGCGATTCTGGAAAGCTTTCAAGTCGGAACTGAGATATTTTCGGACCATATGCCCTTGGAAGTAGTTCTCAACATATCTACTACAGATAATGATGAGAAGACGAAACCACTAAGACTTCTGCCGAAATATGTTTGGAACAACCGAATGCTCACAACATACCAGTTAAACATGAACCTAAACCTTATGAAACTGATTGAGTATCATTACCCAACTGATATAGAAACTTTAACAGAAGTTATAAAAGAATCCATTCCAAAGCACAATGTCCCAGAAAATATTAAGACTTATAAACAAAAGTGGTTTGGTTCTGACTGTCTGAGAGCAAGAGACAAATCTTTCAAGTTTTTGAAGCTTCTGAGAAGAAATAACTGCAATGTCTTTAAAACACTATATCAAGAAGCCAATAAGGAATACAAACACATGTGCCACATAAAGAGAGTAGCTCTTCAACAGCAAAATATCGCGCTCATAAACAACTCAAAGTCTTCTGCTCAGTTTTGGAAAGCTGTTAAGTACGTAAATGGGTATACATCAAACATTTCTTCGTCCCTTAAATCACCACAACTTAAAACTCACTTCGATAAGCTACTCAACGCTCCACTTACCTCACCATTATTTCAATATGCGCCCCCCTTGTTTGTTGATACGAAATTAGACTCTGTGTTTTCAATTGAAGAAGTAAAAGAAGTTATAAACAACTCGAAGCCAAACAAAGCACCCGGTATTGATCGCATCCCGTTTGAATTCTTTAAAAATTGCACAAACGATTTTATATTAGCTCTCACAGCAGAATTTAATCGAATATTTAATTCTTCAAATGTCTCTGATTCATTCAAGAAAGCAATCATTTTCCCAATTCACAAGAAAGGCGATTACACAGATCCGAATAACTACAGAGGAATCACATTTTTAAGTACTTCAGCCAAGCTTTTTGCCACAATGATATACAATAGAGGTTATATGAATGGATTGAAGCAAAAAACATTCTTAAGGAATTTCAAGCCGGATTTCGTAAAGGATATTCTACAACTGACCAGATTTTCTGCCTTACTAATATTGCTGAATCATACATGAGGAAGAAGAAAAAGCTATACGCATTTTTTGTAGATTTTCGTGCAGCTTTTGATACAGTCCCACGTAAAGCACTCTTTTACAAGCTCTTCAAAATCGGTGTATCAAGCAAAACTATACAAATCCTGCGAGCTCTGTATGAGAACAATGTTGCGTATGTCTGGGATGGAGATCTAATCTCTGAGGAATTCAAAACGTCAATGGGTGTTAAACAAGGCTGTATCCTAAGTGCACTGCTTTTCATCATATACATTAATGATATAACCGAGGATGTTAAAGGTGGAATTAAGTTCTATGATGTAAAAATTCCTGCACTGATGTATGCAGATGATATTGTATTTTTGTGTGACACTATCGAAGGTATGCAGTTAATGATAAACAGACTTAACGCATACTGTAAACGCTGGAACCTTACTGTTAACCTGCAAAAATTCAAAATGATGATATTTAGAAATGCAGGAGGCCGCCATTCACGGTTGGAAAAATGGAAACTGGACGGTGAAGAAATTGAAATTGTACCCAGATACAAATATCTTGGAATTCTAATATCTTCGTCCTTAAGTTTAAAGCCGCACTTTGTCGGAAAACTATCTGATGGTAAGAGAGCTATCTCCACAATTTGGGAACGTTGTTTCAAAAACAATTATATATCACTGAGTGCAAAACAAACTCTGATCCATTCGACTGCAGCTGCAATAATGCTCTACGGAGCCCAGATATGGGGCTACAAAAGTTACGATGAGGTGGAAAAATTTCAGCGCTACTTCTTGAAAAGAACATTTCGGCTACCTAAAAATACTCCTAATTATATGCTATATATTGAAACTGGAACTCCACCAATGCGCCTATACACTATTAAAATGCACTTCAATTATATCTTAAAAGTATTAGAGATGAATGAAGCCAGAATACCAAAAGTAGTACTAATGAAATCAAGTAAAAGTATTTGCGAAGAATGGCAGAAAGTAGCTTCCGAATGTGGTATGAATTTGACAGTGAATGTTAACGAACAACCTAAACTTTTAAAAGAAAAATTCAACACAATATTGGAGAACCTTGGCAGACATATGTATGACCAATATATTGAAGAAGCCAAATCATCACTTTTTAGGAACTATTATTCCAAACTAAACCACTTTCTAAATACTCAAACATATTTCCTCGATAGCTACTCACCCGAAAAAATAAATAATATCTTCAGAATGAGAGGCGAAATTGTCAACTTGAATTATATACCTCACCGGTCTGATTTACCAATACTTTGTGACCTCTGCAATATGAAACAGAGGGAGGATGTCTTGCATTTTCTTAGCATTTGCCCAATTTTAAAAGAATTCAGACTATTAATGTTTGGAAAATGTGTCTTAGAGGAGAATGAAGTTCTACGTATCTTAAATGGAGAAATAGGATGGGATATCTTATATGATTACTCAGTGGCAGCACTTCGTTACAGAAAGCAAATAGTAGAAGGAGACTTTTAATTTTTTTTGTTTTTTTAACTCGAAACTAACTTTATATACTTTGTCAACCTGGTAGACGGCCAAAGGCCAATTCCAATATGACTTTAGATTAAGTTTTTAAATTGTAAAAAAAAAAAAAAATTGTATTGAAATAAAAGTCAACTAACTAACTAACTAACTAGTGTAAGTGTAGAAATATTCTAGGAGAGAAAATGTTTGACAGCCAAAATAGTGGAGAGTGGAAATTACTGGAGAGTTCTAGATGAAATGTCATTTGATATAAATAGCCCGCCCGAGGCAACCAGAGGGCAGTTTTGATTATAGAGTGATGAAGTTAAGAGTAAATTGTTGAATACAAGTGATAGTCCAAAAGTCGAGTTGAGATCGAATAAAGTATAGATACTGAATAAAAGTGGTTGAAATAAACTGAAAAGTGAAGTTTTATTATTCGAACTAAGCGCACGTTACAGTGTCCTAAGTGGTGCAGGGAAATAAGTACACTGGAACTCATCTCACTGGTCACTGATGGCTTTAGTTTCCATTCTGTAAGAGCTAAATTCAATTCAGTAAAGTGGCCTTAGTTTCTGTGGGATCTAATTAAAAAAAAAAAAATCGTGGCTTCAGCTCCCTGTGAATTTTAAAGCAATTCCCAGGGGAGAGTACGATAACTTTGGAGAGAAAAAATAATAACGGTTTTTGGTGGAGGGATTCAATACAAGCATTTTTTGCTATTGGAGGGGAGGTCTATCTCCCTCCGTTTAGGCGGTAGGTGCAATTTTATAGAAATTATAAAAAGTATAAATTGTATCTGTAAATATTCCCGTTGTTCTTTATTTTATTTTATTTTTTATTTATTTCTTATTTATTTATTTATTGATTACTTACACATTATGATTTAACAATCTTTTAGTTAGTGAAGCCTTAAGGTGCAAAAACATTGACATTGAACTACAAAGTAGTATTATTTACATCGTTCAGTTACAGTTTTAAACATTAAAAAATATTGATAAATAAGACAAAAAAAGGAAATAAATAATAAATACTAAATAATGCATATGTACCTACATCTTCGCTTTGTATAATGCAAAAAAAATAACAGGATATAAGAAATAAATTTTAACAAGAGTAATATAACTTAAGTTCCTTTCTGAAGCGCCCAGTGCCACCCAATTCCCGTATATGCCTTGGCAGGGAATTCCAAAGACGGATAGAGCATATAAAGAACTGTCGCTCAGATGCTAAACATGAAAAGCGCGGTATGATAAGTTGGTTAGCTCTGTTGGAGGTTCCAAAACGTATCTTGTCAAATAAAAAGCCAGGTTCACCAGTTTCAATTATTTTAGAAAGTAGGATCAGAGCTCTATAGGCCAGTAGGTTATCAAATGTCATGTTGAAAAGTAGTCTTGAGTGAGCAGAAATATGGTCGTAACGTCTTATGCTGAACACGTATCTTGCTGTATTGTTAAATGCTACGTTAAGTTTTCTTTTGCTAACAGCATAGCAGTTGCTAAACACTTCCGCACCGTAAGTTAAAATTGGAATAGTGAGGGCTTTAGCGAGCATCAAGCGGGTTCTTTGGGGTGTGAAGTTGTGCGTTATCCACAGCTTGCGCAGTACGCCATATACTTTACTAATGATTGCATTAATATGATCATTCCAAGTTAAATTTCTGTTGAATACAATCCCAAGGTTTTTAGCTTTATCTACATATCCGACTTTGGAGCCCTGTTTGTAAATATCCGGGAAGTACGAAAGGCCAAGCGAATGCTTGCTTATTACTAAACATTTTGATTTTGATGGATTCAAAAATAATCCGTTCCTTTCAGACCACATTGCAATTTCACTTAAATCTTTATTTAGTTCGTATACACCGTTTTCAATCATTCCTAAAGTGCAGCTTTTATAAAGCTGTACATCATCAGCATACATGTGTACAGGTGATTTGACGATAGAGGGCAATTCATTAACGTACAGTGAAAACAAAATTGGACCTCTATTATTCAGTAAGAAATCTGAGGAACGATTTCCTATGCAAACTGCTTGTTTTCTACAGCGAAGGTAAGATGACATTAAATTGACTGCTGAATTGGAAAAATGAAATTTAAAGCAAGTTTATTACACAAAACTGAATAGTCTACGGTGTCAAAAGCCTTGGAGAAGTCTAACAGAACTAGAAATGTTACTTTATCTTCATCTATGGATTCTCTGATATCGTCTACCACTTTAATAGTTGTAGATACACAGCTGTGAAATTTTCTAAAGCCTGATTGAAACGGCGGCGGCGACAGTAAAAAGTTTGAATGGATGTGCGAGTTTATTTGTTTTTGTAACACTTTTTCGAAAACTTTTGACAAAAACGGAAGAATAGAGACCGGTCTGTAATCATTGCTATTTGGCTTTTTTAATGGTAAAATCTTAGCCGATTTCCACAGGGAAGGATAAACGTTTGTCGTGATAATAGTATTAAATATATTGAGCAAGTATGGTAGAATGATTGGCAAAACAATTTTAATAAATTTCGGGTGAACCTCATCGAACCCAACAGCATTTGATTTAAGAGATAACAAACATGAAACAAGCTCGACGTCATCGATGCAAATAAAATCAAACAAAGGCTCAGATGAAGTACGAGAAATATCCGATTCAGTATTAACATAGGACAGTGGTGTTGTGGTGGTTATAAATTTTTGATTGAGTTGATTGAGATCTATATTTTCATCAGGAACAGACACCCTGTTTTCCTACCCCAAATTCTTTCAATTTTTTCCAAATTTGTCGGCGTTGAAGCGTTGGATTAAGTTTATTGCTGTAAAAAGCTTTTTTAGCTTGTTTGACTTTTTTAACAACTTCATTTCTCAGTGAACGAAACATTTGTAGATAGATAGATAGATAGATAGATTCTTTATTTTACGATAAATTACAATATTTTTGTCTTAGAATACGAACATGGCAATTCTGCCGTCTGCCGGAAAGACATTCCATAAAAAAAGATACAAAAGTTAAAGTAAAGAATAGAATTATTAGCTTGTAAAAATAAATTATATACATAGAAAAAATTTTTTATTTTAAAGAGCTGCAAAAGTTTTAGTTAATTATCAATTTTAATGATAATTTAAAAAAAAAAAAATCCGTTGAACTGTAAGGTAAATGAAATGAAAGCAAATACATTTTTTAAAACTGGCTGAAATGAGAAAGCGAGGTTCTGAGATCTTCTACAGTTTGAATAATATGTAATTAGCATATCGGCTTGATTTCAAACTTGAAGGGTGATTTAACGCAACAACTGGTAGAGGAGTTTTTTTTATTTTTTTTTTTTATTTTTTAGAAACTATTGCGATAAGTTAATGCATGTTTACAATATTTGAACAAACACAACCAGCCACTCTTTCCATTCAAGATTTCGTAGAGGCTATTTAAGGACAGACAACTTTCCCGGAAATACAAACGTCGAATTTCTTGTAATATTGGACACACTGCAATAAAATGAAAAATATTTTCAGGTTCTCTTCTGTTGCATAGATTACAAGATTGCTGCAGATCATTTCTGTGTGGAATGAAGTTCAGATTTAGAATTTCAACCCTAGCTCTGAAGATGGTGCTTATAACTTCTGAAGAGTATTTGGAAGCGAAATAGCTTTCCTCGGTTAACAATCCATGATTAAGATTCTTATAAATTAATCTAGAATCTGATATTTTGGCTCTTGTTAAACATTGATTATATAATTTGTCATCTGTTCTAGATATGATCCTGGCAAATATATCTGGCCAATCACAAACGTTGTTCTCTGTCAGAGTTAAGGCTAGATCATGAGATAACGCTAGCTGGTGCCATTCTCTGAATGGGGAAGCGTTTGTTAGCAATAGTCTGTTCATGATTCTTTTATGGAGACTGGAGCTACTTCTCTTCATTACTCTAGTTAAGTAGTCTGAGTGCATTTTGAGGTTTTGGATGTAAATGGGTGGTAAACCAGACTCCACATGTATGGCATAGGTCGGTGTAAGTGAGTATCTAGCCGATAACTTTTCCAAGTTTTATAGGCATGATTGCGACGGGCGATTGCAAGTCGAACTTCATTTGTAAACCATTGGCATCGTCCATGTCTTGCAGTTTTTATTCTAGTTGGTACATGTGCATTAAAAAGAAATTGAATATTTTGCGTGAAAAAATCAACCTTAAGAACTGATGAGTTCATATACAAAAGCTGTTCCCATTCAATAGACCTTATATCCTGTTCCAAAGCATTGTAATTGATTGCGTTAAAGTCTCTATATTCGTAAGTTACCATTTCACTACTAATCAAAAAATTATATGTTAGGAAAATAAGGTCATGATTAGAAAACGCGGGTGCAGACATTTGGTTATAAAAAATAGCATCATCACAATTACTTACAAAGAAGACGTCTAACAAGGTATTTGCCTGTCTTGTAAAATGGGTGGGACAGGAAACATTGACAGGAACAAGATTGAACGTACAAAAGCCATCGATCATTAAACTTTCTTTTAAAAGGTTGCTGTTAAGATCACCAGCTATTATAATTTTTGATGCAGAAGTTGTAATATTGGATAAAAGATAAAATGTAGGTGTTGAATCTACATTTCTATTGGGTCTGTAAATTGAACCAATAAGAATGTTACCAGAAGGAGATAAAAGTTCAACAAACACCCAGTTCATTTCACTGTTTACTGGCGAAACGCATTTTACTCAACATTTTATACCTTCTTTCACATATATTGCAGTACCACCCCCAGACCTACCGACCCTGTCACTTCGAAACAATTTAAAACCGTTGACATTGTATAAAACGTCGTCAATTTCATTTGAAAACCATGTTTCCGAAACACAGATGACGTCTACTTTTGAACCCTCAAACAAATCTCTGAACTCATCTAGTTTAGGAGCTAAGCTTTGGGCATTTAAATGGCATATTCTTAGTCCTTCCTGTTGTCTACTAAAAATATTCAACATTGTGCGCAACAAATCATTACTGGCTCTATCCCTGGGCTGGAATTATTCAGTTCAAGCACTGACATCAAATTTTAAGGACTAACAAAAATAAGAAAAATAAAATAGGCAGAAACATAACAGGAGGTTGGCGCAGGCACTGGAAAATAAAGAAAGAAATTTCATTCAAAAAACCGTACACATAGACATGAAACAAAAACATTGAGCACACAAAACGAAAATGCATTACAATAGGTAAAAAATATTTCAAGAGATCAGGCATTGATTCTTTGATACTAATAAATTAAGAGAACAAAATGAAAGGAGTAATTGAAAAGAAGAGAATGAAATTAATAAAATTACATAAATGAATAAGAATTTTGAAATAATAAATGAAATGAAAAACAATAATGAATTTAAGTAAAATATTTTATGAAAAGTAATAATGAATTAAAATTAAAATTTTACGATCATGATTGACGTCTGGCAATACCATTAAGTTGTGCGATGTTTAAGATCCGATGTTCTTCTTCGCTTTGGTGACATTTGACAAATACGCTCCCACGCATTATAAAAACAGAAGAGAGAGCGTTTTGTTTTTTTTTAACTGCAGTGCATCGTGCAAGATGTTGTTGTTATGTTTTGTTAAACATTCGCGCATAAACATCGGTGAATTAGAATCCATCCCAGCATCGATCAGTTTCAATTGTCTTTTATTTAATTTACGAAACTTTGCGATTGAGGAGAGTACGAAGTTCCTATCATATGCAGAACGAAACTTTATGATGATTGATGAAGTACTACTGTTGGGGCGTGGGCGTGTGCGGAAAATGTCTTGTTGTATTGGTGGTGTTATATTTATTGTTTGACAGATGTGATCAAAAAGCATTTTAATGTTTTCGTTTGTTTTGGGAATACCAAAAATTATCGCATCTCGCGAAACACTTTTATTTTCAGCTTCTTCTTGTTTTATTTGAAAGGAAAACATTTGTTTAGCTATTTCCGAAGATTGCTGTTGAGTATCAGAAAGAGATTAACTTAGGTTCAAAAGAGAATTGTTTATTAGTGCGATTTCGGATTTAACACTTGTTTGATTTTTATTCATAATTGATTCATTTTTTTCAATCTGCGAAACTCTTGTATTAATGTCGGTAATTGTGTTTTTAAGTTCGGTAAATTGTTTTTCTATTTTGGAAGTCATTGATTTGATGTTTTCATTTATTTGTGTGGTGAAAAATTCCATTAGTTTATCGGTTTGTTTGTTGAATTTCTCGTCCAATATGCCTTCATCAATAGCAACTTTTTTTGGGAATTTGTTGTGAGACATTTGGCGATGAGAAAGGTTATTTCATGTTGGAGCTGGAGTTGGGTCTACAACGTTTACTTTGCGACATGTCGATTAGGTTTGATCAATAAACAGTAATTAAAATCACAAGACTTTCAAAGTAGAATGCAATTTAAAAAGCAATTTATAATTTAACTAATGTCACAATCACTAAATCAACTTTCAAATGTAAAAGCAACCAAATGCTACCAATGGGTACATATATTAAATTGATTTTTTTTGCCAGCCGAAATAAAACACCTCTACTCTGTAGTTCGATCCATACCATGTATGCCTACAATATTTTTATTTAGATTGTAAGTCAATTTTTATAAAATTGCCCCTACCGCCTAAATGGGGGGAGACAGACCCCCCCCCCCCTTCTATAGTACAAAATGCTTGTATTGAACCCCTCCAGCAAAACATGTTATTATTTCTTGTCGCCAATATTATCGTACTCGTGCCGATTCCCACTTTTACAAAGAAGAAGAAGAATATGGGAAGCCATTTGCAATTTGCAATAGTGAAAAACAAAATTAATTTCATGTGGTTCTTATTTGATTATTTTCAGAATCCTGAAAACTGTGTTTCGGAACCAATTAAAGTGTTTTCGTTTTGAATTGTTTTTGAATTTTGAAAAGCGCCTGTTGATTTTGAAATACAGTGAGGGGGAACTAAGTCACTCTGTGGAATGTGAATTTTGTAGAATATGTTAACGTCTTGTCATATAAAACCTTTGGCACGATCAAAAGAGATGATGCCGCTAATCCCAGCAGAGGCAAAAATGTTTTTCCACGGGTATCGCCTTTCGCGAGGAATTGGCAAGTCCTCCGTAAGTAAATTCATTGCCATGAAAAGCGCTTTCTCAGTTAGCCGTTCGGAACCGGCAGAAAATTGTAGGCCCCCTCCATTCCCTCACAAGGCAATGGTTGTGAGAATTGCGCTAGGCCTCGGGGCTCCTCGCTCTGTTGCGCCACCCTATTTATTTTTATTTTAGTTTGTATTCGCTGGGCCTCATCGTTAAACACGATTCATTCATGGAGCTTTCCTTCACTAACAATTAGACGTTGTGGTAGGCCATTTGGCTACAATTCTTGCAGAAGCCGAATTTTTTATATGCTTTCAAACCCAAATCGACTGGTAATATTTTTCATGTTTTTGAGTAAAACATGTGTTACAGAATGCTATCAGCAAAATCAAACAATTGAGACTCACTTCTTAATTCTTACAAGTTTATTTAAGGACTGAGCCGTTTACTTCAAATGCAGTATGTACAATGGTATTATAGGAAAATATTATAGATATATGTATTTACTACTTATTAAGTGTTGCTGAGATGTTATAATTTCTGTACTTCAATACCATCCCTCAAAACTTAATAAAAGCATTCATTTATTAAAAAAATATTTAAAAGCAAAAAATTCATTGTGATATTAATTTAAACCTAACATCTTGGAGAACTTTATATGTTTTGTTCTACTTAAATTCTTTGTTAAAACGTCTGAAATCATATAATCAGTAGGAACATATTTTAACTGTATTAAATTCTTTTCAAAAACTTCTCGTACATAGTGTACTCTTATGTCTATATGTTTACTACGGCTATGGTAAACAGGATTTTTAATTAGTTGTTGAGAACTTAAATTGTCCCCATTCAATTCAATAGGATCCTTGACAGTCTCAGGAAAACCCAACTCTATGACAAACGATCGCAGGTACACAGCTTCTCGGGAGGCCGCTGACAGCGACATGTACTCAGCTTCTATGCTGCTTAGGGCTGTAGATGATTGTTTTTTCGATTCCGAAGTAATTGCTGCAGTAGAATCGCCAATAAAAAATGCAAAGCCAGTGAAGGACTTTCTATCATCGCTGCTGCCCACATAGCTTTTTGGCAAACTTGAAAGCAGGATTATACAAATTAATTCATCCTGCATTTTGATGTCCACTTCTCTTAATTTTTCGAACAAATCAAATATGTTATTAAGATGATTGACTACTGATGAATTTTCCGCCATTTTAAGATTTAAAAGTTGTTGAAACAAAGTTACCTTTCTCGCAGGTCCTCTTGGAGAATGCAGTTCTTCTAATTTTGTCCATGCCACTTTTGAAGTAACGCAATTTTTAATGTGCAGTACTTGTGAAGTTTTGACTGATAGCAGCATCATTGCCAGTGCCTTTCCATCCTTCATTTTCCATTTGGCCAAGTCCTCAACTGTGTCGACATAAGGTTCGGGTGTCTCCCCAGAAACATACGTCCATAGCTCACTATGAACCAGTATTGACCGCATTTGAACTTTCCAGCAGTCATAGTTGTCGTCGTCCAACTTGTCGATCTGATATAGGCCGGAACTCATATTAACAAATAATATCTGAGGTACAACCTGGGCCCATAACCTTTGTTACAGAATGCTATCAGTCCTTAAATAAACTTGTAAGAATTAAGAAGTGAGTCTTAATTGTTTGATTTTGCTGATAGCATTCTGTAACAACATGCCCAATTGCTGAGATCGGTGACGAATTGACAATGACATTTCACGATCCTCATTAACACTGGAGCTCCGACTGCAATATTATCTGCGGAACGCAGTGTACGCATCCAACAAAGCTTAAAAAATCAACTTTTATTTTCATGCCTCTTGCAAAAACATACAAGCCATTTATTTCCAGCACATTCAGCAAAAGAAGAAAAATTGTTTGTAATTTTATTGCTATCAAGTTTCCAAATAGCGCAGGCTGGAGACTCTTTATGAGACCCCACAAAATGTTCAAACCAACTTAATGAAGAGAGGGTTTTCCATTTCTTTTTTATATTTTTGCATAACGTTGAAGAGTTATGTGGAAGACGCTAAATCTTTTAGAAGCTAGCGAAAATAAATAAAAACAGTACTTTTCCATGTCTTTGAGATCAATTTGTATTACATACTTCAACTTTTTAGGAATGGATTGAAAAATAATTTACTTTATAATGGCCAAGTATACCACAATAGCAAAAACTGCATATTTTTACAAAAAATTTTTTTAAACTTCAACTAACACATTTTTAGTAAGACTTACGTCTATTTTTCGTAAAAGATTCTTATATTTTTTCTTCTTACAATTTGTGGTATTTAAATCTGCGCCTGATAAAATAGAAAACATGAAAAAATTGGCTATGAGAATGCAGACAAACTAGCTAAAGATGTCTTCTTTAAACCATTCATCGCCCCTGAACTTCCACGTAATCATACTGCTCTTACATCCTCGGAATTACGCTGCATAAAGAAAGCAAAGTTTGACAAGGCATGGAAAACACGGAACTTCCTCTTGTGGTTTTTACTTCTGCTAACCAAACAAAATCCAGTCAATGAGCGTATAATGACCATCCGCATCAGGGCTTAATTCGCCAACATCAGCTTATATGCGCCCACGCCCCCACAGAAGAGATAGACGACGATTCCAAAGACTGTTTCTACGAGCTCCTCGAAGAAACATATGAGCAGTGCCCTAGACACGACGTGAAAATCGTTCTTGGCGATTTTAACGCAAAACTAGGGAAGGAGGACATCTTTGGAAATACAATCGGCAAGCATAGCCTCCACGACAAAACCTCCGAAAACGGACTGAGGCTGATCGATTTTGCTGCGGGGCTAAATCTTGTTGTAAGTAGTACACGCTTCCCGGATCTCAAAATTCATAAAGGTACATGGCGATCCCCAGATCAATTAACCGTCAACCAAACAGACCATGTTGCGATCGACGCCGACGCAAGGCACTCTTCCAGTGTGTAAGATGTCCGAATTTTCCGAGGGGCCAACTTTGACTCGGACCACTACCTTGTTGTAGGTAAGGTACGAATGAGGATATCTTGTTCACGACCAGCACGAACTAACGCTGTGAAGAGATATGTCGTCGGAAAGCTACAATCGCAAGAGATTTCCAATGCCTTTTCCAATCGAGTGTCCCTTCAAATATCCTTGAATCCTCTGCCGCCACCGCCAGCATTAAGCATTGAAGACCAGTGGTAGCAATGCCACGAAGCCATCAGAACCACTGCGTCTGAGGTTCTGAATTTCACTCGGCCACCAAAACGAAACACACGGTTCGATGAAGATGAAGAATGCAGGCAGGCAAATGCAGCCAAACAAAAAGCACGGCAAATGCTGATGTAAAAACGAACAAGGGCTGCTTACGATCAGTATAACGAGATCTATAAGGAGAAAAGAAGGGAAGAACACCGACTTCTCAAAAAGAAACAGAAGCAACATGAGAAGTGCTCGCGTGAGGAAATAGAGAGGTGCCATGACAAAGTGTTACGAAAAGGTAAAAAGATCCTGCCAGGGTGGCAAACAACGAACTCAAGCCTGTAAAGACCAGCAGGGAAACATAGTTATAGAGTCACAGTCGGTACTGAGGATCTGGAAAGATCATTTCTGCAGACTGCTTAACGGCGATGAGGACACAAATTCCGCTGTCAGGCAGATTGCCCCATTCAGCTTGGACGATGATCAAGAATGCCGTCCTCCCGACCTAGAAGAAGTTAAGCTTGCTATATGCAAACTTAAATCAAATGAGACTGCAGGTGCAGATGGCCTTGATGCCGAACTTTTCAAGGCAGCTGGAGATCAGTTGGAAAGGAGCATGCACCAGCTGATCTGCATGATATGGTCGGAAGAAAGCATGCCCGACGAATTGAACCTCAGTATCGTATGCCCGATCCTAAAGAAAGGAGACCCTCACAATTGCGCCAATTGTAAAGGGATAAGCCTCCTTAACGTCGCTTATAAGATCTTGTCTGCTGTAATATGTGAACGTCTGAAACCCCACGTCAACAACTTGATAGGTCCTTATCAATGTGGTTTTAGACCAGAGAAGTACACATTAGACCAAATTTTCACATTACGGCAGATCTTGGAAAAAACTCGAGAGCATAATATCGATATTCACCATCTCTTTATCGATTTCAAGGCCGCGTATGACAGTATCTACAGAGACGAGTTGTACAGAGCCATGTCTAGTTTCGGCATCCCTGCAAAACTCGTACGACTATGCAGGATGACTTTGGAGAATTCACGCTTCTCCGTCAAGGTCGGTAAAGAACTCACCGAGACCTTTGATGTCGAAAAAGGTTTTAGGCAAGGCGATAAACTGTCATGCGATTTCTTCAACATCATACTTGAACAGATTGTAAGAAACTCAAACGTCATCACCAGAGGAACAATCTTTCAAAAGTCTGTACAATTACTCGCCTATGCAGACGATATTAGCGTAATGGGAAGAAAAAAGCGAGTATTGAAACAGAAGCGGCAAAAATGGGTTTGATGGTTAATGAGGGCAAAACGAAGTATATGATGTTATCAAACAAGGACAAAGAACATCGACGAATTGGACAAAACATCACAATAGACAGACATAACTTCGAGATATTACAGGACTTCGTCTACCTAGGACCCGCTATAGACACGGACAACAACATCAGTGCGGAGATCAATCGGAGAATAACTCTTGCCAACCGTTGCTTCTTTGGGTTAAGAAGGCAATTGAGAAACAAAACCCTCAAAATCCAAGGTAACCTTGATAATCCCAATCCTGCTTTGCGGCGCGGGAGCATTCATTTTCATTTTTTTCATTTCATTTTCATTTATTTATTTCGAAAATAGTTACATTAACTGGGATACATTAAGATATAAATCTTATAGAGCATCAATAAATTTTTAACTTGTTTAAGTAAATGACGGAAAAAAAGAAAAGAAATTAATTAAAAACAAAAATCAAAAAATTCGATGTTATTCAAAAAGAAAAGTAGAAGTTACTATATAAATAAAACTAGCAATTATAAGAAAAAATGAGAAGATAAGATTATTTAAAAACAGGTTATTATTGAAGGTGGTGTGATAAGTGCAAAAACAAATTCCTCTTAAAGGCCGCCGGTGCTGCTGTTCGTTGCAGTTCATTTGGGAGCAAGTTCCACAAACGAATTGCATTAACGTAAAATGAACGTTCCGCAATGTTGTGAGAAAAGTTAGGCAAAATTAGCTTTAAACCTCTCTGCGACTGGGCAAAATGCAATGTTTCTCTAAGATAGCCAGGACACAAATTATGGATGATGCTATGGAGCCTCAACAAGGTTCTGAAAGTTAAAAATTCATCTAATTCGATACCAAAAAGAGTGTGCCGTAAATGACACACTAGTGTGTCGGGGTATATTATAAATAAAACGAAGACAATCGTTAAACGCAACATTAAGTTTGCGTTTACACTCACAGTCCAAAACAGAATACACAGAGCAATTAAAAGTAAAGTATGGCAATATCAAAGACCTTATTAGTTTCTTTTTCATGTTAGGTAAAAGCAAAGCAGAGGATATTCTGAGACTTCGTAATCCTGAGTATATTTTCCAAATTGTATCTGATATTGCCTTACAACAATTAAGATTGCCCTTAATCTTATATCCTAGGTAGGTTACATCATCTACATAAGCTATTATTTCAATATCAACGACTACCACAGGGAAATCTAAGGGGTTACACGCATATCTAGTGCATATCATAGCTTCAGACTTAGAAGGATTAAGTTTCATGCTGTTTTCAACAGCCCAACAATGAAGATTACTTAAATCATCATTAAGTCTAGCTATGCAGTCCTCCATCAATCCAATAGGGCGAAAAATATAAAGAATAACGTCATCAGCATACAAATGAACTTGGCTATTGTAAATTATGTCAGGGAGATCATTTATAAACATCGAAAAGAGCAGAGGCCCCAAAACTGAACCTTGAGGTATTCCCAGGTTGGTAACTAAGGGATTGGAGATACTAGCTTCAGTTTTAATCCTTTGCACTCTATTCGCTAAATAATTATAAAGCATTTTCACTGATGAATTTGAAAAATTAAAATTCTGTTTGAGTTTATTGAGGAGGATAGAGTGGTTAATGCAGTCAAACGCTTTCGAAAAGTCCAGAAGAACAATTACACCAAAATTGTCAGAATCAAGAGCATAACGAATGTCCGATGTCACTTTGATAACTGCGGTTTCACAGCTATGTTTATTGCGAAACCCAGACTGCCATTTCGAAAGGAGGCCACGATCGTTCACATATTTCTGAATTTGGTCATGCATAATTTTTTCAAGTACCTTACAGGGAAACGACAGAATACTAATAGGTCTGTATTCTGCAGGATTGGACGAGTTTGCTTTTTTTGGGACTGGTATAACGTTAGCATTTTTCCATACATTTGGAAAGTATCCACTGTACAAGCAATAGTTAAAAATATGAAGCAGATAACTTTGAACAATTGGAAGTACAATTTTTAAAAACTTTGGCGATATATCATCTGGACCAATAGCATTAGATTTAACTGATTTGACAGCATTCAAAAGCTCACAGTAATCAATGCAAGCAAACGAGAATGAGTTTGCACAATCAGGGGTATACAAAACGGGTTGGGAATTTCCAAGACTTGGGGAAGATGGAATCAGGACTTTAGACATCATTTCAGCACTAAATGGACATTTATTTTTGTTTTTATTTTCTTTCACACCGAGATCTTTAAGATTTCTCCACAGTTCTTTAGAACTAAGCGTAGGATCAAGTTTTCGTAGTAAGTAATTACGCTTAGAGTTACGTATAAGAGAAGTCACTCTGTTCCTCGCATACGTATACTGCCTCTTATTGAACACAGATGGGTTAATCTTGTATCTACGATACGAAAGAACCTCTCCCTTTCCCTTATACATAGCTTAATAGAATTGTTGAACCACGGACAACTTCTCCTCACTACTTCTTTAGTAACTATTGGAACGTAATCATTATATATACGAGAAAGCAAATTGTTAAACAAGGAAACTTTAACATTAATATCCGGTGAAAAATATATTTCATCCCACTCAAAGTGCCTAAAATTTGACCGCAACTCGTCATAGTTAAACCTACGATAAGATCTAAAGCTGAACTTTGGGGGAGTAATAGCTCTGTCAATCGCCAACTGGAAGGAGCAAAAAATAAAATCATGTATGATCTCAGAAGTTGGCCTAACCTGATCATTACCCAAAATTTTATGCTTTGAAGTGGTCAAGAACATATCTAACAGAGAGGGGTTAGTACTAGATTTATAACAAGTCGGCCATCTATTATTTACAACAGATAAGCCAAGTTTATCACAGAAATGAGTGAAAAACCTCAACAAGCTATTGTTAACTAAGAAATTGACATTAAAGTCGCCTCCTATTAAGATATCACTGTATTTGGAACTGAGTATCTGTAATGTCTCTTCTAACTCATCAATATTATCAATTTGAAACATATTTGGCGGGGAGTAAATAGCAACAAGTAAGCATTTATCAACAGTATTCCCAACTTCAACGCAAATAAAGTCTATACTAGTTTTTTTTTATTTATATACTGTAGACGCAGTTAAATGTTCACTTACATAAACACATACTCCACCTCCCACTCTATTTTTTCTATCATTCCTATGAATACTGTAGCCCGGTAACGAGATAAGTGTATCAAAGACATTGGAATTCAGCCAAGATTCAGACACCATAACAACATCCATCGAAGAATCATGAAAAATTTGGTACAACATTGTATACTTCGCTCTAATGCTTTCGGCATTCAAGCAACAAACATTAAGCCCATTAAAGAAACCACACAACACTTTCAGAACGCACCTTACGTTATCAGGATCTATGCAAGCAACCATAGATTTGTAAAGATTTACAAATAAAAGCCAACATCACCAGCCCAACGAGGAATAAATTTGCACCATCACCAAAAAACATTTTAAAAAGGAACATAAGAGTTTGAAAAGACTTGTATACAAAATTCTTAAAATAAAAAGAAATTCATCGAACTGTTTTTCAAAGTTAAGATAAGAACACATTTGTATTTGTATTTTATTTACTTTAAATCGCTTACAAAGTAGAGCATAAATTAAAATAGCATATTGCTCAGATTGAAAAATTCTATTAAATTTAGAGAGAAAAATTACAAACAAAAGTAAGCAATAGGAAAAAAAAAACAATAAAATTAATAAAGATACTCAATCATAACTAGCAGCATCGACCTTATCAAAAGCGGATGAGGAAACCCTTGGTTGTTTCGAAAGAAAAATTCTCCGAATGATCTTTGGTCCCATATGCGGAGACAATGTGTTGAGAAGTAGATACAACTGTATGAGCTGTACCGCTGTATGAGCTGTACCGCGACATGGGCATTACCAGAAGAGTAAGCAAAGCATCGCGAGGTTACGATGGTTGGGCCATGTAGAGCGGATGGACCCAAACTCTCCGGCTCGTCGAGTTTTCGAAAGCACATTGCAGGGAAATCGCGGAAGGGGAAGACCTCCTCTTAGATGGCGCCGGGACACAGATATCGTGGGTAACTACAAAGCCCATGAACTCGCCAGAAAAGGAACCGTTGTTCCGATCTCAACCAGCGGATTGAATACTGGTATACCAATCGCTACATGTAAACTTTTGCTAAAGCAAGAGGCAATGGATAGAACAAAAAATAGGTGCGCAACAATATCACCACGTGTGTTGTAGATCCAAAACGCACAAGATTTGTTATCCACAACTAGATTGCACATTAGCTCCAGGATCAATGTCATCACCGGACATTGTCTGATAGGAAGATACGCCATAAGACTCGGCATTTCCTCTAATGACTTCTGCAAAATTTGCTTAGATGATTAGAAGAAAGACACAAACCAAACCTCCTCTGCTCATGTCCTGCACTCTCTTTAAAAGAAAATGGCATCCAGGAAAATATTTCCTTGATGATCTAACCGATCCGGCGAACACAGATATCCTGCATCTCTTTAGCTTTATCAAAGCTCCAAATGGATTTGTTAAGTGAGATACTCCCTAGCCTAATTCTCATGGTATCACAATGGACCGGTCTAAGTGTGTCAGTTGTTTTCCTAACTTAACCTAACCTAACGTTATCAATATCGACAAGAATATGTTTGTATTCCATAGCGTCTACGTTTTCGTGGTTTGTGAGGAAGCTTTTTATCAAAGGCTGAGGTAGGCTCAGCGGATCCAAGGTCTTCTAAAGAAGCAGCCAAAACTTTAGTTTAATGAAGTTAGTTTTATTTCCGATTTTTAAAATTGTAACTTTCTTATAATATTTTATACAATGGTTTTAAGCTTTAAGAATTTCAGTTCATTTTTAATTCAGGTTTCTATTCGCAGTTGTTATGGGTAGATTCCAAGTAGGCCTCTTCGGATGAGGGGAGTTTCACTTGGGGTTCGGTTGGGTGTGGTCTAGTCCGGTAGTTACGACAAGGTTCTCGTATGGGTCTTCAGGCCAATGGTCTCCTGTCCTGGATTATGGGTGGATTGGTCTTCGGGACACTCGGTGTACTGTTTCCTGTTCTGGGCTTCCAGTTCCTGGGCTCGGATTTGAGGTCACGCTGGGTACTTGGTAAAGATCTGGAATGATACTCGGAAGCGGGAGTTAATGGTTGCTGTGAGATAGCAGGAGCCACTAAATTCACAACGAGATAGCGTTGGACACTAAATTCACAACGAGATAGCGTTGGACACTAAATTCACACCGAGATAGCGGTGGACACTAAATTCACAACGAGATAGCGTTGGACACTAAATTCACACCGAGATAGCGGTGGACACTAAATTCACAACGAGATAGCGTTGGACACTAAATTCACAACGAGATAGCGTTGGACACGAAATTCACACCGAGATAGCGGTGGACACTAAATTCACAACGAGATAGCGTTGGACACCAAATTCACACCGAGATAACGGTGGACACTAAATTCACAACGAGATAGCGTTGGACACTAAATTCACACCGAGATAGCGTTGGACACTAAATTCACACCAAATCAGTATAGTAAATGTATAGAACTAACATAAGATTTTTGTGCTGTTTTCAACAATTTGCCTACAAATTGGGCACGGAATCGGGTTATTATTTTTTATATAGTTATAGTAAGGAAATTTAAATACATTAAACTAAATAGGCGAGTGTATAATGTTTAATGTATTTAGTTTTCCTTCCATTCGCGCGAATTTTTTGCCATTATTATTTTTTCAGTAAGGAAAACTAAATACATTAAACATTATACACTCGCCTATTTAATTAAATGTATTTAGTTTTCCTTACTGAAAAAATAATAATAGCAAAAAATTCGCGCGAATTTTTTGCTATTATTATTTTTTCAGTAAGGAAAACTAAATACATTAAACATTATACACTCGCCTATTTAATTTAATGTATTTAGTTTTCCTTACTGAAAAAATAATAATAGCAAAAAGTTCGCGAGAATTTTTTTCTTTTATTAGCTCACTTTATCTAACGGAAAGACCCGTTTCTAAAAACCAAAAATTTTATACTTTGCCTACCAGATCTGTAATGCAATGACTTTTTCTCCGGTTTCAAGTTGATTTGGCCTTATTTCACTTTCGCAAAGCGAAATAAGGCCAAATTAAAGCATTTGGCCTTATTTCCCTTTGAATGAGTTAATCTGTTTGGCATTATTTCACTTCAGCAAAGTGTAATAATGCCAAACGTTAAAATTTGGCTTTATTTCACTTTTTAAAAGCGACATAAGGCCAAATCCCTCCATTTGGCCTTATTTCACTTGGCCTTATTTCACGGCACCAGCGGTGGACACTAAATTCACAACGAGATAGCGTTGGACACTAAATTCACACCGAGATAGCGGTGGACACTAAATTCACAACGAGATAGCGTTGGACACGAAATTCACACCGAGATAACGGTGGACACTAAATTCACAACGAGATAGCGTTGGACACTAAATTCACACCGAGATAGCGTTGGACACTAAATTCACAACGAGATAGCGTTGGACGCTAAATTCACACCGAGATAGCGGTGGACACTAAATTCACAACGAGATAGCGGTGGACACTAAATTCACAACGAGATAGCGTTGGACACTAAATTCACAACGAGATAGCGTTGGACACTAAATTCACACCGAGATAGCGGTGGACACTAAATTCACAACGAGATAGCGTTGGACACTAAATTCACACCGAGATAACGGTGGACACTAAATTCACAACGAGATAGCGTTGGACACTAAATTCACACCGAGATAGCGTTGGACACTAAATTCACACCGAGATAGCGTTGGACACTAAATTCACAACGAGATAGCGTTGGACGCTAAATTCACACCGAGATAGCGGTGGACACTAAATTCACAACGAGATAGCGTTGGACACTAAATTCACACCGAGAAAGCGGTGGACACTAAATTCACACCGAGATAGCGGTGGACACTAAATTCACAACGAGATAGCGTTGGACACTAAATTCACACCGAGATAGCGGTGGACACTAAATTCACAACGAGATAGCGTTGGACACTAAATTCACACCGAGATAGCGGTGGACACTAAATTCACAACGAGATAGCGTTGGACACTAAATTCACACCGAGATAGCGGTGGACACTAAATTCACAACGAGATAGCGTTGGACACTAAATTCACAACGAGATAGCGTTGGACACGAAATTCACACCGAGATAGCGGTGGACACTAAATTCACAACGAGATAGCGTTGGACACCAAATTCACACCGAGATAACGGTGGACACTAAATTCACAACGAGATAGCGTTGGACACTAAATTCACACCGAGATAGCGTTGGACACTAAATTCACACCGAGATAGCATTGGACACTAAATTCACAACGAGATAGCGTTGGACGCTAAATTCACACCGAGATAGCGGTGGACACTAAATTCACAACGAGATAGCGTTGGACACTAAATTCACACCGAGATAGCGGTGGACACTAAATTCACACCGAGATAGCGGTGGACACTAAATTCACAACGAGATAGCGTTGGACACTAAATTCACACCGAGATAGCGGTGGACACTAAATTCCCAACGAGATAGCGTTGGACACTAAATTCACACCGAGATAGCGGTGGACACTAAATTCACAACGAGAGAGCGTTGGACACTAAATTCACACCGAGATAGCGGTGGACACTAAATTCACAACGAGATAGCGTTGGACACGAAATTCACACCGAGATAGCGGTGGACACTAAATTCACAACGAGATAGCGTTGGACACTAAATTCACACCGAGATAACGGTGGACACTAAATTCACAACGAGATAGCGTTGGACACTAAATTCACACCGAGATAGCGTTGGACACTAAATTCACAACGAGATAGCGTTGGACACTAAATTCACAACGAGATAGCGTTGGACACTAAATTCACACCGAGATAGCGGTGGACACTAAATTCACAACGAGATAGCGTTGGACACTAAATTCACACCGAGATAGCGGTGGACACTAAATTCCCAACGAGATAGCGTTGGACACTAAATTCACACCGAGATAGCGGTGGACACTAAATTCACAACGAGAGAGCGTTGGACACTAAATTCACACCAAGATAGCGGTGGACACTAAATTCACAACGAGATAGCGTTGGACACTAAATTCACACCGAGATAGCGGTGGACACTAAATTCACAACGCGATAGCGTTGGACACTAAATTCACACCGAGATAGCGGTGGACACTATTACACTCACCTGAACCTCTCCTAGATGACCGCTCACTTGCCACGGTCGGCGCAGACTGATTTTTCATCACTTCGGTTAGTTGTCTTATACACCTTTCGGTGACAAGTGTGTGTGAGTTGTTAAAAATGAACGAACTCCAACATGCCAAATTCCATTGAATGCATTGAAACTCAAGTGTCTGTAGTGTTGTTGTGTTGCGGTATGTATTGGCATCGTATGATTAAGTTGTTTTCGTTGTGTCGTATAGTTGATGTGGGGATGAATTTGTAATGGGTCATTACAGGTTGTAAAACAATCTTCCAATTTCTTCCATCGGCATTCTAAAAAATCTTATTTTTTACTTTTGTCAGAAATTCCAGGACCTTTCTTTACTAGTTGCTAAAAACCTGTTGTCTTGAATTCTATTTTGCAGAATGCAGATCCCCACAAGAAGGATTATAAAATAGGGGAGCGGATGGTTACTTGAGTCATTTTCAAATTAAAAAATAAATAGTGAAACACAATATGCGCTGGCCTACAAATGCCAAGAGTTAAAAGCCAACTTCAATCCAACATTTACTTTGCCAAAAAGCGATTAAAGAAGAATTAGGTATATTTGAGATGAAAAAGCGCGATAACAATGGGCCAGCAAATAAAGAGTGTAGATACGTGTTACATAAATTTCCCTAAGTGCCCCTTATGGTGGTAAACGATGTTAATTTTTTTTTTATATTATTATTATTATTAGTAATTCCACAGGTCGTCCACCGTCCCTATCCCCTCAGTGTAGATACAGTCAGAGAACACTTGAGGTGAACCACATTCGGTATTATCATTATGTAAACAAGGAAGAACACGACACGAGACGTTAGCATTTTGGCAGTTCGTAAATATTTACCATAGCCGCAGTCATTCCATAACAGTATCTCAGCTCAAGTGTAAGTCCCGCATCTGCGAGTGTGCGAATACCTCAAACAGGTAAGGCGAGCAAGGTTTGCAATCCGAAGAAAAGAGTAGGTATATAAAATAGGTAAGCCCAACGACACAGCAAACACCGTCTTAAGTCAAAATGCAAACAAGGAATCCAGCACCAAGAAAAAAAAAGTTTTAAAGAAAAAAAAAACATACACAAAGACAGGAACAAAACCAAATGTTTCTGTTTCTTGATGCTGATGCGGTTGGGCTTAGGATGCCAGGAAATTTATTTCGTTCGCCAAAATCTTAATTAGCATACCAACAGCAGCGCCCCCCTTTTATTCGCTGGAATCTGGAATTTATACTACGAACGGGAACGGGAAATGGGATGCATTGGCGGAGGTTGTAAGCCTTATTGATTTTAACAATTTTCACAAGCACTTTGCCATCATTGCACAAACTGGTGGTGGTGGAGGTAGAAAACCTGCAATTAGCACCTCTGCCCAAGAACTCGTACGAAAGAGTTGTTTTTTCTTTACTTCTTCGAAC
This sequence comes from Melanostoma mellinum, assembly GCA_914767635.1. NCBI lineage: Eukaryota > Metazoa > Arthropoda > Insecta > Diptera > Syrphidae > Melanostoma > Melanostoma mellinum. The sequence goes on along the minus strand of OU612058.1, from coordinate 76,770,810 downwards.
AACTTGCTGCACTTTTGGCCACGTTTGGTGGATGATGTGCATAGGCCACGGGATGTTGCTGCCTGCTGCTGATATTCCTGGCGGCAGCATGAAGAAGTGATCTTATTTAGCTTTCTAAGAATTTATCATCTGGAAGTCTTACGTTGCCATCACATCGGTCTGCCTTTGGTTTTATTTATTTGTTTTTCTTTTCTTTTTTTTTTCTTTTTTTGAGAATCCTGATTTCCGTATTAAATGGAAGCGGACAAAGACTTATTTGTGCGTTGTTGTTGGTTTTGCTTTTGTCGCTGGTTTTTTCTTGTGGCTTCTTAAGACGAGCTTATGTCATTGACTTTTCTTTGGCTTGTGCAGGAATGACTAATTTTGATGAAATTTTTACATGACGAAAAATACAAGACAAACGATTCGCGTCTTTTTATGTATAGTTGCGGTTGGTGTAATTAGTTTCGAGTGATTTAACAGTGGTGGTCGAGAAGGAGTGATAATGCAGATGCCGGAGGTTCCGAATGGCTAACCATTTATCTGACATCAAATTCTTGGAATTTCAATGAAACAAAGTGCAGGGTAATGGTGTCATGTTTGCAAATAAAATCAGACAGTAAAAGCAGTGTGAAGTTTATTCGGATTAATTGACAAAACATGTCTCTGACAGTTTTTTTACGACCCTTTATCCATTTATAATCAGTTCTGTAAAAAGTTTTTCAAGTCGCAGCTAACAGTTTTTTTGTAGACTTTGATTTGAGAACCTTTATTAAGTTATGGATTATGAGGAAATAGGTTAAACATTGTTGTTTGTTATGAAAAAGTTTACTGAAGCACATTTTAACTTTCCACAAAAAATCCCCTTTTCGCCGGCTAAGTTGAGTGCATGCTTAATTGAATATTCAACCAGTCAAACTTTAAATTCAGGAGAAGATGCTTATATTTATTTTATTTACATTTCAGTTTTTCTTCGATGGCATTTTCAAAAATAATGTCTGAAAATTAAGGTGCCAAAAGAGGCAGGAAATAGTTTTAATTGCTGGAAACTTAACTTACAAGAGTACCTATAGCTTATAAAAAGTTCCAGAATGGATTTTGAAAGTCCTATACAAATACTAAATGCTTGATAACAAATTAAAACGACTAACTCGCACGAACCTGTGATTGTGCGGTGAGTACAAATATCAAGCTTTTGAATACATCAAAAATGTTTTGGTGTTCGTTCTTACACCGAAAGAAAAAACTTTGGTTGATTTAAACATGTTTCATTGTTAATCAACAATTATTCATCTAAATTTGTGAAATTAACCAAGTTTCGTGATGAATTCAAATAAGAACGCATGTTCAAATCAAGTATGCTGCCGTGATCAATTTTTTTTTTCAGGTAAGTATCATAAAAATGTTTAAATTAAGTATGTTCGTAGTTGATTTGAATATGTTCTAATTTTTAACCAACAACGTGATTGTTGATTTCATATTTGATCAACAACAAACGTACTTAACTAACAATTAATTCTGAAATGTACAAAAAATGTACAAAAACCATCACGTTTGTGATTGAAATACCAAATTCACTGTTGAACTATCACCAATATGTTTGATCAACAATGTTCATACTTCTTTAATCAATAAAGAATAGTTAAAGTATCAGTAACATTTTGAATTTCAATATTTTTCATACTTAAGCCCACAGAAAACGTGAAGTCGCATAACGGAACTTCAATTCAATATGATAATTTTCGTGACCATTTTATCTTAAGGGATAATTAATTATTCTTTATTGTTGATCAAGTATGTTCGTGAGAATTCAGCCACGTTTTTGTTTGCTAAACAGTTTTAATGTAAAATTTCTATGATAAATGCCTGAATTGAAGTTTGACCTATACATTTGATAGGTCAAACTTCAATTCAAGCATTTATCATAGAAATTTTACATTAAAACTGTTGAGCAAATAAAAACGTAGCTGAATTCTCACGAACATACTTGATCAACAATGTTCATATTTTACCAACAATTCAGAATTGTTGACGAAACACAAACGTTGTTAAAGTATCATGGACATGTATGATTCTAGTATCACAACCGTTGTTGGTTAACAATGAAATTGAAAATGACGTTGTTGATTTGAGCAATAAAAATTGTAGCATTTAAATAAATAAAATGACAATGCCAGCTTGTTTAATTTAAGTATGTTCCTGCTTGACGCAAAAACAAACAAGTTTCCTGTTTGATTTTACCAAGGTTTTTCTATCGGTAATATAATATGCTGTGTAAAGTTGCCAACTTATTAAAATTAAATACATATATCTAATATAAATAATGTTCAAAAAGTTTTTTGAGAAAATGAAGTAACGTCATTACTTACACGTCATTACTTACTTTAAGATATAGGGATACATAAATGCTGAAAGTAATACCAAAGCCACTGTTTTTTCTCAAATGTATTTGAAATAAAGTATACAACAAAACATACTACACAACACGAGAAAAAGGGAGTAGCTCAATGAAGCCACATGGGACCACTATTATTTGTTATATGACGATGCAAAAATCTCGGTTTTTTACAAAAAAAAATGCTGATCATATTCAATTACAATCTGACATCGATCATTTACTGCAATGTTGCAATAACAACTATATTATTTTTTATTATTTATTATTTTTTATAGTTGTTTTTATTTGATTACATTTATAGTTCATGATTACATAGTTTACAAAAAACAAAAAGCATGGCTTTTCTGCCGTCTGCCTTGTTGACAAAACATAATAAATTTAACTTTGAAATAAGATTATTCATCAAACAATTTAATCATAGTTACTATAACAGTAGAGCAAAATTAATAAATTTTAAATTGAAAACCATCATTAGCGTTCGTTTAAATTACTTAAAAACTTTCATTAATAATTTGATTTCAATTTGATTTGAAGCAATAACAACTATCTCACACTGTACTCTAAGAAATACAAGAACTAAGAATGCATGGTGTACTATTCGGGAAGACTCTGACTGGTGCCAACTTCGCGGGGCCTAAATGTTGCAACTTATAGTACTCGTCAATTGTGCTTCACGTGGTATCCACTGGGCTAGTGGCTAGTGGACGCACTAGTAAGTGCGAGTGTTGACGAAGGAATGCGGAACAAAAGAATTGTGATCAACACTATAGTTACTCTGCGAACAATGACTGACTGCACGAATCTCAGTGGTTTACTAGAGCTTTTGCGTAAATGTCCCAGCGGATGAATTCGAATGACAGAATCAAAGGTGAACTTCAGCAGTCAAAAAAAGCAGAAACCCCTGAAGGAGCTACTCCAACATATTTGGCTTACAGGTCTTTCAGGGTCTTTCAATATTAGGACAGGGTATTGAAGTAGAGATGGTGGCGGATGAGCTCCTGGTGAGCCAACGGCAGCATTCACACCCCTGCAGCAGGGTACTGACACTGGATATTCCAGCCCTTTATGTCCGAAGGGATCCCAAAAGAACCTGGCTCTCCAGGTTGGGGATTGTGCGTGGGGTTAACTACTCAACCACGTAAAAAAGATCAAATTCCAAAACAACAAACAGCCTCAGATATCGATAATGATTTCAAAGTTGTCGACCCAAGATAACGAAAAGAGGACAACGACCTCCGGATCTGCACGTGGAACGTAAGATCTCTTACCGGACTACGTGCAGCTGGAGAATTAGCGGACGCCCTGGACTGCTGCAAAGCAGACATAACCGCCATCCAAGAAGTGCGATGGAGTGGACCGGGCGTAAAGAAGATGAAAAACTGTGACATCTACTACTATGGCGACTGTTACAGACAACAGAAACAGTGTTTATGTGGGTGCGGATTTGTCGTTAGAGGCAGACTTAGGGATAAGGTGATTAGCCAAAATCCAGTTAATGAGCGTATAATAACCACCCGTATCAGGGCTAACTTCACCAACATTAGCCTCATATGCGCCCATGGCCCCACAGAAGGGAAAGGCGACAATTTCAAAGACTGTTTCTGCGAGCTCCTCGAAGAAACATATGAGCAACGTTAAAATCGTTCTTGCCGATTTTAACGCAAAACTAGGGAAGGAGGTCATCTTTGGAAACACAATCGGTAAGCATAACCTCCACGATAAAACCTCCGAAAACGGACTTAGGTTAATCGATTTTGCTACTTTCTTGTTGTAAGTAGTACATCTCAAAATTCATCAAGGTACATGGCGATCCCCCGATCAATCAACCAAATTGACCATGTTGCGATCGACGCAAGGCACTCTTCCAGTGTGTTAGATGTCCGAACTTTCCGAGGGGCCAACTTTGACTCGGACCACTACCTTGTTGTAGCCAAGGTACAAATGAGAATATCTTGTTCACGACCAGCACGAACTGACGCTGTGAAGAGATATGGCATCGGAAAGCTACAATCGCAAGAGATATTGGCAATCTCTTGCGATTGTAGCTTTTCCAATCGAGTGTCCCTTCAAATATCCTTGAATCCTCTGCCGCCAGCATTAAACATTGAAGACCAGTAGCAGCAATGCCAAGAAGCCATCGGAACTGCTGCCTCTGAGGTTCTGGGATTCACTCGGCCACCAAAACGAAACCCATGGTTCGATGAATAATGCTGGCTGGCAAATGCAGCCAAACAAAAAGCACGACAAATGCTGATGCAACAACGAACAAGGGCTGCTTACGATCAGTATAACGAGATTTACAAGGAGAGAAGAAGGGAAGAACACCAACTTCTCAAAAAGAAAAAGAAGCAGCATGAGAAAAGCGCTCGTTTGAGGAAATTGAGAGGTGCCATGACAGGAAAGGTAAAAAGATCCTACCAGAGTGGCAAACCTCGAACTCAAGCCTGCAAAGACCTGCAAGGAAACATAGTTGTAGAGTCACAGTCACTACTTAGGATCTGAAAAGATCACTTCTGCAGACTGCTTAACGGCGATGAAGACACAAGTTCCGCTGTCAGGCAGATTGCCCCATTCAGCTTGGACGATGATCAAGAATCAAGAAGTCGCGGAAGCGGAAGACCTCGTCTTAGGTGGCGCAATGAAGTGAATGAAGACTTCAACCGACTTAGAGTACAAAACTGAAGAGATCTCGCCCAAAATTGAAGTCTTTACACAAGGATGTTGGTTGAGGCCCAGGTTCACCTCGAACTGTAATGCCCACCTAAGTAAGTAAGTATATGAGTGGGAGAAAACTGATCATAATACTACCCAAAAATTTCAAAACTCAATGAACAACAGAGTTAAAAAAATAAGGCTACAACACGCTACTAAATAAAACTAGAATCTACAAACATTCCATTGTTCTTACTTTGTGTGAATATCTTTTCACTTAACTTTCCGCTAAATGACCCGGGTATCCATGGCTGCGTGCATGTGAAAATTAATGCTAATCGTGATCATGAAATCTCATGGATCTCGAACTTTCTGAAATTAAGGCTGTTCCTTCAGCGTTCAGCATACGAAGTTGATACCCCGGTAACCGTCATTGACCGAGCGGTAAAAATATGAAGCTGTATCTAACTAAAGTTAATATTTAATAACAAAAGTAAAAATATGCTATGTTTTTTGTTATTTTCGTCAAGAGTTGAAATAAATGGAAATTTTCAAAAAGGAAATTTTTTTTTTCTTTTGCAAAAAGTAGGTGTGTTTTTTTCACAAGAATGTCATGTACATATCATGATATTCAAAAAAACGCTTTGTTTTTTTTTATCTGTGGGTTCGTGTTCTTGATCAGTTCTCAAGCCGATAAAAGTCAACATATGAATGTTTTTTGCCAAATTCGCACAAAAACGCAAGAAATGTTTGTTTAAAGCCCAAAGCGATTGTATAAAGTGGAAAATAAAAATATTCCGTTGTGAAATTAATGCACGTTAACAATTTTTTTGTCCGTTTTTTGTTAGTTTAGAAATGTCAAAAATATGTCCGTTCGCAAAGGTAACAAGGAATTTCTCTTGTGTGTTTTTGACTCTGTTTACATGCGGGGGCTGAAATCATATGAGATTGTGATTTGTATGTGAGTTGTAAAAAATATTTTGTTACTTGTTTCAAGTTGATTACCTTAACGCTAAAATCTTAACTCTTTTTAATAAACATGTTCCTAAAAAAACAATAAAAATACAAAGAACTAGGCAGGAGTGGTTCACAAATGAAGTAGTTGATCTCATCAAAACTAAAAATCTCCTTTACTGTAGGTGGAGAAGATATAGATGTCCAACCATTTATAGTGAGTACAAACGAATTCGAAACAAACTAAGTACCTTGATCAGAAATAATAAAAAGAGTTTTTACGAGAGTAAATTTAAAGATGTCAGTTCTAGTAGTCAGTTTTGGAAAAATGTTCGTCAGATAGGTATTAATTCGAAAAGTAAGGAGATCTGCAATAATGTTAACCTTGATGAATTGAATGCGAAATTTGTACAACCACCCATGACAACGCATTTATCAGATTTACAAAACATACCTGTTCGCAACTGTGACAATTTTTCCTTGTCATGTACTGACAATTTTTCTGTTGGTGAGATAATTCTAAAAATTAAATCAAAAGCCACAGGCTCGGATAAGATTCACCCTGATTTCGTCAAAATAATACTACCTTTCATCTTGCCGTATATTACTTACGTTTTTAATACAATTTTGACAACATCTTCTTATCCTTAATGCTGGAAAATTGCTAAAATCGTACCAATACCAAAAGGTAATAGTAATGAGTTCCGTCCAATTGCTATTCTACCTTTCCTTAGCAAAGCTTTTGAAGTTGTTGTGAGTGAACAAATTAAGACGCATCTTAGGGATAAGAAACTGATTACACCAATGCAGTCAGGTTTTCGCCCAAAACATGACTGCACCACAGCACTACTTAAGGTGTGTGAAGATGTCCGGGAGGGTTTGGATGAGAACATGATGGGTTGTATGGTATTCTTAGATTTCTCTAAGGCGTTTGATAGTGTGGACCACAGTATTTTGTTACATAAGCTTAAAATGCAGTTTGGCTTTGATGATAGAATGTGTAAACTGTTAAGATCATATCTTATCAATAGATGTCAATATGTTGCTAACCAAAACGACTGTTCTGCTCTTCTCCCTCTTCACTCCGGCGTACCACAAGGCTCTATCATTGGACCACTATTGTTTACATGTTTCATAAATGATATTGCTGATTGTTGTTCTATATGTAAACACCACATCTATGCCGATGATTTACAGCTTTACTTGTTGTTTCCAAAATCCCAAATTAGTGATTCCATAGCTGTAATAAACAGTGAACTAGATAAAATGTGTTCCTGGTCAAAACTTAACCGGCTTCAGCTGAATCCGACAAAAACTAAATGCATGATTCTAAAGAGATCACTCAATAATCTTGATGTTCCCGTATTATTTTTAAACAATTCCCCTATTGAACGTGTTCAACACATTAAGAACCTAGGAATTTACTTTAGCCAAGACTTAACTTGGAGGTTTCACATCAACACGATTGTTGGAAAAATTTATGGTACACTTCGGGGTCTCAGTCCAACTAGAAAACATCTTTCCACGGACGTCAAGATTAGGCTAGTTAAGGCTTTTATTTTACCAAAAATTCTTTACGGGTGTGAAATATTTTCAAATATGGATTACGAATCAAAACGTAAGTTAAATACTGCTTACAATGATTGCTCTCGATATATTTTTGATATCAACAGACGCCAACACATCTCAAGTTTCACCAAACAAATTACAGGTTGCTCCCTTTCTGCACTATTTTACTATCGAACCGTTCTCTCTTTACATAAGATAATAATCACTGGTGTTCCAGAATACTTACAAATTAAAATTAAAAAAGCAAGGAACCAACGAGCTTTGCAATTAATTCCTCCACGTCACAAATATTTAACAACGTCACGGCAATTTTTTGTGCATGCTGTTCAACTTTGGAACGGATTACCACTAAACATTAAGCGATCATGTAACACCAACAAATTCATGAAAAGTCTTTTCAAATACTTCGCTGAGAATTTTGAAAAAGCATAAGTTTTATTAGTTTTCCTCAAAAATCTTCTTTCCCTTCTTCTTTTTTCTTCTCTTCTTTCCTTTTCTTATATACTCAATTCTTTGTTATCTTAAGAACTAAAATATACACTAATGTTTGTAAATTAAATTGAAATTCCAATTGTAAAGCATGTACAACTTATTATAAGATTTATCTTTTTTGTACCATGAATTCCCCTTTAATAAATCTAAAATCAAACGAATTAAATTATTAATAATAAAAAAAATGAAAACATTTTTATGGCCTACTTAACATTTACCTTTGGAAAAAATGTCAACATTCACAGAAAAATGTGAACAGACCTTTTTTAATTGCTATAACGTTGTGTTATGTACTTTTATATAAATTTACAAAAATGTAGGTCTTGAAGTCAATAAAATTTTAAAAATCAAAAATTTTCAGCAACTAAATTGCGGAGTGTGAGAGTGGGCATACGATTCTATTCAGCTACACATTTGTGAACAGACCCTTTTGCCACCCATTTTGCTTTTGTTAAAGCTACATGAAAGTCTCTAGACGCACCAATATTAAAATATGAAAAGTCGAAAAACTCATTCGATACGCGACTAAACATAAAAAATCTATCCCCGACCAAATCTTAACCATTCTTTTATCCATAACATCGGTTGTCGGGGATGTTGTTTTTGGTTTGCATGTAAAATGATGTTATGTGTATAACAGTCTTGTGAAAAAACACGCCTAATGTCTCAGTTTCAAAAATTCATATGTGCCAATACTTTCTTTCAAAACAAAAACTGTGTTTTCTAAAAACTCAAGTAACCTAATTAAACTCTGCTTTTAAAATTGTGAAGACAGTTTTATATAATTTCGAACCCCTATTCTGTCCTCGTGTTCCGAATTTCACCTCTAAAGCAATGAATAGAATCTCATATAAAAGTCTAGAGTCTAGACATTAAGAACGTCCTTCACTTCAATAACAATAAAACCAACCTAGCACTGTCAACAAAACCAATGTTAAAGTATTCATTCATTCAGGTGTTATTAAATGAAATTCTTGAAAACAAACAACAAGACGTGAAAGCTAAAAATAATCTTCTGAGGAAAAGATTTGTGCTAGTTAGTTGCAGTAGACTGAAGAATTCCTGGATGTTTAATTTGAGTCTATATAAAGACGAATCAGATTGCACGACAACATAGTAGTGTCAAGGATTTTTTCTTAATTTCATTTGTGTGACTTCATGTTATTCATTTTGTACCGAGATACAGGTCAAGAAAATACCTACCTATGTACCTTTCAGCAAGATGGATACTGCTTTCATGAAGCATGCCCATTACATTTGTAGGTATGAAGGTAATTACTAGCAAAACAAAATGCGTAGACATATTTCTTCAGGGAAAAAGCAATTACTGATCAAATCTCCAACACCTTATTGCTCAAGTTGTGAGTAACGGAGCAAATTGTATGACGACTGAGATATGCCCGTGGCATGTCAAAACGAATATAATATCCTAGCCAGGTGTGTAGCACAGGTTGACGGTTGACAGGTATGTATATGGTATCTAACGTAGCAGCATCACCATCACTACCAAGGATCACCTCTTCGCCGTTTCTATACCTACCCATACCCACCCATTTCCATCATTTCTATCGTTCGTTACTCTGGGCTCTTTTCTCGCAAAGGCGATGGCTCTGTAAAGATATAAAAACATCTTCTATCACCAAGGCAATTACACATCAGGATTCACGAGATGTAAAGTGAAACAAACAGTAGGTATTGAAGAAGGTATGAAATGTAGTGGGGGTTTCATTTTCTGAATCAAACAGTCGACAAAGGAATTTTAAGGAGGAAAATTCAGAAACTAAAGGATGTTGGTAAAAAAGAGAGATCGGAAACGATGATATCAAAGTAAAATTGCTCGGCTAATTAGTGAAAGATGATAATTGCTCCAATTACTATCTAATTTACTTTCTAGAGCACAACGACACTTGACTCCCACGAGACTTCCAGCCATAAGTTTACTATTATTCGACGAAATAGCTGAATAAATTGCAAGGGTAAATGCCTATGGCCCAAAGGACCCACTCCAGGGATGATGCAGTCATAAATTAAAATGTGTGTGTATATATGTAAATAGGTGTACAGAGTGATTATTATCAGTCGTGATTGTGTTTGAGAATCTGGGATAGAAAGAGCATCACTTAAGCCCTGCTACCTGCTAGTGAACTCAAAGAGTGACACTTCGGAAATGACATCAGATTATGTGCAGCAGCCAGCAGAGCATAGTCTCAAATAAGAGGTAGAAGGTGAACTTCGCCTGCAACTTTGTGGAAAAGTTATGTTTTTATGTTTGTTAGAGCAGATTGCAACTCCTGCACAGTAATTTCTTATTTTACTTTATTTTATTAACTCGCTTTCGTTCTTTTGTCTTTCCGGGTGGAATTTTGTAATTGATTTCAGGTTGTTTTGCGATGGAATAAAAATGTGTAAAGAGAAGGAAGAAAAAACGAGAAGAAGGAATGAAATGTGAAAATATTGTCAGTGATGTACTCCAACTCCGTTCGACGTTAGTGTGCAAGTAAAACTAAACAATAAAAATTAATAACATATGGTTAAAGACCACTCTAGTTGTTTTCGCGCTAGGTAGAGGGTTTTGAACTGCCTGTTCCTCCTTTTCTCAAGCACTTTCTCTGTTACTTTTCTCCATTTTCTTGAATCTGTGCCCCTGTTCTGTAACTTACTTACTTACTTAGGTGGGCATTACAGTTCGGGGTGAACCTGGGCCTCAATCAACATCCTTCTATAACGACTTCGATTTCGGGCGAGCTCTCTTCAGTTTCGCACTCCAAGTCGGTTGAGGTCTTCATCCACCTGATTGCACCACCAAAGAAGAGATCTCCCCTTCCGCGATTTCCCTGCAATGTGCTTTCGAACACCCGACGAGCCGGAGCGTTTGGGTCCATCCGCTCTACATGGCCCAACCATCATCGTAGCCCCGCAATGCGTACTCTTCTGGCTATGCCCATGTCGCGGTACAGCTCATACAGCTGGTTGTTGTATCTTCTTCTCCACACATTGTCTTCGCATACGGGACCAAAGATCATTCGGAGAATTTTTCTTTCGAAACGACCAAGAGTTTCCTCATCCGCTTTCGATAAGGTCCATGCTCCCGCGCCATAAAGAAGGACTGGGATGATTAAAGTCTTATACAAGGTTACCTTGGTTTTTCTGGAGAGGGTTTTGTTTCTCAATTGCCTTCTTAACCCAAAGAAGCAACGGTTGGCAAGAGTTATTCTCCGTTTGATCTCCGCACTGATGTTGTTGTCCGTGTCTACAGCGGATCCTAGGTAGACGAAGTCCTGTACTACCTCGAAGTTATATCTGTCTATTGTGACGTTTTGTCCAATTCGTCGATGTTCTGTGTTCTGTTCTGTAACTATCGCCTCGATAAAAGCCGGCGATAAAGGTTGGAAAATGCAACGAGATTCTATGAGTTCAGTAGAATCCCTTTCCCTGTTCTCACTGTTTCTCGATCGATGTTATCAATGCGAAAGTTACAGAACAGGGGCACAGGTAACAGATATTTGGCGCAGTGAGAGCTCTCAACCTTGGTGGCTTATGGCAGCGTCATCTGGCATTTCTACGAACATTTGGAAATCTATAGCAATAGAAAGTTGCAATCAGGTAGTACTATACACTGGTATATAGGTCACAGTGCTCAAATTGGTGTTAGTAGGTGATTAGACCTCCGGCAGAAAAAAAATTGACATACTCTTATGTACCTACCACCTTTAGGTACTTATTTACTTAGGTGGATACTACAACAATTTGGGGTGAACCTCGGTCTCCACCAACGTCTTGCGATAATGACTTTGATTTGGAGCGAGCTCTCTCTAGATTTGCATTTTAAGTCGGTCTATTATAGACATGAAAAACAACATTAGTGCTGAGCTCAAAAGGAGAATAATTCTTGCCAACCACTGCTTTTTTGGGTTAAGTAGACAACTGAGAAGCAAGCCCCTCTCTAGAAAAACCAAGTCTTGTTCGTTCTTGTACTGCTTTACGGTGCAGAAGCAAGGACGTTATGGATAGCTAGCGGATGAGGAAATACTTGGTGTTTTTCCAAAGAAAAATACTGCGAATGATCTTTGGTCCCGTATGCGAAAGCAATGGGGCAGAAAAAGATACAACAGCGAGCTCTGTTTGAGCTGAACCGCGTTCTTCATGTCCGAACGGATGGACGGATCAACGCTCCGGTGAAACCAATCCTGAAGAATTCGTTGTTTTAGGATGCCCAGTTATTGTCGTTTGTACCCGCTGTTTACGAGTTTGCTTATTAGATAATAGGGAAAAGGAATTGGGGAGTCCTCAAGCCCATGATTTTTAAAAGCGTTGGCCCAAATCACGTTCACAAAGGGAGAGCAATGTCCAAGGTACAGTCGAGTTGAAAGTTGATGGATTCGAAGTGATTGCACACTCTGATGACTTCGTAAATTTATATTTAGCACGCAGTAAGCCGTTAGTATCCGTATCTTCTCAGTCAGCCAAGCAGCCCTTAATACAATGGCGCTGTTTCCACGAACTCAGTTACCCTCCGCAGCTTTTTATTACGTCTCGGAGACGCCAGAATAGTTTGACATAAGTCCGGCTGCCGGTCAGCAATGATATCTTACAGTCTGTTGCATAGAGTTTATTCCTCAAAAAGTTCTTACATTCTCATACCTCGTCGAAGAAGTTAGTGTAAACAACAAAATATGGTGAAATTCCCCTCATCAGGTCGTCAGCTGAGCTGTTTTTAGTTACATTGCCATGACAGTATTGATTTTTGGCCCCATCACATCACCCATTCCATTTTATGAAAATGGCTATAAAATCGACGACGACAGCGACAGCTCTAATAGTTACCAACTCGCTTCAATGTATGACATACAACAAGTTGGAACGGCACCAGTTGTTCCAGCTACCAGCAGAAGTTTATAAATTTTCTTTTGCAACAGTGAGTCTGGCATTGGTTGCCAAAGCCACCCCCTTTGAATAACAAAAAAAAAAAAAGAAAACAGAGTATAGAAAAATAAACCCCCGTCTGTCACCCACTTCCGTTGATGTTTACCACAGTGGCATCAGCAGGAGGACACTTCTCTCCTTCTCCGGTTCCTGCTGCCTTGCTACTCCTGATTTTCACTTTCACCAAAAAAAGGGAAAAGGGCAAGAGCCGCAGAACACAGACAGTAAGGCGTGTGCTGTGATCTAGCACCCGCCGTTGGAGGGGCACTTAAAGGCTTAGTGGATTAAATGCTTTTACTATGAATTCCCGAAAATCTGAAGATTCCATTCTATGTTTGTTTCTTTCTATGGGTCGTTGTTATCCTGCAACCGCCTTGTTCTGACTGTGATATGGGTGCAGCAGTTTGGTTATACAAGGGGTGGATTTTTTGTCTGTTCGTTCGTGCAACTCAATGCGAATTAGACAAGTGGGCAAACAAACCGAGTAGAAATTTTGTTTCTGCAATTTTTATCTTCATTATTTTGCTTTAATTTCTTCGTCTTTTGCAGCACGTGGTTTTTCTTTGGTGGTGGTGGCGCTTAGCTCAATCTACATGAATGCGATAAAGGGATCCTTTTTCCTATACTTCCTTCCAATTCTCATAAAATCATGCAATACAGAGCGGATAGAAGTTACGGGGGAGATTTCAATTAAATAACGTTTATGTAGAAATGTTGGATCGTGGTGCGGTGGTGTGGCGGGTTAATATTCAACGGGGAATTGCGGCAGAGTATGATATAAGGGCAATTGGTAAAGTAAATTGGATTTTAACGATATCAGAAAGAAAAGTGTATGTGTTAGAGTAAAGAGGGTCGAAATTGGGAAAATAGCGTTCGAAAAAGACGGTTACTTTTTTTAGGTCATTCAATAGCGGAAAATCCTTAAGTACCCTGTTGCTGACACTTTACTCCTGTAGCCATTACAAGATGTTGGCGAAAGCAAACATTTTATGTCTGTAAATTTTTGGTTTCTCTTTTGTGACCAAGACTTATGTAACTTTTTTTTATTTGAAAACATTTTGCACCAGCTTTATAGCAGGAAAGCTGGAACTATTTTCATAGTTGAGAGTCTGTGAGGAATTTGCGACTAGTTTAATGAACTTCTTATGGTGTTACTTACAAAAACTAGTTAACAGATCTGCTGGTTTTGACAGTTTTTATTTTTAGAAGAATGTGTTGTGTATGTTCATATATGTAAAAGCAATTTATTTGTTTGCTGAGGCCTTGACATTGCGCTCTGGTCCTCATAAAGCACTTTTCAAACAGCCTCAACTCGCTCTAAATGTCAAAAATGTTTGAGCCCTGGGCTAGCATTCAACTCGCTTTAGAGTAACGCTATATTTTACTGAGGTAAATTCAGGTAACGAGTAGAACTCTCTTAATGACATGTATTTTTTTCAAAAGACAGGGATGTGTGGGGGTTTTGTGAGCAAGGTTTTCCATTAGAACGAATCTATTTCTTTTACTTGCTTTTTAGGGAAGGGAAAGCTTCGTTACTCCTGCAATCATAACGAGCTACTTCATCACCAAGTTCTACCACAATACGGCTTCTATTCCAATACGAACTTCAATTTCATGTGGTTAAAATTCACCATACGTAAGCAAGTCATTCGCTATTGTTCCATTTATAGAAGCCCCAATTTAGATATAGTGGAGGGCCGTTAGACATTAAAAAGGCAAAACCTAGAAAACCAGGGCCACTTCATGGATTTTCATGAAATTTTCGGAAATGTGCTTTGAATAGCGTATAGTAAAAAGTTAAGAAAAGATTTCATGTGATCTTAGTTTTAATATAAATTACAAATAATTATTAAAATTTTAGAGTTATCTCTTAGTTATATTCGTATTAAGTTAAATTTTAAAACTAAGACCTATTACAAACTTGACCTTTGGTCTCAAAGGACAGCACTTGAACTAATCTGTGCCCTAAATGCTGTTTCAAATCAAACGAGTTGATGAAACCGAAAAAATCTGGTTTTTTGCCAAATAAATACTCGTGAATTTTTCTACGTGTGTTCAGACAAACATACAGGGTGTTCCGTACTTCGTGTAACATCCTTTGGGGTGTGATTCTTGGTCATATTCTAAGCAAAAAAATGTATGACAGTAAAGCTCAATTCTCAACTTTGACATCACTTTTTGACAATTTAAGAAAAGGCTAACTTTGGTGTACCCTGACCTATGTTAAATTCAATATCTCTGTCAATACTAATGATAGAGACCTAATCATAGTTTTAATTTTTTGTAGAAATGACAGCCTTTAAGACTGTATTTAAGTTTAGCTTCCAAAGGTTAAGGGTTGCCAGATTTTCAATTTTAAGTGCTGTTCAAATTTTCTTCCCGAAACAAAGTTTTGACTTTGAGGTCATTTTTTTGCAGAAAATGCCTGATAAACATGGAGTTTCTTTATTTTTAACAGATGAACTAAACAATAATAAAAAAAAACTTAGTAATAAGTGCACTCTAAAACCCATAGATTTTATGATATTTAAAAAAATACAAAATGGGGAAAATTAAAAAAAAAAAAAAAAGATTTTTAAATTTGAGGTTTGTTTGAATAAATCAATAATATGGGCACTTTTAGTAGTTTTTTATGTATTTAATACAAATACAATTAAAACAAGTGCTCAAAGCGCCTACGCAGACATTTTTTTCTTATATGAGTTTTACAATGGAAATTCAAGAAGAGCACAACGAATATACCAGGAACTTTATCCTTACTGAACATCTGGCAACCCTTAGCCTATAGAAATCTTATTTAAATACAGTTTCAGAGATTACAAGACTACAAGTAAGACAAGAGTAATCGAGAGCAAACACCTACAATGAAATTCAAAAAAGGGCTCTGGCATGCATTCAAACCGAAATAGGGCACTTTGAGCACTTGTTATAACTGTATTTGTATAAAATACATAAAAAAAACTACTAAAAGTGCCCATATTATTGTTTTATTCAAACAAACCTCAAATTTAAAAATCTTTTTTTTTTTTTTTTAATTTTACCCATTTTGTATTCTTTTAAATATCATAAAATCTATGGGTTTTAGAGTGCACTTATTACTAAGTTTTTTTTTTGTTATTGTTTAGTTCATCTGTTAAAAATAAAGAAACTCCATGTTTATCAGGCATTTTCTGCAAAAAAATGACCTCAAAGTCAAAACTTTGTTTCGGGAAGAAAATTTGAACAGCACTTAAAATTGAAAATCTGGCAACCCTTAACCTTTGGAAGCTAAACTTAAATACAGTCTTAAAGGCTGTCATTTCTACAAAAAATTAAAACTATGATTAGGTCTCTATCATTAGTATTGACAGAGATATTGAATTTAACATAGGTCAGGGTACACCAAAGTTAGCCTTTTCTTAAATTGTCAAAAAGTGATGTCAAAGTTGAGAATTGAGCTTTACTGTAATACATTTTTTTTCTTAGAATACGACCAAGAATCACACCCCAAAGGATGTTACACGAAGTACGGAACACCCTGTATATCAATAAGGGATGCCATAATTCTTATTCAAAAGAAAGAACACTTCATTAGCATGCTCTCCACCTAAATAAAAAAAACTTCGAGACGAAAATTTAACTGATTTAGATCTCTTTGATTGGTTGAAAATTGTAAATTTGGCAAGGAACCACATTTTTTTTTCGGTTTCATCAACTCGTTTGACCGGAAACAAAATAAAATTTTTTATTAAGGAACAAAGCATTAGCTTTCAAAAACACAAAAGTATGATAAAGGAAGTTGATTTTTAATAATTAATAAATAATTAATTGAGTAAATTTCATATAAAATTGTCCCTTGCGCCTACACGGAGGTATAAAGACCTGAACAAAAATATCCATCCTGAGCCTTTGAAAAACCGTATCTTAAACACCCTACTTAAACAAAAAAAAACTCTAAAAATTAATAATTAATTATAAAAATATTTAAAAAATTTAGAGCGGTGAAATTTTTTTTTTAACTCATCTTTACGCCATTCAAAACATATTTGCGAAAATTGCGAAAGCTTACGGCCCTCCACTAATAGCAATTTAACCTCTCACGAGTTTGATGAGCTATCTGAGTCCATAATGAAAATTGTCTCCCTTTATCCCCACACTAAAATCGCAATTGCGGGCGATTTCAATGTATACAATTCTGGTTGGACATTCTGGCCAGACAACACCCGAAGGAAAATGTGTTGAGATCTCCGCTGAGTTTAACGAATTTACTCAACTTGTTGATGGGCCTACTCGGGTTCCTGATATTGAAGGCCATGCTTCACTTCATGATCACTTCTCATCCCGAAAAATACAGGGTTGTAGTATCATCTCCTCTAGGCAAATCGGACCATTGTGTCATATCGGGAGATTTTTCGTTTTCCGTCACGGTAAAAAAAGATAAAGTCCCTAAAGAACTGTGTGAAAGCCAATTAAGACGGCTTGAATAATTTCTTTCGAAATTTTAATTGGTCATTGTGCTTTCTCGACGGAAACGTTGACGTATCAGCTGATATGATATCTAACGTAAATCTCAACGGTAAGAGAAATTTTGTTCCTCACAGAACAAAAAGTATCATCCCCAAAGAGAATTCGTGGTTCGATTTAAGCAGTAAAGAGGCGATTAGGGATAGAGAAAGTAGTTTTCGAAAATTTAAAGACAACCCTACTGTAGAAAACCGAAATTTGTTCAAACGGGCCAGAAATATCTGTAATGCTCATATAAAAAAGGCCAAGTTTTTGGATGACCAAAAAGTAAGGCAAAAAATACTGATGTATCCAAAAGGAAGCAAAAATTTTTGGGTTTTTGTTAAGAACGTTAAGAACTCGACCACGTCATCGGTCCCAACGCTCGTCTTTGTCTTCTTCGTTGGATTAGAAATTACCTTTCCGACCGTTCAATACAAGTTGTGTTGGATGGCTTCAAGTCTGATACCCACTTCATAAATGCTGGTGTGCCCCAGGGCTCCGTTTTGTCTCCGACTCTCTTCCTCATTTTCATTAATGATCTCTTGTCTGCAACTTCTAATACGCTTAACTGTTTTGCTGACGACTCGACCCTCAGCTTTTCATATTCGTTTCCAAATGCACGTCCTTGCTCTTCGGATGTGGAACCGGAACGGTTGCGTATGATAAGCTCATTGAATTCAGACTTTGACAGCATTGTTTCATGGGGTCTTATGAACCGAGTAGAATTCAATGCTTCGAAAACTCAATGCTGTCTCTTGTCGTTAAAGCTTAACATTCCCCCATTGCCATTATCCATGAATGGTACCTGCATCCAAAAAACCGAAAAGCTGTCTGTTCTTGGTATGTGTGTAAACGATGAACTTCATGGGAATGGCCATATATTTGAAGTCACCAAAAACGCTGTTCAATGCTTAGGTATCTTGAGACGATGCAGGAAGTTCTTCACCTCTTCTGATCTGGCTACAATTTATAAGGCCTTCATCCGCCCAAAGCTGGAGTATAACTCAAATATCTGGTCAGGTGTTCCTCAAACATCTTTGCACCTACTTGATATGGTAGAAAATAGAGCGTTAAAATTGATAGGTGATAGTTCAATCGCAGAATCGATTGATTCTCTTGAACATCGTCGAAACGTTGTCTGTATCACTCTCTTTTATCGCTTTTTCACAAACAGTGCTTTAGTGAGGTAGCCAGCTGCATTCCTCCCCAGAAACAATTTAGCCGCAACACCCGCCTTGCTATAGGAATGCTCATCAGTTTTACCTTGAACCCAACTTCGGGCGTACAGTATAGAGTATAGAGATTCATATTTTAGTCGCACCACCCGATGTGGAATGCTCTACCTGACTCTGCTTTTCCCTACATTACATTCGCAAAAGTTCAAAAGCAACGTGCATCGGTGTCTCCTTTGAAATCTTCTTCTATTTTCCTAAATGCTCGCACTGTGTTCTGTAACATTATAAAGGTATTCATAACCCCTTGATGTGTGCGCTAATTATAAGAAAAATATATCCTAGACCTTACGCCTATTGCGTTAAAAAATTTGCGTATAATTCTTTTGCGTTTTTTCTCATTTGAGCGACTGTTATTTTTTAAGATGGTTGCCCCATTATTGGAGTTATTTTGTCGTTAGTTTTCCACACTAAAGATAATATGTTGGAAAATGTTATTCCAAAACACAATTATTTTTTATTACTTAATATTTAAAATTACTGGGAATACAGCAAGAAAAGTGGGTTGTTGTAAACACTGCAGCCCGTCACTGGGTCACTGAAAGCGAAAAGGAAAGGAAGTTGGTGCTGAATATAAGCAATCTCGAAATCCCTAGCAACTTTCCGGTGATAATCCCGAGTTTGAAATCATTCAATCTCGGAATTTTCAGAATTTATCATTTGAGTTAATTATATTTTTGATCTTTTCAAAATAGTGAGCTTATTGCATTTTATGAATTAACTATTTGACCCACCCAGCGTAGCTCGGGCCTAACGGTGATTGAATTGTAAAAATTAAATAAAGCAGCTTCCAACTCCACTCTAACGGTGGAAGTACTTTTGGAATAGGTCCACAGCTTTCAAGGTTCACGGTTATGTTCCCGTTCCCGAGGGTATATAGAAAAGATATAATAGCCTAAATGTCATTTCTCAGCTTATAACGGGTGATTTTTTAAGAGGTTTAGAACTTTTTTTTTTTAAAAACACAAAAAATTCGAAAAAATGAATGAAATATTTATTTGAATCGATAGTTTGAACCTTGCAATTTAATGTTAACCGCGGCTGCGTCTCAGGTAGCCCATCCGCTGAGTCCAATTTTGGCATACTCTTTCACACATATCGGCCGGTATCTCACGAATGAATGCATGGATGTTGGCTTCCAGTGCGTCAATCGAAGCGGGCTTGTCCCTATAGACATTAGCCTTGACATACCCCCACAAAAAAAAGTCTAACCCAATGTCCTAATTGGCAGCCATCGCGCGACCGAACAACGAGCGACGGGCGCCGCATCGGACGATCAAAATATCAAACTACAATAACCCTATTGTGTGTCCTTATTAACACAGGAAAGCGATCGCGCGATGGGGTAGCACGGTCGCAAATGTTTGTTTCATGATCGTTCAAGCTTTATCATTAAAGCTTTTCATATTCAAAGTGTATGCTCATGCAACCGCAGCTACGAAAAGTAGTCTGGTTGCTTCAAATCAACCAATTTGATTTTCGTCGCGTTGCTCTTAGCAAATAGCAAGGGAAAATGGAATTCGAAGACAATTTAACTAGTGAAATTTATGTGAATCCCATTTTATGTATGTAATGTGTATTGGTAAAAATATCTTGTTGGCTTCGCAGCTCTGTCCTCTGTGTACAAGAGGTGGAACTTGCCAAATCTCATCCGGCTTTTATACAAATATTTGATTTGACGTTTTTTTTTTTTTTTATATATAATTGGTAGCGTGTTCTTATGAGCATTTTGCGACTGGTATTAGCACACTCATTTGCACTACAAACAAGCAACGCGACCGACCAAAGTTAATCGGTCAATCGCGCGATGCAACTCCAATTAGGACATAGCCTAATGGTGTCAAATCACACGATCTAGGCGGCCAATTGACCGGCCCGAAACGTGAAATTAACTGTTCACGAGAATGCCGACCATAAAATGGAAGCAGCGCGCGATGAACATTTCGAACCGAGCACGAATTTTGATAGTAAAATTCAATAATTTGCAAGCGTTGTTCATTTGTAAGACGATCCATGGTTAAATTGCAAACCAAACTGAAGCTGTTTGACAGTGACACAAGGTACTAAACACACGTCAGCTGTCAAAACCAGTGTTGCCAAAACCAAACCAGCTAAAAAATCACCCGTTATTTTAGTTCCAAAATCCATTCCGTATAGTTTTGGAGCCACTTCAATGCAAACACTAAGTTCTCGTTTACCTTCCCGTTCTCGTGGGAATATGAAAATGAATAGCATTGTTAGGACAAAAAAAAAAACAGTTTCTAAGTTCCCTTTTATGTTCGTTCGAATAGAGGGATGAAATCATGAAATATACATGTAAACCCTTCTGAATCATTCTATTTTTCAAAAATAGACCGCATCTAAATCCGTTGAGTTGTTTAAAAAGATCTAAGCATACCGGAACCGGACACCGGAAATTGACTTTGTTTTATACTATATACTAGCTGACCCGTTCAGTGATCATAAAATGGAATCAAATGAATTTTTGCAGACTTGCTTGGAAGTGGCTAAGACACATTTTGACAATTTTGGTTGAAAAAGAATCATTGAATGAAAAGTTATTGACAATTTCCGGACTTGCAGGGTTTATTGCCATAGATCAAATTTTTTTAAATAACGATAATATCAACGTACCTAATATTAATGTGAACAAGTTTTTTAATCAATTCAAGGGCTTCTTCACTCAAAGGGAAATGTTTCTTCTTTGGTTCAGGCCTTAATTGAGTTACATATGGATCGGATGATATCAAAATCATTAAATCATATGCAATATATCCTCATCCATCGATAACTGGTAGAACTTCCTTGAGTAAAGAGTCATATAGTACACATAGTAGGTACTTGTTGTAGTACTAGCACCCGTGCATGCAGTGATAAAATTCCAAGAACAAAAGTTTCATCATTCAGGATCTTAGATTGCAATTTGGATAAGTCATTCATCTCTAAAGGCTTAACTCCGACACAAATAATGCAATTGCTTGCAGAACTAGAATTTGTCACAGCTTGAGCTACTTTTCCATACATCTTTTTTACTGCTGATTACACACACGTCGAACAAATTTTACGACAAACACACAAAATAGTTTCCACTTTTTTGCACATGCAAACTTCTATATAAATTAAGTTTGTCATACGTGGGTAATTATCATAGACAGTATGCTCTTGACCGCCAGTAATCAAAATCATAAGAAATACCGTTAAGTGTATGCTTTGTCATTTGTAAATGAGCGCAAGATAATTGGTCTACGTGAGCCACTATGCAATAGAATTAATAGAATTGGTCTACTACACATCATCGTTCGATTAAATAATCCTAACTAGTTCTAACTTTATACATGTGAAAGTAGCTCTGTCTGTCCGGCTTTCTATGTTACCGTCTCCCGCCCAAAACTACTAGACCGATTTAAATGAATCTTTGTACAGAGATAATCTAGAACCTGACTAAGGACATAGGCTATACCTATATTTTATTCCAATATTCTCACGGGAACGGGAACGCAGATGGGAACCTAGAAACTACTGAGCCAAATTCAAAAATTCTTCCACCGTTAGAATGATACACTATCCTCGAGAAACATAAACTTTAACTATTTATTCTTATGGAAGCGTTCACCACATTCCCATGTTAATTCTGTCTGTCTATTGTTCTTTGTAACCATCAACCGCCCAAACTATTGAACCCATTTTATTGGAATTTTGGTATGGCTATAAATGTTCTATCCAAATGTTGCCAATGTCCAACTCTTCAATTTTTAAAAATGGTGATGAAATATGGTTTAGATTGCTCAGGGACAATGAAGCATTCTTACAGTGAATGAATTTTTGGAATCGGTTCAGTACTTTCCAGTTTCCTGGTTATTTCGCCATTCCCTTTTCCGTTCCCGAAAGAATATGGGAGGGAAATCTATTCTTTAATACTAAGGAGCAATGAAGCACTCTAACATTGAAAAATTTTTGGGAATTGGTCCAATATTTTCCAAGTTCCCTCTAATGTTGTTGTTCCCGTATCGTTGCTGAAGCTCTTGACACTTGTTGAGTACACCAAAGTGTCAGCATCTACACCGTTCAACATGGAGACCACCACGTCGTTTAACAATACGCTTATTGCGTCTGAGCTAAAATTAAAATTTTCTTCGAGTCTTTCTTACTTTATTCATTTCTTCTTGTCTACATGATAATCAAAGAACTTCCACTTCATTTGCATTCGAACCCAATATCCCTTCCAGATACTTATCTCTACCGAATGCCTAGAAAACGCTGTCTAGGTCAAAGTGTATAGTATCACTTTAAATCAATTCCTTTTGTTTTGCGAATATATTGTAAAAGTAACACTTTAAACTAAAAAAATTTAAATCTCTATTCTTGCCAGTCGAAAATCAAAAGAGTTCTTAAAAACAAACAATCCAATAATCTTACTATTTGTTATTTAATTAGCTGAGCCGCCCGGCGTTGTTCGGGTCTGTACTTTGAATGCTTCCATTCTCATTCCTGTTTCTATTCCCGTGGGATTATAGGGATGAAATCTTCGCTAAGTTACTGAGGAATTGTGTGGCATCCCAGTGCCGAAAGAATTTTTGAAATCTGTTCAGTAATTTCTAAAATTTCATTTCCAGCCCCGTTCCTGAGAGAATCTTCTGTTCACGTAGAAATATGTGAATGAAATATAAGTCTATTTCACTGAAGGATAATGTAACATCCTAGAGTTGAAAGAATTTTTGGAATCTGTCAAGTGACTTAAAGGTTCCCGTTCTCGTTCCTGTTTCTTTCCCGTGGGATTAAAGGGATAAAATAAAAGCTTTTAAACCTTCCCTAGACCTACACAAACATTTCAAGATCAAGATAAGATAAATTCGTTCAGCCGTTTTCTAACGAACATCAACTACAACTGCAGCGCCATCTGCCGGGCTGATTTGTGAATCTAAACCATCCAGGGCGCCACTCAAGCGCATACAGAAAAATTCATTAAAATCGGTCAAGCCGTTTAGGAAGAGTTCAATGACATACACACGTATAGCAGAATTATATGTATATACTCGTATAAAGATAAAAAACATATACTTTTGTCAAAAATAAAACCCTGGTGGTAATCTTTCCAACGTTTACTCTCTATGAAATCGCATCTTTTGCAACACGACCAAAGTCAAAATCGTAATAGTGTTTTTTAAATCCAATTCAATGAAACAAATTTGTACAGTGCATTCAAGATCGGATTAGAACGCATATGGATGGCGGCGTACCCCACAGGCGGATCACTAGTGTGAAGCAGAAAAGTGGGAGAGTTGTGATCGCTTCAAGATCACTACTCGTAACGCCGGAAATGGAAAAGAAGAAGAAAAATTAGTTGAATGTTGCAGCTTTCCAAAAATAGTAGTCACTAGACGTAGCTAAATGTAACCAAAACTGTAGCTCTAGAGAAAGAACATTAAAATATTTATTCGAGTGCACTCATCCAACAAAATGACGAAAGAATTTTTTTTTTATTTACTTTTTTTTGAAAGCTTAATAGCATATATTAATAAAAAAAATTAATTTTCACAGACAGTCACTAAAATGCTACACTTCATCAAAAAGAAGTTAATGCATGAAATTACATACGTACAAAACCTAAGGATAGGGGAACTTAAGAGCACTGTGTCTAGTATATTCCTTGATATACATAATGTCCCAAATTTTGGGAAAACATACAACGGTTATATTTTTATATTTTTTTTGAAATCGGTCAAGCACTTTCCAAGTTCCCGTTTATGTTTCATTCCCGTGGGAATATGCGGATGAAATATATTCTTTGTTACTCAGGGTCAATTAACCGTTTCCGTGGGAATATGGGTTTGAAACATAGTCTATATTATTTATGGATAAAGATAATAATAATAGCGCAAGAGATTTGAAAATGGTCTAGTGCTTTTTGATAAAAATTTTAACAGTCGGTCCACAGCTTTCAAGATTCCCGGTTATGTTCCCGTTCCCGAGGGAATATGGGAAGAAAGAATAGCGTAACTAATTTTTCAGCTTTTACACAATTTTTGTTCCAAATTTCATTCAAATCAGCTTAGTAGTTTTGAAGCCTTTACAATGCAAACACTAAGAGTCATTTGGGGTAAAAGTCCTTGGCTGTGTAAAAAATAATCGAAAACGAAAAATAAGGAAATCAGAAGCTTGCCAGACATCAACAAGAAAAGTCCTCCGTTACTGAGTGTGTGCGCAGCTGCAATAAAAAGAAATGGGAGTAGGAAAAAAAAACGTCGCAAGCCAAAAACAAAAAGCTCTGGCAGAAAAGTTTGTGGCGCCGCGCCGGCCGGCGACCCAGAGCTAAGCCTAGTCCAATTGCTTTCAACTATGATGACATTTGTTCTTCCTCAAAAAAAGTCTATCTCTTGGACCTCCAGTTATTGCAACAGCTTCCATTGTGGTCGAGGAAATTTCTGATCCGGAAGTTGACTTAAATGCAGTTCCACAATTTTCTAACAGTGTGGAACCCTTACCTGTTATTCCAGCTCGCAAAGGTGTTAGGAGTAACTTAATAGTAGGTACTAATACGAAAGAAAATGAACCAGTTGTACTTGAAGTAGTGTCAAAACTTAAATGGGTTCACTTAGGATCATTCAAGCCATTTACCACTTGCGATCACATTCTCAGCTATGTTGAATCTGTATTCAAAATTGAAAAAAATCAATTGAGTTGCTTTAAGCCTACGAAGTTGGGACAGGATGACACTTTGCTGAAATATGTAAATTTTAAGCTTGGTGTTCCAGAAGAATTGCTCAATATGTTGTTAGTGCAGTCAATGAAGCGAAAAATAGGGCCTTACCTCCGAATTTTTTTACTGTGAACCGATTTGCATGAAATTTTGGAATTAGGCTCATCTTACCCTTAACTTCAAAAGTGAAAATGATTTGAACACCGCCACCACCCTGGGGGTGGTTGCCAACGCTTTTCGGGGGCGCATTTATTTTTTAAAAATTACTTTGGATATCGATAAAAAACCTAATTTTAAGCAAAAAATCAAATATAAAGTTTTTTATTAAGTCCAATACTTTTCGAGTTATTGGCAATTGAAAATTCGCAATTCAATGCCATTTAGCGGCGAGCAGATGCAATTTGTGCATTCTAATACAAGAAGATGTTTAATGATGATGGACTTAATAAAAAACTTTATATTTGATTTTTTGCTTAAAATTAAGCCTTTTATCGATATCCGAGGTTATTTTGAAAAAAAAAAATTCGCCCCCGAAAAGGGGGTGGCACCCACCCACAGGGTGGTGGCGGTGTTCAAATCATTTTCACTTTTGAAGTTAAGGGTAAGATGAGCCTAATTCCAAAATTTCATACCAATCGGTTCACAGTAAAAAATTCGGACCTAAAATGCTTCATTGAGTGCACTATGTTGGATGGGACGAAATGGCAGAATGGAGTACGTGTTCGTTTGTTTCAATCACAGTCAAAAAACCATCTTCAACCCACTGGGACCCAAGTGCCATAGATAATCGGTCACAAAACCTAGCTTTCGATGCTCACAGCTGTTATCAAACAGCTTACTATCAAAACATGAGTGGAATGAGAACGAAGACTACGGAATTTTTCATTCCCTCATCGGATATCCCTTATGCTATTGTTGCTCTGACTGAAACTTGGTTGTGCGATGGAATATATTCTTCTGAATTTATCGATTCCACATTTGCTGTATACAGACGAGATAGATGTCCTATTCAAACTGGAAAAATCCGAGGAGGTAGTGTTATGTTAGCAGTGCGTTCGATCTTCAACAGCCAACTAATAAAATTGTCAGATGATTCAGGTTTGATTGAGCAGATTTGCGTAAGAATCAATATGTCGTCTTCATGTTTTTACGTATTTGTATCCTACATTCCCCCGGGTTCTGATGTAAGCATTTATAATTCCCACATTTTGAATATCGAATCTGTTGCTTAAAATATTGATAGTAGTGCTTATGTTATTGTACTATGTGATATTAACTTAGGTAATGTAAAATGGGCTTATGAAAGCAAATATATATTGTTCCTTATAATGTTAATGCTGAATGTGAGGTAACTGTTATTGATGCAATGTTAGCCATGAATTTAATGCAAGCCAATCTTGTTAAAAACTCTTTAGGTAGAATCCTTGATTTGGTTTTTGCTAACGAAGATTTAGATGTAATAGTAAGCGAACCTGAATGCGTCTTATCGCATAACGCTATTAACCATAATGCCTTAAGCATTTTGTTTAACTGCACTATTTTTTGTAAGAATGCTGTTCGCAGCTTATCTTTCCATAATTTTGCGAAAGCCGATTATCTGCAAATTAATAATTTCCTAAATACCATAAAATGGAATAATATTTTTAGTTCTTCTAATTTAAATCAAGACTACTCTTCTTTCATGAAAGTACTTGAAGATGTTTTTTTAAGATTCGTGCCGGTAAAAAAGATTTATAATCATAAACACCCGATTTGGTTTCATAAGCGATTAAGAAATTTAAAAACAGCCATCATAAAAGCCTATCGTAGAAGTCTAACGTCTAAGCATTAGTTCTCTTCGTGCCGAATTTTGTCGCCTTAGAAAAGAATATGAGTTTCTAAAAAGATATTCCTACCGCCAATATATATGGTCCCTCGAATCGAAAATCAAAAATAATTCTAAGACATTCTGGAGCGTGATCAATTCTAAGAAAGAATCTTTGGGAATACCTGCTTCCATTAAATATTGTGGAGAAGTTAGTACTCTACTAACTTGTAAGTTATTTTTAATTTTTTTGCGGCTTTTTTCCAATCAAATTATGTTGCTGAACAGCCGATATCGCACGTATTGGAAGAAAGTGAGCCTGTTCTTAACTTAGTCAATTTACAAGTAGAAGAAACTGACATTCTCAATGAACTCTCTGCACTGGAAGATAGCTCTAAATATTCCACCAATATTCTTAAAAAACTGTAAAAATAGCTTGTTAGTGCCGTTAAAATATTTGTTTAATTTTTCATTGAGTGAAGGCGTTTTCCTGGATTGTTGGAAGTATTCTTTCGTGACACCTATTCACCAATCTGGCTCCCGCCAAGAAGTTGAGAATTATAGACCAATTGCAAAACTTCAAATCATTCCAAAAGTTTTTGAAGCAATTGTTAAAGATAAAATTTATGCAATTGTTCGAAATCATATTTCTCCTTCCCAGCACGGCTTTGTGTCAGGTATGTCTACTTCAACAAACCTAGCTATCTACTCAAACTATTGTCTTGGAAGTTTAGAGAATAGGTACCAAGTAGACACCATTTTTACAGATTTTTCAAAAGCTTTTGATCGCGTTCAACATGGAGTACTAGTTCAAAAATTGAATGATTTAGGTTTAGCTTAGCTTGCTAAACTGGATTGAAAGTTATGTAACCAATCGAAAGCAATATGTTAAGATTGGCTCCAGTATATCAGAGGTTATCTCTAACTTTTCAGGCGTTCCCCAGGGAAGTCATTTGGGCCCACTGCTTTTTGTTCTATTTGTAAACGACTTACATACCTCAATATCTGAAACATTCAGAATGTTTATTATATGCAGATGACCTTAAAATCTATAAAGCAATAAAATCTCTATCAAATTGTATTGAACTGCAGAGTGATATTGACAATGTAATAAGATGGTGTGAACACAATTCCTTGTATTTTAATGTTAATAAGTGCTCTGTTTTAACTTGTTCTCGTATTTTGAATTCTGTGTCATTTAACTACACTATGTCATCTGCAACTCTTAGTAGATTATCTTCAAAAAAAGATCTAGGAATTATTTTTGATTCTGAATTTCGTTTTGGCTTACATTATGATCATTTACTTGCCAAAGCTAATGCTATGCTGGGCTTTATATTTCGTAACTCTAAGGATTTCGTAGATCCGTATACAATTCAAAAGTTATATATATATATATCCTTAGTAAGGTCTAAATTAGTATATTGTTCAATAATTTGGAGTCCATATTATAGAAACGCAATAATGCGCATCGAGCGTATCCAGAAAAGGTTAACAAGATTCGCGCTACGAAAGATTTATTCTTATTCCACTATGCCATCATATGAAGCGCGATGTCTTTTAATCGATTTAAAGCCTCTTTATAAAAGAAGCCAATGTAATTTTGCTTTGTTTGCTCGCGACATATTATGCAGCCATATCGATTGTTCTTACTTGCTTTCTTTACTAAACATATATACTCCTGCGCGTTCCCTTCGGCCAAGAGAAAACATCTTCATGTACTTACCTAGTCATGTAACAAGATATGGTCAGAATGAGCCTTTAACTAATGCAATGTATTATTTTAATACATTTATATGCCTTATTGATTTTAATTTAAGTAGAAATACATGCAAGAACTTGATACTCAACTCTGTGTTATGCGAATGATAATTTGTATTATATTTATATATATAAGTAATGTTATTCATTTTTATTATATTTTTTGTTACTTATTGTTATCTATTAGAGTTTAAGACTTGCTAGATAAATAAATAAATAAATAAATAAATATTTTTCTTTTGAGTGTACGGAAAAAGTGGAAGTTGTGGAATAGTTAATGTTGCCTGTTTCTTTCCCTGATCTCGGAGCAAGAGTGCGCAAGTTGACTTGATTTGGTTTTTTAACAAAGTCATACAAAATACTTTCAACAACCTTTACTCTTTTGGCAGTTTTTTGCTCAAAAAATATAGATTAATCAATTGATAAAAACTTTAATTTGATATCTCTTATGACCTTTTGTCAATTTGAGCTAAAAGTGAAAAGTGTACGTACATACCCCTAATGACTCTAGTTCTCGTTTGCGTTCTCTTGGGAATATGAGAATGAATAGCATTGCAACGGCGAAATAATTTTTAAATCGGTCAAGCAATTTCTAAGTTCCCAAATATGTTTCTTTCCGTGTTTGTATACATATTCCCGTAAACGTTTCCGTGCTAATATGGGGATGAACTTTACCTGTAAACCCTTCTCTTGGATTATTTTATCTTTCAAAATCCGTTGAGTAGTTTTAAAGATCTAAGCAAACCGGAACTCGACACCGAAAGGAAAGTTTGTTGAATTGAAAGGAGACTTTGTAATTTTCAAGTTTTAACTTTTTCACTTTACCAGCCTTTATTTGCGTTTTATCACCCCTCCTTTATCGTTGTTTTATCCCTCTTATGCCGGCTGTGCGTTTTTTCTCACTTTGTTAGAAAAAAAAAACAACATAGTCTTACCATTGTATTTATAATCTTTTTTCTATATACAATGGTCTTACTCAATATTTACTATCAACCAATTCCCGGAAATATCTCTTATTATTGAAAAAAATAAAATTTTTTCCAAAACATTTTTTTTTTTTTTTTTTCAGTTTGATCTCCTCTGGTTCCGTCCTTTTTGGCGCTCAGCGCCTCATGTCATTCCTAAATTTATGATTAACCTGAACGTCATGACGAAAAGTAAGAGTCATAAGCTAAGAGAGGCCTAACTGCATCCAAGACATCCTTTGATCACTGATTGTTTCTACACTTCATAAATGATAAAAGGGTATCTGATTGCGATTTAATTCGTTCAGAACATTGAAATGTACCGCATGCAATAATTAAATTGAAAATAACTACATAAATAATGTAATGTAATCAAATCAATTCATTTTGTGTTGGAAAATTCCAAGAGAAGCTTAAATTCTTTTAGCTGTCAAAATCCATTAAAAACGTCTGATTAAAAATGCTCGTCTTTGACTAAATTAACGTGGTTGAATGGACATTCAAAGAAATCTCTTGATTTGTTTATTATTATTTTTTTATGAAAAGAGTTCATTGAACTCAAACGCCGCGCCGGTGGTTAGTTTGATGAATCAAAATATTCCTTTATTTACTGAGAACTTTAAAAGTCAAGCGAAGAGTCTTGAATTTCTGGTAATTCCAATTAACCCCTTTCCATTTCTTAGATGGTGTTAAATGAGGTTTAATCATTATCATTATTCCTGTTTATTGTTGCTTACTCAATGTTGGGCTGTGTGAATCAATGTATATAAGCCTTTCCCACACACATGATGAATGAAAGTTCTACTTAGCACTTCTCTATCAGAGTGAAGAAGCAATATAAGTCATTTGTTCTTTCCCAGAGTTGGTTTTGTAAGAGGCCAAGATGTATGCTAATTTCATTTTATTGAATATATAATTTATCAATAAGTGCAAGCTTTGTTGGCATGGAAGTTATGTGCTGTTGGTGTTAATGGAATATTTGTATAATGCCTGAATTATTAAAAAAAAAGAGAATATTTGCTGTTTTATGCCAACGTATTTGTATTTAACATTAATAAAAAAAACCTTAACACATTTACTCACTAGCTACGTAATACGAACTATAAGGCAATTTTGCAATCGTGCAGAAAAAAGTTTTGAAATAACAATTAAACATGACGTTACGATGATAGAGAACACGAAAAAGTGGGTCCTACAATTCTGCCTGTCTGTCTGTCTGTCTGTCTGTTATGTCCGCATGTCTGTATATGGATCCACAGCCTCAACCGCTTAACCGATTTTCTTCAAAGTCTACAGAGGGATTTCGGAATTGGGTCTCTAGGTTTTGAAATAACGGGATCTGCCATACAACCGATACCATAATACTTATTTTTCTCGAAAAGGGGTGCGACGATTTAAATAAAGAAGAAGAAAAAAGAAAAAATGTAAAAAAAAATTTGGAAAAGTCTAAAAACGGTACCTCCCATAGCACCTACCGTTTTTTCAAAACCGACCTTCTCGTTAATCGCATATACGATGTTGACGAAATTTTGTAGTTTAGAAGTTCTGAATTGTTTAAGATAGATTGCATATCAACATTTGAAAAATTTAGATTTTTGAAATTATTCTAGATTTTTGAAAACTAACTTGATTTTTTTTTTTTTTTTTTGAATATTTTCAAAACGATGTTGCTGACGTATTTCAAATTTTTTGTCAAAATATCTTCTGACAAGATCATAAAACTTGCACACCTAAGATTTAAAAAGCTTTATTTAAAAAAAAAATGAAAAATAAAAAAAGGTTTTAAGAAAAAGGCTCAAACGATTTTAGTTAAATTTTCAACGTTTATAAGTAGGTATCAGTAACTGCAAAAAAGTGGCGTTTTAGATTTTCGCTTGAAACTTTTGGAATATTTGATTTAATTTTTTCAATATTTTGCGTTGTTTAATTAAATTTTTATAATAAAATTGGAGTTGACATCCCAATGTCACGGAAGATAAGTGACTAATAGGGATATACTTTGTTTAAAGATATATACTAGATAGATAGATAGATAGATAACTTCTTTATTAACAAAAAAAAATTTTGATGAACAATATTTCTTTTCTTAAGAATAGATTGCGCCCAGATTATTCAAGTTGAAAACCAATCACTCTTCCACGAAAGGTTTCACCGCATTGCATCGAGAAATTCTCATACTCCCCTTGCCAAAATTTTTCCCGCTTCGCTTTTAGCTTCCTTTTCGTTAGGCTGCAGATTTTTTTTAAGTTCATCACTTATATCTTAAAATTGAACTAAGTAAGAACACATCTTTTACACACACACGAGAATTTCGTACTATTCTATTACTTTATCTTATGCTCAAAAACAATACTTTCGATTGTTTCAAATGATCTTTTAGTTTCTTAAACAAGTTTAGTTTATGATTCAGTCAGTTATTTACTTTTACATTCATAAGAGATCTGTATTTTCATAGACTTATCCATTTGTATAGTTCTTATGACTCACAAATCTGAGCAAGTGTATCTTCATTTGTTTCGTTATATTGAAAAATGTAAAAAAGCGTCAGGGTACCAAATTGGCCTAATGACGCTCTACAAAAGCGACACTGTACCAAACGCTAATGTTCGGCCCAATGTCGCTTTACCAAAGCTTAATTGAGCCAAATTTCTGCATTTGGCATAATGTCGCTTGGCACAATGTCACGGCACCGCTTCTCACTATGTCACTATGACACACAAAATATTTCAAAATCAAAAGTTATTGTCAAATGCGCAGTGCACACTAGGAATATATTAGTTAGATAGGCTTAATCTGATGATGGATGGATGAATGGTCGGATGTAGCTTGTGTGAAGGCTCTTCAGACTTGTCGACCGACCTCAATCTAAAACAAAACCCTAAAAAATATTTGAAAACCATCCCAAAAGTCGGACAAGAGCAAAGTATGACCAGTAAATTACACAGTAAGAGCTGTCCTAAAAATTGAGTTCAGATATTAAGAGAAAGATATAATGGATGGGAAAATAAAATCGGATCTCTTAAGCAGCCTACTGTTTAAGCAAAAGGACGCCTGTGATCTCTTGTATGTTATCTGTCATCTATCAGATGTCATCTGTCATCTGTCACCTGCCATTTGTCAACTGTCATCTATGCTTTATCATTACTCATCTTACATTTGATGATATAGGTTGATTAGGTTGGTATGGTTAAGTCGGAACATCATATCATATTATTGATGAAAGCTATTGGTATAATGCATTAACATGATGTATTCAACTATACCAATAACCTAAGCTAAGTCACATAAAAAGTAATTGCCGCTTTTTTTATTTTGTAGTACAGTTTAATTATTGATTATTATTTTCATAATGTTGGATTTTAGTGTTAGCCGAAGTAGTATGAAGTAATTTTTAATGAATTTTTTGCTGCTAGCCCTACCTAAAAGACGAACATGCTCAAGCATAAATCGGCCGATACTGCTGCAATTTCACGTTCAATATTCGTACAAAGTTCATCAATCTTCGCTGGCTTTATGGCATAGACCATAGACTTGACGTAGCCCCAAAGGAAATAGTCTAACGGCGTCAAATCGCACGACCGAGGCTGCCAAGCGACTGGACCATTTCGTGAGATAACGCGTTCTCCAAACTTAGTTTCCAATAAATTGATTATGACATTCGCTATGTTGGGTTGTGGTGCCGCCGTCCTGTTGGAACCACATGTCCTCCAAATCCATATCATTCGATTGGGGCCAAAAATATTCGGTTATCATTGAACGGTAGCAATCCTCATTCACAGTAACGTGCTGGTCTTGATCATCACGGAAGAAGTGCGGCCCAATAACGCCACCGGCCCAAAAACCACACAAAACTGTTATTTTTTCGGGATGCAATGATGACTCATGGAGTGGATTACTGCCTGACCAATACTGCGTATTTTGATTATCGACAAAGCCATTCAGCCAGAAATGAGCCTCATCGCTGAAGATAATTTTTCGATGAAATCCGAATCATTTTTAAGTTGTTTCTCAGCCCAATTCACGAACATACGACGGCGACGCTTCTGGTAGGCAGCTTAATTTTCCATCTGTGATAATATGCGTTCAATATATCTAAAGCGTTTTTAAGGTTCCTCTCAATGATGAGAGCGAACTCATGCGACCATATTATTGCTGTATCATCAGCAAAGATGGCTGATTCATAACCTGGAAGACTAGGAAAGTCTGAGGTGTATATATTATACAAGTGTGGTATGAAGACTGACCCTTGCGGAACACCAAAACTAAAAAATACTATTTTAGAACATTTACTATTTACGTGCACTTTAAAACAACGACCGGTCAAGAAACTTTGGACTATTTTACATAAATATAACGGAAATTGAAATTGTATCATTTTATGAATAAGACCATTAAGCCTTTTCAAGTAGAAACATTCCACTTGATCTTCCTTGATCCCAATTTTGCTTTATTGTATTACACAATCTTTGAACTTGGTGCGAAGTACTGTGAAATTGCCTAAAACCGAATTGCTCGTTCTGCAGAACAGATTTTAGGATTAATATTTTAGAGATTTTCTCCTTCAAAACCTTTTCGTATATTCTACTTACGTTGCTCAGTAAGCTGATAGGTCTGTAACTAAACTACTAGTACTTTCAGGAGGCCTACCAGCTTTGAGTATCGGAATAATTTTTGCTTCTTTCCAAACATCTGGGAAATATTGTATTTTAAGGCAAGCGTTAATTACAAACGTTATGAAAACAATTTCAGTTTCAAGAAGGTTTGAAGAATAAGCTTTCTTCCTGTTTTCTTGACTTGTAGACTATTTATAATGTTTTTGATGTCTTTCTCTTTAACGAATTCATTATCTATGGTGTGCATTGTCTAAGACAATCAAATTCAGTAATATATTGGTTTACCTTATTGTTTGTTATGTTATTGTTCCAGTGAACAGAAATTTCGTGATTTTTTTTCAAAAATGCTACTGAGTTCAGTTGCTTTTTCGATGTCTGTGAAGAGAGTTTTTGAAGAAGTTTTTAAGAAAGGGATACTTCTATTTTTGTTTTTTATAATTCTGACTGTACATATTTCAAAAGGGCTCTGCATTTTTATCAAGAACACTTAATTTCCTATTCCATTCTTCATTTCTTTGTTCAAATAGGATTTTTGATATCATATTATAAAAATGAGAAACCATATTTCGGGAAAAAGGTTGCCGATAACGTTGCGAATTCCTATCAGTTTAATACACCGAAAGAAAAAACCTTGGTTGATTTAAACATGTTTCATTGTTAATCAACAATTCATCTAAAGTTGTGAAATTAACCAAGTTTCGTGATGAATTCAAATAAGAACGCATTTTTAAATCGAGTACGCTGCGTGATCAATTTTTTTTTTTTTCAGGTAAGTATCATAAAAATGTTTAAATTAAGTATGTTCGTAGTTGATTTGAATATGTTATAATTTTTAACCAACAAAGTGATTGTTGATTTCATACTTGATCAACAACAAACATATTTAACTAACAATTAAGGCTGAAATTACAAAAACCATCACGTTTGTGATTGAAATACCAAATACACTGTTGAACTATCACCAATATGTTTGATCAACAATGTTCATACTTCTTTAATCAATAAAAAATAGTTAAAGTATCAGTAACATTTTGAATTCCAATATTTTTCATACTTAAGCCCACAGAAAACGTGAAGTCGCATAACGGAACTTCAATTCAATATGATAAGTTTCGTGAACATTTTATCTTAAGGGATAATTAATTATTCTTTATTGTTGATCAAGTATGTTCGTGAGAATTCAGCCACGTTTTTATTTGCTCAACAGTTTTAATGTAAAATTTCTATGATAAATACCTGAATTAAAGTTTGACCTATCAAATGTATATGTCAATCATAGAAATTTTGCATTAAATCTGTTGAGCAAATAAAAACGTGGCTGAATTCTCACGAACATACTTGATCAACAATGTTCATATTTTACCAACAATTCAGAATTGTTGACGAAACACAAACGTTGTTAAAGTATCATGGACATGTATGTTTCTAGTATCACAACCGTTGTTGGTTAACAATACGTTGTTGATTTGAGCAATGAAAATTGTAGCATTTAAATAAATAAAATGAAAATGCCAGCTTGTTTAATTTAAGTATGTTCGTGCTTGACGCAAAAACAAACAAGCTTCATGTTTGATTTTACCAAGGTTTTTCTTTCGGTGTTAATTCCTTGATTTGTGGCGACTTTTTATAGAACGTATTTTTAATCTCTATTTTAGGGACGGAATCTTCTATGGAGTTTGTAATACAGTCCTTTGAATAATGGAGCCAATATCGGCTTTGTTGTTAATATTATGTAGGTTTGTGCTATAATTTTGCATATTATCTTTTTTCATATTTATTCTCTGAAGCGAATGCTCCTAAGAAGTTATAATTAAAAGAGGATAAGTTTTTAGTATCTTCCGATGATTTTATTACTCCACTACATATTTTCAACGTTTCAACAATTTGCCAAACCATTAATTTTAGCACTCAGGATAGAAAAAAAAGAACATAATACTTCAAAAGAAGTTTTTCTCAAAACTATTAAGAGGTGACACAGAAAAAAGTTTAGGCACACCTTGATACTTTAAAACATATTACAATAAAAATATAAAAAATAAATGCGTACGAATTTGGGGTTAACATGGATAACAATCAACAATTCCTGTTCACTAGACAAAACCGATAAAAAACCATCATTCCAAAAAGTTGTATTTTTCTTTATTATTATAGTGATACTACACCCCTCTACCAGATTTAAAATATTTTATGAGTATATCTTGTAAAATAGTATACGCATCAAATAATTTACGACAGCATTAAAAGATTAACTCTGTTTCTTTCTATCAATGAGATATGAATAAATTATGAAACTGTATGGCGAAGATGAGTAAATAAATTACGAGGAATTTTGTAATGTGAAGGAGGAGATTTTATTGAAGTGTTTCTTTATGATATTTTAATACAAAAAAGGCACACGAAGAAATGTATACCCAATCGTATGAAAATAATGACAGATATATTTTATTGGCAGATTCTCAGGTCTCATAACCTGCCCGTCACACAGCCATAGTTTGTTTTGTTAAATCGGATAGTATATATCATAAAATAGAACCACCTTAGTTTGATTCAATTTTTACGAATGTACCTACTATCTGATGCGCCCAGCTTTGCTCGGGTCTTATTTTTCACACCAAATTGCCAAAAAACCAAGATTTGTTAGGAATCTAAGATTAACTGAAAGTCTTAAGTCTTGACATTAAATCTGTGTTATGAAGAGACATTATCTCTATCCTTGTTCTGAAAAATAAAGTTTCGAAATCGGTCCAATAGCTTTCAGATTTATGATCAGGTTCTCGTTTCAGTTCCCGTGGGAGTATGGGTATGAAATACCTCTTTGCTTATCAAGGATAGCATAGCTTCATAAGTTTAAAAGAGTTTTCGAGATAGGTCCAGTAGTTCTTAAATTCTTTTTCCCGACCCGGTTCCCGTGGAAGTATGGACTAAACTATACTTCCCATACCAACTCAGTAGCCCTTGCTGCTGTTCACGAAACATATTCCCAAAGTTTCATCCTAGCCAGTCAATGCATTTTTTAATGCATAGGGAACATACATACAGATAGAAATTTGTATACACAGGCTATTTTTTGGTTGAAGACAAGGAAAAAATCATATATGAGGGTGGCGTCTATCTCCCTCCGTTTAAGCAGGAGGGGCAGTTTCATAAAAAATATTTCATAATTCTTGTTTTGGATTTTCATAGAAAAAGCTCTTCTTTCCCTGGCCAGAACCTCATAAATGTGTTTGTTAAAATAAAGATACTGATCTAGCCAGAGGCCGAGGATGGAAGAGGGAGGCCATGTAGATCAACGATCAAAAGCTTTCGTCAGTTCTTTTTTTATCGTGTCCCATGAGGCCCAAGCCAACGGGGTTCGAATCACAATTGTTTCCGATTTCTTATCGAAGTTACTCTGCAAGAGAATTCTGATGACCTCGATATTTGAGCCTCTTCTCTCTGCTATAGCATGGAGGAGAGAACCAATTAGATTGCTGGTTTAAATGCTAAATGAAATAGGCGACTTCACCGGTCCACGGTCTACAGACCGTTGTCAATAATGAAAGTTCAGGTAGAAGTTACAT
Organism: Melanostoma mellinum; assembly: GCA_914767635.1. Lineage (NCBI taxonomy): Eukaryota > Metazoa > Arthropoda > Insecta > Diptera > Syrphidae > Melanostoma > Melanostoma mellinum. Next base: position 76,732,726 of record OU612058.1, on the reverse strand, counting down.
TGCCACTGTTGACAACGAATGTTCTACCAAGAAGTTTGTCATTAAGATAGTAAATAGCAGTATTTAAATCATGCCAACTTATAGAAAACGCCACGCCGTCTAACCAAACGGTATCGATATAGCCTTCTACACTTCAACCATTTAGACGCGACATGTATGGTATCATGACAAACCTTAAAACCGAACTGATTTTCTGGAATAAAATTTTTGTCCTAAGCCCATGTGGACAGTGCTCTATTGAAAACCTTTTCGAATACCTTGCGAGATTTGCTGTAGTGGAACCATCTATTCCAATTTTAAGCAGAGATTTTTTTTTTTCTGTTGGAGGTTTTTAAAATACAAGCTGGAGCACTCAGACCTAAGTACCGGTCCATTGTACTTCCAGTTAGCAACCTTCTATTTGTTATAGCTTTCCAGATGTTCGGAGAAAAGCCAAAAGACGCTGCCATGATCAGGAACCTAAGTTACCAGCTCCCACCATGTCTGCGCCGATTATCTGTAACCTCATGCGAGAAAAAGCAGGACATTCACAGAGGCAGTGCTCTGCAGTGTCCTCATCTTCTCCACAAGATTCACAGAGTGTGATATCACTTAGGCCTTACACGGCGAAAAGCCTTACTTGGCAAAAGAGAAGTGCCCGCTGACAATACCAACAAGCACAACAGTCTTTTAAAATGTTGCAGTCTTCTTACTTCTTCTTACGTTGGGGAGCATACGCTTGGTTTGTCTGCATCCAATGGAGGCATGCCATCTACGGTTGTGCTCTTCACATATCCAATCGTTGATTGAACCCCTCACTGAGGACGCTGGCAGACCTAGCAATGGTTCAGGCCCTGAGAAAGCTGTCTGAGATCCCTGCCTAGCAAGCTCATCGGCGATCTCATTTCCGATTTGGTATGCCGTGATGGCCCGGAACTTAAATGAGACTCAAGGAATTTAATCTTCCAACCGCATTCCGAGAGCTCTTGCATTCCTGGATCACTTTCAAAGTGGTTAGAGGGTTGAGAAGGGTATTAAGCACAGCTTCGCTTTCGCTGCAAACACAGATACTTCTCGCCGTCCATCCATTGTTCGTAACGTGGCTAAAGGCCATTAGGATAGCATACGCTTGGAAAACGGATGCGTGTGATCCTAAAAAGGTGCGCAGTCGTATGTCGTCGTTCTCCACAAAGGCGCCAGCGCCAGAATCCTCGTTGGCTTTGGAGCCATCTGTGGTGATTCGATAACAGTTCTTTCCAGGCTCAGATTCTGGAGCGAATCATTCCTTAACCGAAGGAAGGTTGACTGAGTAATTTTGACGCAGTTTGAGTCTTGGAATCATCGTGTCAGACGGCATATCCATTAGACGTGAGTCAAAAGATATGCTGCTTGCGAGTCTCAAAGCTCCAGTGCGAATTGCGCCAGAGACAACATCTTTTTAAACAAGAAATTGTCTTGAGAGTACACCCCATGATGTAGGTATAAAGGGGAGGAGCTCCTGGTGTGTTGGAGAAGGCCCCAGTAACACCAAGACAAATTGTTAAAATTAAGCAGAGGATGGACCACAGCTGTCTGAAGACGCACTGCATAATATGCATTATTCAGTGCATTGTTAAAGAACGTGGTGTAGATGTCCACCGCTTCTGAAGAAAGGACTCGCAGTACAATATTGGGTATGCTGTCGACTCCTGCTGATTTATTTTTCCTTCTTTTGAGAAAGGTGTCTTCGAGGTCCATTTAAGAAACGAACTGGGTGTTATCCCCGTTTGGCTCGCCGATGAATGCATTTGCAAGTCGGTCGTCATTGAACCTAGTGAAACCATAATTCTTCAATCGCCAATGTGAGACCTCGTCTGTAAGATTGAAGTGTCCGACAAAGCCTCTGCTCTCAAGGTAGGAATTCGGGCGAATGCATTCCTATACCTTATCTATACTTTCTCGAAAATAGCTCAAACTGTCTTTACTTCTCTTGAGCATCTTAAAGTGGTCATTGTCCAAAATGGCATCATCTAGATGTATTCTTACTATCAGAATAGCTTTTGTTATCTGTTGTCCTTTGGAGTTTTGGACTCTAAAGGTCATTTTGATCTTTTCTCCTAAGAATTCAATTTATTTCCGGAAGCATACTCAGGATGTTGAACAGTACAACGGTGAGCGAATTTCGAAGTCGGTCTATAGGTTCCCGTAAACATTACCTTTGTCGTGAGAAGAAAGGAATGGACTATAACCTATATCTTTGTACAAATTCAAGGCTATTTCTGTACCAAATTTCATATAAATCGGCTCAGTAACTTGGGCGGCAGCTGGTTACAAAAAAAACCGACAGAGTGACTTTCGCATTTATAATATTAGCAAGGACTAGTAAGGATTGGGAACCTCGAAGTTAGGCGGGGACTTGGAGAGAGAAAATCGAAATATCGAAAAATCGATTAGATTGCCTTTATGCAAAATTTTTAAGTCTGCTCCAACCATTCGGTTTTCTTTTCATCTGCATTGAATATGCATTATTTCTGGAACAGGAGCAGGATGGTGGACGATTTTGTTTACAAGAGTTAACCATTATAAATTTTTTTCTATGTGATTAATCGATTTAATTTTTTTGTTTTTGTTTTGCAGGTTTCTAATTGAGACTTTGAATACTGTAAAAAGGACTTGGATAGTGCAGTGGTACCACGCTTTGCAGTTCGTCTTTTCGTTTCAAAGGAGCTCAAGTGGAAGTTTAGCGGTACTCTCTAAGTTGATGGACTACTATGATGCTGATGAACATGTTTGCCGAATCTGGAAGCACCGCATCGAATGAATTGAAGAGGTCCATTGAAACAATAATTGAGGCAATACCAACTCCAAACCTTCAGACCACAACGAACAATTTTTTTATGATTTAGATTAGATTTAGATTTTGATTTATTCATTAAAAATAGTTTATACATTTTCTTATTTACCATTTTATAAACATGAATAGGTAAGGACATGACAATATTAAGTCGTCTGTCCGAATGGCCTTTAATATCTTCTGATAGCGCAATTTCATTAGTTATTTTATACAAATAAAAAAGAAAAAAAACAAAAGTTTTGTTATACATATCAAAGAAAAAAATGCAAACGGCAAAATAAAATAGACTTTGAGTTTAGCTAAAACAAAACAAATGTGCGTAACGCTGAAATTTACTTTTAATTTTGGGATTTTTAGTTTAAAATCAAAAAAAAAAAAAAAATATATACAAATCAAATTTAAATAATGCTAAAGGCAAAAACTAGAATTTTAGTTTGGCTTAAATCAAACAGATGTACGGAACGCTTAAATTTACTCTTAGTTTTGGGACTTTTAGTTGCTAGAAGTTTTTACTAATTATCCTACTTCGGTATGACATCATTTGTCTACAATACTCCAAAAGCTGCATCCAGTTTTCACCGTTAAGGATTCTTAGAACTTCATTTTCATGTAGGGTGTTTTAACCAAATACTGCTCTTTTTATTTCCCTCAAAATTTCCAAAAATTCCAAATAGCTGCGATGTGGGACAAAGTTAAGTCGCACCATCTCTCCTCTGACTTTTAAAATAGTGCTGATGGCTTTTGCTGGGAAGTTCGGGGTGAAGTAATTCTGCTCATTTAGATTGTAAGTAAGCTTTGAGTAAAATGACTTTTCCGTTGATGCTCGCGCTCTTTCCTTAAAAGCATCAAATTGCCACTGCTCTTCTCTCGACACTCTTCCGCTTCCATTCTGAAAAATCATAACCTTCGATTTGTCTATATTTATTTCCAAGCTCCACGTTTTACAATATTTTACTACGTCAGACTCAGCTAAAATGACAATATCATCCGCGTACAAAATAACTTTGTAATCAAAATCGACTCCAATTCTGACTCCACAAGGTAAGCAATGCACCAAATCATCTATTTATAGTGCAAATAGTAGTGGGCTAAGATTGCATCCTTGTTTAAGGCCACAAGTTACTTCTAGTTTTTCCGATTTATCCTTTCCATCAAACACTTGCACAAAAGATTGTTGATAGAGCTTTCCAAGGCATTTAAAAATTTATTTGAAACTCCTAAATTAAAGAATTTGAAGAACAAAGCTTTTCTGTCAATTGTATCAAATGCTGCCCGAAAGTCGACGAAGATAGAATAACCTCTTCTAAACTCCGCTTGGTACTCGCTTAAAATTTGGCTGATTTCTACCCATTCGGCGAGCCTTTCGCATAGGAGAGTGGTATATATTTTCAGAGAGGCATTTAGAAATGATATGCCTCTGTAGTTTCCAGGATCGATGCGATCTCCCTTCCTTAGAATAGGCCAAATGAGAGCTTCGTAAAAATGATCTGGAGGGGTACCGAAGTTAAATATTACATTCAAAGCTCCTGCTAATTTTTCCTTGAAAAAAGGGTGGGTTGTATTTAAACTAATCTACTGGAATGCTGTTTGAACCAGCCGCTTTACCATCCTTCATGAACTTCAAGACTACTTCCAGTTCCTCTGTCTTAATATCTTCGTCTAGGAGATTGTTTTGCAGGTATTAAAAACTGCAATGTTCTTCCGACATCGGAACATTTAAAAGTTTGCTGAAGTGCGCTCTCAAAGAGTCTAAGCTTATCAGCGATTCTTGTTTTTTATTTTGGTTACTTATTTACTTAAGGTGGCGACGAAGAAGAACTTTTATTTGAAACTGAAAGAAAAAGAAATAAGCGCACTGCTAAAAAACGAAAAGCAGAAGGTAGCCCCGAATTGCATACAAAGAACCAGCAAACCTCGAAAAATGAAAATAAAAAAGACTTGGGTGCTACAAAGAATAATGCAAATAATGTGCTAGCCAATGCTAAACCGAAGTCTTTGTCTAAAGGCAACAGAAAAACTGTACCACCACCAATTATGATCACAGAATTCCCAAATTTTGGAGATCTTAAGAAAATGATTGAGAAATGTACTAAAAAAGCTTGCAAATATACATCGTATAACAAAGACAATTGGAAAGTCAATGTCGAGGAAGATGATGACTATAGACTGGTCACTGAGGAACTAAGCAAACATAAAATCCAGTGGCACTCCTATGATAACAAATCCACAAGACCAATAAAAGTAGTAGCCAGAGGCCTACATTCCTCATGTTCTCCAAAAGAATTAGTAGAAGACCTTGTTCAAGCAGGCTTCCAAGCCCTTGATGCAGTCAATCTTATTAAGAATGAGACTACTAAGAACTCTGCTGGGGAACCAATACTAATAAAGAGATCACTGCCTTTATTCACGCTATCTTTCGACAGCAAACAAAGTCTATAATATTCGATCAATCTTGGGCATAAAAGACAAAATTGAACCACTGCGAAAATCAAAAATTGTTCCGCAATGTAAACGATGCCAAGCATTTGGCCACACCCAAAAATATTGCAACCGCGAGTTTGCTTGTGTTAAGTGTGAAGGAAAACATGCAACTAAAGACTGTCCATCAAGCAAAGAACAGAAAGCAAAATGTGTAAACTGTCAAGGTAATCACCCTGCAAGCTATAGAGGCTGTCCAGTTGCTAAAAGATTTCAAAAATCCAAAAGCAAAATGACATCCGGTGAAATAAAGCCCAGCAATCCAGCAAACACAAAAAGAACTCCTGAAGCTGAAGATAAAAGTAAGAAAGAACTTCGGAAGGAAGCGGTTAAAAGCAAAAGCGACGAAAAAAAATCCTATTCACAGATTGTTAAAAACGTGCGGAAGAATGAAGAAACTTCCATTAAAGAAATCCTTGAACTTATTCTTAAAAGAATTGACAATCAGGATTTGAACATCAAACGGCTAAGTGAAGAAGTCGCTCTTAAAAAACAATGATGGACAGAACACTAAAAATTGGAACATGGAATGCAAACGGTCTTTTACACCATTTATCAGAATTAAAAATCTTCTTAGACATCGAACACATAGATATCTGTCTGGTATCCGAAACTCATTTCTCAAGTGGACTGGTTCTTGGTGATTTAATATCAAACTATATTTGCTACCACGCTCCTCATCCAGCTGATAAGGCTAGAGGTGGATCGGCAATCCTCATAAAAAAGAGCTTAAAACACCATGAAGAAGTTATGTTTACGAACGAGAATATGCAAGTAACAATAATTAGTATTGGTATGAAAAAGAAAGACTTCAAGTTGGCATCAATATACTGCCCGCCGAGGCGTTCCCCGACTGAAGATGATTATACAGAACTGCTAAATCTACTAGGACATAACTTCTATGTTGGCGGTGACTTTAACGCTAAGCACACCCATTGGGGATCCAGACTTATAACAACAAAAGGCAGAAGGCTTTACAAAGCATGCCTCAAATACAATTGTGAGTTTTATTCATCCAGATCACCAACATACTGGCCATCGGATTCAAGTAAAATACCAGACCTTGTTGACTTTTTCATAGTTAAAGGTATTAAACGAAACCATATAAGAGTCGAAGGAAAATATGACTTATCATCAGATCATACACCGGTGATTTTATCACTTAATGAATCGGAGATAATGGAAAAAAGGAATCCTAAGCTAGTAAACAATAAAACAAACTGGAGTGAATTCAGAGAAAAGCTTGAAAGCTATATAAATATCAGATCCCCTATGGAAACAAAAGAGCAAATCGACCTTGAAGTAGAACAATTCATTGCCGATGTTCAACAAGCTGCAGAAGAAAGTACACCAACTTACTCGAGTAGGAGACAAACTGAAACAAAATACCCTGTCGAGATAAGATAGTTGATATTGGAGAAGAGAAGAGCTCGAAGAAAATGGCAAAATACTAGATTTCCAGACGACAAAACAGCGTTTAACCGGCTAAGCAACGAACTGAAAAAACAAATCTACGAATTCAAAAATGATTCATTAAGTAGATTCCTGGAAAATTTAACGACTAATGCTTCAACCGATTATTCGCTCTGGAAAGCAGCTAAGCGCCTGAAAAGACCGCAGTTACAAAACCCGCCAATAAAATCTCTAAACGGGAATTGGATCTTAAATCCGAAAGAAAAAGCTAACCTGTTTGCAGAACATCTTGCGAATGTTTTTAAGCCATTCCCAGCAAATACAAATGAAATCAGCTTACAGTTTATTGATAAAGTCGATGAAGTTGACATACCAATTGTCACACTCAAAGAAATAAAAAGTGTGTGTCGAAATCAACTATCGAACAAAAAATCACCTGGGTACGATCTAATAACTGCTCAGGTTACGAAAGAAATGCCATCAAAAGCCTTCATAAAACTACAATTCATAATAAATGCATGCCTAAAGACCCAATATGTCCCACATCATTGGAAAATTGCTGAAGTAATTGTTATACCAAAGCAAGGTAAGCCACCAACAGAAGTGACGTCTTACAGACCAATATCGCTTATACCAATAATGGCAAAAGTCTTTGAAAAATTGCTACTGAAAAGACTAAGCAAAGTCATAGAAGAAAGAAATCTAAACCCAAATAATCAGTTTGGATTTAGAAATAAACATTCCACGATAGACCAAGTTCATAGAATAACGGATGCAGTTGAAAAAGCATTAGAAGAAAAACAAGTAGATATGTTCGGCTATATTTTTAGATGTTGCTCAAGCATTCGACAAGGTATGGCATGAGGGGCTAGCGTATAAACAGACAGTACTACGAAATACTAAAATCTTATATCTCAAACCGGTTCTTCAGAGTACGGTTAAGCTACGTTCAAATATTCATCAACAATCAAGCTGTACCTTACGCCAATAAGGCCAAATACCTTGGGATGAATTTGGATGCAAAGCTAAAATGGAAAGAGCATATCAAAAAGAAAAGGGAAGAGCTCAACTTGAAATATAGAAAAATGTACTGCTTACTCGGTAGAAATTCGGACTTATCTGTCGAAAATAAAATAATGCTTTATAAACAAGTACACCTGTTTGGACCTATGGAATCCAATTATGGGGCTGTACAAGGAAAACAAATACTGAAATCATCCAAAAGTTCCAAAACAAAGTCCTTCGTGGAATAGTAAATGCACCATGGTATATAAGAAATAGCGATTTACATCGTGACCTACAAATAGAAACGGTTACAGAAGTTGTAGGAAAACATGCTGTATCACACAATCAGCGACTGCATAGTCATATCAACTCTGAGATGGAGTCCGTATTAAATACGAGAGGCAATGTTCGGAGATTAAGAAGAACCAAGCCACACGAGCTAATGGTCTAAAAGTCATGGGAAGAATTAAAAGTTTAAGCTTCCCTTAAAGCGATAATATTATTGAGAAAGAAAAATCTGTTGTCGATCGTTATAGATTGGTTCTGATTATGAGGAGTTTTTAGTGGGTAAGAATCCCACACTACTTGGTATCGAATACTACTAAGTGTCTTTTGAAGATTTACTCCTGACAAAAAAAAAAAAAAAAACTTAAGGTGGCGCTACAGTCTGGGTCGGACTAGGGCCTCAACCAACATGCTTCTCCAGCCAACTCGGTCCCTAGCTAGCTGCCTCGGGTCTATGAAATAACTCCCACGAAATAAGTCCCACTTTTAAAAACGAAATAAGTCCCACCAAAATGAAATGATTTAAAAATTTACTTGAAATGAAATAACTCCCACTCAAAATGAAATAACTCCCCCTTGAATAATATATTTCTTAAATGAATTAAGTCCCACTTTCATAAACGAAATAAGTCCCACTTTTTAATTGTCTAATGCGATTTCAAATAAGAAGTATTTGGCTCTTCGAAAAAAACACACGTCGAATAATATGAATAATCAAAGCAGAGGAATAATAAAGAAAAATCGTATACAGGCAAGAAGAGCCATGAGAGATAAGGACAAAAAATTATGGTTGTCCCTTTTACGAAATATTGGACATTTCGTAAAAGGGACAACCATAACTTTTTGCATAAGAAAAAATATAAATTTAGGGGTACGAAATAACTCCCACTTTACAAAACGAATTTATTCCCACTCAAAACGAAATAAGTCCCACTAAAAATAAAAACGCGTAACGAAATAAGTCCCACCAATTGACGAAATAAGTCCCACTTTTAAAAACGAAATAACTCCCACTTTCAAAATAGCAATTTTTAGTGGGACTTATTTCGTTTTTAAAAGTGGGACTTATTTCGTGGGAGTTATTTCATAGACCCAGCTGCCTCCAGTTTTGCACGCCAAGTTGGTTGAGGTCCTCTCCTACTTGCGTGCGCCACCTGAGTCGCGGTCTTTCTCTACTGCGCCGTCCCTCGGGATTGGATTCGAAGACTTTCCGGGCCGGAGCGTTGGTGTCCATTCGCTCTACAAGACCCAGCCATCTAAGTCGCTGGACCTTGACTCGTTTGACAAGGTCAGTGTCGCTGTACAGCCCGTACAATTCGTCGTTGAATCTTCTTCTCCACTCTCCATCTATGCAGACGGGACCAAAAATCACCCGAAGAATTTTTCTCTCGAAGCATCCTAAAGCGTTCTCGTCTGCTTTTGACAAGGTCCATGCCTCTGCGCCATATATAAGAACCGGGATGATAAGTGTCTTATACAGGGACACTTTAGCTACTCGAGAGAGGACTTTACTACTCAATTGCCTTCTTAGTCCGAAGAAACAGCGATTGGCAAGAGTTATTCTTCGTTTGATTTCAGCGCTGGTGTCGTTGTCTGAATTAATAGCGGCGCCTAGGTAGACAAAGTCCTTAACTACCTCAAAGTTATAGCTGTCAATCGTGACGTTCTGTCCAAGACGTCGGTGTTGGGTGTCCTTTCTTGATGACAGCATATACTTGGTCTTGCCCTCATTGACTACTAAGCCCATCTTCTTCGCTTCCGTCTCAATGCTCATAAACGCGCCAATGACATCACGCTGCGTTCTTCCAATTATGTCAATATCGTCGGCATGTCCGAGCAATTGAACGGATCTTTGAAAGATTGTGCGTCTTGTGTCGACGTAGGAGTTTTGCACTATTCTTTCAAGAACGATGTTGAAGAAGTCGCATGACAGTGCATCGCCTTGCCTAAAACCTTTTTTGACATCGAATGTATCGGTGAGATCTTTTCCGACCCTGATGGAGCAGCGTGCGTTCTCCATCGTCATCCTACACAATCGGACAAGTTTGGTAGGGATGCCAAAACTAGACATGGCTCTATATAACTCCTCCCTATAGATGCTGTCATAAGCGGCCTCAAAATTGATAAAAAGGTGGTGGGTATCAATTTGAAGCTCCTGGGTTTTTTCCAAGATCTGCCGTAGTGTGAAGATTTGGTCTATGGTGGACTTTCCTGGTCTAAAGCCGCACTGATAAGGACCTATCAGGTTGTTAACGAATGGCTTCAGACGCTCACACAATTCGGCAGAGAGGATCTTATATGCGATGTTAAGAAGACTGATACCTCTGTAGTTGGCGCAGTTGAGAGGGTCTCCTTTCTTGAGGACCGGGGAAACAATGCTGAGGTTCCATTCATCGGGCATGCTTTCTTCCGACCATATTTTGCAAATGAGCTGGTGCATACTCCTGACCAGGTCATCGCCCTTCTATCTCCTCGATCGCCCGCTTCTCATTCTCTTTTTTTTTATTTTGGTTGCCATTAATTTTATTGTGCGGGACCAGAACTCCTTCGAATCCTTACATTCTTCCAGAGATTTAGCGAGGTTTTCGTCATAAATTTTTTTTTTTGTCGTCTTTGCAGTGACGCTGGTACTCTCTATTTGCTTCCAGATAAGCTGTTTTAAAGCTCGAAGTGTTATATTTTCGAAGTAATTTCAAAGTTGCTAAAGACTTTTTTCTGAGTTTTTCACAAAAGAAATCGTACCACTCGTTACCTTTATTACAGGCTACGGGTTTTTTTAATAAGGTCAGCTGCTTCCGTAATGATTTTTTCCAGTTCTAAGAGAGGAAAATATTTGATCCGCAATAATGGCTCTTTTTTTAACAAAAGCTCGTTTGTTCTTGTCCTGAAAACATCGCCGTGTTGGTTATACCATCATCACTAACGCTATGCTATTCATCACTAACGAGGAATATTTTTTTGATGTCTAATTCAAGTTCGATTGAAATTGGTAGATGATCGGATAGGTTAAGATCCCCGACTCGAAAATCTTTTATGGTGGAATACCATTCCCCACCAGCAAGACAGTAGTCTACTGTGGAACCACCTTGCTTTCCAATAAACGAGAGTTCGCCCTCCTGATCTCCAAACCAACATCCATTTAACAAACTGAGGCCAAAATCATTGCAAAGTTGCAATATAGTTTTCCCTTCCGAGTTGAATGTTGGGTCTTTTGATTTTCTTTCCTGATTTGCCTTGATGGAAGATGGCTCTAACACACCGGTCCTGGCATTTAAGTCACCAAGCTATGAGTTTCAAATGCATTTATCGTTTAATGAAAATTGTTAAAATCTGTAGTTCATTTAGAGCATTTTAAATTTGTGGATAAATAATATGCATTGCTCCGTTTGCGATTTTTTTATTTTCGAGGTGCTACACATGCGGGGGTGAGCGGAGCTTATAGGTCATTTGCAGTCTATCCTTATCTTTTAAAAAAATAGTTGGTTGAAAATAAAATTTAATTATTCAATAGAGAGAATAAAAAGTATACATCAATTAAAAAAGTACATAATTTGAATTTTTGTTTGTATATTCAGCATGTTCACATATTTAGAAACTTCTCACCCTTAATGCTTGAAGCTTAATATTTGAGATAAATTTTTGTTCCGAAGACAATTCGTTTGGACTCGGGGAAGGTTGTCAATGGCTTGAGTGCCTTGACAGCTTAATTGAGTGCTCTGATTACCTTCCTTAGCTTGCATAGCTTCCATACATACTCCGCTACCTTCTTTTAATGCTTCGATTTTATTTACGTTTTCTTGACAAATGCATCAGCACATTACAGTACAGTACAGTATGCAGCCTCCGTCCTCATCCCCCCATTGTATAGTTGCAGCTATAAACACTAACATTTGGAAAAGACATTCCATAGGCAAATCTTCTTATCGGAAAAAGCTTTGTTTACTAAAACAACACATTCTTTTACAACCTTAAAGCAATGCCTGACCCATTTAGCTAAAGTGTTTTCTTCACTTGTAACATTTCAATGCATTGGGTCTCCATAGAGCCATTATTTTAGCTAGGCGTATCCATTTCGGCAGCTGTTTCTTCGTGCCTAAACCGCCTAGACACGCAATACCTATTACTAAGCAAACATCACTCGACTCGTTCGCTTATGTGGTTGATTGCACGGGAAGACGCTTTTTTGAGAAGTGCAAATACAGAAACCTTACGATCATCATCTCCAGTGCCAATCCGTTTGGCAAACGCGAAACGCAAAATATTCCCCAAATGCTCTCCGGTAGGAGCGCAGAGCGCTTATCGTGCTCGTCATTTTGTACCTGGTTGTTGTTTGAAGAAAGTTATAACATTGCCGCGTCTGTAGTCTCTGTCTCTCTCTTATTGTATAATTATCCATTATTTGTAGGAAGGAATGTCTTGGGGCGTAGTGCCACCAACCATATTGTTGATGCCAGCCAAGAAGTCCCATATAGCCATAATGTTTCTTGGACATCGTTGCAGGATAAGAACCTAAGCGCCTAACTAAAAACAACTTTGTACGTGAGGTTTGGTGCGTTTCACATATCCTACACCTGCATATGTGAGCTTGAGAAATAAGCGGATAGACGGACACATGAAAAGACAGTGCGACGCGACGGAACAACGACCGGCGGCGCTAGCGGTGAGGCGCGGTTAGGCTGTGCAAGGGGCTCTTTAGTATCTTTCCATGTAATACAAAAATGTGTAGATTTATTCGTTGTTTATAGGGTTCCCAAATGCAATTCGGACACTGCGATGAGGTGGGGCAGAATAGAAATCCAAAGTGAGGATGTTCGGGAATGGGTCTGATGGGTGTACCAAATCAAGTCGAGAACTATAAGTGCCTATATTGTAGAGTTTGATTGCATTTTTTTATTACATCGCATAGGTGCGTTTTTATATTTATGTACAGTCCAGACTTTACCACCAGAAGAGTTGGTAGGTCGACAACAACGCCTGCCAAGCGGTGCATCATGCGCAGCCTCGTATCTGGTTAAGGCCACAAAACGTATAGGTACCTACAGTGCGATGTTCTTTAAGGTTGTTTCATTTTGGCTGGTTTGTTGCCAATACCTGCTTGAGGCATTTTTTACCAAGTTAGTAATCTTTGGAATGCTATGAAGCTCGACGTGCATAGATATGACTACTAATCATACTTAAGTGTATCTACATTCTACATCTCTGGGGGTATTTTCTAAGACAAACCATGTCGGAAAGTACATAGAATGTTGAAGTAAATGCAAACAAGATATCAACTCTTCACGCATCTTCAGCATTGTTGCTTAAAGCTCCTACGAAATTCTAATCATGGATTTCAAACCGATCTAAAAACATACTTTTAACTTTAACTTCCCTCAAACAGTGATCATATTATAATAATGCATTAAAGTTCTCATAGCACAAGTTTCACACCAACTAGCACAACTACTTGTTAAAAATAAGTGGGGAGGTATCCAATGGCAGAAAACTTGATTTACGAGGAACTTATCATATCTTGTCTTATTAAGTTGCACGATTTAAGCTGTTTTCTCTGTTTTTTTTTTTTTTAATATATCAAGATGCAGAAGGACTCGTATTGCCCGCTTTTTAGTCGATCGTTCTCCAACTATCTTACGCCGTATCAGTATCATTCCTGGCTGATTCATGTAACTCCAAAATGTTGGTGAATTTTTCCAGTTGTATGGTTTTTGACGACAGTTGTCTTAAAAGATACTCCGAGTAATCATCTACATTTGGTACTTTACAATTTGAGGCAAATGTTGGAGACATGCTTAAAATAGATGTTAAAGATGTTTATAGGCTCTAACTAGCCTATAAAACGCAAAACGTAGAAATCAGAAAATGAAATAGTGAAGCAAGTGATTACTCTTAATTCAAATGGCAACACTGGTGTAAAAGTGTAAAGTGCCAAGTCTTAATTGTGTCTCTAAAAAAGTAATTTTACTTTAAATTAGGTTTTCCTTATTATTTCCTACCCAAGTTGTCACTAGAGAAGAAAAGACGCTCAAAATATTTATCAAACAATTTTGATAGCTAAAAAAATTTTATTCATTTAGGTAATTTAAATTTTTCCAAAAAAGAAAAGATTTTTTTAGATTTTTTTTTTAGATTAGATAATGATTTATTTAACACAATTTCTTCTTAAATCATATATCATAACAATTTCATTTATATAGCATGGCCTACGCCGCCGCCGCGCCGTCTGCCAGAGTAACAATACTTTGTTTAAATAAGTTATTTATAGTTTGAATTTAGCAATAAAAACTTTAATAACTACTTTCTTCTATATGTTATTTGATTTTCTTTTTATTTAAAAAAGTTCTTGAATATAATATTCTGTCTGTATCTCAGCCCCCATTTTATGTACCTACACTAAGCTTTTTCCAGTTTTCACCATTTAGAATACTCTCCATTTCAATATGGCTCAAACTATTTTTGTTAAAACGAATCTACGGATTTCAGCTAGTATAGAACACGTTCCAAGGAAATGGAAAACATCTTCTCTCTCTCTCATATTGCACAGGCCACAAATGTCAAAACGCTCAGTTCTGTATGGGATAAAATTCAACGGGATAATTGTTGGGCTCTTGTTTTTATAATGCAGCATATTTCTTCTGCTGAGTTTGTCGAATTAAAATAGTTCAGATGCATTAGGTTGTGATTGAGCTTAGCATAAATATTACGTTGCAAAAACGAACTGGCCTTTGTCTCAAAGTCACGCATTTTCCTCATGTCAACTTCCTTAACAAGTTCGTATACATCTGGGGCCGAATTACAGTTCACGATATCGAGTGACCATTTTGGAATTACAGCATACGTGACCTCTCGTATCGTATTGCTCTTTAAAATTGTACTAGTATCATCGAATATTCACTAGTAAATTTCAAGTTTCTATTAATTCATAGATGTCGCTGGTGTCTCTTTATACTTATTTCATTATTTATTGGTAGGTAAAATTCATGCCTTTGTAAAAAAAGACAATATCTAGTAAGAATTTCGGAAAATTTAAACATAAAATACACTCGGATGGTGTTATTAAATGAAATATTGATAATAGATGGTTTCGATAGTCTTTTATGTATAGATGACTCGATATCGTGAGCGGTAATACCAAATTCCCATAATTCCGATACGACTTATTCGATAGCGTGTGCCGTAATTCGGCCCCTGATCTCAAAGCATCGATATTATGTGTCTGAATATTTATGTAATAGGTACAATACTCAGCCAACCGCTTCCATTGAACATACCACGCAATTTTATTTCTTATTATCAGGATACTGATCCTTTTGGCAATAGTCTATCATCCATCCTTAGAGTTTTTAAAACGTAGTCGACTTGCATTTTAAGAGTGGATTTGTAGAGAGGGGATTATCCAGTTTTTAAGTACAGAATGTGGTTTGGAGAAAACTGGGGCAGCTTAAAAACTCTCTTCAGGAAATATCTTAACAGTTGTTCTACTTCATCATATTCGTTATGGCCCCAGCTTAGAGAACAATAACACGTAATAGACTTTGATGTGGCGTCAAATACCCGATATTTTGATTGTGAATCTTTATTGGTGATGATACACCTCCAGGTTGCATTTATCGCAACTTTTGATTTTCCGAGCTTGACTGACATACGTTTTTTAAAATTGAGATTCCTCGTGATAAGTATGCCTAAGTAGGTGCATTCGTTTACAACTTCAATATCCTGGTTGTTAAATTTCCATGTTTCGTTTCGACAATTTCGTCCTCCTACTTTGCAAAAAATCATAAATTTGGATTTGTCGAGGTTAACTAGAAGTCTTCACTTGTTGCAATAATCTGCTAGCCTGTTATCATTAGTTGTAATCCGTGTGGAGATTCAGATATAGTGCAGTCAATGAAGCGAAAAATTGGGCCTTACCTCTGAATTTTTTTACTGTGAACCGATTTGCATGAAATTTTGGAATTAGGCTCATCTTACCCTCAACTTCAAAAGTGAAAATGATTTGAACACCGCCACCACCCTGGGGGTGGTTGCCACCCCTTTTCGGGGGTGAATTCTTTTTCGTTCAAAATAACCTCGGATATCGATTGCTAATTTTAAGCAAAAAATCACATATACAGTTTTTCATTAAGTCCAATGCTTTTCGAGTTATTGGCAATTGAAAATTCGCAATTTTTTCACGTTTTTTATCTATTTTATTGTAAATATCTCCAAAACTATACGTTTCATCGAAAATTTTAAAAAGAACAAAATTGTAGCAGGTAAAACAATGAACAATTTGGTTTTTTATTAAGTATTCTAAGAACAATATTAAGCTAGATATAAAAGATCAAAGCCATTTTTTATTTTGCCTGAAATTTAATCGTTGTGTTCAATGCCATTTACCGGCGAGCAGATGCATTTTATGCATTCTAATAAAAAAGAATGTTTTGTAGTGCTTAAAATACCCTTTAAAATGAGCACTATTTAAAGTCTTTTGCACGTAAAATAAGTGAGCTGTAGTGCAAATAAAGGGAGCGTCTAATGTTTTCTTCTTTTAAATCAATGAGTTTTTGGAGCATAACTCCTTCAATTTTCATGCTATCACAACTTATAAAACACCATTGTAAAGGTTATTAAAAGAGCTATAACATCCTTAATTGCAATATATAGTAAACAACCTTTTGCTAAAACGGTGAAGGGTTTTAAAGGACTTAAGAGAGGCTGCGATTGCGCTGCCACGCACTCTTTAAACAATCATATCTCCGTCAATGTCTGACAGAAAAAACCTAAAAACCAAATTGTTTGTCAGAAAAATACCAAAATTTTTCCTTTTTACACTTTTATACGTATCTGTCGTCATTTTTGATATATTATGAAAAAAAGTGGGTTTTTTTAAATTTGAAAATTTGTTGTTTTTTTTAATCGTGACTTTTTTGAAAAATATGTGTCCTGAAGCAGCCAAACTGATACTATCTATCAAATTCTTCATACCAAACTTAATTTTAGGCGGAATACGATTAAATTTAATTTTGGTGGATATGGCACTTGTGAAGACCATTGATTTAAAAAAAAAACATTAGATGCTCCCCTTATTTACACTACAGCTCACTTATTTTACGTGGAAATACTTTAAATAGTGCTCATTTTAAAGCTTATTTCAAGCACTACAAAACATCCTCTTGTATTAGAATGCATAAAATGCATCTGCAGACAAAATAAAAAATGGCTTTGATCTTTTATATCTAGCTTAATATTGATCTTAGAATACTTAATAAAAAACCAAATTGTTCATTGTTTTACCTGCTACAATTTTGTTCTTTATAAAATTTTCGATAAAACGTATAGTTTTGGAGATATTTGCAATAAATAGATGAAAAACGAGAAAAAATTGTGAATTTTCAATTGCCAATAACTCGAAAAGTATTGGACTTAGTGAAAAACTTTATATGTGATTTTTTGCTTAAAATTAGGCCTTTTATCGATATCCGAGGTTATTTTGAACAAAAAAATTCACCCCCGAAAAGGGGTGGCAACCACCCCCAGGGTGGTGGCGGTGTTCAAATCATTTTCACTTTTGAAGTTAAGGGTAAGATGAGCCTAATTCCATAATTTCAAACAAATCGGTTCACAGTAAAAAATTCGGACCTAAAATGCTTGATTGACTGTACTAATAGGGCAACAATGTCATCGACAAACATTAAATGACTAATGATCAGTGTTTCAGACAACTTTACTCCACCGTTCCAAATCTCATTTATATCATCTAGTAGTAGTAGTAGTAGTAAAGTGTGATTTTATTGAGATAAAAATAAAAATAATTTTATAGTTACAAAGTTCTTTTTTAACAATTTTCACAAAAAGACATTGGCTTATGCCGTCAGCGGAAAAAAAGAGTTATTTTATAAAGCAATAAATTTTTTTGTTGATTTAGTTATCGTGAAATAAGAATACATCCTAACTAATATTATAAATGTGAATGTCACTCTGTCTGTCCGGATTTCTATGTTACCGTCTCCTGCCCAAACTACAGAACTGATTAAAATGAAATTTTGTACAGAGATAGTCTAGAGCCTGAAGAAGGACATAGGCTGTACATTTTGTCCCTATATTCCCACGGGAACTGGAACGTATACGGGAACTTAAAAACTACAACACCGATTTCAAAAATTTTTCCACCGATATTATGCTTCACTACCCGAGAGTAACATAGACTTTAATTCATCCACATATTCCCACGGGAACTAGAGTTGTTACTAATATAATAAGTGTGAAAGTAGCTGTCTGTCCGTCGTTCTATGTTACCATCTCCCGCTCAAACTAATGAACAGATAAGAATTAATTTTTTTACAAAAATTGTTCAGAACCTAAGGAAGGACATAGGCTTTATATTTTATCTCTATATTTTCACGGGAACGGGAACGTATACGGGAACTTAGAAACTACAACACCGATTTCAAAAGTTTTTCCACCGTTAGAATGCCACACTATACCTGAGTAACATAAATTTTAGTTCATCCGCATATTCCTACGGGAAAGGGAGTCTGTACTTATATAATAAGTGTGAAAGTAGCTTTGTCTGTCCGTCGTTCTATGTTACCATCTTCCGCCCAAACTAATAAACCGATTTAAATGAAATTTTTTACAAAGATTGTTCAGAACCTGAGGAAGGACATATGCTATATATTTTTCCCTATATTCCCACGGGAGCAGGAACGTTTACGGGAACTTTGACACTACAGCACCGATTTCAAAAACTCTTCCACCGTTGGAATGCTCCATAATCTCCGAGCAACATAAGCTTTTACTCATCCCCATACTCCTTACTGGAACGGTCAACATGTTTCTACGGGAACGGGAGTCTTTACTAATATTATAAGTACGAAGTTAAATCTGTCTGTCTATTTCTCTTTGTTACCATTAACCGCCCAAACTATAGAACCTATTTATATGAATTTTGGTACAGAAACAGTCTAGAACCTGAGGATGGACATATATGTTAAGGACTGTGTTTTATCCCTGTATTCCCTTGGGAACGGGAACTTGGAATATACAGCACACATTTCAAAAAATGTCCACCGTTAGACGACCCTCATATTCCCACGGGACTTTAGTAACATTATAAATCCGAAAATAACTCTGTCTGTCTGTTTTTCTTTGTTTATATTTACCGCCCAAGCTATATTGCACCGATTTATATGAATTTTGGTACAGAGATAGTCTAGAACCTGAAGATGGACATCCTAACTAATATTACAAGTCCAAAACGTTTTTATTCCCTGTTTTCCTTTAATTCCCACTGATTGATCATTATAAATAAGGCTCAGACGCTTTAAGTTGCAGGTGTTCGCTTAGAAAAAAATCCGATGGCAACTTTATGCGGAAGAATCACGTGTATCAATCCCACAAAACCTTTTTATTTCGCAAAAAATGGAAAAAACAAGAACATCGTGTGCAAACATATACTTAAATAAAATATAACAATGGTTTACTAAAACGCATGAATGTGTCTTATTCGCAAAATAAGTAGACTAAAAAATTAAGAATGCTGCCGAAAGTCACTATTCCACGCGGACGAAGTCGCGGGCACAGCTAGTAACTATATATACAAAAGTACAATTTCAAAAAGATTCGTTTATAATTTGCTGTCGATATTTTAGAGCGGGTTTCAGGTAGTTGTAGAGGATTGTCCAATTTTCTCCATTTAATATGTTAATGATTTCATTTGATGAAAGATTATTTTTTCCCCAAGATAACTTTCGGATCGAGTTCAAGATGGGGCAGATACCAATGAAGTGACATATATCTTCTCTGCATCGCAGGTTGCACAGAGTACATTCTGGAGCTCTGTCATCTCTATATGGCAAGTAGTTAAGGTTGATGAGTTCTCCCCTGGCCTTAAAGATTGTTGATATCAAATCAAGACTGTTTCGGTCATCGAAATAATTTTTATCACCTAGGTTATGACTTAGTAGTCTATAAGTACTTCTTGTTTGGCTTTGCTGACTTTGTTCTTTGAAAGCATTCCACATTGATTCTTGAATTTTTCCTAAAAGCATTTGCAGGGAGCCATTGTGTTGGAGAAGTTGAACATCATGGATGTCACTCAATCTCGTCCATTCCGTAAAAAATTGAAGATTTCTGTCTTTTAGAAACAAAACTATCTTATTGGTAAGTCGATGATTTGGTTGATTCATGATTTTCCAAATATATGAGAAATGCAGCTTAAGTGTGTGTATATATAACGTGGGTAGACCAGTTTCGAGGTGCAACATGTAGGTTGGTGTATTTTCCGGTAGTCTGAAGGTTTTCTTGATGAAATATCTAAGAAGCTTTTCTACTTCTTCAAACTCGAAGATACCCCAAACTTGTGCTGCGTAACACATAATAGATCTTACGACTGCTTCGAAGACTTTACTTTGCACTAGGTGCAATGTTTTGTTTGCTTAAAACGTTTTTCCAGGTGCTGTTTATTGCTCGCTTTGACTCTCTTAGTTTTTCTTGCAGATGTTTCTTAAAGGATAACGTTAAAGTGATTGTGACTCCGAGGTACCTATATTCTTTCACCGTTTCAAGGGTTTCATTTTGCCATGTCCAACTTTCGTCTCTTGCGTAGCGTCCTCTTCCATTCCGGAAAATCATGATTTTGGATTTATTTGTGTTTAGTTGCAGGTTCCAGATTGAACAATAATGTTGCAGTCTATTTATCATTATCTGTAGCATGTTTGGGGTTTCAGCCAGTATGACAATGTCATCGGCATAAAGTAAGAGCTTTATTTGGAGTCCGTCAAATGATATTCCTCCTGGCAGGTATGTAGTCAGATCATCCAAATAAATTGAAAAGAGAAGCGGGCTTAAGAGACATCCTTGCTTTACGCCAGTTGTTGATTCGAACCAGTTGGATAAAATATTTCCATCCCAAACTGCCGATTTGTTTTCTTCGTAAAGTTTTTGCAAAATATTTAACATTTTAGTTGAAACTTCAAGGTTGCTCACTTTGTAAAACAGGGCTTTTCTGTCAACACAATCGAATGCTGCCTTAAAATCTACGAAAAACGCATACAGTTTTTTCCCTCTATCCAGATACGTTCGAGCGATGCTCGTCAGAGAAAAGATGTTATCCACTGTGCTATAATCCTTTCGGAACCCCGCTTGGAATTCACTCAAGAGGTTGTTTTCATTTATCCATTCTGAAAGGCGTTCCAGTAAAATTCCTGTGAATATTTTAGTTATAGCGTTAAGAAATGATATGCCTCTGTAGTTGCTGGGCTCATTCGGGTCTCCTTTCTTGAAGATTGGCAGAATGACACTTCTCTTGAAGCTTGCTGGTACTTCTCCGGTGTTCCATATAAAATTATAAGTTAGTGTTAGTTTTTGAAGATAGTCATCTGTAGCGTTTTTGAAAAATTCATATGAGATTCGATCCTCTCCTGGAGCTTTATTTGGTCCACATCGATTTAGCACTCTTTTAACATCTTGAATTTCTATGGGTCGGTCCAATGTCATAACTTCTTGGTATGGGAGAGCATATGGGATTGCATTTTGATTTAGCTGTGGATTGAGTAGTTCTTCAAAATGTTCTGCTAAAATCAATGATTCCACTTTGATTCCTTTTGTGAATAGTGCCTTGTTGATCATTTTCGCAGTCTTCCAGAAAGTCCGACTATCTTTGATGTTTGCCAGCAATCTCGACAGGTTAAGTGTATATGCTTTTTGTTTCTCTGCGCAAATGGTTTTATACTCTTTATTTGCTTCTTGATGGATTTTGCGTAGTTTGAGTTGCTTCTTCTTACAAGACGGAGATAGGCAAACGATTTTTTCCTCGCTGATTCACACTCCCAATTATACCAAGGTTGCTTACCTTTACTGCTTGCTTTAATTTGTAGAGGTCTTCTGCTTCCGTGATAGCTGCGGTTAGTATATCCGAACCTCTGATGGATTGTAGCTCATTTTAATTTATGAGATTGGTAACGCGATTCAGGTTTGCAGTGTACTTCGATGTCTTTATTTCTCCAACGGAGTTTTGGTAGCAAACTCTGCTGTGCCGGAGTTTCGTGTTGCACCACCTTCTTCATCTGTACGGATATTGGGAAGTGATCCGAGTGTGTCAGCTCATCTACCCTGAAATCAGATATGTGTTCAAGCCACTTTCCTTTTACAAAACAGTAGTCGATTGTTGAACATGCGGTACCCCTGGTAAATGTGAAATGGCCTTTACCATCACCATTTGATCGCCCATTTAAAACCGTTGATCCCATGGAATCGCACAATTCAATTAATTTTTTCCCATTTCTATCGATTGTTTCATCTGTTGCATTTCTGACTTCTTTGATTGGTTCCATTAAAAGCTCCGGTTCTTCATTAAGAATTTGTGTTGCTCCTACTCTTCCATTAAAATCTCCTATAATCATAATATCGTCTTTTCCAAATTCCAAAATAAAATTATATAAATGTGAGAACTCCTGCGTCCACTTGTTGTAGTTTATATAAACGGGAATAATATATAGTCTGCTGTGCTCCAATTTTAACTCTATCAAATCTCTTTCAAGTACTTTTACAAAACAGCAATCCGATTTTAAATTTTTCCTTATCCCATAAAGGCATCCTCCACTTGCTCTTCCGTGAGTAGATTCTCTTATTGCCGGGATCCATAAGAGTTTATGGTTTATAAAAATATTTTCAAATTCTTCCATTTTCTTATCAACAAAAGTTTCACATAGCGCAAAAATATCAAAATTGTTAATATGTTTAAAAAAATCATTAAAAAGTAATTTATTTCCTAATCCCGCTACATTATATGAAAAATAATTAAAATTCAAATTTTGTACATTTTGATTTTGAAGGCTGACGGCATTATAATTCATTTCATTTTCATTTTAAATTCATTTTTATTAATCTTTTCTTATATCTACTTACATGCTAACAAAAATGTGTAAAACTAGCTTATATAATAACTTAATTAACTTACTGACCCTAGGCGGGTACTCTAAATTATTCAATATCTTACTACTAATGCCTTTCGGCCTTATGATAACTTATGAATCTAAAACTAGAGCAAGTTAAAACTAAGAAAATTTAAAAAAAACTTAGTTCCAAAGATCATTTTTTTTGTGTTTTCTTAAAACTAATTAAAACTAATTAAAACTACTTAAATCTACTTAAAACTAGAGCAGCCACAGTAGCTTTTTTTTTGTGTTTTGTAAATTTTTTTTTGGGTTTTTTGTATTTTGTATTTTTTTTTTTTTTTTGTATTTTGTATTTTTTTTTTTTGGGTTTTTTGTTTTTTGTTTTTTTTTTTTTTTTTTTTTTTTTTTTTGTTTTTTTTTTTTTTTTTTTTTGGATTTTTATGATTTTTTTGTTTGCCACTGTACCCACCCCCTATACCCTAAGACTTACACGCTAAACATGTGTAAGCCAGCCATTGGCGACTCGCTATCCATATCAAATTCATGTTGTTGCTCCGACAACCACCAGAACATTTTCGACGTTTTAACAACGTCACGACGATCGCGATCTGAAACCGCCCTACTGAACCGGAGGAGCTCTTCAGCTTCTCCGCCTACTGCGGTGACGTCTTGGTTGTAAAGGAGCCGTCGTTCCACGGACTTCCGGCAGACGTGGTAGATTAGCGGAACCGCCAATCTATCCTGAATCAGCCCTACCATATCAAAATAGAGGAAAGCCTCCGGTGGGACAAATCCACTGAAGCGCGTTTTCTCCATATATTCAGTGTTGGGGTAATAAGCCCCAAAAATCAGGCCATTGGTCGAGGTCATCGCTCTTGCAGTATGACCACGAGTCAGTTTTATAATGAAGTTGTCGATCCTGTTTATTTGAGCCCCGTTGTAAAGGACCTCATTAGGATAATATTTTCTGTACTCCGACTCTGGTGTTCTGTGCAATCCAAGACAGGTACGCAGACACTGTCTCTCAAACACCCGAATCTTTTCCATTTGAGACGCTGTAACATTGAACCACACGGGGCACCCATAGACAATCATTGGCCTTATGAGGGCCATGTAGCAAATCACCTTCACTCTGCTATCAAGTTGACTGCTGTGAAACAGTCTCCTTGTCAGAGCAAAAGCTCCTCTAGCCCTGGCCAGAGCTGCATCCATATGTTTGTTAAAATATAGATACTGATCTAGCCAGATGCCGAGATACTTGACTACTACTTTGTTTGGCAGTGGGTTGCCATGTAGATCAACGATCACCAGCTTTCGCCAGTTCTTTCTCGTATCCCATGAGGCCCGAGCCAACGAGGTTCTAAACACAATTGTTTCCGATTTCTGGACGTTGATTTTCAACTTCCAGTCATCGCAATATTGCTGGATCTTATCGAAGTCACGCTGCAAAAGTATTCTGATAACTTCGATCTTTGGACCTGTTCTGTACGCAATAAGGTCGTCGGCGTACGCTATAGCATGGTGAAGAGAACCAATTAGATCGCCGGTGAAAATGCTAAATAGTATAGGAGAATTCACCGCTCCTTGTTGCAGACCGTTCTGTATTTTAAAAGTTCTGGTAGAAGTTCTATTGCAACTTTTCACAACAAACGTTCTACCATGAAGCATGTCATTCAGCATGACGGCATTATAATTAAAAGCGCTGTATGCGATCATTTCCCACTACAGTTTGAGAGCCGCTGGAGCCAGATCCATCCATGGTTCTTTCAATTGATGACATTGCACGTCACTTGTATTTTGCAATCGCTCCATAGATGACATTCCTCCTTCATCATCGCTCGACAGGTTGTTGTTGACGTTTATTATGAATTTTAAGTGTTTCTCCTCGTAGTTGCATTTTTAATCCAGGATTTTTTGTTATTATTTCGTTTCTTAGTTGCACTATCCGCCTTCGTTTCTCACGCGCCGCGGCTGTATAGTCCCTATGCATCGAAATGCCCGTGTTTCTTAGTGTTGTCGCAGATTGTAGGATTCGTCCAACGTCTTCCCTATCTCGTAGCTCAACAATTAAATTTTCGATTTTTGGATTTCGAGATTTTAGTGATCTTATTGATGAAATGGCTGCTGTATTTTGTGTTTTCAGCAAGTCTAAACACAGTGTTTTTGCTCTGTCAGCAGCTACTATTCCACTTTCAACGGGGACGTGCACGACGATGTTTTTTTCGTTTGTTTTCTTTGACAGCCATTCAACTTGCCGTTCTAGCGAGATGCAGCGGGATTCCATTTTTTGCATTTCGTGTTGTAGGGAAACGTTTTTTTGTTGCAGTATGTGTAATTCCGCTACGATTCCTTCCAAGTCGGTTTTTGTGGCCATATCTTTCAGCTTATCATCCAATAAAGTTGACATTGAGCCCTTTATTAGATTTTCCAGAGATGCCACTGACATACTTCCGACAGACAATTTATTTTCATCATCCGAAATCATTTTGTTTGGAGGGAAGTCGGGGGAAGTTTCACGTAAATTACGTTTGGAGAACGTCGACAGTGCATTAGTGTTAGTACCTTCGTCACAGTTTGTTTTTGGTGGTGTCATCTTTTTAATTTTGGCTTAAATCTTAAAATTAAGAGAGATTCCTGTAGATTTATCGACTCACCCTAGAGTTTCTGTATATATTTGTTTTCGGATGTACTTTAAGTATTTTATTTTAGAGTTAAATGCAGTTTATTTCAAATTTTTATGGGGCTCAACAAAGAACACGACTGGTCTACTCACACACACACTCTTTTTTTATCATCTATAAATGATGAAAACAAAAGAGGACTTAAGTTGCAGCCTTGTCTGAGCCCAATTTCGACTTCAAACTCTTCTGATCTTTCGATCCCATTTACTATAACTGAAGTTGTATGGGTATACAAACACTCAATAATTCTTTCAAACTTAAATGACATTCCTTTATTATATTACTTCAGCATAAGGGCTTTTCTACCAATCGTATCGAAGGCTGATTTAAAATCGATGAAAAATGCATAAAGTTTTTTTTATTTTTAATAGCTAATTCCGCAGCACTGGTAAGAATATAAAGGAGGTGGTGCATACTTGGGCCCAGGGCGTACATCTATAAGACTATTATCAAATGAAAGCTTTCGGTCAGATCAATCAGTCTGCCAAATATTTTTGAATTCGGATTTGGTGATTTTGAGATAATTAGATTTGAGCGCCGGAAATGCGAAAAATCTGACATTTCTGCAAATAATTACGTATATCTCGAAAAGTATAGCACGTAGGACAGTGCTTTAGGTATCATATGAAAGATCATAAAAATATCTTTCGTTTCATATCAATTTTTGAAATTCCTTATATTTCGAAAAGACAGACCCAAAAGTTGTTTGAATAGAAACATTTTCGTTGACTTTTGCCAGCCAATATCAAAAAATCAGTGATGACCTATATTTTTTATTGCACCACTTTAATCCTTAATTGGTAAGCTTTAATTTGATATATAATTACGCTATCATACATAAGGCATATCACGTACATTATACACAATTCCTAAAAAAAAATTTAACAAAAAATATGTTCCACAGCAAATGCATTTTTTCATTTCATATAGGTCATCACTGATTTTTTCGAGATATTGGCTGGCAACCGCCAACGAAAATGTTTCTATTCAAACAACTTTTAGGTCTGTCTTTTCGAAAAATAAGGCATTTCAATAAAATGTATTTGATATGCAGGGGGTCACTGCATCAAAGTGAGCGTAAACCCTTATGTCCAGTGATGTATTTTGGCGAAGTCCTACAAACTGCGTGGTACTTTATTCCGGCTCTATGCGTTCAAAAGTAATAGTAGACAGATCCTTGAGGTAAAAAAAAGTAAAACAATTGGAATCTTCGTGAATAGCGACGTTTCGATGAGGAGCTCACATATTTTTATCAGAGCCTCACATTATTTTAGCTTCTATAATTAAAAAGCTGTGGCTCGTGTGGCGTGATGGTCATCATGTCTGCTGTTAACCCAAAGGTTAGTGGCAAAAATGTTTTTCCGAGAGTTTCACCTTTTGCGAGGAATTCGCGAGTCCTCTGTTAGCAAATTCACTGCCACGAAAAGCGCTCTTAAACCGAATATTTTATTTTCTTCATTGATCAGTTTTGATGGACCTTAAAACGTCTAAAACGCATTTTATTTGTCACAAGCTGCACCACCCAGTGTGGCGTTGCTTAGAGAATAAAACAGAATGAAAAGGCTCTTAACTCGATGGCTGCCAAACTTCGCAGGATCACCAGTTTGGCTAATCTAATCAAGGAATGAAAATTTGATCTCAATCGGTACAGCCGTTTAGAGTCCATAAGTAACAGAAAAAGAAAACAAATCAATTTTCTTTCATACCTCTTTGTGTAAATGTGGACATACATTTCCCATGCGACGACCGACGACGACGATACCTCTCGTAGAGTTTATTTAGCAGAAAATGTTTCAGACCAGAAGTGCTTTTGCCTTACAACGTTACAAGTTACAACTGACATTGCATTTTTGTGTCGTTACCACCACTTTCAACTGAAAACGTGTTGATGCTTCTGACTTTTTTTTTAAGGGATTCTACCATCTGCCTCTTCTCTCAGCACAGTCGACAGCTTTGTTCTTTAAGTTTACACGTTCATGGCTTGTATGTTTATCCAACATGAGCCTCTTCGCTCTTAATAACATCAAGTGCGTGCACAAGTGCCCGTTTGAATCTTTGAAATGGCTGCACAGGCACACATTTATAATATGCAGGATAATTTACCTATTTTGTGGATGAGATTTTCCTCTCCGGATCACTTGCATGCTGGAATTTCAGTTGAAAGAAGAACAAAAGTCAACAACAACGAGAAAAACTCAAAAGAATATAAAACATAACAAACCTTTAGGCCTTCAAACACCGCGACTGTCCGTGGGTGGGTTATGAAGTGAACACTCCATCTAGTCCCCTATACCCACCATAAACCTGAGGATGTAATGGACTGTAACAAGGTAGCTCCTTAGACATTTTGATGTTCGGACTAGGCTCCTGCTTTATGTTCCTGGCTGTGGACTGTGGAGTAAGTTGTGAGAAAAGAACGGTGTGTGCTACACTAAGGTGTAACTAAAGGTAAAAGAAAAACGCATATTATTAACCTTTGCGAACAGATGCATACATCTCTTATGAAAATCTGTGACTCTGCCTTGGGTTGAAAGTTACTTCGCGTCGTCGGTCGGTCGGTTGTTTCCCTGTTGGGGCTGGTTTTTATCGCCCTAGTTGGTTGGTTGTTTTCGACTTTGTTTCCACGGTGTAATTCGTCAAGTGCGGAATTACATGCTTCCTCTTTGAATTTGAAAGGTATTTTCAAGAGATCCTAGACATAATATTGAGTTGTTAACACAAAAGATACCTACACGCAATCTTCTACCATCGCATTTCAAGAGGCGCTCGAGCTTCTTCTTCCAGAC
The DNA here is from genome assembly GCA_914767635.1 of Melanostoma mellinum. NCBI lineage: Eukaryota > Metazoa > Arthropoda > Insecta > Diptera > Syrphidae > Melanostoma > Melanostoma mellinum. Next base: position 76,704,390 of record OU612058.1, on the reverse strand, counting down.
AATATTTCTTAATCGTGCTTAGAACATAATGACCTTATAACTGAAAACGATCTTTTGAACTGAAATAGTAACTTACAGCATAAAAAGTTATATTCAATAGAATGATAAGAAAAGGAGCATAAGTTCGTCCAAACAGTAGAAAATTTTTTTTGCATGAGTATTGGGTGCATTTAGATTGCGATAGCAATCCAAAACTCGCATTGGCGATCTGAGAATCCTGGTTTCATTAGGTTCAATGACGACCGACTTGCAAATGCAGTCATCGCCCAGCGAAACGGGAAAAACACCTTGTTCGTTTTTAAGATGGACCTCGAGGACATCTTTCACAAAATAAAGAAAAAGAAGTCAGCAGTAGTCGACGGCATACCGCATACCCAATGTTGTGCTGCGAAACCCCCCCCCCCTACGGAAGCGGTGGACATATACACCGCGTTTTTCAACAATGCGCTGACTAATGCATATTATCCAGTGCGTTGGAAGATGGCAGTGGTCCATCCTCTACTTAAAAAAAAGAAGGATGCTTCCAATCCAGCAAATCTCCGTTCAATTAGCCTTCTTCCGAGTATCAGCAAGGTATTTGAGAAAGTTCTCAATAGAGCTTTGTCCTCAAGGGCTGAGGACAAACATATTATCCCAGAAAATCAGTTTGGTTTATGGCAGGCCATGATACCAGACATGCCGCGTCTAAATTGGTATCTGATATTCAATGGAACAAAGCTAAAAAGCAGTTTACGGTTCGATGCATGTCTGGTTGACTTGGAGAAGGCATTCGATACCGTTTGGTAAGACGGTCTTTCTATAAGTTGATCAGGTATGGCATCAGTAAACCACTGCTTTATATTCTGAATGACATGCTTCATGGTAGAACGTTTGTTGTGAAAAGTTGCAATATAACTTCTACCAGAACTTTTAAAATACAGAACGGTCTGCAACAGGGAGCGGTGAATTCGCCTATTTTATTTAGCATTTTCACTGGCGATCTAATTGGTTCCCTTCACCATGCTATAGCGTACGCTGATGACCTCATCAGAACAGGTCCAAAGATCGAAGACATCAGAAGTCTGTTACAGCGTGACTTCGATAAGATCCAGCAATATTGCGATGACTGGAAGTTGAAAATTAGCTTCCAGAAATCGGAAACAATTGTGTTTAGGACCCCGTTGGCTCGGGCATCATGGGATATGAGAAAGAACTGGCGCAGCTGGTGATCGTTGATCTGTATGGTAACCCACTGCCAAACCAAGTAACTCGGCATCTGGCTAGATCAGTATCCATATTTTAACAAACATATGGATGCGGCTCTGGCCAGGGCTAGAGGAGCTTTTGCTCTGACAAGGCGACTGTTTCACAGCAGACAACTTGACAGCAGAGTGAAAGTGATTTGTTACATGTCCCTCATAAGGCCAATGTCTCAGATGGAAAATATTCGGGTGTTTGAGAGACAGTGTCTGCGTACCTATCTTGGATTGCACAGAACACCAGAGTCTGAGTATACAGAAAATGTTATCTTAATGGGGTCCTTTACAACGGGGCTCAAATAAACGGAATCGACAACTTCATGATAAAACTGACTCGGGGTCACACGGCAAGAGCGATGACCTCGACCAATGGCCTGATTTTTGGGGCTTATTACCCCAATAGAGAGTATATGGAAAGAACACGCTTCAGTGGATTTGTCCCACCGGAGGCTTTCCTCTATTTTGACATGAATTGTTTGATTCAGGACAGATTGGCGGTTCTGCTAATCTACCACGTCTGCCGTAAGTCCATAGAACGGCAGCTCCTTTACAACCGTGACGTCCCCGCAGTAGGCAGAGAAGTTGAAGAGCTCCTCCGGTTCAGTAGGGCGGTCTCAGATCGCGATCGTCGCCGTCGTGACGTTGTTAAAATGTCAGATATGTTCTGGTGGTTGTCCGAGTAACAAATTGTTATTGATGATGATAGTCAGTCGCCAATGGCTGGCTTACACAAGTTTAGCGTGTAAGACTTAGGGTAGGGGGTAGACACAGTGGCAAACAAAAAAAATTACAAAAAAGCAAAAAAGCTGCTGTGGCTGCTCTAAAAATTGATCTAGAAAACTGAGTTTTTCAGTTTTTCTTAGTCTTAAAATTATCTATAAGTTGTAAATTAATAAATTATCTGTGGCCGAAAGGCATTAGAATAAAGATATTGTTTAATTTAGAGTATCATATAATTTAATCAAATAATTCATAAAATGAATGATTATATCATTAAATTTACTAAAAATTTCTTAAACTTTCAGCTTGAATTTATGAAAAAGTCATAGAATTTTATGAATAAGTCCCTAATAATAATGTATGATTCTTAAATTTTATGAAACTTTTCTTACGATTTTAATTGAAATCAGTGAAAAAATTCATAAGATCTTAAGAAAAAATTCATTTCTTTTATGCAAAAGTATGTCATCACTCATCACAAAGGCACCAGCGCCAGATAAAACATCGGTTGTGAAGGTGTCTGTGAAGATTCGATAACACTTCTTTTCTGGCTCAGATTCTAGAGTGGACCAGTCCTGAGTCGAAGGAAAGTTGAAGTGTATTTTTGACGCAGTTTTAGCCTTGGGATATGCTTCTTGCCAGTTCCTCAAAACTCCAGTGCAAACTGTTTCACAGACCACATTTTTTTAGATATGCAATGGTCTTTGTAGTTCACCCCATGATTTTGGTATCAAGGGCAGAAAGATTCAACAGTGAGTCGAGAGCAGTAGAAATTTGGCGAAAGAGGCAATAACGTGTTTACACGAGAGCTCATTTCATCAAACAACTGACGGATAGGAGATGATTGGTCTTACGATAGCTGTAGGTATAGATCCAAATGATCCTTTTGGGTGATAGGTCTTGCCAGTGGCTCCCTTACATAACCAGAAGACTAACAGTGCTTGAGCAGTTTTCGACTCAACATGTTTAGACCAAAGAGGCTTGTTATCTAGGATTTCCCAAAAGATGTTTTACTTTGTTCGAAAAAGGGATGTTGACGCGTTAAAGTGTAAGTTGGGTCAGACCAGTCAGTTTTCTGCGTCTCGTGAAGAAGACAGTCTTAAGAGGATTGACGGAGAGTCTGTTCCTGGCACATTAGATGTCAATTAGATTTGGCCTATACTTTAGACCAGACATATTGTGGGCTATGTCCAACGGAGAGCACGGTGTGGCGTGTAGGTTAGGTCCATTGAGCAGTACAAGTAGAGAGTCGATCAGCATGCGCCACAGAAAAGGAGATAGAATGCCACCTTGTGGACAGCCCTTGTTCACTCTTGTTGCAACATATTATCCACACTCCGGTTCAACGATCACGTTTCAATGCATTGGCATTGCTTTAATCCATAAGACTAATGACAACCATGTTCTCTGGCAACCTATCACATTACATCATTGTCAAAAGCACATTCGAGTCAAGGCACACAATATTGCTGTCAAGACTTTAAAGTGCGAATTTTCCTCTTCGATATAGGGTTCACCTGATCTAAGAGAAATGGACTGTTGTCATTCAATTGATACTTGGTTTCCTGGAAAAGGAGTTTCCAGCATGAGACTAAGTGTCTTTGCTTTAGAGTCGGTATATTGACCAACTGATTTTTTTAGTGTTTCTTGTCCGTGAGTGTTGCTCATTTTAAGGACTTTGGCAAGTTGGCTAGTTTCACTGAGTGTTTCCGTTCTTTCACTGAATTCTTCGTTAGAGGCATTCTTTGATATGCGAATTAACCATTTGAAATCATTTTGTTTAGATCTGTACAGCTTCCAGTCTGCCTGGTAATCTGGTCTTAGAGAGACCTGTTCAAAAGACTTGCGGTTTCCCTGCAAAGTTACTGCAGTTCAAAAATCTACCACTGAACCATAGATCTACTAAGAATTGGCCAAGCTGGACATCGCAACTTAAAGAATCTCATTAAAAAACCATTAGAGTCGAGGATTACACTGCATCCTCTACTTTCTGCATTGCTGAGAGCTTAGGTTGGGTGTTGACAAAGTTACCAAGCTCATCGATGAAAAGTGTCCAGTTAGTTTTATTTGGATTCCATGTTACTAGGGCAATCCACATTTGTTCAGCGGAATTGGATATATCTGTGGCCCGACACGCCCGGCAGAGCTTTCCAGTTGGTACTTTCCGGTTGGAAAACCAGGAATTTTAGCAGATCCTCGCAGAGAATGGGGGTCTTCGGTTACGAGAGATCTTCCTGTACTGAAGCCAGATTTCCAAAAAGAGTCCCCATCACTATAAAAATTTCTGAGGGAGCAAACTGTCATTTCTGTAGAGTGGGGTTTTTACTATAAGGAATAATAAGGAGTCTGATGATCTAGAAATCTGGAAACCTGCTCGAATACTCGGGTTACGAAGAAGAACTTGCAATGCTTGTGGGGCTTACTAGTGGTGGCAGTGCAAAGTGAACTGTGTATGGAAAGCATTATTCCTATGTATTCGGAAATGGAGTTCAAGAGTCACTTCCGAATCAAAAGGTCCCTTTGCAAGTGGTTGTCAACAAAATTCGAATCCTCGAAGATGTTTATGGAGCAGTATGGCGACAAAATGATTAGCTCGCTATGGTTTGCCGGCCACGAGGCATGCAGTTATAGAGATTTGGACGATCGATCGTTTCGATCTTGCTCTTTCTTCCATCCGTGTCGCATGGGTCGTGTACAGGATATTCTTATTCGCACATTCGCTACAACGAAATAGTGATCCGAGTCAAAGTTGAACCCTCAAAAAGCTCGGATATTAATAGCACTTGGAAAGGGTCTTGCATCGATCTTGAAATGGTCAATGTAGTTAACAGTTGATTGATCTGGAGATCGAGATGTACGCTTAAGAAATTTGAGATGAGGGAAGCTAACATTACTTAGAGTCAACAAAATAGTCGTCATTTCCAATTTTTCATTTTGTGTGAATATCCCCGACTGGTGTTTTACTACATGAGTACTGCCATCACTGAACTGATCTGATATATTATTCCCACAATTTAACACTCCCTTTTTTTGAAGGAAACGTCATTTGCCCATTTTTAGGGACACCACTTCTGCTGGACTGTAATGGCATGCAACAGGTTACGACTAAGGGTTTGGATGTATCCCTACATTCGTTATTTTTTACAAATCAAAATCATTACATCGAAAACGTCTTTGTAGGTTGTAACTTGTAAAGTAGTCTAGCAAGGATTTAAGAAGATAGATAGATATTTTTATTTCGTTTTAAGTTAAACATTGGTTTGTTACCGCTCATTTTACAATATAAAGATTTGATACAATGATCTTTCAGCTAGAATATATTTTTTAATGTTTATTTGAATTAAGGTTGATTGAATATAGTAGTTAAGAGGAAATACGATGGAAAACCCTCTATTTAAGTTTACAAAACCCAAAAAAAAATTATAATTTGCTTAAGACTAGTGACTAGAAAGTGATGTGAATGTTATTCAAAGAAATTAAAGTTTTGTAGATACATATTTACAAATGGTTACAAAAGCAGAGTACAAAGAAAAAACAAATGAGAATAAACAAACGAAAGCAAATAATAATTACAAAAAAATATATGTATTTTACAAGTTTACAAGATAAACAACTTGAAAAAATATTGAAAACAGACAAAACATATTTGAGTAAATAATAATTAAATAAATAAATATATAAATAAAGAAGTAAATAAATAAATAAAAATATAAATAAATAAATAAATAAATAAATAAATGAATAAATAAATAAATAACTAAATAAATAAATAAATTAATGAATAAATAAATAAATAAATAAATAAATAAATAGTTAACATGAAAAAATAAACAAAATCGGTAAATAATTAAGTTCAATGAATGAATAACAAAAGGTTAAACAATTTAAATAAGTATAAATAAATATAATATTACGGTTAACAATTTTAGCCCTACAAAAATTAAATTTTCAATCATAAGTTGACTCACTTAATTGTTCTCGGCGAGTTCAAGCCGGTTATTAAATTTCGTGGTAAGTTTGCTTATTCTATCTTCGATCATCTCAACATTGGTTCTTGTGTGGAGATCAGTTGAATGGTGCCAAGGTAGATTTAGCATCATTTTCAATAGCTTGTTTTGACTAACTTACAATTTTTTTATATGACTATGCGCGGCATTTTTCCAAACTGGGCAGCCATACAAAAGAATGTCCTAAAATACAACTTTTAAAATTATTATTTTGTTGTGAAGTGAAGACTTTCTGTTAATAAAGGGGAAGAGGAGGTTGGTTGCTTTCTTGACTTTTTTGACTTTTTGAGTAATATGGCAGTTAAAAGTTAGTTTTGGGTCTATATAGATTCCAAGGTGTTTAACTTGGGTTTCCCAAGAAACCGGAGTACCAAGGATTTGAAGTTTATTGCTGGGAAGAAAACAAGCTTTTCTTTTTCTCGTAATAAAGATGGCTTGTATCTTTTCAGCATTGAGTTTTATTTGCCATCGGTTCTAATATTCCTCTAATACTCTTATCACATTACTTAGATTAGTCTCAATGCTGAGACCTAACTTGTGCGAAGATATTATTGCTTTGTCGTCAGCAAAAATTGCTGCTTCACAGTCTGGAAACTCAGGAAAGTCGGAAGTATATAAGTTATATAAAATCGGCCCCAAAACTGATCCTTGAGGGACACCAAAGTCAAAACGCATCAATTCTGAAGCACTGTTTTTAACATAAACCATAAAAGATCTACTTGACAAGAAACTTTGTACAATTTTTGCACAGGTAAGAAGGAATATTGAGTGAAATCATTTTATAAATAAGGCCATTATGCCAAACTGAATCGAATGCTTTTTCAATATCTAATAAGATCATTCCTATTGACATGCCTAGGTCTCTCTTTTATTTGATCAAGTTGCATATTCGAAGCACCTGATGCGAAGTACTATGATGCTTCCTACAGCCAAATTGTACATTTGGATATAAATTATTGTCCGTAACTATCTTTAGCAATTTCTTTTTTATTATTTTTTCATAGACTTTGCTGATATTGCTGAGTAAGCTAATTGGCCTAAAACTGTCAGTCCTAACATAATTCTTACCCGCTTTGAGAATTGGTATGACTTTACCTGTTTTCCAGACAGTAGGAAAGTATTGCAACTTCAAACATGCATTCAGTAGGAATGTCAGAAAAATGATTCTCGGCAACATTTTTAAATAAAGATTTTTAATTTGGTCAGACCCTTGGGATATCCTTTTTTTAAGCGTAGAAATGATTTCAGCTACTTCTTCGTGAGTTACTAAAATATTTTGAGGTGTTTCACTGGCTATTTGGTTAAAGTTTCGTATGGCTGTATTTACTAATTGATCTGTTGACATATTGCCCAGATTTTAAGTGCGAGTGCATTAGCTTTTCCGAATCTGTAAAGTGGATTCTTGAGTCGATTTTTAAGAAAGGTATTTGTCTGTGTTTGTTTTTTATAATTTTGACAATATTCCAGAATGGTTTGGCGTTTTTATCAAGTGAACGTAGTTTATGACTCCAATCCTGGTTTCTTTTGCTTAACAATTCACTAGAGATAAGTCTATTTAGGTACGAAACATTTTCTCTATAAATAGGTTGACGATATCTTTGCCAGTTTCTTCTTTGAATGTTTCTATTTTTGATGAGTTCTATGATATAAGCCGAAATATTTGAGGAAAAGGATTTTGTGATAGCTTTTGGGACAGAACGATCGACTGATGATAAGGTTTCTTGGGTGAAGTTATCCACAATATTGTCGACATCATTTTTATTATTTACGCTTTCCAGGTCCATAGGAACATTACGAAGTTTCGTTTTCAAATTTGACCTAAATCGTGTCCAGTTTGCATTTTTAAAGTTTTGGTAATATTGTTCGGTTTTAATTCCTGACCAGAGAAGTTCGCATAGAACTGGGTAGTGATCAGAACTATGTTCTGAAGTGATAAGACTAGGCATATCTGACACGAAAAGGTCAAGGACAGAAGGACTTCCACGAGAACTGTTTGGGACATAAGTAGGACTAGGAGGATACATTAAGTTTATTGGCATTGTAAGGGATATGTCATATAAAACAAGGATTTTAGAAATGCATTCGTAATTGGTCCACTAGACATTTCTCTTAAGAGTACAGAATAAAAGAAATCTCATATATGTACCTAAATACAAGCAATTCAAAAGTTATAGGCAATCACTCTTACTGCTGCGTCCTCGATAAGCGGCACTGGTCCAACATTCATTATTAACTGCAAACGATATCGCTTTCCATAGATTGGTCTTTAATATTTCGTGTTCCCACTCCAGAATAGCAAATCATTCACAAACAACACAGTGCAAGCTTTTTTGATTTTATTTTTATTATGTCGACATCTTCTCCTGGCCATGGAATAGCATAGACGAGACTACCGACGGGCACTATGTGCCTGTCTCCTAGAAATTATTATGCCCATCATGACTGCATGCGACTGATCAAACATAATACATAATGCGACCGGCTACATTCAGTGGTTTTCTTTCATCATTCGATCGAGTTCGGATTTATTAATTCCTGGCACATTCTAGGCGCCAAATGCACTATTATGCCGTCCCGTGGCCCGTGAGCATAAACCAAGAAGTTGTGTAGTACTCCACTACATTTCGTACCTTGCTGGAGTCGAAGGCAACTACGACGTGCACTCCTTCCGTCATATTGGTGACTCGATTCTGTTCTAGCTTCCTATTTTAAATGGAAAACCTGCAATGTGAACAAAAGACCCAAAAGAGAATATAAATAACCATCGTCGTCGTTCGTCGTCGTCCGAGGTCCGAAAGATGGATTAGTTATACGACCAAGGTGGATGGACATTGGGCACAACTATGTATGTACTCTACTGAAAACTATAAGGGATATGGAGCAGCCTCCTACAAAAATAATCGAAGTAGTACGTGAAAGTGTGAGGTTTTTGCTTTCTTCTGCTTGCCATCTTCTCCGCAACGTGAGCGAAGTAAGTTTATGTGAAGAGATAGGCCTAGTAATGGTTGGCTCTGAGAAAAATATCGAACTTTAAATTACATACAAGTTGAATGACCATGTTTTGCTCGCGCAAGCTAGAACGAAGAAGTCTTGGAAATCACAGCAACGTCGTCTGGAATAATAAGCTGTGAAACAGAGGTTCTGTGGTTCTTGAAATCATAGAGTTGATTCTATGCTGCGTGTTATTTATTGCGTAACGTGTAACAACTACCGGGTTCATATGTCTGACGTTACTTTTTGCGGGGCACGCAGTCACCTACAATAATAATATCGCCGTCCACATTGTTCAACATCGACTGTCTAGTGATCGTTTTCATTGAATAAATTGATTAGATAGTATAAATATGTTGAAGAAAGCTCGAAAGTTTTTGCTATCGGTGCAGAAGATTCCCTTTCAAAGAACCACAACAATGTAATTGGGTATTACTTCAATTGAACAGTTATTGCTCAGTGATAAGTTGGAAAAAGTAGTGCAAAACAAATGCAGAAACCTTTTTGGTTTCAAATGTTACAGGTGTTCCAAAGCCCGTAGATTATTACAATGGACGAAAAACTATAGTCTTTGATAATATTGTCCATTAAGCTGGACAAAAGGAACGGAGATACCTAAGACTTTGGTATATCTATACCTGATCAAATGATCTCAACTTCGGTACGAAGAAGTAACTTCAATCCTGATGTCAATGACCTTAATAATGCTTTTATTTCCACCGCTGTTGATAATTCACGTTTTGTTCCGGATGATCGACTGTCCTTCTTTTTTGACTTTGACTTTGAAGTTGTATCTGAAATAGATGTTGTTAATACTATCCGCTCTATCAAGTCTAATGCTGTTGGTGAGGATGGTATCCCTATTTGTTTTGTGAAAATGATTTTGCCACATTTGCTTAGCAGTCTTACGCATATAATTAACTTCTGTATCACAACCTCAATCTTTCCCAATGCTTGGAAGTTAGCTAAAGTTATTCCAGTCCCGAAAAAAACTCAACCTTTGACGGTAAATGACTTTCGTCCTATAAGTATTTTACCCTGTCTTTCGAAAGTTTTTGAGAAAATTATTTTTAAACAAATTTATACTTTTCTCAATGAACATAGTTTGATATCCCCAATTCAATCTGGCTTTCGTGAACGTCACAGCTGTTCTACTGCTATGGTAAAGATTGTCGATGATATAAGGGTTAAATTTGATATGGATTACTTAACGGTACTCTGCTTGCTAGATTTTTCCAAAGCTTTTGATAGTGTGAATCATATGGTGCTTTGTCAGAAACTTAGACTGTATTTTGGCTTTAGTGAGAGATCGGTGCGCCTGATAATGAATTATCTGATCAATCGTCACCAAAGGGTTGTTTATGGGCAGAATTGCTCCTTATCTGGGTCGTTGTCTGCGGAAGTTCCCCAAGGATCTATTTTGGGGCCATTATTATTCTGTCTGTTCATTAAATATTGTTCAATTAAATTTTGTATAACTCTCATTTATTGTTATTTTGAATTGAAATTGTTCCAATTATTTTGTACTATAAAAGACTAAGTCGTAGTACTATTATATGAAATAAACTGAACTGAACTGAACTGATCTCCGCACTGATTTTGTTTTGTTTTCTTTGTCTACAGCTGATCCTAGGTAGACGAAGTCCTGTACTACCTCGAAGTTATGTCTGTCTATTGTGAAGTTTTGTCCAATTCGTCGATGTTCTGTGTCCTTGTTTGATGACAGCATATACTTCGTTTTGCCCTCATTAACCATCAAACCCATTTTTGCCGCTTCTGTTTCAATACTCGCAAAAGCACTTATGACATCACGCTTTTTTATTCCCATTACGTCAATATTGTCTGCATAGGCGAGTAATTGTACAGCCTTTTGAAAGATTGTTCCTCTGGTGTCGACGTTTGCGTTACTTACAATCTGTTCAAGTATGATGTTGAAAAAATCGCATGACAGTTTGTTGCCTTACCTAAAACCTTTATCGACATCAAAGGTTTCGGTGAGTTCTTTGCCGGCCTTGACGGAGCAGCGTGAATTCTCCAAAGTCATCCTGCATAGTTGTATGAGTTTTGCAGGGATGCCAAAACTAGACATGGCTCTGTACAGCTCATCTCTTTAAATACTGTCATACGCGGGCTTAAAATCGATAAAAATGGTGAATATCGATATTATCTTTTCGGGTTTTTTCCAAGATCTGACGTAATGTGAAAATTTGGTCTATTGTGGTCTAAAACCACATTGATAAGGGCCTATCAAGTCGTTGACTTGGGGTTCTAGACGTTCACATATTACAGCGGACAAGATCTTATAAGCGACGTTAAGGAGACATATCCTTCTATAATTGGCGCAATTGTGAGGGTCTCCCTTCTTTAGGATCGTGCATACGATGCTGATGTTCCATTCATCGGGCATGCTTTCTTCCGACCATATCATGCAGACCAGCTGGTGCATGCTCCTTTTCAACTGGTCTCCAGATGGCATCAAGGCAATCTGCACCTGCAGTCCTTTTTGATTTAAGTTTGCATATGGCAAGCTTAACTTCTTCTAGGTCGGTAGGACGGCATTTTTGATCATCGTCCAAGCTGAATTGGGCAATCTGCCTGACAGTGGAACTTGTGTCCTCATCGCCATTAAGCTGTCTGCAGATGTGATCATTCCAGATCCGCCGAATGTGATTCTACAACTATGTTTCCCTGCTGGTCTTTACAGGCTTGAGTTCGGGCTTGCCACCCTGGCATTATCTTTTAGCTTTTTGGTAAAACGATGTAATGGCACCTCTCAATTTCCTCAAACGAGCGCTTCTCATGCTGCTTCTTTTTCTTTTCGAGAATTCGGTGTTCTTCCCATCTTTTCTTCTTGTAAATCTCGTTATACTGATCGTAAGCAGCCCTCGTTCGTTTTTGCAACAGCATTTGTTGTTCAATCAATCTTTTCGTGTGGCTGCATTTGCCAGCATGCATAACGTGACCATACGTCCCGCTTTGGGCGGGACAGTCCCGCTTTCAGGCAGTCTGTCCCGCTGTCCCCCGCGAGGTTGAAATTGTCCCGCTTTTGTAATTTTTGTGAGGATTGAGTTTCTTTTGATTCGATAAAATATAAGCAAAAACATTTTCAAGCAAAATACTCGAGGTTAAAATTAAAAACAATTTTTAAGAGGAAAACAAAAATATATTTCAAAAATCCTTTTTTTGGCGAGGTTTAAAATAGGTGTTGGTGGTATCTGAAGTTGTGCTCAAAGCTGACAAATCCGGTTTTGTCACTAGCTCAACTAGTGTATGAAAAAGCGAAATTAAAGTTGTGTAAGTAGTTTTCGTGAAGTTGTGTGTGAGCAGCTTGTGAAAAACTGCCGCGCCGCCATGGCCAGAGATTGCCATCTTTTTAATTAGTTATCGATGGTTTTGTTTTAGTTCTAGCAGTGTTTTGTAACAAAACAATACTGCCTAAAAGCAAGTGTTCCTTTAATATTAGTCTACAACAGAAGTATCCATTTATAAAACAAAGAAAAGATGACACCGCAGACGTTACATGTGAAAAATGTCGAACAGATTTTAGTGTTGGACACGGTGCGGTGGTGCCAGTGATATAGAAAAACATTTAAACTCAGAAAAACATAGACTTGAAGATCAAGTCATTGCTTCAAGCTCGTCAATGCTTAATATTTGTAAGAAAACCGAGTCGCCGACTTCTAAGGATTTAGGTCTAGCTGCAGCTGGGGGTACGTGGGCGTATCACACCGTGCAACATTTACATCATCGCAGTTTTCGCTCAAATGACATGGCAACCGAAGATTTAAAAGAGTATTTACGTAGACCCAATTGCAAAACTTTATTAACGGATGCTTCAAATCAAGGCTCAATCAAATTATTCCCACTTTTATTACGCTATTTTTTACCATAGGAAAGCGTGAAAGTTAAGGTTTTAGAGTTTCCAGAGCAGCCAGGCGAAGCATTGGATATTATTGTACTTATTGTATTATTATTGTATTGAAGGAAGTTTTGTCTTTTAATGACTTAAATAAAAAAATTGTTGCGTTTTGTGGAGTTAACACGAACTGCAACTTTGGGGGAAAGAATTGGAGAGGAAATAATAGTATTTACTTAAAGTTGAACCAATCACTCGGCAGACAGATTATTGGGCTTAAATGTGGAGCCCAAAAGTCCGCCGATCAAAACTGCCGCTGATTGTCTTCCTGTAGGTATTCGAATGCATTATAGTAAAAATTTATTCATTTCTAAAGCGTTCGAGTAGAAGCTTTGAAAGAGTTTTGTAGTTCTTTATTCTACCGAGACAGAGTATCACAAGCTGCTGGGCTATAGTGAAACAAAGTGGCCTGCGTTAATGCCCGCGCTTGAGAGAGTTATCAAAATGTTTCAGCCTTTGAAAAACTATTTCCTGAGTATCGAAAAATGCCCAAATATTTTAAAGACGTATTTCAATAATCCCGGCTCAGAATTCTGGTTATATTTTTTTCAAGCACAAGCAGCGACCTTTCATGAAGTAGTTTTGAAAATCGAAGCGAAAAATGTATCTGCTAAAGAGTCTGCCAAGGAAATTAATCGTCTGCGAGATAACCTAACAGCTAACACTAAAAGCGCATACGATTTTCCTTCCTCACATGGTCCGTAGCCTGATGGTAAAATTACAAGAAAGAGCAGAAGAAAAAGCAGCAGTAAGCCAGAAAAAGAAAACTACGGCGACGGCTGAGTTTTATAAAACAAACAAGGAATAGTTGGACCATTTCCAGTGGTGTCAATTTAACACAGAACTAAAAGTGTTTGAATAAGAAATTGGTTGATTTACTATAATCACGCAAGGATTTATTACCAGCAGCCAAGACGCGAAAGTCTTTGACGAGTTTTTACTTATTTTAAACTTTGTGACAGATGAAAACATTTCTGGCTGGAATACCGAGAATGTTTCTACTGAAAATAGTTGGGTCGATTTATTCCAGCACTTTAGTGCCAATAATCTAACTTTAAAAAAAATTTTACGATATTTATATGTCTGCCTGGAAGTAACACACCTGTTGAAAGAGTTTTTTCTCAAATGAACAAGGTTTGGACAAGTGATAAGACACAGTAGAGTGTCACAGTAATGAAAGCTACTTTGATTACGAAGATAAATATAAATAAATCATGTACTTAGCTTCACACTTTTCTAAAAACATGACCCGATATTTTAAAACAATTTTCAATATAAAAATTGATTATTTGAAAATAATAACAATAATTAAAAACTTGTAAGACACTAGTAACTTTTTTTTTATTACACAATTCCGAAGATGTCCCGCTTTGACAATAAAAATAAATGGTCACGTTAAGCATGCATTCTTCATCGAACCATGGGTTTCGTTTCGGGGACCGAGTGAAACCCAGAACCTCAGTTAATTATGATTGGGGTTAGGTAAGTACAGCAGGGAACCAACTTAGTTTTTATCTCCTCTGATTTTTGTTAAGCTCGGGAAGACAAGTGTGGAAGACAAAACTCTGCTGGAATGCATTTTATGCTGTAGACACCCTGCCAATGATATTGGGCTGTCCGCGATACCAAACAATCGAAAAGGCATAAAAAAACCTCACGCCATTTGCCTTTTCTCTAAGTTGATCTACAATGTCCACCCGCTGTCAAGTACCTAAGCCTTCGGCTAGATCAGTATATCTATATCTATCTTTATTTTATAAAACATATGGATGCGGTTCTGGCCAGGGGCTGGAGCCTGGAGGAACCTTTTCTTTGACAAGGCGACTGTTTTATAGCGGACATTTTGACAGCAGATTTAAGGCGATTTGCTACATGGCTCTCTTTATGTCAATGATTGTCTATGGGTGCCTTGTGTATTTCAACGTTACAGCGTCTCAAATGGAAGAGATTCGTGTGTTTGAAAGACAGTGTCTGCGTACCTATCTTGGATTGCACCGAACACAAGAGTCAGAGATCAAACACTATCATAATGGGGTTCTTTACAACGGAGCTCAGTTAAACAGAATCGCCAACTTCAACATAGGACTGACTTGAGGTCACACTGCAAGAGCGATGACCTTGAGCAATGGCCTGATATTTATTGCATATATATTACCACTTAGTTGAATTTGAATATATTGAGAAAACACGCTTCAGCTTTCAGGACAGATTGGCGGTTTTGTCGATTTGCTACGTCTGTCGTAAGCTCTTGGAACGAGGGCTCCTTTATAACCGAAACGTCACCGCAGCAGGTTCAATAGGGCGCTGGCAAAAGAGTTCTGGTGGTTGTCCAAGCAAGAATTTGAGATTGAAAGCGAGTCGTCGATGGCTATATATAATTTTACCGTATAGGACTAAGACTGTGGGGGCTGGACACGAAGCTGTGGCACACAAAACATAAAAATAAAAAAAACATCATGAAACACAAAACAAAAAAAAAATTATTTAAGTTACTGTGGCTGTTCTAATTTTAAGTAGATTTAAGTATAGTTTTAATAAATGTTTTTTTCTTATCATACACATAAAAACATGGCTAAGTTTTTAAATTTTCTCAGTTCCAATTCTAGTTTGTTAATTTATAAGGTATCTTTCGGCCGAAAGGCATTAGTACTAAGTTATTGATTAAGTTGGGGTAGCCGCAAAGGATCAGTAAGCTTATTAAGTTATTATGTAAGCTACTCTTTGACATCTTCATTAGCATGTAAGTGGATTTAGGTTAATTGAATAAAAGTGAGTTGAAAACGAAAAAATGAGGCCAGTAAATTAAACAATCGATCATTTTCTTATATTAGATCTATAAAAATATACCCGGAACTAATCGCCCCTTCTATGCGATTGTCGTTTAACCAGAAAAATGACATAGCTCTATGTACAACATAGCTTAAGCTTAGTCAAAACAACTATTGATTTTTTTAAAACGTAGATCGGTTTCGCAGGATAACTCTGAAGTGAAGAGAATACACGCTAATCTGTCAAAGTCAGCACAAAACTCACCGAGACCTTTGATATCGAAAAAACTTTTAACAAAGCGGCATCCTTTCCTTCATAGGATGTGATTGTGCCAAGTTCAAACGAATTTGTAATCTCTTAAGCAGATGGCGTTGCTCAAATTGGCAAGCGATATTTTTTTTTTGGCAGATTGAAACGGATGCGGTAAGAAACGGCATAATAGACAACCTTAATTTTAAAAAAGCCCATTACTTCATCTACATAGGTTTGTCTAATAACACGAAAAATAACGTCAGCGTTGAGATGCCTATGACGTGATTCGTGATGGTAGGCATGTTTGCCTTTTACGCGGGAGGTACGTGGTTCGAATCCCAATAAAAACCAAAAATATTTTACCATGGGTATCACTTTTCGCGAGGAGTTATCAAGTCCTCCGATAGTAAAATCTTTGCCATGAAAAGTTATTTCTCGATTAGCCAATCGGAACTGGCAGAAAATTGGAGGTCTCCTCTATTACCTCACTAATTAAGGTTGTTAGAAATACTTAAAGGCTCTGGGACTCACCGCTCTATTGCGCCACCCTATGTGTGTATGTATGTTGAAATAAAATCAAGAACTCCTCATGCCAAACGCTATTTCTTTGGAAACACTTTATAAGACCCTGCTACAGCAGACGCGACGCAGAGACATGAAACTTATAGGGCCCATACACTACACATGCATGCATGCGCAATCAAGTGATTGCGCATGCCGATTGAAGGTGTATGGTGTTGACTGAGTGGTTGTGCATGCGGCATGAGCAAAATCAGAATTTTCTGATATTTTCTTGTTTGCGCATGCATGCATGTGAGGTGTGTGGGCAAAATTGCTCAGTCAAGTGCTAAAATTCGATTGAAGAGAAGAGCAGCAGCGGAGTTTTGGCTTGACATCTATACAACTTGTCTACACGGCTATGAAAACACGAATGAAGATTGCGCAGTTTGCATGAGTAGTGTAGGGCGAAAGCAATATTGCGCAATCTTCTGAATACGCATGCATGCATGCGTAGTGTATGGGCCCTATTATCTGAACCGAAGGTGGAGCCATTCGGTCGTTTTAAGAAATCTTTTTTTCAGGTCCTTCCACGATGGGTTGAGAAGAAAATTCAAGATCGAAATGGTTGAGCTGTAGTTCCAACATGAGCACTATCCATAGTAGAATTCTAAATGCACATCGTGTGGCTATGGTTGTTGGAACAAATGGAGAGCGAATGGAAAGCTCGGACTCGGAATCGACGAGTTCAAGAACTTTAACCAAATGAGAGTACATACCTACAGATATGTAGCTCTCCAGGATCCGAAACGGTTGGTGAAATATGGTATGCTAAATATGTTATTTATGCTAAAATCAAGGTTAACCCAGGGCTGCAATGCCAAACAAAAAGAGTAAGATTGTTTTTTCTCTTTTCCATATAGGTACCAATTTATCAGTAACTATTTACAAACAGTCAACTGAGATATCAAATGACAATTGCATTAAACGAAAGGAAAAGAAATGGAGCCGAATTAAAACAATTAAGATAAAATTCGGTGAAGTAGTAGACCACAGGGACCACACCTGTTGCCATCGGAAGGAAGGAAAACAAGAGAGAATCGCGCCACCAAGAGTTCAATAGAGTGTACCTCTTAGTGCCTTTTTTCACAACATTCCCGAGGTCTTAGTAACCCAGGCAAATATTTCATTTGGGATAGTCAGAGATCCGCTTAAAATGTCGTGTATAAGACTGATTTGAAAAACCAACAATAAAATAATAAATAAACACAACTCCATGGGCCTCCGCAGTCCGCGAATCGTAACAACACAACGGTGAGGTATTTATGTATGTATCTATGTATGTAACTTGAAGTGGCTGATAAATCAAGCTTTATAACAAAACAACGGGGTTCAGAGTTGAAGTTCATTGATTTCAGCGAACACAAATAAAAAATTTGAAAGTTCGCAAAAAGCAAAAAAGATAAACTGGTCAACTGGTGACACCTCAAAGACGCTACAAGTCGGATTTGTTTTTACCCAAAGAAAGGCATTAGATATGAGATTCAAGAAAAAAATAACACTTTATAAGTCTCTTTGTCTAAGTCGAACTTGGATCAAAAAAGTAATCAATAACAAAAGAGAGAGAGAAAAAAAAACACTGAAGCTTATCTCAGTTTGTTCACTTATGGCCAAGCGCTCTTCTTCAATGTCACATCATACAGATCTTCCCACGCTATCAACGGCGCAGCGGCAACGCACCCGGACGTCTGTTTTGGAGTACCGCAGTCATGTTAATTTATGCTTGAATGCGTGAACTGATCAATTAACAATCCTTTATTGAGAAAAGGCAAACGCCATAGGAAGTGGGCACACTCCATATGAAACAGAACTCCTATCAAATATGTTTTTTTTACTTGTTCCTAAAATTAAAATATGTAATAAAAAAGTGTTGATGCATAAATCCAAACGCAGCGTCAGTTTTTTTAACTTAAACTTGTGCATCTGGGTTAATGTTTGCCTATGACCTTAGACCCAAGCCAGTTATTATGTGCAGACAGCAAACAAAATATTGAGCTTAGGAACACCATTGTCCTTATCAAAGAGTTTTTGTATTGAACCATTCATAAAATTAAACATTTAAAATAAGTGAATCGACGTAAACAGTAGCCAAGTCAATTTCATTCAGATACTCCCAAGAAGCCAATACACTGGCTATGTTACGGATACCATAGAAGACAAACGTACTCTTTGGCAAAACAACTTAAATGCCTCTAATAGCTGTAATTTGTCGATTAGTTATGCAGCAGCTTCAAATCAAGTTGTCGCCGATTGCCGGCATGCAGCAATTTGTTGCAGACGAGTCGCTTAGATCAATTGCGACTCCTTGTTTAACTAAACCATTATGTCTGTGCACCACCATAGGGCTTTTCATGTAGACAAGACGAAGGACTGACTGGTTTGATAAGACGTGACTGAGAAGAAGTGCCGCACTTGTTGCTGCCGCTAAATACCTGTCATCTATGACTATCGTGTTTTCTATTCTTGGTACTACAAGAAGTGAGGACACCTTGTACTGATGATGTTTTGTGGTGGTTTTTATTTAAAAGAAAAGAATGAATCTTCTTTGGAATTACAGAAGCATTTTGCTTCAAGCAAAGAAATAGACGAAAGCGAAAGTAACAGTGTTGGATATTCGAGTTTTGAGGTGCGACGCAATGGGGTGTAGAGGCGGATTCGATTTTCACAAAGGGCTGATTCAGATAAATTAGCCAAAGAATCGAAATACGCTAAGGATTTGAGCCAAAACATACTTACATGAGCCATCTTTGCATTTAAATACACTGCCAAATTATAATGAACAACTAAGCATGTGATTGTTCTTGTTTGCTTATTGAGGATGATTTATAAATCGTCGCCCCAACATTGTGTTGCCGTAAACGCCAAAATTAATTTTTTTGGGTTTTTGGATGCAGTCCTGTGTTTTCGGGGCAGCTCCATGATTTTAGCGTATATCCTTAAAATTCATATAATTGAGCACTATTTTGACGTAAACGCCAAAATTTTGCACATACGTCAAAGTTTTCATACAATTCAACGTTTTTTTTTTTTAAGAATTGTTTTGACGTAGGTACATTCTATTGCCCTACAACGTACACCATAAAATATTAAAAGCATGTTTTGTATTGTTTTGACTTATGTTCATACAAAGTGAAAATTAGGACCATAAATTGTATGCATGTACCTACGTCAAAAAAAAAAAAAAAAATTATAGTTTTGGTGTACGCGCATAAGATTTTACTCTGAACGTAGAAAAGTATAATAAATAATAAAAATAAATTTTTCTTAAATACTCTCTCTATAAACTATTACTCAACAAAACTGGCATCCATAATTCTTACAACAGAGAAAAAAATATTAAAAATGTGACCCCACCCGAGAAACTTCAGGAAATTCGTAAACACATAAAAGCTTCCCCACAGTAGAGTCTTATTACTGTAGGGAAAGTTGCGGTCAAAAATATTTGGAATCTAAGTTAAATATCTCAAAGATGTACTCTTTGTATCAGGTCTCCTAATAATCTGGAGACGACAAATGAAGTTTCAGTTTAATCCAGCCAACCGTTTTTTCCCCAATTCATCGAATTTTTGAAAAAAAAAAAAATTAAAGGAGCAAGAATTTCGAATTTAAAAAAAAAAAAAAATTTGAAGTGCGGAAGAGGAAAATCGAATTTTTTAATTCGATTGTCAATCCTTGTAAAGAATTTTTTCAAGTTTTTGAAACCAACCTCAAAATTTCTGTGCGATCATTGGTTGCTGAGATATTGGTAGTCAAAGACAAAATGATCTTTTTATCTTTTTCCATTTAAATACCGATATCTCAGCGAGAAATGCTCGTATCGAGATTTTTAAAGAACCAAATTATGGGTGAATAAACAAGTGGTTTTCTTATGATTACTCGAAAAATATTTTCAAAATCAGATTCGAAAACTAGACACTTAGAGCTACAATTTGCTCTTTCTTGTTTTGCTTTATGACCAATTTTGTATAAGTTACAGCCTGTTGAAAATCCCCCAAAAATTTGGCTTTTTTTCTGCTCCCTTAATTTTTGTGCGCAGTTTTTTATTCCAACTCTTTTTTTTTTCAAATTTACTTAAATTTTTAACCTTAACGAGACCTCTACGAACATTTCAATATCAAGATAAGATAGATCCATTCAGCCGTTCTCGAGTTAAAGCCAGACTAGTGAACGAGTCCCCACAGAAGCAAAAAGGTTTACTTCACGAGTATCGCCTTTCGCGAGGATTTCACAAGTTTTTTATAGTTTTTTATATAATAAACGCGCACATCAAGGGGTTATGACTACCCTTATAATGTTGTTAAACACAGTGCGAGCATTTAGGAAAATAGGAGAGGATTTAAAAGGAGGCACCGATGCCATGAAAAGCACTTTCTCGATTAGCCGTTCGGAATCGGCAGATAATTTAAGGTCCCCTCCATTCCCTCAATGACTGTAAGAAGTGCGCAAGCCCTCGGGGCTCCTCGCTCTGTTGCGCCATCCTATTTACTTATTTATTTTAAGACACTCCTGATTAATTTTATTAGATAGCCAACTGCAAATTTAATTCCATTGGTTTGCAGTTCATTATTGTGTTTGCTGTGGAATATCGCCTTGTAAAATTGATTGATTCTTATAATCAGTATACAGGATTTTATGCATCTAAGAAACTTTAGATCGCCAATTAGGAACAACTGCGTTTGTTCAGCCCTTCCCTTCTAATTCCGTCCAATTGAACTTTCGTCTCTTCTTTCCAAGGTCATGGAAACGTTACCTAATAAACCGTCAACTTATGAAATATATTTCTTAATGATTGACAGAACGGCTTTCGTAGCAAAATGTCCACTAATGATTTGATGGCATTATATAGCACCGAGAGTGGAACCAAACAATTTTGAAAAAATCGATTTTATTTTTCATAAATTGTTGCTACTGTATACTCGTAGAAATAGAATAGAATGAATTAGCTCCGAAGACTGAGACGAATGTATAAAAGAGTGGGGAGCGATGCGATAAATCTGGCCGCTCGAACGTCTTCGGTAGCTTTAAACTTTGAACTGATTTTTCTCCGAACCACGTTTTTCTGCATGGATGACACTCTCATTTCAAAACTATTGCACTTATCGGTATGAACCAAACGGCATTTTACTCTTAAAATGTCTGGCTATGGCTTCAAGCAGAACCAGAAATATTCATTATTATTTAAAATAGTTAATAGCAATTAGAAGTGAAAAAAATTGTACAAAAAATTCAAAAGTCCGCCATTTTGCTTCTTTTCATTGAAAATGCTTCATTCTGCTTGAGGTCATAGTCGACTTGATACAGAACATGAAACTGTTTAGTTTTTTGCTTTCAGATAATTCATTTCCAAGAAATGATGTCATCCATCTACAAATCAGATGAATTTCAGCAGCCATTTTCAGGACCGCCATTTTGAAAAAAAAAAAAAAATCTTCTAGTAATTTCATATATCTGCTTTATTATGTAAAAAAATTGATTACTCAACATGTTTTGTTCTATAAATAAAAGGTATTGAAACAATTTACGTTTTTTTTGGGGTAACCTGGCCTTAACGCTGTTTTGGGGAGAAATTGTATTTAATATTTCTAAGGCATTTGATAGAGTTTGGCATCAAACTCTCTTATCGAAAATGCATGATTTTGGTACCGGTGAGTCTCTTCTTCGTTGGATTAGAAACTATCGTTCGGACTGTTCAATACAAGCTATGTTGGACAGTTTTAAGTCTGATACTTATCTGATGGTGCTGGTGTGACCCAGGGCTTCGTTTTCTCTTCGACTCTCTTCCTTATCGTGATCTCTTGTCTGAGACTCCTAATCTTCTCACTTGTTTTGCTGAAGACTCGACCCTCAGCTTTTCATATTCTATTGCAAATTCACGTCCCTGCTCTTCGGATCTGGAGGTGATGGAATGGTTGCGTATGATAAGCTCATTGTAGTGAAAACCGAGTTCAATTCAATGCTCCAAGAACTCAAGGCTGTTTTTTGTCTTTAAGGCCTAACATCCCCTAATTGCAATTACTTATGAATAGTACCTTATTCCAAGAAATTGAGAAGCAGTCAGTGTTCGGTATGTGATGATCGACTACATTCGATATACATCAAAATAAGTGTATCCAAAGCGAACTCAATTATTCATTAAACGTTATAGTTATGACCTCAAGGATCTTCTGATCTCAGATTGGCAAACTAGCAGTAGTTTCCAAGTTTCCATTTCCAACCCCGTTCTTGAGGGAATCTTTCGTTCCCGTGGAAATATGTGAATGAAATATAAGTCTATGCCACTGAGGGATAACGAAACATCCTAGTTGAAAGAATTCTTGAAATCGGCCAAGTAACTTTACGGTTCCCATTCTCGTTCCTTTTTCTGTCCCCGTTTGCTTATAGGGATGAAATATACGTTTTTAAAACCTCCCTAGACCTACACGAACAATTCAAGACCAAGATCCAAAATCCGCTCAGCCGTTATCGAGTTTTAGCGAGACTAACGAACAGCAATTCATTTTTATGTATAGAAGATAAAAGATTTACTGAAGTTAAGAGACCGAAAGCACAAAAATGAATCTCATAAATCCTCAAAAAAATATGTATTATCGTATGCTGAGCGTGCAATACATTCGATAAAAAATATCTTCAAATTTTCTGTTACTGTTTTCGACTTAAAAAAAGACATTATATGCAATACGTCTTCATTCTTCAACTCATCATCGCTTCATGCAAATAACAACAAATACTTAAAAGAAAATGTTAACCTTCTTATAGCGTCATATAAGAGGGATCGAAACTAGATAAATAAAAAGTCAAAGCGTACAACAGACTCGGGCTAACCCGAGAGTAGCCACCGCAAAACCGAACATAAACCCATTCCTAAATGAACATAGCTAATTCTCTAACTCGGTGTAGTCCTAGATTTTTTTTTTAAATTGCACACATTTTATTTGCACTATCTGCGTGCTGCCTGTGTGTTTTTTTTTTTTTTTTTATTGATCAGAGTCAAAGACAAGCACTTTTTGTTTATGACAACTAGGTATATAAATCGGAAAATAGCACAAATGCTTTTTTGTTCAAATAGCATTTGAGATGAAACGATGCTGTTCGCTGAAAATGTAAAATTTGTAGATGAATTAAGATATGATTAAAGTATTTCAATTATGGGCACATTGCATGGGGGAAATGACATTCAATAAATTTTTGCGGATAGAGAGAGCCAATACGTTTGTTTGTATATGATTTGCTTCCAATGTCTCTCAAGATGATAGTTCAACAAAACTTAACAGAATATGACAAACGCCTATATGCATAAAATGTGTGGAATTTCTTGCTTGTTATTTCGCGAAGAGATTGGAAGATTGGAGAATAAAGAAAGATGGAAATCTTTCCTACTTAGAGTAGGAAAGCAGCCCTTGTTTTTTGTTTGGAGAGCAGCGACCTCTCCTCCCATCACCAATTTAAAAAATATGAAACGGTCAGTAGACTTCGAAATAATCCTCACGTTTATCCTCTCCACTTAACCATCTTTTCTAGCTTTCTTTAAAATATGGAATATTCCCCACTCTTATCACACCTGTTTTCAAAAAGGGTGGAAAACCGATATAAAAAACTACAGACCTATTTCAAAGCTTTCATGTATACCTAAGGTATTTGAACAGGTAATATGCGAAAGCGTATCCATTTTTTCAAGGATTGTTTTCTGCCACCAGCAGGACGGATTTATGCAAAGAAGATCGACGGCTATACCAACCTTCAATATCCTTTCATCATAAGTGTTCCAATGCCGTTGAATGTGGGAACGAGCTTGATTGCATTTACACTTTGACCAACTGTCTCATAACATCATACTTTATAAACTAAAAGCTTTCGGATTTTCCACAGTATTTATTGATTGGATAAGTTCCTACTTAAGAAATAGGCCTTTCAATGATATGTCTGGCGTGCCACAAGGTAGTCATCTTGGTCCCTTGCCTTTCATTGTTACAATAAATGATGTTATTTGTTGCATCTCCAATAGAAACATTCTTATCTGCTGGTGATAAGAAAATTTTTAAAATCATCAAAAATGCTTCAGATCGCTGCTTCTTGCAAAAAGATATCGATAGTTTCGTTGAATAGTGTTCAATAAACGGACTAATTTTAAACACTTCCAGTTGCCAAAGTATGACCTTTTCCAGCAAAAGATCTCCAAGCACTGGAGAATATTCAATATCGCAAAAACATTATCTCAAGTAAATCCTTATCTCAAGTTTCTAGATTCCGTGACCTCGGTGTTTTTTTTAGTACCAACCTCGAATTTAATGAATACTTTATCAAGCGATGGACACAGGACTTCAATTACCCTTATGCTACCCTCTCTTTATACAACTGTTATGTTCATCCCCATCTAGAGTGTACTTCTCAGGTGTGGTCACCATTTTATGACATTCATAAATATCGAATCGAAGCAATACAGTATACAGCACAGATTCATATACGCTTCGCTCTCAAAGATCTTCCTTGGGAAGATCCTTTCAATCTCCCTCCTTATGAAAATCGTATTCGCCTACTAAATCTTTTTGTATTAACCCAACCTAACCGTACTGAGCATTTATCGCATCAAAGATCTCAATATACATAAATCCGATGGTCCAGATGGTATCCCCGCCGTTATCCTGAAGAGGTGTTCTTCTACGCTGGCAAAACCACTGCGTAAACTTTTCCATCTTTCCTATTCTGCTGGGATTTTCTCGAGCAGATGGAAAACTGCTTTTGTCCAGCCAGTCCCTAAAAAAGGCGAATCTTCCTCCCCTTCTAATTAACGTCCAATTGCACTCACGTGACGTCAATTTTTTCCAAGGTCATGGAAACGTTGATAAGCCATCAACTTATGAAATATCTTGAAGAAGGAAAGGTCTTTAACGACCGACAGTACGGCTTTCGTAGCAAACGGTCCACTGGTGATTTGATGGTTTATCTCACCGAAAAGTGGAACCAATCTTTACGTTTTTGATTATTGCGCTTATATTTATTTCTAAAGCATTTGATAGAATTTGGCATCAGGCTCTTTTATCGAAAATGCGTGCCTTTGGTATCGATGAGTCTCTTATTCGTTGGATTAGAAATAACCTTTTCGACCGTTCAATACAAGTTGGAGTCTGACACCCACTTCATAAATGCTGGTGTACCCCAGGGCTCCGTTTTGTCTCCGACTCTCTTCCTCATTTTCATAAATGATCTCTTGCCTGAGACTTCTAATCCTCTCAACTGTTTTGCTGATGACTCGACCCTCTGCTTTTCGTATTCGTTTCCTAATTCACGTCCCTGTTCTTCGGATGTGGAACTGAAACGGTTGCATATGAAAAGCTTATTGAATTCTGACTTTTACAGTATTTTTACATTGAGTAGAATTCAATGCTTCGAAAACTCTATGCTGTGTCTTGTAGTTGAAGCTTAACATTCCCCCATTGCCATTATCCATGAATGGTACCTGCATCGAAGAAACCGAAAAGCTGTCAGTACTTGGTATGTGTGTACACGATGGTCTTCGTTGGAATGACCACATATTTGGAGTCGCCAAAAACGCTGCTAAATGCTTGGGCTTCTTGAGATGATGCTGGAAGTTCTTCACTCCTTCTGATTTGGCTAGAATTTATAAAGCCTTCATCCGTCCAAAACTGGAGTATAACTACCATATCTGGTCAGGTGCTCCTCAAACATCTCTGCGCCTACTTCATAGGGTACAAAATAGAGCGTTAAAATTGATAGTTGATAGTTCAATAGCAGAATGGATTGATTCTCTTGAACATTGTCGAAACGTTGTCTGTCTCACTCTCTCTTATCGCTTTTTCACAAGCAGTGCTCTAGTGAAATAGCCAGTTGCACTGCTCTACTGAAACAATTTAGCCGCAACATCCGCCTCGCTTGGAATGCTCATCAGTCTCACCTTGAGCCCACAATCGTACAATCAAGTATAGAGATTCATATTTTAGCCGCACCACCCAAATGCGGAATGTTCTACCTGACCCTGCCTTTCCTCTACGATACGATTCGCAGAGGTTCAAAAGCAACGTGCACCGGTGTCTCCTTTCAAATCCTCTACTATTTTCCTAAATGCTCGCACTGTGTTCTATTACATTATAAGGGTAGCCATAACCCCTTGATATGCGCGTTAAATATCAAAAAAAAAATCCAATTCGAAACACCCTTTATTTAGAAGCTTGAAGAAAATTAATTGTTAATATATGTATAGGTACCTACAAGTATAATGAGAAAACCTCAAAAAAATTACCAACATCAAAAATATGTTAACTTCAAAAGTCATACAGCGATCACATGCTAGGTATTTTCTGCAATTGCAAAAGTAGGACCTGAAAAGGGTTAAAAGCAGATACCTACATTCTTAACCAAACTAGTTTCAAAAACCAGGAATAGGTACGCCACCAGAGTTAATATTCGTCAGCACACAACCAAGTTAAGCGTTTCAAAAAAAAAAAAAGGAAAAAGAAACTTCAAACTTTAACTTCACTAGTAGCGGTGAAAGTAATAATTCACACGCACCACATCCAAAAACCTATCGACTGAATAAAAAATAAATCACCTTTCTCAGCATGTATTGTACCTACCTTCTTGAACGCTTTTACCACTCCATTAGCCCACCAATTATCCCCAATAGCCAATCATTTCATATGTACATAAATAATAAATTTGCATTCATTTACTTCTTAAAACTTAATTCCAACTCAAGTCAACAACTTATGAGAAATATTATCATAAAAAAATTCTTAATATTCATAAACCAACATCAATCGAACGGTTTTTTAACTAAGCGTGACGCCATTTGTTGTAAAAAGAAAGAACAGCGAAATTTTTGAAAAAATTATTTCTGCATACCTAACTAAAAATGGCAAAATAAATTAAAATGCGAAATAACTTTGTCTATTGTTAGGAATAACAATTGACTCAAAACAACTATACAAAAAATATAAAAACACTTAACTACAATGCAACACTATCCTCAACTTATGCCCAATTGCCTCAAACCAAGAGCATCCTTCGAGTAGGTAGGTACACAGCATATCCGCACAATTAACTTTCAAATGCTCCTTCTTTCTGTACAACAGTATACACCTTGCGCTCTGCAACAGCGGTAAATACTATAAAAACAAATATAAAAAAAACCTGCCAAGTTTTACAGAACAGACTACGTAGAGACACCACATTCAATCGAATTACACACGACCAGAACCAGCAACACCAACAACAGCTATACAAAACAATGCCGGCATTTGACACCAACACCAACCACCATCTATCTCTATCTGCAAGTAACCATTAGCAACCCTGTTCGCTGATGCTGTACTTGGTCCATGTACCTCGTCCAATGCCATCCATGCCAAACCAAACAAAACACACATCTTCATTCTTCACCTCCAATCCAATCCAAGTCTATGCTGACTCTGAGCTGGCTGCTGATGCTGACACTGAATCTCCATGGTAACCATGATCCACGAGTTCAGTATGGTCTGGCTGTAGTTGTTAGTTGTTGTTTCCTACAGATATACAACTACAACTTGTCTTTATCCAACACCATACCCGTTTGAAAGCAACAACGCACCTCAACTCACAACAATACCCATTCGAACATAAAACCCATCTCTTCTGAGAAAATCACCGGTAGTAAAAGCATCCACAGCACAGCACAAGATACTTCTGCTTCTGCAGTATCCATTCATGGAACGATCCACCAACATACATCTTTCTACATCCAACAAACCAAACACAGCAGTATAGAGAACCTTCTACCATCATCCATCCGAACCATTCTATGTGGCTGGTGCGGCGTGGTGGCCAAAGTGTTCTTTTTCGCCTCCCCACTTTTTTCTTTCTTTCTGAATTAGTAGCTTTTCTCCACTTGCCTCGCAGAGGCTATATAAATAAGCGTAGAGAAGTTATTACTCCGAGTCTCTTTGAACTAAATGAAGCGGTTGTATCTTCGTTATCTATCTTTCCTATAAAAAAATTTAAATAAATTACAATTCTTTCTCCCTACAATAATAAGTTCTCGATTCAAAAGATACATTTTGCAAGCTGTTCGACATTCACACAAATATCAAATGGATACTGTTAAAATTTTTAATTAAATCACAAAAAGGATACTTGATACTTGATTTATGAAAATTGGATTTTGTCCCCAAATTCTCAAGTTAATCGTGAAGAAGAAATACAATACAAAAATAGTGTAAAGTGAATAAAGTGTTTTTGTTGTTCCACAATTACCAGTGAATAAAGCAGGACGAATTGAGTTGTGAATTGAATTTTAAAAAGAAATTCGTTGCAAACCGAATATTGAAAGGATAACGACATAGTAACCGGGCATCGTGGAATTTGTTGGATTTATATTCACAACGAATTGTTTGAGTGGTGGTAGAAAAATTGTGAAAGGTGAGTGTCTTTGGTGATATTTATGTTCTTAAGAAAAAAAAATCACAAAAATGAATTCGAATTATGTACCCTTAAAAAGCTGACTTAACTCATCGTAAGATTTGAGAAAATTCACAAATGTACAAAGGTTTAGAAGTTTGCCCCCCTTTTTTTATTATAACTGAGTTCCTTTTTACCGGCATCAAAGATTCATGCTCTTTATCTTCTGTCTATCTATCTATCTTCTGGGTTCTGGCACACAGGAGAGGAGGTAAGGTCGCCTTGTCCTATGAGAGGATGAAGTACATATATTGTACTTATTATGTTTGTGTACTCACGTTCATTCAAAAGGATATTAAAAGAAAATTGTGTCTTGTGTGTAGCCTTTACACACCATTAATGCAAAGAAGGAATACTTTTCTTCACATAACTATACCTTCAGCATAAAGGTAAAGTACAAAAAATTGAGAGGCTTTTACCGGGTTGTGCGGTCGCTGTGTCCTTTCATGTAGGTACTATGTTGTGTGTGGGTGTGTTTGTGTGAATGTGTGCGTGTGTGTGTAAGAATATTGAGGGGACTCAAGAAAGAATGTGTTTCTATTTCCCAACTACAATTTAAAATTATTCAATAGTTTTCTTTAGACAATTGAATTGTTGCCACAGCAAAATGTTGCTTCAAGAAAAAAATGTCATTCAAAATTAATTGAGACACAATCAAATCCAAAAAGGCGTCCTTTTTTGTGGGTGGCTGGATAATGGTTATACCATCAGCCAGCAGCACACACATTCTATGAATACATTTTTTGCACTTTCGTGTGTCTGTCTGGCGGGTAGTTTGCTTCCACTGCACACACAAGCACTGATCAATAAATTTTTCCAGACTCCCAAAAAAGTACCAAAAACGAAATGAAAAAAAAAAACAGTCGCACCATAGAAGCAAACGTGTGTATATTTTTTATTTGGTCGTTTTGCCAATTTATATGTAAGTGCGCTTTCATATAAATCACGTATGAAACACTTGCTCTTGCCCTCGCAAAACCACCCCCACTGATATGTGAGTGAGAAACTATACGGGGAATTGGTAAACCACATATGGACTGTGATAGCGTTTTGTGACAGAGTGCCAATACTGTGCATGGTGCACAAATGGTGCAACTTGAAATGCAGATATTTCAAGTTTTTCTGTTGGAAGTGAGGCTTTAGTGGAGGAAAAAAAACGAACATGGTAATTGTTCTTGTCAGAAATTGTGTCTGGTTATTTAAATGTTATCACAATCCATAAAATTTTTTAATACAGTGGGGCAGTACCAGATAATTGCAAGGCCAAAAAATACAGTCACTTACTGCCGATTCATTTTGCATTCAGCTTTTGAGAGAATTATCTTTTATAAGAAAAATATTTAGAGAAAAAAAATTTTCTTTTAGGCTTAGTTCTGATTTTAACAAATCGATTCCACTAAAAAATGTTCGCCTATTAGAAGGTTCAAATTTTAACAAGCAATCCCTACAAAAATGTAAGACACATGGTATTTCATACTCTTAATGTTATTTTAAACATCTGTTTTGTGTAAGTGTTCAAGAAAATCATTTGACTGTTCAAAAAACTCGACATGTGAAACCAGTAACATTTTGTTGGAAAAGTGCCTTTTTTTTTTGAACAGAGTACTAAGCTGAGATTGAACACCGCAAATTCGACCTGAACTGAATTTGGATGCTTTCAGGCTCTTGCTCAGTTTGTTTGTAATTTTTTTTTTTAACACTGTTTCAAAGTCTTTTGAAAGAAGAAAATAGAAGTCCGTCGTTCAGGTGTCGCTGGAAAGAAAAAGAAATACTCTCGCTCTTCGGCGATTCAGTTCACTGTTCAGAACAAAACAAAAAGAAAAACTTTTGATCAATTTTGATCGGGTTCTGGGTTTCAATTTGTAATCACCAATGAGATATTAGACCGGTTTATTTTTTGAGCGAATTTCTCATTCAAGTACTTAAGTGTAAAGGTCAAACAGAGTCTTCTGCTTAAACGGTTTTCAAAATTTTGTCGTTGAAGCAAAATATTAGCTTTGCTTAAACACCAATGGATGTTTAGAAATTTTTGAATTATTCCCACTTCTTGCTCATTCGTCGGGTATGGAGACTAGACGTCTTTCAAGCACTGACCACGTTTTTACTAATGATCTAATATTTCTTCTCAGACTTTTCACTTGTTACTTGAGTCTTGGAAATTGATTTATTTAATTTTATTGCACAGGGTATTTTTGAATTGAATAAAAAAATTTAGGTTTTAACCTAAGAACTCACCTATGGTCGCTATGACAAAGGCTTCCTCTTCCGTTCTCATTTCTTTTCAAATTCTTTTTTTGGAAGTTGGTATAACCAGTAAGAACTTCAAACGGTAACAACGTTCAGTTTTTTAATATAATTTTCAGTTTGAAATATCTCAAAACGTATCTACAGGTTTTGTCATTGAATTTTACTCAGGGTGGACTGAAACATCGATGAACTGCAAAAAAAATCTACAATTTTCGGTTTTCAAAAGAATCTTAACAACATAGGGGATTTTAAAAAATATTGATTTTTGTGTGATTGGCGAGTATGTATTTGAATTGAATCGTAAAATTTTCAACAAAAAAAAAAATAAAAAGAAAATTTGCTACGTATTTCTCTTCAAAATATTATTTTCAAAAAAAAATTCGAATTAAAAGAACGAAAATTGTTGGAATCATGCTGAGTGCCGCTTTGAAAAATCGTGTTTCGAGATAGCTTTGAAATGGCATTATAGACATGAACATTGAACAACTCGCTCAGGGATGAGCTCAAAATTACAAGAAAAAAAAAATACTTTGAGGTACGAAATGTTTTTACCCATACCTATTCTAAAAGGCTCAAAACATTTTTCAAACCTAAAAAATAATCGATTTTTCGAAAAATTTACAGTGGTGTTACCCCTTAAAGAAATAAACGTACCATTTGACGGATCTGCTCGTTATACCTAAATTCGTTACAACAAAAACCTTAAGTAACTTTGGGACGAGTTAATGGCAAATCCAGGGCTTTAACGAACAAGCCTATTATGTTCATCCAAGGATTCTTTCCGCACTAAATCTGTTCGAATGTAAAAATAAACCCACCCTTTACGCAGTAATAGCAGAGGCTTATAACACAAAAATTTGATATTATACATCGCATCTCATATCATGGAATGCGTGGAAATTTACATTTATAGGTTTTACGAATGTGACACCCCGCTACGTGATTCAAAACGTGCTCGCCAGCGAATTTCCTTAAGAAATCAATTTATTACCCTAGAAGTCTGACACATGACTCAAAACTAAGCTGCAAGAACGTCATCAACTTTTCTATTGATGAAGAAAAATGTTAGGGCTTTGTTATTTTTATGTGGATGTGTACGTTTACATTGTGGATTCATCGTTTCATGTACTCCTTTTCCAGTAACATTATTTGTACTTCTGTCAAAATGGATCAGTTGTAAAGTGTGCAAATTGCTGAAAAGAAAATAATGCCATCAAAAAATCCTCTTTGTCTTCAAGTTCAATAAAATATTTAGGTATGGCAATAATATGAAAAGTTAGTTAATTGAACATGTAACTCATAACCTAGAGTCAAAATAAATTAGTTAAGTGGCGCAACAAGGCTTGGAACTTGGCTAGTTCCTCGTGAACGGTGATACCCGTGGAAAAACTTTTTCATGTTTTAGGGATCTAAGCTTGAAACTCCCAGGTAACTAATTGACATGCTAACCATAACACCCCGGGCACCACTTCTCGGGTTCTTCATGAACACGAAAGTATTTGATCTTAACATAACATTAGTGTTTGGATTTTTAAAGAGAAATAAAAATGCCTATCTGGGAGCTATACAAATTTGAAATAAAATAGGTGAAAAAAATAAAATCGGTCAGTGCCGTGTCCCTGTAGGTCGCTGAGTTCCTGCTGATTCCAAACGGTTAAGTCAGAATTACAATTGGTTTTGTCTGGGATCTGGGACTCCTAGCTCGAAGTTTCACCTAACAGGCATACGAAATGTGTTCAGAAACTTTTTCTTATAATCAACGCGCACATCAAGAGGTTATGACTACCCTTATAATGTTATAGAACAAAGTGTGAGCTTTAAGGAAAGTAGGAATGGATTTAATAGGAGACACCGATGTCTTGGAACTTTTGTGAATCGTAATACACCGGAAAAACAGAGTCAGGTAAATCATTTCACTTATGGGCAGTGCGACTGAAATATGAATCTCTATAATATGTACTGTGTGTGGTACGCGTGCGTGGTGTGATGGATAGTATGTCCGCCTGTTAATCCAGAATTGGTTCGAATCCCAACGGAGGCAAAAATGTTTTTTCCACGGGTATCACCTTTCGCAAGGAATTGGCAAGTCCTCCGTTAGTATTCATTGCCATGAAAAGCGCTTTCTCGATTAGCCGTTCGGATGCGGCAGAAAATTGTAGGTCCCTTCAATTCCCTTACAAGGCATGGTTGTGAGAAATGCGCTAGGCCCAGAGGCTCCTCGCTCTGTTGCGCCACCCTATTTATTTATTTTTATAAAATGTACTTGACTGTACGTCCGAAGTTGGGCTCAAGGTAGAACTGATGTAATGTTTGGGAAAAAAACGGTAGAATAATTGTGTTTGGAGAGTCTAATAATCATACATTTTTTAAGTTTTTCAACAATTTCTTTAAATAAAATTAGTAGGTATGTAACGAAACACAACTCATTGATATAGCTATCAGTAAATTTTTACTTTGCGGTGAACAGATACAAACCTTTTTATTTTCAACTAAGTTGTATCGAAATAAGTTCTTCAACTACACAGTTTTCGAAGATCTATCTAATCATTAGTTGACGAAGTACAGATGCCAATCCCACCTATCTAAGTATTTGTTTTGAAATGAGTGATTTAGAATGTCTCTATAATACTACAAACTACGACACCCTTCAACTTACTAAGCCCAACAGAACATATGAAAAAAGCGAAGCGGAAATAGGCAGGAAGAAAAAGGCAAACATATTAAGTACCTAAACTAAAAGCTGCATTAGATACTCTGTTGTAAATTGCAGTCATGGTTTTCTCTCACACATTTTATTTCAAGCATATAGATAAAGATAAGAAAAGAAATGTATCTCAAGTAAAATTTATTTCTTACACACTTGACAAGAGAAAATTCTCAAGAGTTGACGATTCTAAATTTTAATTTGTAACCATCATACCGGAGCGTCGCGTCTCGTGTCGATTTCCCAAATCATTCGGTGGTGGGATAGTTTATTTAGAACATTCACTATTGAAACCCATTAGCGTTTAACGATTCTATCGCAATCTTAGTCGTTTATCTATATAAAATTAAAATCGAAAAATTATTCAAGAAATATATCACACATACGCACATAATTTAATTTTATTTTACGTTCCAAACGTTCTCTGTAGGCCTTACGTCAAGGGGATCCAAATTATTTCAAAGCCATTCAAATGCTTCTTAAAGATTTCATTCGCGTACAATTTAAGGCGATGTGCATAGAACCCAAAGTGCAATCGAGAACTTTAAATTGTGTTTTTGTTTTTCCTTTTTTGCTAAGCAATTGGCTTTGATCTTGTTTTCTTTGTGGGGCAGTTAATTTAAAAAAGATTTGAAGACATTATCAGAAACTTGTTCATCTGACTTTGGCAGTTTTTTTATTGCTTTATTTTGAAGCTTAATTGCATTCCCCGCGTCATGCTTTGTCTTGATTTTCCTCAAAAGAAAAAAGAAAAGTTCAGTGATCCTATTAGTACGATTATTTACCTTCTTTTGAAAGATGAATGTTGTGTGTGAGCTCCGTGCTCTCTTTGAAATTGAAGATGGACCGTTTTGCGATAAAGATTCGAACTCTGCAAAAAGTTTCTTTATTGTAGATATACATTTTTTTTTCTTGCCAAGTTGCAGGCAGGCAAGAAGTAGCGTCTCGTCGGTTTGTCGTCCTGTAAACTTTCAAAGAACTTTTCGTGGACACAAAGACAACAAGTTTGATAAAGGTATTCACTTGTGCAACAAAAAGCGGTGAACTTTTATTCTGTTACAACACGAATAAGATTCTTCTTTTCGGTCTCCATATTTTCCATTGAATTATTTAATGGTAAACGACCTTTTCTTGACACGATATAAAGTCTTGAAGTTTTCGCCCGGCAGCAGCTCCAGCCTACACCGGAAGCCGAATATGAGAGACGGGCCCAGCAGACGACAACAAAAACACGATATAAAAGAAGTAAAATTAAGTTTAAAACTCCATGACAATGCGGGATGGCCTGAGAAATGTGTGGTATCTTGATTTAGTAAAATTCATCTTTTCTTTTAACAAAAATTTAAATTATGCTGACATCGACGGGCAAGCACGGTCCATTTCTCCTTCTTTTTTTTTTGTTCAGTGAACGCATAAACTTAAGACGCGCATAATTTAATAATTTGGCCGCGAACTTGAACTGTTGAATGATGAACTGGGAGATTCGTAATAAAAAATATACAAATTTGTGTACATCTCTAATCAGGTACATAATATAATTAGTTTTAGTTTCCTTTTTGTTCCTTTTCAGATAATAAGAGAATTTACTTGAAACATTTATCGCATCTTGTTGGTTGAATTTGATAATTACACAGAACATAATGAGTTATGTCTCCAATCTGCTTCATATGCTCAACCCCAGTTCAGAAGGAAAATTGAAGATTTTGCGCCTTTGAGGGTGAATGAATCCTCAACAACGGTACTATACCAGAGTTGATGTCATTTTAATGTGAATTTCTTGTATGATATCACGTTCTGTGTATGTTAGGGATAAAGGAACGCGGAAATTCAGCATCGCATGTTATCCCTTGAGGCGCAAACGGATGCCTGATGTCGTTTGATTGTTCTGTTCTTCTTTTCTTTAAGACTTTGTGAGTTTGAAATTTCGTTGTGTTTTTTATTCGCTTATTTCGTTTCTTACTGCGAATTAACAGAACCGGGAGTAAAATTCTTAATGTGTTAGAAAAAGTTTCGCTTTAAAAAATCCACTAAGACTAAGTTCGTACAAATTTGCTTACCATGGGTCATTGAACAGCTTAACAGTTATCTATGCATCGACAGTCTAGTCATCGAAACTATAGCTTTTTCAAAAACAACACCTCATAAAGTAATAAATGGCCATGCTTTTTTGGGAGACTATCGTATATACGATAAGACTTTACATGCGTAGCAAAAACAATATCGCCGATAACTCAATCGCAGACAACAGAGTCGTTTCGGGCTTTGATTTTTTCTCCACTTAAAATCACTTTATTTAATCAAATGATTTTGATTATTGGACCTCTGTTATCTACTCTTCTAAGGTAAAAACTTTTCAGATGAGTTTAGGTGTGAAGCCTTTCAAAATACAGCTGGTAAAAGAGTTGATGGCCTAACACCACGCCGAAATTTTTGCGAATGGCCTCTCGAAAGTTAGGCCTAATTTATTCCACGGCCGGGCAATTGGCCGCGTAGATCGTGTAAATCCGCCTCTATAATATTTTTGTGAAGCTACACATGCTTAGGCTCATGACTAAAGCAACAAACCCTCTTCGATTGGCGCACGCTGTAAGCCAACATTGAAGCAGTTATTGGTGAGATACCGGTCGAAATTTGAGGTGCAGCCGCTGCTAAGATTTTCATAAATAAACTTCAAACATTAAGTTATATCTCTCGTAAGATCCATTCAAATAAAAGTGCATGGATTTTTTATTTTGATCTCGATTGCTCCTAAAAAACCGCTCGTTGTAATCGCCGCTCCAAACTGGTTCGAAAACAAACGATAAAATAAATAATAGTTCAAAAAAACTTTGATGAGATTTGTGATCAGAGTGCCACTACCACAGGATCAAATGAAAAGGTTGATCTTGATCTAGTGGTGGTGTCCTCTGATACACGGCTGTCCATGTGCCAGCAG
The DNA here is from genome assembly GCA_914767635.1 of Melanostoma mellinum. Classification (NCBI taxonomy): domain Eukaryota; kingdom Metazoa; phylum Arthropoda; class Insecta; order Diptera; family Syrphidae; genus Melanostoma; species Melanostoma mellinum. The sequence goes on along the minus strand of OU612058.1, from coordinate 76,667,606 downwards.
AGAAAGGAAAGAAGGCTAACAGTGAACCTTCAACGCACTAGGGTGACCAAAGGCACTGAGTCTAACTACAATCTTTTGGTAGTGACGGCAAAGAGGAACAGTTCGGAAGAGGTCTTACCCTTCACTTCATGACTTTCTGCCGAAACCGAACTTCCGCTTTCTCTTCGAGGGACTGCCGCGATTCCTGATGGTGCAACCTAAACACTAGTGAATGATCTCGGAACCGCAAGTCACAAGTCCTGCGAATTCGATGAAAACGGTTCGGGAAGGCAAAAAACCTCTGATAGTTTCTTACAGTTGAAAATTTAATTTATTTTTTATTCATAATTTAAAGAAACACAATCCATTTGTTATAGACTACCTACAGCTACAGCTCAAGCTTCAATGAACTCTTAGTATGGAAAGATATCAGCTTAATTCAGCCAAACTACATTAAGTCCAAAAGTTAAAACCTATGCCTCAATTTCATCAGAATCTCTGTATAATTTTCCAATGTTTCGCTGTTGACAGCAGCTGGCAAATTTTTGGCGCTAACAGTAGAAATCAACAGCAACTGCCAAAATGTTTCAATATAACATGACATGCCAGCACTTCACTGCTATGTTTACGACCCTGGGTAGTTAGGCCAACTTAATGTAAAAAATTAATCAGGTTTATTTTCATAACTATAAATCAAGACAATTGATTTGTGCATATACATACCTACTTTAAATGAGTAAACCGTCCTTGGGCCGCAATCAAAGCAAAGTAACTCAAGTGCACCTATTTAAACTTATAGCAGCATCTAGCGGAAGAAAGTACACACGCACACATCCATGTGTATGTTTAATAACATATTAGAGGCTCTCGTACGTCGTAAGTCGGTCGTACATACTTGAAAACATTGTAATACTAGCACACTTTCCTAATTTACTTCTTCCTTCCGAAAGCTTAATTCAAATTATGGGTAGGTACGTACGGTTTGGATTGGAGCGAACGAACAGCCGCAGTGACATTTATTTAAATATTTAATTTATTTTTTCTCTCCGTCTTTCTCTCTTGATCTCTCTTTCTCTGCAACCCCATCTGAGGGTTATATTCACGTATATTATTCTAATAATTCAAAGACGACAGATACCCCAGGGTGAGATCCAAGATCCAGTATAGTAGGTACATGAAATTATTATCATAGTGTCCGCCATCGGATCCGTCTCATGAAGACATTACAAGACTTATTGTTCTATTTTATCTGTTTAAATTAAATTTTATATTAAACTTAAACAAGACATAAGGGGCGAGCCCATGCGTGGGAGATCTATCATGAAATTGTTTCAACGCGACTTTGAACTCTCTCACAAACAAAAGCATTAACAACAACTAACGGGTAAAAATTTTAAAATCGTAACTGCCCTGTCTCGGTTTAAAAAAAAAGCACATTTAAAGAGTTCGTTGTCAAAGGAGGTGTGTGATTTATGCACAAATCGATCTTATTTTTTGTGTGTTGTTTTGTTTTGTTTAACCTGATCTAATTTGAACGAGTGTTGAGTGTTGACATTGGTTAATGGTGGTTGTGGTTGTGGTTGCCGCTTGCCGGCCGACCGGCTTCGACTTCGGCTTCAAATGTGATTGGCATCGCGCAGACGCAACGCATTATAGTAGATGAATAATGAGCTCGAAGGCCTACTTTACTTACATACGTCTTTACATTTTACTTCGCTTTCGTTTGTTTTACTACATATACTGTGCTATGTAGGTTACACTTTCAGCATGAATAGTGGGCAGACCTATTTCTACTGACTACTGTACCTACTTGTATCCAATTCCTTATGAGTTGACGATTTCTTGTCAATACATTTTTGGGGCCAGAATCATTAGGCAAACTCTGGACTCTGACAACATAAATTTTCCAACACTTCATTGGTTTGGTAAGTAATATAGACTTCAAAAAGATCTTCTTCACCAGCTGCCACAGAATTTAAATAAACTACTTGATTGATGGACTACTCGAAATGAGAAGAAAAGCAGACCTTGGCTAAAATCTAGAAATATAAACTTCTTCTGTAGATGGTGTTGTCCAAATTTGGTGGTAGCTTCATGTATGGGCGGACAAGCAGTTTGAAGACGTTCTTTTATTGTTCTATTAGCGGTGAAATTGTGAATTTTAAATGTGTTCACTAAATAATCCATCGGGTTTTTTTGGATAAATCTCTCGCAGGCTTTAGCCATTTTTTTTACATATTTTCTATGTGCTTTTCGTAGTAGGATGAAGAATATTAATAGTGGATTATAGAGAATAATTTGAAGAAAGTGAGCCCTGAATATTTACCGATTACCAAAAGATTAAGTTGTTTTTTGGTGTTCTTAAGTGAGTGGGAATTCTGTGCAAGTGAAAGTATAGTAAGTATTTTTCGTTTGACATTAATTCTTGAAGGGGATTTATCGAAATGTAAATATACAATCGTGTATTTGTAGAGTTGATGATTAAGAATACAAACTTTCCCATCGTGTCTTTTTTTTTAGTAAGAATCTAAACTCTTCATGTGATTGTAGTCAATCAATCAATTGGGTAATAAATCCTTTTAATCCTTAAATTAATGGCTTCATAAAAAAATTTGCAAAAGCTTAAATGCAAAATGAATGTAAATTAAAAAAAAGAAGGACTTGTAGATAAGTGGGAGGTATTTTTTTCTGCAACCTAATACTGCGATAATTATATGCTTGGAAGTTAGTTTAAAAAAAATAGTTCGTTACTTAGACATGTTCCGAATCCGCCAATTTTAGCAGCGTGTTTTGTTAAATAATATCAAGAATGTTCAACTCTGCGAGAAAATGCTTCAAGCTTTGGTATCTACTCTCATTGCATTTTGAAGAATGGCATGATGAAAGTGAAAGAAGCGTGTCACTATGCAGCTCAGCTAAATTAAGTTCAAATTATGTGTTATAGGTATAGCCGTATTGGGTGTGTAAAGGAAAGTTTGTATATGCTTAGTCAACTGGGTGAACGCATCGAACCTAAGGACGCATGGGTACGCTAGTCGGTATCGTGGATTTTAGGAATTCAGTCGCTAACGAGCATTTTTCAGGAGCAGACGGCAGAAAATGTAGATAGTGTGAACTAGTCTGTTGATGAGGACCCGAATCTTTCAATTCAGAATCTCGCAAGTGCTTTAAATGTGAATAGACCATAATTTCACCTAATTTTGTATTGTATGAAGATCTTAACTGCATCCAACTAGAATTTAATTATTGAAAGAATTATGATTCCAGGATACCATGCGTATGCTTGATTCCCAAGCAAACTCATCCAACTTTTTTGGCACAATCAAAAGAAAATACTCACAACGAAAAAGCAATCATCAGCACTCCTAGTTTAATACTGTATACGATAATTAGCCCAGTAAATTGCCAATGTCTCGAAAAAAACAAATGTAAATGTAAAAAATGGGTACGACTGGGTCGCACGAACTTGTGATTGTGTTCTTAATACGAATAAATAAAAAGATTAATATAATTTTCAACAGTTAAAAACACTTATTATATTTCCTCAAATGCACATTTCAGAAGCAGTGCTTCCATCGTCAGTGAGATTTAATAATACAATATCAAAATCTCAAGGCTGAGTAAAAGGTTTTGGTATTCGCTCTTCATAATGTATTTGGTGGTACAAATACACATTTATTATGAAAACTGAATTGAATCACGCAAAATAATGAAAAAATTTAATTAAATATTCCAAAGGTTTCAAGCCAAAATCTGAGAACGCCACTGTTTTGCAGTTGCTAATACAAATATGTACATGATGAAAATTTAATCAAAATCGTGAGACCAGTTTTTTTCAAAAAAAAAAAAAAAACAGTTTTTTATTTTTCACTTTTTTTGAAAAATTAGTTTTTGAAAGTAAAGTATGCGAAGTCTTAGATCTTGATAGAAGTTGTTCTGAAGAAATATTTGAATAAAATCAAAGTTATAATATTGAAATTATTTTCAAAAATCAAAATTTTTTGAAAATTTTATAAAAACTTCCAAAACTGAATTTTTTTTAATATTGATATGCAGTTTTTCTTAAACAGCTTACGACTTCTAAAATACTAAATTTCGTCAACATCGTGCCAACCATTAACGAGAAAGTCGGTTCTGAAATAAACTGTACTATGTGAGGTACCGTTTTTAGACTTTTTCCATAATTTTTTCTTACATCAAAAGAAAGACAATCCAAAATTAATCCTTCATACAAAATTTTACGAAAATCGTTGGAGCCGTTTTTGAGAAAATTAAGTATTATCATATCGGTTGTATGCCAGGTACCCTTATTTCAAGACCTAGAGACCCAATTCCAAAAATACTTTTGTAGGCTGCCTCACAGGCACTAACTGCAAATTTTGAGGAAAATCGGTCGAGCAGTTCAGGCTACAGATCCATATATAGACATACAGACACACAGCAACACAGAAAGACACACAGACAGACAGAATTGCAGGACCCACTTTTTCGTATTTTCTATCATCCTAATGTCATGTTTAATTCTAATCTCAAAATTTTTTTTTTTCTGCACGATTGCAAAACTTGCCTTATAGTACCTTTATCTTATCGACTCATCAACTTATTCAGCGTTGTTCGACTTGTTTTTTCAAAGGCAACCACGTCCACGGCAAGTGGATTAAGGACAAGTTAAAAATTTTAGGACGAAAAATATACAAAATTTTGGGTGTAAATGTTGCTGGACTGCGCTTGAAGGCAAGCGAATAGTTAATAACAGAAAACCTATAACAAAAAATCGGGTCAAAATTCCTTCAAGTTAAAGTCGGTTTGTACCTACTAGCTGGAGGAAACGAAAAGTGCTATTAGAAATATGAGTGTGTACCTTTCGATTTGTGAATCTCCAACTGCAGAGACAGAGTTCAAACTCGTATCCCCTTTGCCTAAAACACACCCAAATTATTTTTGTGGTGAAATTAGCATTTATATACGGCTGCAATTGAGTTTCATTTCTTTTACTTTTTTAATGTAGCTATGGCAGCTTAGAATGAAGCTTTCAACAGCCTTCACCGTTGCAAACCTAAAAATATAAAAAGAAAAAAACTTTCGAGTTTTTGAATTTATTTCAAACTAACCGACAAACAAAGGCCGACATGGGTTTCCTGTGAAGGTTTCCCGGTCTAATTTAGGTTGTGAATAAAATGGCAATATCTTGACGCTGTTAATTCTCTGCCTCTACTCTAAAAATTGCTCACAATTTCCAAACGTCACTTGCTATCACAGAGTACAAACAGAAATCCAATTGCGGCAAAAGGTAGTGTCATTTTGTCCACAAACCAAATTAGACCGGGAACAATCGTCAACTTTGAAAAATTGAACGTGTTTCCGATATTTTTAGTTTGTAACAGTTGAGAATGTTTGAAACTTGTTTCAAAACTGCCGTAATAAACATTATTTGCTATCTAGGTGGCAATTACGTAGAAAATAAAAAATAATAAAACTCGCTTGGAGCCGCATAAAACCTTTTTTTTTTTGCTTTAGCAGTTTAGCGAGTGGAGAGTTTTAGTGAGCAAGAACTTTTTATGGCAGTGCAGTTACTCAATTCTGCAGAATCCTTGAAGTGATATCCAAATGCCTGCTCTTTTTCATTCATTTGTCAATGTACTCTATTTCCAATGTTGAAAAAAGCGAAATGTTTCTACATACATATATGGTCTTGCGTCACATTAACATTTAACCTTTGAAGGATGCATTCTTTTACAATATAAAAAACGTCATTTCCAACCAACCCCAATCTTCATAGAAATTTATTCATAATACAAAATTCATTCCAACAAAGCAAAAAAATTCAGTTTCAATTCATTGCCGTGAAACTCATGAAGTCTTTTGAAATTATGTTGGAAGAAAAATCTTTTCTCTAAAGCTTTTTTTTCCTCTTTGCTATACAGGAACACCTATGAACTGGGTCAACGTTCATGCTGAAATAAATTAATACAAATCATTATTTCTTTACCGGTCTATGTCACAGTACTAATTTGATGTCTTGTTATGGAACCCAAGCTGCATTCAGTACCTACTACTCTAAATCTTTGAAAAAAAAAATTCTAGCCATACCCCATATTGTTTCCTTGACTTTAGTAGTCGACATTACACCTGTAGACTATTCATTAAGTGTATTTGCATAAAAGTCATATTCATTCAGTAAAAAATATCACGTTATTTATAGTTCATATTTTCTCTATATGAAGACTTAAGTAGTTCAGTGAAAGTCAGAGAACAAAATGCGACATTCTAAACATTTTAGTTTTTTGGTTTTTTTTCTCTTTAGGTGTATTTTATGGAATATTTATGATAATAAACCGGCGTGAAGGTATTAAACTCTATACAAATGATTGGACGTCATTTATCTTCAGTTCCAATCACACAACAAATTGATTGATCACATCCTGTACGATAGTTTAAATCCATAAACTTGTGAATTATTATTTTTCTTTTTGATGACCAATTAGTTTGCGATTTTTATGAATAACTTATAAACATTGTACATGTTTATTTTAGCTAGTTCTCGAACCGAATGTGACCCACATTCGGAAGAATAAGTAATATTTAACAAAAATGTCAATTTCTTTTAAAGTATTTCGTCTGTGTCGGTGAGATCTTTATAACATACGACAGTAAATATTGACTCAATAAACACTTTTCTGTTCCCACAGAGTTTAGTTTACCACTGGTTTAACATACTTTCCTTTTATGGTCCTGATATGAAGTTTGATAGTGAACTTTTTTGTGTGTCATTGACTTACGAAGAATATCTTTGGATCTATTCTCATTCCTTTATTCTGTTGCAAAGTTGCAAATCCTTAACTTCAACATTCATGAAAAATGCAATGGTAATCTCATACGATATTTTTCATTCATAGAACTCTCGTAATCTAGCTGCAGATAATTCAAAGACAACCGAATTTGAACAGCCCGAGATTAATCAAAATCAGCTTTGTAAGTATTTATGTTTCAAAGGCAATAATTTCAATCAATTATAACAACAAGAGAAACACTGTTAAAAGTACATAAACCTGTTCAATAAAAAAAACTAAACAACTGTCAGATAATTCTATAACCCACATTTGGAAAAAGGAGAAGTCGAGAGTCAGTCTGTGTTCGAAAGGTACCAATTTATTGTATAGGCTTCCGAGCCGAGTATCCTTGCTCCTTGGACTATGAACAAGTGGCATAAATCCTCCCACTAGCCTCTTCCAGTCGCTCAAGTATTTTCTTGACAGTCTTAAGCTGCTGATTGGACTCTTGTTGCGAATAAGCTCTTGTTGTAGCTATTTGCTAAGTATTGAGCTGTTGAAACCTGGGGGCGAATTACCGCACACGTGATCGATCGAGTAATACGTGACTAAATTATTTTTTTTGGCATTACTTCTCACTTTATCGAGCACTTTAGTAAACTGCAAGTTGACATTCTTTCATTAATATTTTAATGAATTAAAGTTGATTATTGAAAAGCAAACTGATGTTGTCTAATATAGAGCTAATTTTGATAGAAAACTAATACTTACTTGCTCGATCACTGATCAGGCAATTCGGGGATCGGACCCTGTACTTGGCTCTTGACTTGCCAGCGTTTGACTGTGGATTTGAGAGCGTTCGAGCTGCTGATCGCCAACATTGGAATCATAAGATAATAAGATTATATAAAACCAATAAGTACCTATTACACTAGTACTCTTTTCAGACCCCAACTCTAGAAAAAAAAACACATCACATTAAGTTTCTGTTCAGTATGAGAAGCTGTAGGAAATCGAGCTTTATAGGCAGAGGAAAACCTTTGCTGTACGTAATTTTTTCCGCTTGTTTGGTAATCGTTCACCAGTTTCTACTAAGACTTCGCGTTATTTTCATCGACATCTATTTTTGATTCCTCTTTGCTTCTCCTTCTGGACAATTCTGAAAAAAGTATATGTAAACGATCTTTAAATGGCATATGCTAGGTTCTGTCAATACGACTAAGTGGGTGATCGATGGAAGCTTTCGCATAGAGAACATGTTTCCGCAAAGTAATGATGGCAATCATTTGTTATATTAACCCGATTTCATGGTCCAAACCTAAATTCTGATCTACATCTACTGGTCAGCTAACGGAGACAATTGTCATACAAAAGACAATAAATTGTTGTGTTTTTGATTTACAGCCAAAGCAATTTATTAAATGATTGGTTAGTATTGTGTTTATTGACTACTATTGACTATTGATGTCCTTAAGAGATATTAGAAAAAAACTACACTCTTCCAAGGTCTCTGTAGGTATAAACAAACAAAAGTGTTTGATGTCTGCTGGTGATGCACGTGACACAATGGCTAGCATGTCTGTTTGCTACGTGAGAGCTAGACGTTGGAATACCAAAGAAATCGAACTGTTATTCCACTAATGTTGTCTTTCAGGGAGAAGTAAGTCCTTCAAGAGAAATGTTGCCGCCATGAAAAGAGCTTTCTCGATAAATCGTTCGGAATCGGCACGAAAATGTAGGTTTCCTCTACTCCTCAAGATATGGCTAAGAGAAATGCGCTAGACCTCGGGACTCCTCGCTCTGTTGCGACATCCTATTATATTTTTATTTTTTTATTTTTTTATTAAAAGATGTTTCCCAACCTTGAAAATATTCATATAAAAAACTCTTTGTTTACACGAAATGTGCTGCAGCCAGCCAAACCAATGATCCTTGTGCGCGTTGTGGCTGTGGGAATTCCGCATTATTTCATTGCCTACTTATTGTGTATGCTTTATTTTATATATTTTTTTTTTTTTTGTTTTGTTATTTTAATTAGCCGCTTTTGCAACCTTTCGGCTGAGAGGACTTTCGTTTGTCTGTTCGAATAAAACAGCATATTTATCCTTTCTTTCTCGATTAAGTCAACACTAACGACCACCACATAACCCTTCCCCTAAACTTTCCTCGCAGTTTTATCTTGTGTGTATTTATGTATGTGTGTTAGTGTAATTTAACCTTTATGTCTCGTAGTTTTGCTTATGCATATATCTATCTATACTCTTTTCATAAATTTCCGTCTTCTTTATTGTGGAATTCTCTTATTTTCTACTGGATTCTGTGTGTCCTTGGACTTTTGGCTGCAATTGTCTGTGCCGTGGCCAATGTATAAAGTGTTCAATGTTAAGGACGACAAGTGAAAAACATATTTGAGTGCAGCAGCAGCAGGAGTATCAGTTGTTGCTACAGCAAAATGTTGCTTTTTCGTTTGCATACTCGTAAAATCATTTCAACTATATCTTTTGTGTTGTCAGGTCTTTTTTTATTATTTTAGCTATAACTAGTCGGTAGGTAGTTGTCTTCAAAAGGTATTTGATTGAAAGTGGCAGAAGAATTAATCATTATTCAATTTGTCTCTGCATTCATACTGATGCATATTTTTAAAAATATGCTCTTTCAGACCATCCATTTCAAATTCAAAATCTTTTCAAAGCCTAACGTATCCATTTCATTATTATTTTTAATACATGCTAACAAAATTGTGTAAACCTAGCTTATATAATATCTTAACTAACTAAGTGACCCTAAGCGGGTAGTCTTAGTTAAACAATATCTTAATGCTACCATTCATCCTAAGGGTAACTGTTTCCGCAGTTTATTCTTCGGATTCTATAATTGGAATGACTATGTCGAATTCTGGGACAAAAATTTTGAATGATGGATAACCAAGAGTAGATAAGTCTGAAGTGTGCAACCTGACTTTTAAAATCGCGAATTGTTACTTGGGTATACAATATAAGAAACAAAATGTTGCTGCTTTTTATATTTTTTTTGGCAAGTGGCAACCGTGATCATGGCTGATCATGGGTTTCCGACGCGTGACAATGTGATTTCTCTTTAGTCACTCCGGGGAAATGCTTATCTGGTCGCTTTTTCTGACATTAGGCGAGTTTTTTTCACAGGACTGTTATGTACATAACATCATTTTACACGCAAAGCAAAAACAACATCCCCGACAACCAATGTTATGGATAAAAGGATGGTTAAGATTTGGTCGGGGATAGAGTTTTGACGTTTAGTCGAGTCTCGAATGAGTTTTTCGACTTTTCATTTCTAAATGTTGGTGCGTCTAGAGACTTTCATGTATCTCGAACAAAAGCAAAATGGGTGTCAGAAGGTCTGTTCACAAATGTTGAACTGAATAAAATCCTCTGCCCACTCTTACACTCCGCAATCTTGTTGCTTAATTTTTTTTTTTTTTTAGAATTTCATTGATTTCAGGGGTTAGATTTGTATATTTATATAAAGATACATAAAAGAACGTAATAGCAATTAAAAAAGATCTGTTTTGTGATTGAAAGCACTTTTTGCTTATTTTTTTCACATTTTTCTGTGAATGTTGACATTTTTTCAAAAGTAATTGTTAAGTAATCCATAAAATTGGTTTTATTATTTTATTATCAATAGTTTAATTCGTTTAAAACAAGTAACAAAATAATTTTTCTAACTCTGACATAAATCACAAGTTTCATATGAATTCAACCCCTGCGTGTAAACAGAGTTAAGAGAAATTCTTTGTTACCTTTGTGAACGGACCTATTTTCGACGTTTCTAAACTAACAAAAAACAGAAAAAAAAATTGTTTACCTGCATTAATTTCACTACGGAACATTTTTATTTTCCACTCTATACAATTGCTTTAGGTTTTTAACAAACATTTTTTGCGTTTTTGTGCGAATTTGGCAAAAAAAAATCGTTTGTTGCCTTTTATTGGTTTGACAACTGATCGAGAACACCAACCCACAAATAAAAAAAAACGAAGCGTTTTTTTTGGATATCATGTTATGTACATAACATTCTTGTGAAAAAAACACGCCTATTGCCACCAACATTTTTCTGTTGTAAGAAATGTCTTCTTCCCTTTGTGTCCGCTTTTAGTTTCATGTAGCCCATTTCGTCGTAATTGTAGTTTACAGCCACAAAATTGTAGTCAAGATTTTGTTTCACCAACTACGAGTTTTCAATACACAAACCTGTGATAAAGGTTGACAAAATTATAGAAAAAATATTATAGATCACAATTGTTCAAAATTCCTGATGCACTGGTATCAACAACAACCTGCAATTCACGACTTTTTTCTCACAATATTTTTGAACGTTGCACTGAAAACTTCAATGCGCACAAACAAACAATTGTGTATACATATGTATATCATCAGCTTCTAACATTATAAAACTTAAGAAACAAACTTGTGAGACAAATAAAGTGTTAACATTCACTTGTAGAATATTCTTACGATTCGAACAAACTTTTTAAATCTATTTTCTTTTTTGAAACTTCGAAGTTGCAACATTGAATTTTGTTTTGGTGAAACAAAAAATGAATTGTTCCCACTGATTTCTCTTCTTAAAATAAAACCCCAAAATTTGTTACAACGTTGATTAACAAAATAGCAAACTTTTTCAAAAAGCGCTTGTAGTAACAAAATTTGTAAGTTGTGAATTAGTCTTTTGGCGGCTTGTATTTTCTTACAAATGAAAGCACCAGACGATGTTAAATATCAATTTTGGCCTTTAAAGTCGCTGCAATTTGAGGGCAGAAAACACGGTGTTATACGCTGAACCCAATTTTCGAGTCCATATCATCCAATTAGTGCCAAAAATATTCTGTTATATCATTGAACGGTAGCGATCCCCATTCACTGTAACGCATTGAGAAACGAAAATTGCCAAAAATGAATCATGTACATCATTAAAGATCTATCAAAGTTCTGAGTGAATTGCTCAAATTAAGAATAATGTGAAGGTGGTCTCGGTACACCTTAACTTTACTTTCATTCCTTAACACATTTTGCTAATGACATGCTCTAAATAAAATCCCATCTTAGTGAACTGTCCAAAATATGTTACATATATTTAACTGTACTTTTATAACACTCACTTACAGACCTCACAAAAATTCCCGACAGCGCAATCAAAATATGAAATTATTTAATTGTGCGAGTGGAATCTTTGCAAACTGTGCGAATGGAATGAATCAGCGGATTAACTTTGTGTCTGTCAGAGAATCGTTCTTAGCGCTAGTAAATGCTTATTTGGGTTTGCTCTGATAACTCCTTAAATTGGGAGATGGTGGCTTAAGTGACCATGTCAGCATTTGAAGGCAAAGTGCCTATTAGCTTATATTCAGTGAGGTTTTGTTGAAATCGTCACTTAGAACTTCATTTAGAATCCAAAAATTTGCGAAAATAGGTGCAATTTTTTGATAGGTCTTGAAATTTTTTTATAACTTCCTTTGTGCTATTTTATGTAATGAGTTAATATTCTCGAGAAGTGGTACAAAGTCTTTAACAATTTTGACTTCTTAATACGGAATTGCCTATATTTTTTAAAGCGTTGGGTACGAACGGAGGTCATTTCATTAGAACCGACGCAACGTGTCTATTTTCGCAAACTCTACATGATCAGCACTTAATCAATTTTAAACGCTTGGCTAGGCGTTTGTGCTGTCTACTTCTTTTTCTATTACGGTGCCACGAGTAAAGTGATCTCTTTATCACACTTGTCATCGACTTTCAAAGTATGCGACATCCACTTGATCGGATTGTAGCTATCGCAACTTTGTGTATCTGCCTCTCTTTTGTGTATTGGTAACTTTAAGGGTAACTTTGATTCTATTATTTTGGCAGACCATCACCTATAAGCCTAGGGATCGGAGTTGGTATGCCCGATGTCACCTATCTCTTTCCAAAACTCATGTTACATCCAGCCTGGTTCAGAACCTTTGTACCTTTTGGAGTTCTTAACTACCTCCCTAGTTTCTTCGACTGTAATGGTAAGTACTTCCGTTAATTCAAGATCATTTTCTGGAAAATTTTTTCTAGGAAACTCTTCATTCAATAGGCCATCACAATTCTGTCGCCACCTATGCATAATTTTGTTTTACACGAAACTACACGAAACTGTGCTTGAACATCGTTGATGAACCTTGACCAACGAATTTCCTGATTGTTTTTCCTTCTTTGGACGGCTATTTCGAAGATTTTTGCCCTTTTATTCAAGCTGATTTGTCGTTTTCCTCAAATTGTTGGCTATGATCCAGCTTGGAGAGAAATTCCTTCCAGCTCCCCCGATACATGCCTTCGGAACTTAGCGGACTTTCTTTGCTCTTCTTTATTGCAGCTTATGTATTCCCTTCCGAGTCGAGCTTTTTCATCTCTAATATTTGAAGAGTACATAGACAATTGCTTTGAAAGTCTCTTTTTTACATAGCTAGTAATATATTACCTACTCAATTACAATCATTGCGCTTACCACTAGCACCAAGAACTAGGCTAAGACAAATTCTGTCACTTTAAACTGCATTCAAAGTTTTAAAAACATTCTAAGTGCCTTATGTTGTGTAATTCCATTTGAGTCCTTTGAAAAGAAGAAACATAACGTGTGTGACTAGCACAATAGGTTTCATTCGGACACCGCTGGGAAGAGCTAAACCTTCCCCTTAATCTAATCTAACATAACGTGTGTCTCCTGCTGGTTCGTGTAAAACGAAACCATTCAACAGTTTCTGATGTAAAAGCCCGTGGTGTTTTCTATTGGTTAATATAGAACAAGTTTACTTCAGTCATTTGAGTTGAAACCTCAATCCCCGTGAACTTAAAGCTATTTGTAGTTTTATCATTGCAATGCAAAGAAACAATAATTTTTTTTCACCTCTGAAGTGGTTTGTGAACCTTCTGTCAACTAAAAGTTGCACAAACAAGTTTTATCTGGCATCTTTTTGATATCGCTTTAGCTTGGTAAAAGTGTCGTGTTAAACGAACGAGCCCGAAATACACAATTCTTTTCTACCCCTCACATGACTCGCGCAAGCTCTTGTTGGGTGCACACAAATACGTGCTTCGCCGATCACCGACTACCTTGTTTACCTGACAAGTGAAAAAGTGAAATGAATCATTTTTTAAGCCATATAATATCGATATTCGATCAGTTTGATTCTAGTTGCTTCGAAGAGAAAAAGGGTGGCTCGTAATAAAATGGAACACTCTTCAGTTACTATCAATCAAGGAACCATACATAATGCTAAGTGAATACATGTTTTGGTAATCGTAAATAGTTGTTAGGGTTTAATTTTCGTCTGAAATTGTTGACCGAAACCTTTAAGTAATGAAAGACAATAAACCATTATTAAAAACAAATCTTTACTCACTGAGTAGTTTAAAGTTTTTAAATTTCGCAGAAAGATAAACGAAAAAGCTTACCACTTCTCGATTAGTACGTAGTCGTTTTTAAATTGATATGCGTCTAACAATAATATTTTTTTTTTCTGAATTCAATTTTTAAACATTGTCTCTTTCTTTCTAGGTAAGGTCAAACAATTGCAGTTGACAAATAGACAGTAACTACTTTAACCTTCACTGTAAGTATAAAACAAAAAACTAACGGTGGTTGCGCAACAATGGAATACTGAGAAATTCGACCTTCTTCTCGGGGGGCAGACACTGCAAGCGGTGACAGATAAATTGCACCTCACAAAATTTTAAAGTTAATACAAAGATACCAATATAGATAGGTACATTTATATGTTTTAAATAATTAAATGCAGTTGCAGCTTGCAGCTAATCACATCTACTAAAGAGAGTCTGAATTTTCAATTCTAACAACAAAATTAAAATCAATTAAATAAATTTTATCACAATAAACAAACGAAACGTGTGATATTCGAGTTAAGGCAGTGCAAATAACTTCGCTTAAATGACTTCTAAAGCGAAGCCGTCCGTATCAAATTGCTTGCAAGCAAATTGCACTAAGAATGTTGTTTTGTTTTTCTTCGAAATAAAATTGAATGTGAATTATAATAATTAAGTTCCATACTGTTCCACATAATGAATGAGGAGTATGCCATGACAGACTAACAAAACTATTAATCTAAATAATATGAAATCTCAATCAAGAAGTTAACTTTTATATTAATCTTATACTCAAAGATATTTCTCAAGATTTGAAATACGAACAATAAATAATGTATTATCGACTAGCTATGTGGCCGTCAATTCACAGAGTGTGGTGTGAGAAAATCAATCTCAATCTGACTATAGGAATTTTTTTTGTTATTTCCCACCAAAGAACTCAAAAACTAAATTCATTTGCTGATTAACAAGACTCTTGCCAATGAAGTATCTACACATTTTCGTTTCGATACAATAAAGCAAAGAAACTTGGTATTCAAAGATATCTCGCAGAAGTGCTCCACAAAATCAAATCCGACTAGTTTATTTTACCCGAGAAAGTTCTTATTTCATTAATCTACATCTGTGTGTGAATCTTTTTTTTATTATTTTTGTATTTTGCTAAGAACGCGAATACATTGTAGGCAAAATAATAGCAAAAGCAATAATAAAAACCAATATGAACTGGGAGTACAACCGTATTGTGGCATTAGTATTCATAATATCGAGTCGAATGCGTTCCACAAATGGTAATGTGCTCCTACACCGAAGAATAAACACAAATTGGACTTGACTTGAATGTAGTCGTCTTCCATCAGAAAACAAAACTAACAAAAACAAAAGAAGCCGAAGAAGGCCACTATTTTGGGCGAAGACTAGCTGTTTCATTTGTTTCTCACATGAATTTTATTTTACAACCAATGTGTGTAAGGACGAAAGGAGTCAGTATGATATTGCTGGGTGGTGCGGAATTTGTTCGTAAAATATGAATTTATTTCGATTTTTTACATTTAAGCCTAGTACGCTGCTGAAACGAAAAGAAAAATCCCATACAAAAATGACAGGACGGAATCGTAAACGAAAAATTTCGCTCACCTTTTCGTACGCTGCTGCTGTGCGGATGGGGTTTTATAGGTGGATAATTGTAGTAGATTTCTTACTACAATTTTTTATAATTCTCCACACTTTTCCGTCCATCATTTATCTCCCGGGACAATAAATGCTTGCGAAAATTTAGGTCTGTTTCTTTACTTTGTGTACAGAAATTCACAATCTGCCATATTTTTAGGAGTGGGGGTAAAATTCTCTCAGAAATGCTCAGAAGCTTTCTGAAAGAGCGTAATTGTCTTAAAAGTAAAGAAACGCCTTGAACAAAACATTCGAAGCAACGCTTGGAAAAACGTCTGTTTGACATTTGCTGTATTTGTTTTGGCTGTGCACGATTTCTTCCCACAGAAATTTAGGTGGCAGAAATTCGCAGGGTGGGGAAATTTTTTACTCTCTCGTGAGCACTCTCTTTTGTGCACTGCTACGAAAAATCGGTGTGCTGGAACAGCATTAGACTGACTTTCGCCGAATTTCGGTGCATTTCGTGCGAATTTTCAGTAAAGAAACACACCTTTTGAGAGTTCTACTGTTTTTTTTTTTTTTTTGTTTTGTGTGTTTACTGTGCCTTTTGAGTGGAATCAAAACGAGCAACTGAATTGCTATACCAACCAAATATGATAGGAAGCTCTGAATTGAATTGCTGAGTTGATTGATTACGTTTCAAAATGCTTCGCCCCAATGAGTAGCCTTATTTGCACAGAATGTATTTATGACCGGTAGATACGATAAATTGGCAGAAGGCAGCTTCCTAGTTACAATTTTAAATTCATTCATTTTCCAGGCCTTAAAGAGCGGATCAGGGTCCCCAGATTGAGGGGAAAAGCACCATTTTTGCCGATTTTATTTTCCAAAAGGGGAAAAAAAGGGACAAGCTTACAAAAGGGGAAAAAATTTCAAAGTACTATTTGAAACATATTTTGCCTAAATTAAACATTGAGACATATTTTCATCACGAAATAATTTGAAAGGTAGATCGAATAGTATAAGACTAAACTGAAAGTGCTCATCTAAATGTATATCATGTACGAAAATAGCCCATGTAATGTTATTAAAAGACTTATTGAGCAGTACAACGCACTGCTTCTATATTTTACTGGTACTCATTTAGAGGATAACGTCAATAAAAAACAATGTGAAAAAATTTATCGTACTTTAGAAAAACCATCCACAATACTCTATCTAGACTTTTTAAACTTTTTTTGCCTTTATTTACGAAACTGAATTTGGAAATGCAGTCTGAAGATTTGAAAATTCACATATTTATGATCGTATATAACTTACTTTAAAAACAATAGCCGACTGCTTTTTCAAAAAAGACTATTTAGATAGCTTGCCAAATATTTTTTTAATAGATTTCAACAACAATGATAACTTCGAAGTTTTGGAAAATTTGTATTTGGACTCACAGTTATGTTCAAAACTCGAAAATTCTGATTTAAATCAAATCGAAAAATACAATTTTAGAGACAACTGCAGAAACTTTCTTATAAAATCGTGCAAGGAGATCCTAAAGCGTTTTGATTTTAAAACTTCTAAAGTTCGTTAGCCCAGAATCACTTAAAAACAAAACTGTTAGTTCTCTGGGACCCCTCTCTAAATATTTCTCGAACATTTTTTCTGAAAGTGAATGGAACGATCTGGATCTCGAATACAGATCTTTTCGAAATCTAAATTTAAAAGATATTTCGACAGGAAATGTGCAGCGGTTCTGGAAAGATGTTTTAAGCATTAAGTTCGGTGATGGAACTGAAATGTTTCCCAAAATGAAAATCCTTATTTCAATTGTTTTTTGCCTACCACATAGTGGAGCTGGGGCTGAAAGATTATTTTCTGCAATTAACCTTAACAAAACTAAGCTTTGAAATAAGCTTCAAAATCCCACTTTAAGTGGAATTCTTCACACGAAAACCCTCCTGAAGAAAAGCAAATGTGTGGATTTTGAAATTGAAAAGGACTGCATAAAACTACATTCTAAAAATATGTACATAGAAAAAACGTAAGCTTTAAAGATGTTTGTAAACATGCAATATCAGTTTTTTGTGATTTCTTGCCTTAATATTTATTTTTTATATTACCAAGTACAAGTATAGGTACTTGTAGTCTGAATTTTTGTGATTTGCTTTGTTTCTATTGATGTAGGTTGCGTTAATTAATAATAAAAAAAATAAAAACAACTAAACTTTTTTTTATTCAGAATTTATGAACATTTTATTAAAGGGGAGAAAAAAGGGGATTTTTTTACGAATGAGGGGAAAAAATTTGGTTTTGCTGATAAAAAAAGGGGAAAAAGATTTCAAAAGTCTGGGGACACTGGAGCGGATCTGTTAGGAATTACTAGGGATGAGGCCTTTCCAATCATTGCACAAAATTTTTATGGCTGATTCAGCAAGTTTGAATGCCTGGTTTGGAGCAAGAGAGAGAGATCGCCCGCACCCGGCAGTGATAATCTAGACAAGTTTGTTACAACAGAAACCGACTATGAAGAACAAGGTGGCGAATGTTTGAAAGAACACCCAACGAGCAACTATTTTTTCAGCACACCAACACCCATTGTAGTCTTAACATCAACCGGATATTGGATATTGGATATTTTTATCTTTTATTTAAATAGTTGAAAACTTGGAAATTCACTTCTTGCTGTTCACAATGATTCCGTTGTATTTCTGTTGGAACCACTTCATAGCGTCTTCTTTGTCAAACGATGTTGGAATTCAGCGTTGATACCCAAATCGATATGTTCCTGGATACCCGCGATGTTCAAACAGAGTTCTCGAATGTGTAGTTCCCGCATAAGGTTCTTAAAAAAAATCCTACGTACGTCTCTGGAGAAAAGTATTTCGAATATACTGTCAAAATTTCGTATAGATAGGCTCAGGTTTGCTCGAGTTATGTCTTCGGCCAGTTCAAAAAAAGTGATTTCGAGAAAAATACGTTAAAGGTTTTAAGCATGTACTATAAAATCATATTTTTTTTTATAATTAGCGCGCACATCATGGGGCTATGAATACCCTTATAATGTTCTTTGTGAATTGTAATGCAGGGGAAATACTGAGCCAGGTAAAGCATTCCACATTCCGGTGGTGCGACTAAAATAAGAATCTCTATACTTGACTGTACGCCCGAAGTTGGGCTCAAGGTAGAACTGATGAGCATTCCTAGCGAGGCGAGTGTTGCGGCTAAATTGTTTCAGGGGAGGAATGCAACTGGCTATTTCACTAGAGCACTGCTTGTGGAAAAAGCGATAAAAGAGAGTGAGACAGGTAATACGTTTTAAATGCGTATATACATTTAATCTGCGAAGCTTGCTTGTACAATTGCTCTTCTGTATCAATCTCTTTGGCTTATCGTTTTTCTTTTGGAACACTTTTGATTGCATGCGGTCTTCTTTTGCGCCGACACTGAGTGACTGCTCCGCTTTATTGATACGGTTCGCATCAATCTCCGTGCACACGTTATAGCTCTTCGGTCCAATTTTCATCCCCATGACATCGAATACGTGTAGAACTGATCTTAGTCCATCGTTGAAGACACATGAAGCAATACTGGTAGCAATATCCACGGTCACTTTACCCGAATTCATAGAATTCGGAGTCATCGCCACAACAGTTAAGTTGAAACTCACGTTGTTATTTTGTGTGTAGCTTCCGATACAACGAGTGATAAGATCGTCCATGTAAGTCTTTCGTAGATCGGCTTTATAGCTTCGAATACATTATCGCCCATAGGTGGTTTGTGTTGATATTCATCGTTTTCGTAGCTTTCGCTTTACTAACGCTTCACATATTTTCTACACATATATATTATTACTAGAGACCGCTAAACGCATTCCGGAACATTCCTAATATTGAATGACCTTCACTCCTACGCGTTTCGCCTAGGTACAAACAATGGGCTCATCAGTTAGATGTTGTTTGTACTTTTCTAAGACACAATGTTTGGACGATGTTTGTCGACACATAAAAAGGGTTTTTCAACAGAGGCGCTTCGAAAACATAGTCTACATAAAGGCATCAAACGTACTTTCACAGGTATAAAGAATTTCATTGATATCCAAAACCGTTTTTGTTTTATCAAAAAAAATACTTTTGTTGGGCTCTTATTGAAAAAACTCGGGAAGGAATGTGGTAGCATTTATGCCCCTAGAGAATGCTTGCCCATGACGGTCTTGCTGATAAGGGGATGTTTGGTACGTTATTTTTCAGGCCGTAAAGTATTTTTTAAGACAACAAAAAATGTCAGTTTTTTTTTAATTCTAGACCAGCTTCCCCCCTTAACAGCAGCTGTTGCTCATTCCAATTCGATTCAATTTCTCGATCGGGTAATGGAAACGAGGTAATTGCCGTGAAAAGACCTCTATCGATTAGCCGTTCGGACCTGCCAGAGAATTGTAGGCCTCCTCCATTCCCTCACAATGTACATTTATGTGAACTAAAAAACTTTTCTTACATAAGCAATTAGTCATCAATAACCTTTTTGTATCTATACAATAAGATCGTTAAGGGCTTAAATTTGTTGACAATTGAAGAATTGCTTTGATCATATTAGCTGTCGTAGTCAAATTCGTCAGTTTTGTTTTTCAATTCTGCAAGCAAAAAATCAATTCCGAAATCAGTTAACAATTACAACACAATTCATGAAATGGTAAGCTGCTGAGCAGTGAGTATTTATTGCCCTACCACGCCACCGCCAGTAGATAGAAATGAGCTTACTTCAAAATAATATGTTCAATGTGTGCACTGAGATGAGTACGTTCCTCAAGACCACGCACGACGCAACGTACCATCGACTGCTGCTTGACTATGTCAGGCTTGAGGAACAAGGCGAAAACCACGAAGAATTTGTTATTTGTTGCTTCTGCATTTTTTTACAACAGCTTCTTACGTACAAACGCAGGAACATCCATTCGCCGCGCCGGCCGCTCCGCGCCGTTTGCTGGACAGTTGTTACATGGTACGATTTATTTTAATTTTTTTCATTGTTTTTTTTTTCTACGCCAGTAGTCAGGAGGATTTGTTCCACATCATGATGCACTAGTTCAATCATCGACATGAACTCTATGTGAAAGATTCACACAAGATATAAACATCAATCGAGATTTGTCAGACTAGTATACTCGTCGCTCGTCGTATTAGATGGTTGTTGGGAAGTTTTGTTCTTTGAGATGCGGAATTAATTCGATTGTTTTCGCAGAAGAGTTCGTTCTTTGTTGTTGTTCTTGTTTATATCTCGGTTAGTTGTGAATATCTGTTTATATTTATGGGTTACCAACATCTACTGAAGAATGCAATCCGTTACATTTTAAATTGCATTCAAATTGAAACCCAATTTAAGCGTAAGGCATAGAAGAGAATATACCAATTTGCTCACGTATTAACTGCTTGCCTTTTGATGGTGTTATTGTTTTGACCGGAGAAATAGATACGTGAGATTTCTGCCACTATAATATGAATTTATTTTGGTTAGCATAAGGCCAAACATGGGGTTCCACATTAATAATATTTAATGAAGATTCTTTTCCTCTTGTCCTTTTCGTTTGTTTGTTTAAAAGGATGTTTGAATTCTTTAGCCAATGTTAACAGGTTGCCAATTTAGCTCCAGTTCTTTCGGTTTCTGATCATGAATGAATGCAGATTATATCCTAAGGGACCTACAATCTTTAGCCGATTCCGACCAGTTAAGCGAGAAAGGGCTTTTCATGGCAGTGAAACTACTATCGCAACTTACTTACTTGCTACAGTGGGTGTTACATATTCAGGTATATTTGGAACCTTATTTATTAAAGGTTAAGGACTTCTTCCACTTCTCTTCCACGATTTCCCTGCCATGTGGTTTCGATAGCTCGTCTAGCTGGACCGTTTATTTCCATTACTAACGGATGACTTGCTAGTTTTTCACAAAAGGTGATTACCAACATTTTAAAGTTTCCAGAATTGGAACCCCGAACTCTCACGTAACAAACAGACATAGACGCAGTTATGCCAACCGCACAACAACGAAATAATAAAGGGTCCGCCATCTAACGTTTTTTTTTTTTTTTAACTAGTGCTTATTTCGTGATTGGTAACACTTAGCTCATGTTATGTAAACAAACAAAGTTGTCGCATTTGGGGCACAGAAAACCCACACGCATACATTGAAAAGCCGATACACCCAAAACGAGTCACTTTTTGAGGAGGATTTTGGTTCAGAGGCATTCTTCGAAAATGAGTAAGGAGTGGCTGTTACAGTCAATGGTGATCCTTATCGGGCCATGTTGAACGAATTTTTGTTCACAAAAATTCAAGAGGAGGCTATTGGCAGCATTTGGTTTCAACAGGAAGGAGCTACGTGCTACACAGCCGAAGCTACACTCGATGTTTTGCGTCCTGTTTTCAAAAAATTGGTATATTTGGCGGACTCTTTATATTCAGAAAGTAATTTCAAATTTATCGGGATTTGTACTTCCGTCTTAAGCAGGCTAGTTAAAAGTTTACAGGCCATCTGAGTACGCATGAGCGCCACCAGAATCGACTAAGGGGTGCACGTTGGCAGAAGTTTTTAAAACCAAATCTAAGACAGCTTACACAAAGAAAACTGCAGCCAAAGAGAATCTTTGACGCATCTCAGTCTAGGTAAAGCCCTGTCTTTCTTAAGCATCGTTGTCATGGATAATCCTTTGTGTCACAGCCATGACACGTATTCCAAATAATACAATTCTTGTATGCAGTCCATAGGATCTATACTGAAAAAGAACACTCTGTATACTCAACTGACAAATATGCGAAAGCGGAAATAACTTCCCAATGCGGTTGAGGGCGCGCAGTATTTATTGTTGTTTTGCGCGTTCCTCCTATCATCATGGTTTGTTGGCATAGGAACAGGCACTAACATCCAACATGATCTTTCAAATGTGTGAGGGGCTATAAAATAGAAAAAGATACAAAGCATACGTTGCTTGACCCATTGACTATAAGAAGCGATCTTGTACAAATTTCTATCTATCTGGCTTACCGTTATGTGCCTAGTTTTCAAAGATACATAGTGGTACAACTAAACTCATATGGGTGATGCCAACATACACACGATTGAGGAAGCATGGGGCATCATAGCAGCAGCAGCCAACAGCATCAATACCAGGCCAACAACAGCAGCTTCTTATTGCTCATACCCTAGCAAACTGCCATTGCCACCGTAGCTGGAGCTTTGCATTGTCTTGCCTGCTTCAAAAAACATCCGCAGCAATAGCTTTGAAAACCTGATCAGAAGAAAACTGCGTGATGGTGACATGACGATGATGATGGTGTTACTTATGCCATTCGGCGCGGACCTGATAGCTAAAGGCATAGTATAATGTTTGTTTTGGTTTTATTTTTTTTTACCTTTTTTATCATCATCATCATCATCATCATCGTGCCTAACGAATATGGCGAAGCGAGTGGAATTTGTACGGTGGACTGCACGTTGGGACTTCAAATATGTATTTGAAATTCCTTCTACACATATTTGCAGAATCTTTTTCTTCGTTTCCCTCATACTCCATGTGCTGCTGATGATGATCATAGTAATTCTATATGTCAGGTGGTCATGCATTCGTCGTCGTCGTCGTCGTCCCCAACTAAATAATGGCTCCCTATATGTGTGTACATTGATTAACGAATCAATAGTCGATACCTCTATACCTATTTCGTTCATCAAAGATATGTGTGTAGAGATACTTTTTGGCATTACTTTTTATTTACTTTTCCTTCTTGGATCGATGAATTGGCAAATCAGTCTCTGCCTCTATCAATGGTCCAGGGGAGGATTTTGTTATCAATAAATCGAAAATTCTTGTTTCGTTAAATTTCCGTTAATGTTGAAATTTTAAAAACTTCTCTGTAAGAGCCATATACATCATTTTACCCATTGTAAAATGAGGGAAACATTAAGACTTGTTAATTTTTTCAGAGTAAAGTGCAGCTGAGGTTACAGGTTTTGAATTAATCCGGCCATGTCCTTAGCTGAGCTTATTTTTTTTTTTAATGAAACTCATGATGGGCTGATTGGAATTCCTATTTCAATTCCGTTCATGACCATAAAGACAGGAAGACTGGTGTCTCTCAAAATCATTGTCAAACAATTCGATCGTTTATTTGTTCACTCTGACTAATCATATTAATGAGAGCCAAAAGAGGATGGAAAGATAATTGCCAATTTTAAGTCAGGTTGCTGTCACCTTTTATTAGAAATTTATCAGATACATTTTCACGCCCGCAAAGAGGGAAGCCGGGAAGCCGGGACTCTTTCTTCTTTATATTTTTTCATGTTGACAGACGTTTCGTTTCCTTTTGAAAAGGATATCCCTGCAGTAAAATTGTTTGAACTCCCCCCAAACTACCATTTATTTGATTTTATTAAAACGATGCGATGATAAAGCATGTGGAGCAATTAAGCTGTCGCCATTCGTCTCGTGGATTTGAATAATTGAAATGAAACCTGTGCTTATTCTTTTGTAAATTGTTGGCAGCTGCTAGGCAAAATGTTGAGCACTCAAACAAAGTTGTTGATAATTCGTTTAAGCTGATTGAAATAAGAGACTCAAAGCGTTCGTGACTTAACTGCTCGAAACAAAAAAGCATTTTCAACAAAAAAACATTTGCTAAGTAATTCGACTATTGGAAATTTTGGTAATCATTTGATGAGAATACACCGGAGGAGGGAGAAGTACATCCAACATTAATTAAGTCGAATGATGATTTTGATACCTTCTCTTTTCTGCCGAAATCGCTCAATTTGAGGATGTAGATACAAGGATTTGCCATTATGCAATGCAAGTGGCCACGGCTGGCTCAAATAAATTCTCTTATTAGGCGTTAATCGTCTCGGGCTTAAGGACCGACCTAGACAGAGACAGAGATCATGAAATGTAAACAAAAGTCAATAACTTATGAAAGAATATCGATTCTCTTGACTATCTCCACTCTCTTATGCGTTGAAGTCATAAGAGTAATGGAAATAGCCCGTTCATCACAAAAGTTCAAAGTAGATTTCGAGTAGGAGATCTTTGAAATCTAGAGTAATAGATACTGCGCCCGTGGCGTAATGCCTGGCCAGAAAAATCAAGGGAAAGAATGTATTTCGACGGGAATCGTCTTTTGGATTAGAACACTCCCCATTGTCTTTTTCAAACTAGTGATCTGCCCATGGTTTTATATTGTTTCACGTCTGAGGGCAACCAAATGCAGATGGCGTTGCATTTGTTTTTTCTAGATGGGTCTTTTGGTCTATTTTTCTTTTTGTTTCTTCGTTATATATCTGAAAGCTTTATGATATTGCAATTTTTACGGGGCTCTCTAGATCGCTCTTTTTAGCATGACAATACTAGCAGAGCCGTTCGTGTTCTACTTTATGATATTTTCGACGTAAAGGGAAGGCTTCCACGGATCTTATATTTTATATTTAATACGACCAAGCATTGTTCCTCCTGCTGCCATGAGACAATTTGCACATTGTCCAACATTGTGAGACGTATTTTAATGCTGGACCGCGGCATAAAATCTTCAGCTTTTGGGTCGTTTTTCTATCACTTGCGATAGCGGAATTCTCTATCCACTCTTTGACCAAGAGCTGGAAGCAAATTTTTGGAATGGAGTGATAACCAAAAATAATGCACATGTATGTGTAGATACACGCACCATTATATCATATTCAACCGTCTGCAAGGTTTCTTTTTCAGCCGGGTGGGGGTATGCGTTCGAAAATGGTAATTTTAAAGATTTTGAGGTCGAAGTGATGTAATTATCTGGCAAGCAGAAGGCTGAAACCAAATCGTCTTGGACCGACTTTTTTGTAATCAGGGGAGCTTTTCTGATGTTCTCTAAAGTCATCCTGCATAGTCGTATGAGTTTTGCAGGATGCCGAATCTAGACATGGCTCTGTACAACTCGTCTCTGTAAATACTTTCATACGCGGCCTTGAAATCGATAAAGAGATGGTGAATATCGATATTATGTTCTCAGGTTTTTTCCGAGATCTGCCGTTATGTGCAAATTTGGTCTATTGTGGACTTATCTGGTCTAAAACCACATTGATAAGGACCTATCAAGTTGTTGACGTGGGGTTTCAGACGTTCACATATTACAGCAGACAAGATCTTATAAGCGACGTAAAGGAGGCTTATCCCTCTATAATTGGGGCAATTGTGACGGTCTCTCTTCCTTAGAATCGGATATCCGATACTGACGTTCCATTCATCAGGCATGCTTTCTTCCGACCATATCATGCAGATCAGCTGGTGCATGCTCCTTTCCAACTGATCTCCAGCTGCCTTGAAAAGTTCGGTATCAAGGCCATCTGCACCTGCAGTCTTATTTGATTTAACAAGCAAGCTTAACTTCTTCTAGGTCCGGAGGACGGCATTCTTGATCATCGTCCAAGCTGAATGGGGCAATCTGCCTGACAGTGTCCTCATCGCCGTTAAGCATTCTGCAGAAGTGATCTTTCCAGATCCTAAGTAGCGACTGTGACTATACAACTATGTTTCCCAGCTAGTCTTTACAGGCTTGAGTTCGGGGCTTGCCAACCAGGCAGGATCTTTTACCTTTTCGTAAGACTTCTGAATCTCGTTCCTGTCATGGCACCTCTCAATTTCCTGAAACGAGCGCTTCTCATGTTGCTTCTTTTTCTTTTTAAAAATTCGGTGTTCCTCCCTTCTTTTCTCCTTGTAGATCTCGTTATACTGATCATAAGCCGCCCTTGTTCGTTTTTGCATCAGCATTTGACGTGCTTTCTGTTTGGCTGCATTTACCTGCCTGTATTCTTCATCGAACCATGGGTTTCGTTTTGGTGGCCGAGTGAAACCCAGAACCCCAAAGGCAGCGGTTCTGATGGCTTCTTGGCATTGCTGCCACTGGTCTTCAATGCTTACAGCTGGCGGCATAGGATTCAAGATAATTAAGGGACACTCTATTTGAGAAGCCATTGGCAATATCTTGCGATTGTAGCTTTCCGACGTCATATCTCTTCACATCGTTAGTTCTTGCATCATTCGTACCTTGGCTATAACAAGGTAGTGGTCCGAGTCAAAGTTGGCCCCTCGGAAAGTTCGGACATCTAGCACACTGGAAGAGTGCCTTGCATCGATCGCAACATGGTCAATTTGATTGACGGTTAATTGATCTGGGGATCGCCATGTACCTTTATGAATTTTGAGATGCGGTAAGCGTGTACTACTTACAACAAGATTTAACCCCGCAGCAATCAGCATCAGTCCGTTTTCGGAATTTTTGTCGTGGAGGCTATGCTTACCGATTGTGTTTCCAAAGATGTCCTCCTTCCCTAGTTTTGCGTTGAAATCGCCAAGAACGATTTTCACGTCGTGTCTAGGGCACTGCTCATATGTTTCTTCGAGGAGCTCGTAGAAACAGTCTTTGGAATCGTCGTCTTTCTCTTCTGTGGGGGCGTGGGCGCATATTAGTCATTATACGCTCATTAACTGTATTATGGCTAATAACCTCATCCCTGAGTCCTCCTCTAACGACAAATCCGCAACCAATTAAGCACTGTTTCTGTTGTCTCTAGCAGTCGCCATTGTAGATGTCACAGTTCTTCATCTTCTTTATGCCCGGTCCACTCCATCGCACTTCCTTGATGACGCTTATGCCTGCTTTGCAGAAGTCCATGGCGTCCGCAAGCTCTCCAGCTGCACGTAATCCATTAAGAGATCTTACGTTCCACGTGCAGTGCAGATCCGGCGGTGATTGTCCTTTTTGCGTTTGCTTGGGTCGACAACTTTGAAATCATTATCGTTATCCGAGCCTGTTGGTTGTTTCGGAACCACATGTTTCTTACGTGGTTGGCTAATTAACCCCACGCACAACCCCCAACCTGGATTCGGGCTTATTAAATGGAAAATGTTAAAAGGAGTAGATTCGCAAACTATTGCCTGTTAAGTCTGCCCAAAACTGTTTTCCACAAGAGTTAAACAAGATTTGACTTTCTGTTTTGTCATTCTTACTTCGACCTTGGCTCTCATATAATTCCTCATACATCATCTTTCTTAGCCCAAAATTCACTTTTGGCATTGTTTTCATTATCTCCTGCCTGATAAAAGAAGTACCTACAACTTATTTTTTGCGAATGGTATTTAAGTACTGATTCCATGGAAATGATAAAGTACCCGAATGGTTAGTATACGAAGAGATTTATTACTCTGCGTTCGTCATCATACCATCTCCATTATTTCACCAATGCCAAAAATGCCTCACACTCTAAGTAACACAGTCAATTTTGTTTTTATTTTCAAAACAATAATTAGGTAGGTAAATGTTATGAGACGATGAATGAAATTGATGATAAGATCAAAGTTTGGGTTTACTTTTGTGCGCTTACGTATTAGTAATTAAACCTTAGCAGGAAGTCAAGTGGAGGTATGAACGACAGGCGTCTGGTCTATAATGTGGGTGGTATTGTAGAATATTGATTTCTGATAAATGGATTGTGTTTCTCCCTTCGATTAATGCTGTTATAACAAATGATATTCCATTCTTAAATTGATGTTCTTCCGTCAGATATTTAAAATCTCTGAAACCTAATAGTGCAACGACCAAATCATGTTTACATGATTTGGTTTTGCCTCAACCATCTCTTCATATAAATAAATTCGGGTCTTTTTTGTTAGTGTACCTATAAGTTCTACATATATTATGTCAAGTTGTAAAAAGAGGAATCCTTCTTGTGAACGGACAGGACGACGACGCATTGGGTAGAGCCTTCCGGTTATTTGCATGCCATCTCATATTCTCATCACCTTGTTTCACTGAGGAAACATAATAACAACAACAAAATTATTTTCCACAGAAGAAATAAATAAATAAGGAGAAAGAAGAAAAAATTTCATATGCTTGGCGTTCACAACACACAAGTAAACACCTGATATTTACAAATTTGTTAACACGATGTACCCGCAGGGTATGGATGGGATTTTTGTGAGAAAATAACGGGATATGAATCATGACCATGCTATTCATGATGCATAATTTAAGAACTTCGCTTGCAGTCACATCAGCTTCAGCACCAGTTGGGAATTTCTGTTGAGTTGAGTTAACTTTGTGCTTGCGCAGCGCTTGGTCTTTTTGTTTTTTTTTTTTTTTTTTTTTTTAATATTTAAACAAGCTTGTATTATAATGAAGTGTTTGTAAATTGCAAATTCTTGATATTGGTGCAAATTAGTAGGTATTTTATGTGACACAATAACATCTACTTATGTGCCTACCTACTTGAGTTGGGATTGTCTATGAAGATTCTTGTGTATGAATCTTCAACATTATGCTTCTTTGTTGGTACCATATGTTGTTTTACTTCATCAGCATTAAGGTATTAACGATTACGAAGAAAAGAATTATAATTGAAACTCTAAATACAGGAAGCGCTTGGGAATAAACAAACTTGAAAAATTACTTTTGGCCACACACAATTTGAAATAAATAAGGCGATGTAGAAACTGGCAGGCAATTAAAAGTTAATTAACCATTTATTATTATTTTTTTTTTTTTTTTTCAATTTTTCTATGGTTTCTTAGTTTTTGCTGTGTCAACTCAACTTCTTCTTTAACAAACCAGTTTTACACGTGAGTTTCATTTACTTGATAGGCAAATTCTGACTTTTGTGTGTTTCACGGAGTGGATTTCAATCTTAAAAACATTATATCATTCTGAACTGAGCTTAGTTTGCTAAAATCAAAATGAAAAAGATTATTCCACATAACAGGAAAGATTGAGTGGAAAAAACTGTTGTATAAAGTTTAGAAACTCCAAAAGTGCCTGCTTTTAAAATTAGTAATTGAAATAAAACATCAATCAATTGAAAAATCTAGGAGGTGTTGTAATCCCCGCAATTGCAGATGTTTTCGGGTGTTTCTTAAATTATGTTTCTACAGCAAAAAACAGAGCCACATGATGGTTAAATCAAAGTTGAAGAGAGATATATCGCACCTTCGGTAAGACAAGGGCCGAAGGGCTAAATTTCAAATTGTTCAAGACAGACATTTAAGTTTTTTTTTTTAGAATATTATGTTGTTTTTCGGCGCATATATTGATGTAACATAGTTTATTTTTTTGGTAGAAATATACTTACCTTATACTTTCGTGAACATAAATTATGTAATTCAAAAGAGTGAATTATTTATTTAATTACTATATCTAATGAAATAATAACGAATGCATACAACTATGCCATTTTTCTACCAAAATTTGAATACTCTTGTAATTGTGACCAAAGTAAGGAGTAAGCACTTGGTTTTGTCTAATTTATGCTCTCAATTTAGGCATAAGTACAGAAATGTGACCATGTGTTTCCAGAATGTAAAGCAAAAAAAGGCATATTTACCTTAATGACCTTGAAGCTCCAATATCATTAAAAAATCGAACGAGTGGTACAAAGGCGAATCTTCCTCCCCGTCCAATTGCACTAACGTCCCTTCCTTCCAAGGTCATGTAAACGTTGATAAACCCTCAACTTATGAAATATCTTGAAGAACGAAACTTCTCAATGACCGACAGTACGGCTTTCGTAACAAACGGTCCACTGGTGATTTGATGGCATATCTCACCAAAAAGTGGAACCAACCCTTACATTGTTTTGGAGAAAGTAAGATTATTGCGCTTGATATTTCTAAAGCATTTGATAGAGTTTGATATCAGGCTCTTTCATCAAAAATGCGTGCCTTTGGTATCGATAAGTCTCTTCTTCGTTGGATTAGAAACTACCTTTCCGACCGTTCAATACAAGTTGTATTGGATGGCTTTAAGTCTGACACCCACTTCACAAATGCTGGTGTGCCCCAGGGCTCCATTTTGTCTCCGACTCTCTTCCTTATTTTCATAAATGATCTCTTGTCTGAAACTTCTAATCCGCTTAACTGTTTTGCTGACGACTCAGCCCTCAGCTTTTCATATTCGTTTCCAATTTCACGTCCCTGCTCATGGAACTGGAAAGGCTGCGTATGATAAGCTCATTGAATTCTGACCTTGACAGCATTGTTACATGGGGTCATAAAAACCGAGTAGAATTTATTCAATGCTTCGTAAACTCAATGCTGTCTCTTGTCGTTGAAGCTTAAAGTTCCCGTATTACAATTATCCATGAATGGTACCTGTATCGAAGAAACCGAAAAGCTGTCAGTACTTATTGGTATGTGTGTAAACGATGATCTTCGTACTTCGTTGGAATGACCATACATATTCGAAGTCTCCAAAAACGCTGCTAAATGCTTAGGCTTCTTGAGACGATGCAGTAAGTTCTGCGCCCCTTCTGATCTGGCTACAATTTATGACACCTTCATCCGTCCAAAAATGAAGTATAACTCCCATATCTGGTCAGGTGCTCCTCAAACATCTTTGCGTCTACTTGATAGGGTACAAAATAGAGCGTTAAAATTGATAGATGATAGTGCAATCGTAGAATAGATCGATTCTCTTGGACATCGTCGAAACGTCACCTGTCTCTCACTCTCTCTCTTTTATCCCTTTTTTCACAAACAGTGCTCCAAATTAATTAATTAATTTTTTTGCAGTTGGTTTTTTGACAAATGTCACTTAATTTGTGCTCATGCTCAGTTTGCTTTATCATTTTATTGCATAAACTAGTGACCCGCCCGGCTTCGCACGGGTGATAAACATATGCTGTCGCTGACTTTGTTTTTCATCTTATTTAGACAATTCCGAAGTACCTATGTACATACATTTAATCTATCTCGTAAGGTTTAGTCAGCGTTTGCAATTTGCGCTTAATTGAAAAATATGTTTGTTAAGACATCACATTACAAATCTTTAAATTTCTCGGCTTCTCTCTACTATAATATGCATGTATTATGCATTTAAACCTTCCTCTTGAATCATTCTATTCAATAAAAAAAAAACCGCATCAGAATCCGTTGCGTAGTTTTAAAAATCTAAGCTTACATAGGGACATAGGGACAGAAAAAGCGACTTTGTGTTTTACTATATGTAGTGAAGAGTTGAAGCCGCATGACCACTGCATACGTTCGCTAAATAGTCTCGAAACGCAATGGATGTCGAGGCCTACTTTCACATACTTGCGAGTCTTAAACCTGTGAGTTGCCTTCAATATCGGGTGATTTAGCACCACTGAACTAGCTTTTGTGGGGTTATATGAAGTGGCTTGTCTACAAGGATAAACCCGAGACGATTGACGCCATGGAAGAGAAAAGTTGGCATGCTATTTCTGACATACGCCCCAAATGCTGCAAAAAATGGTCGAAAATTGAGCCTCTCGGCTGGAATTTATTCGAATCAGCTGCGGCGCCACTTGCCCGAAATCATTTTTAAAACACAAAAGGAAACCCTTATCTTTAAAATAAATTCATAAATTAAAATAAATTCATAAATAACATTAAACTATTTGCGTTTTATTTCTTCTTGAAAAACAACAGGTGTAAGAAACAACCTTTATATCAAAAACCAAATACATCGTATCGTTCCCTTAGAACTTGGTTAGATATTATTTTTCGAAACGTAAGACCAAAGATTTCGTGTTGATTACATATTTATCATTGTGTTGATAAAAAAAACAACAAAGATTTTGCCATCTGGTGTCACCTTTCATATGGTATCTATTATCTGACATATATGTCATCTGTATTCGATCATTTCTCATTTTTCAATATTTATAACAGCCTCAGACGTAGATCAGACTTCAAGCCCCGGAGATACATGAGTAATATTTTTCAAGCCATTAAAAATACATAACCAAACTTTTCTAAGTTGATATCCAGATGGTGTGAAATATTCCAAGCCATCTGAATAGGAATTTCAGTAGTCATAAAACTGACAGCTTCATCAACTTGCTCTCAAAAGCAAGAGGAAAACAAAATCTGCTCTAAAAATAAACAGGAAGTACCAAAAAAAATTAAATATTTGCCTTACCACGCAATTTTCGTTTTTCTTATTATTATTTGAACATAATTTGTAGGCGCTATGGCATTCTGGCTGTGCTTACAAAGTACCCTACAAACTGGTCAGATACATCTATGCACCAGCTCTAATAACTAACTAGCAATTCTGCATAACTTTTCAGAGAAATGTAGCAATTAATTGTTTTTATTAAACGGTTCCACTTTCGATTATTAATATATGAGTTAGGATTTTTTATAAAGTTTTGTAACCTTCCACAAGAGTGCCATCTTGGACCTCGACTTTTCACTTTTACTATATTCAACTACGCTATTTCTTTCATTTCCTACAGCGAGATACTTTAAAAAGTTCATTTGATTGTGACATTCATTTCCAATTGCGATTGAAAGGTTTCTCACTTAAAATCAACAAAAAAAAACAATTGAAAACTTCTTGAAACACTTATCTCTCCGCTTTAGCTCAGAACCTAAATTGTAGAAGGAAATTTGCTATAATGGACTTGAACAAATACATGATACTAAACGCTCTAGATATTTCTTTAAGCTGGGCTTTTTGCTGTATAACCGAGGTCTCAGATTGGTCAGGGTCTTTTTGAAAAAAAGCACGAAGCTTCAAGAGAAAAGGTCTTTAAGGCCTACAAACAAAACTCATTATTCAAAAGCTCTTTCGTTGCATAATTAACTTGCTGCGGGTATCCTTGCTACTAATAGCGTAAATAATGTCCTGAAACAGGTATAGATGTACAGGTTTATTAACGACCTTTGGTGGATCAGCAGATTTAATTACGGTTACGGCGACGCACGGTGGTACGCAAGATAGCATTAAATAGCTCTGGTTGATCAGCAGGTTTATGTACGGCCCCTAGTGGTGCGGAATACACAAAAAGCTGCAAACTGGGTCTTCCAACTACGGAAAGTCTATTGTAAACAATAGTCAGTATAGGGTAATTTATGCAGCAATGATATGTCTGAATGTATCATCCTGTCAATGTTACTCCTGGTCTCTGGACTTGCATTTCTTTGCCTGTACAACTTCTGTTGATAATTGTCGGCTTATTGCAGTTTTACCGCTGTGGTTCAGCTCATGCTGATGGCTGGCTATTCCAGCTGACGACTGACTGGTCGATGAAGGAATTTAAGGCACTTGTATAACCACTGACGAAGGAACTGCATCTCAGTTATACTCGGCAAGTAAGCAATCTACTGCTCCCTTCATTATTCTTGTTGTTAAATAGTTACACGGAATTTTTCTTGTGTGGATGGTACAGCTCAGTGCTGTAGGGTGTAGGCTCCGGATGTAAATGAAGGCACCGTTAAAAGATGATTATGTGTATAGAGCTTTCAATTCTCTGCACAGTGAGACTTTGCTCCGGAGAACCCCCTTTTACACGATCAGCTTAGTTTCAATTATTATCAGTTAATCAATCAGTTAAAACTGATACACCTAGGTATGTGTAAGTTCAAAAACTTATAGTAAATCTGAAGAGGTCGTAAGTGTGACTGTAAGTGACCAACTTCAGCGGGTACAAAGGTAACGATTTGAAATCCTTAAGGTGATATGATCATCAATGCGAAGTAAATGTAAGCAGTGTAAGCAAGGGGTTTTTTCCGTTGTGTTTTACCAATACTGAAAAATTAACTGCCCAACTCTCAGTCATCATAAGTCAAGTGGCATTTTGCGTACAGCGATCAGGACGATTCTTTTTTCGAATAGGTGTCCTCTTATAAAAACTAAAATAGAAAGTGACACAAGAACTTGTAGGTATATCCATCCATTGCGAAACTACCAAACATATATTATTCATCTCAATTTCCTTTAAGAGCTTTAGGTTGTCCTTCTTGTTTCCCCTGAGAGGTTTTTTACACAACATGCCACTAACAGAACATTCTTTTCAAATAATACCTACATCTAAAGATATCAATAACAGACATAAACCCTCATTCGTATACCTACTGAGTTTCTCTGCAATACCTACTTCTTGTTTGATATTTGTTTTGACTTGTCCCACGTACTATAAAAGGTATATCAGAGGAGAAGGGAAAAAGAAGTTATCGTTAATCCGTCCGTTTTGTGCATGAAAGTCAAAAAACAACAATAAATGGGATTTTTTCTAGGAGTTAGGTACAGTTTATCATATTTCCTTGCCATTGACGAACTTATTTGACGAATTATTCCCGAAATAGAATAAATCGAACCCAAGGACCAAAGCTAATAAACCGGAATGAGGGTCATGCTTTGCGTTGCCGTTGGTCGGTCGCTGGCTGTGCTGAGATGGATGTCCTTTCCCCATTGCATATTTATAATTGAACATCTGTCACACACCGGACAGGCGTCTGTGTCCTGTGAAAATCAATTCGATTTGTAAGAAAAATGCTCGTATACGTACGCAGTACCGAACAAACGAACTAAGTTCTTTTGAACTAAGTCAGGGAGTCCAGGGAGGAATAATTGAGCTTCCACCCCTCACTTTTCGCATACAGAGTACATTGTGCAAATATTTGCGCAAAATATGCGACCATTTTTATGGCATTTCTTTTGTTTCTTCTGAATATCATATTGTCCTTTAAATTGAATATTTATTTTTTGTCAAGCAATTGTTAGATGGACGACGTGTCGAGGTGTGCGCAGTGCATGTAGGAACGGAAGTAAGGATTTTTTTTTCTACTAACAAAAAACAACTAAACCAATTGCGAAAATATTTGATTTTTATTGTTTTTATCATGGACTAATTTTTTTGATTCAACATGAAAAAAAAAACAACAACAAATAATGATGACAGCTCTTCTTCATATTGTTTTTCTTATTGTATTTTTTCAGGACTTACCATCATGACGAGGAGACGTTCGAGTCCGCTGGGACTCGAATTAGTTCTGTCGGTGGTGTTAGCACTGGTTGTGTTGCCATTATTGTCGAATGGAGGTGAGTACTTATGGCTTTGTGTATTATTATTACGTTGGGTATTATTATCCTGCAGCCCTCTTTTATGATCATTAATAATGGAAATTTGAGACCGCACACACCATGACTCTGATGGTGCTTGAGTGCTTATTTTGTTTGTATTAGGTGCGAGAAGGAAATACACAAGTGTCATCCTCTCTTGTGCATACATTGTATTGTGGCGAAGGATGCAGTCGATTTTTGCGGGTTAAATTTTATCCCATCATGGGAGAGGGTGATGGCTGGTTAGTAAATTTAAGCGGAACACTTTTATTGGTATATTTATTTATACAGAGTGAACAAAGGAAATGATTTGCATTTTGTGCGATGCATGCCAGGATATAATCCCTTAGATTTCCACTTAAAAGGCTAATTTGTCAATGGGCGGACGTCGTCGATATAGCATCGAATTGATATTGTTCGAATTGGGATTAATTTGGAAACTTCATTGCATTTTGCGTTATTTGACAAATCGCCTTAGATTCATACTCATTTCAAATGATAGTGTGTTTGCTATAGGAAATTGCAAACAAGTGTCAATACGCACTAAGGATTTATGTTTGCTAATACTAATGAAGGTGTGGACCATAAACTATTTGCTCCCTTCTTTGCGACCATTGACTTGAAAGAGGGTGAAATTGTGCGGTGGAAATAAAAGCCGACGCAGTGGATAGGGATAGACTTTTGAAGTTTTGTTGTGAATCTTTATAGATAAATAAGACATAAATAATTAATTCAATCAACAAAGCAGATGTGAAATTTTCAGACAATATTTTTGGGTTAGCTTAGCCCTGTTGTATGAAAAAAAAACTTGCAATGAATTTGATAGTTTGCAACGTTAATCTATAAAATAAATTCATACCAGAAATGGGCGCCCAACGTGGTGCCCTGATTAAAATAATAGGTCTGTTCGTTGAACTTAACCCAGGGTTGATCCAGGTTTACTTGATAAACCTATGAGTTATCAAAGAACTGAGTTTCCAGTCCACACATCCCTGTCATTTAGACAACGCTATATGCCTTTTGACAGCCCTGTTCGTCACCTTAACTCGCCCCAGCAAAAACCTAGTGCTTTCTTGGGGCAAGTTGAGGGCAAACGCAAGGCTTAAGAGCAGTCAGTTAGAAATTTGAAGCAAGTTGAAGTTTTTGGTCGCAGGGAGCTCGTATGATTCCACTAACCTGAAATCTTATGAAATCTGTTGGATTTTCTTAACTTATCATATGTTCTCAAGTTTTGTTCATTTGGAATATTTTCTTCCTGCCTTTCAGTTAATTTATCTGCAGATTTATTTATTCAAAGTTTCCATAACTTCGTACAAGTTTTTTCCATTTTGTTTTGTTTAACGGAGAAACTTTGAAACGAATTCCACCTAACTCGAGTTATATCTCAACCTTTGCTTTGAAAAACTGGCAGTCCAAGCTGTCAAACTGGCTGGTTTGACCCAACTTGCATTCAAAGGCTTTAACATTCTCTTCTCACACGAAGTCACACATCTTGGAGTATAGTCCTAGACCACAAGTTTCTTTGTACCAAACGTGTCAGTTCGAAAACTGCCAAACTGCCAGGATGCATTCTTTTGCCAGCGAAAGAGGGCCTTTGTGAAACGGCTGTGGTAAGACCAATCATATTCTATGCGTTAGCTGTTTAGTGGAACAAGCTCTCACGTAACTACGTTATTGCCTCGTTCGCCAAATTTTAAAGAACAATATGCCATATATGTGTGCTGCTCTCGACGAACTGCTGAATCTTT
The DNA here is from genome assembly GCA_914767635.1 of Melanostoma mellinum. NCBI lineage: Eukaryota > Metazoa > Arthropoda > Insecta > Diptera > Syrphidae > Melanostoma > Melanostoma mellinum. The sequence continues at coordinate 76,630,245 of OU612058.1, read as the reverse complement.
CTCCCATTAACGTTCATCATTGGATGTACTCTGAAGGCATAGTTGGAATCGAGACTGCCAATTTACTTGTAACGCAAGGATCTAAGACAGCTTTCTGAGGACCTGAACAACAGTGGCAAGTCTTCCAGCGTATTCCGTGAGGGCTGCAATTAACGATTGGTTCTATCGAGATCATATTCTTCAGTTGGAAACAGACTTCATGTGTGCTCCCCAGCTTCAATAAAAAAAACTGCAACATTTTTGCCATCACGAAGATAAAGAGACTGTATAGAGAACCAAGCATTTAAACTTGGTTTAAGTAAAATCACTGTCTGTGAATCCTGCATAAAAAATAATGACCCCGCAAAACACTTCTTATGCCTTATCATGACAGCGTCTTCTGTCTTGTCTAGGAACATTTGGCAAGCTATGACAAGAAAAGGTTGCTATCTGGTAGTACAATGGACCTCTATTTAGGCCTCAGTGCCAAGTTAGTATTTTGAAAACCTTCAACATAAAGAAAAAGTTTGTACCTCTTAGATTGCTTATCAGTATACCAGTTGTACGTCCTGTCATGCCCACAAAATTCTTTATACACCCATAAAAACAGCTAGTTTTCTGTGAATTTGAACCTTGAAGTTACATGTAACAGACAGACATGCTAAGCATTTCGTCGCAGGTCCGAGGACGGTTTTGTTTAGAATTTTGATGGAACGCTTTGAAAAATATTTTTGTTCAGTCAAAAGAGGTCTATCTATTTTTTTGTGAGCAACCAGTTAAAATTTCTTTATTTAAACCAATGACACATTAAAAAGTGACATTTCAAGAATGTTGTGTAAAATTTTCGCAAAGAAATATTTAAAAATACGCCAATGGCAGCAATTATTCGGACGTGTCTCGAAAAAAAGCGAATTGCGGCGCCCCTTGTAACTTGATGCTGAATCATCGGAAATCAAAAAATTCAACTTCATTCATTAGATAGTAGTTTTCAGCAGGTAATCTCGAGGGGGTTTTCCGAAATTTCAATTTTTCGTGGAAAAAGTCGGCTAATTTTTTATTGTAAAATAACAATTATCAAAAAATTTGAAAAAAAAAAAAAAAAAAACTATTCGTCTACTACCTCGTAAACTATGAACAGAAAAAGAGTTCAAAATTTCAAAATGTTGTGGGAAAAACGATTTAAAGTTGACAGGTAAAAATAGCGTTCTTGGACCGAGCAGGTATGAAAATATTTAAAATTTCCTCAATTTTGTTTCAATCCACTTCAAATTTCGACACAATATTCTTAGAGTTTTAAGCATTCCTTAAAAAAAAAGCAAAAAACGTTACCACCCCCTTAAAGAGATTGACTCTTAAATTCCTCCTCATAAAACCTTCCCCAGTTTAATCGTTCATGCCTATGAAAGCGGTTTCTTATTTTTTTACTAAAAAAAATGATTTTTAAATTCAAGTTAGTCAGATTTTTCATTCAATTAACACAAGCATTTCTGCCTTACAAGATGCGGGCGTTTGCTTAAATTAAAAACCCACAGATTCCTCGATGGCGTTAACCGCTTATTTCACCTTTTAATAAAGCGATACACGCCACGTGTTGAATTCCATATCAATTTAAAAGGAATTTAAATGTCTGACAGCATGCGAGCAGGACGCCAGTCATTTCTCAGGAACGAATGATGGAAAAATAAACCTTGGGATAATGGTGGGGACCTGGGGATTTGTTTGTAGAGAGTTTTGCGCTTAGGGGCCCATTAACATCCATTCCAAGTATTGTATGCAGTTTGTTTGTTTTCTTCTTCTTCTTTTTTTTTGTGGTGTGAGTGACCGCTCAGGTTAACCTAATTACTGCGTGATAAGAAGATGTTACATTTTCTTTATATGGAAAATATAACCATCCCACGTGATACTTGTGTGGTGTCCCATAACGTTCTCAAAGTCGGTCATGCTTGACTCATTTACATCTGAACCTTTTCCGAAACTAAAAGCTATTGAAGACGTGAGTATGACAAATATTGACGATATATGTACATGATACAGCCAATAAAGCTTATACTGTCGATACGATAACGGGGTTCAAATAGGTTGGCCAAACACGCACTGAGCCTTTATTGAAAACAAAAAGGTAAAAAAACATTCATCCAAAAAATGCATCTCGTTGTTAAGTACTTTCGAATGACATATATACCTCAAGATAGGCGCTAGTCCCTGTGGAGTCTGCAGTGCAGACTAATTTGGTGTGAATGGGTTTCTTAAACACACTCAATGCTTCATTGGACATTTTCTCACGAGCCATGGTACTGAAAAGAAAGATGAGGTAAATAAAAATACCAGACACATCATAAATAACAATAGCTTTGCTAAGTTATTCAATATACATATACAGACCGAAAACTCGGAATACAAACAGCCCAACACACCGCATGAACACAACACAAAAAAATGATAATGATGATGATGATGATGATACAATCGCCATGCGGCGCTGAACAGCAGCGCGCACCTGCACCAAGTTTGGCGGGCAAAAGTCTAGTTTCAAGTTCAATTTCAATCTTGAAGCACTCAAGGTGAAACCATAATGAAGAAAAGTAAGAAAACATCATTATCATGACGTATTTCAATCGTGTTCGATCATCTTCTGTTGTCTGTTTGTTTTCCATAAATTTTTGTCCGTTGATTTTTATTCACCACTATTTATAGTAGTCGAAATTGTTTGGGCTTTTCCAGATTTATTTTTACGATTTGCGTTGAAAATTGACTATAGATATGTTTCGAGGAGAGGAAGGAATGGTTTAATGAACCTTAAAAATATATACTCATTTATTTTTTGATGGTGATTAAATTTCAATGATGATACTGTTTTTGTATCTCTGCAAGATAATATGTTTTGTTCTGCGCATCTTTATTTGGTTCTTTGCAAAATAGACAAAAGTATAAATTATCTTCTAACAATAGACCCTGAAATGATTGTTTTTTTTTTTTTTTGTAAATATTTTGAGATGTAAGGCATTTAGGTATGCGGAATTGGAAGACTGGAATTTGTGTTAATTAAATCGATGATGAGTAAGAATTCTATAGATATATGAATCCAGTTTTGGGATAGTGAGTGAGAGTTGGCATGAATCAAGAAAATCTGGAAAGCCTGCTGCTGTTGTTTGTAAACAAACAAATCTTGAATTTAAATAAGAAGCTACGCAGCAGGCCTACCTTTTGTTTAATCATAACAGGATCTATACAAAGAAAAGAGTTAGAATATCATTTTCACCACCACATAAGTTTTTCTACCGCGCGCTGTCTTTGCTTGTGAGTTCAATTTCTTTTTGGATTCAAACTGGAATAAATATAAATATAATATAAAAGAATTAATAACTTTGAGTAACTGTTGACGATACGACAACAGTTTATTCCGACTGTTCGTTTAAGTCTAAAATTCCTCGGATTGCTACGCGACTGTGGTGGAAATTTTCTTCGAAATAGATTCATTATTATGATTAGCGTTTGCCCTTTACATTAAGGGCACTGTCGCACCTGGAACGTCAATTTTTTGGGGATTTTTTTCAGGAAAAGTATGAAATGGATTTAAACAAAATTTTGCACACATATTAATAAATGTTTAATATTCTGTAATTTTCCCCACATCAAAACATTCATAGAACTGAACTAACGTGTAAATACGTAAGGGCATTTAAAAAGAATTGTAGTACCCGTGGTGTGATGGATAGCATGTCCGCCTGTTAATCCAGAGGTTCGAGTTCGAATCCCAACAGAGGCAAAAATGTTTTTTCCTCGGGTATCGCCTTTCGCGAGGAACTGGCAAGTTCTCCGTTAGTGTTCATTGCCATGAAAAGCGCTTTCTCAATTAGCCGTTCGGAACCGGCAGAAAATTGTAGGTCCCTTCCATTCCCTCACAAGGAATGGTTGTGAGAAAAGCGCTAGGCCCAGGGGCTCCTGGCTCTGTTGCGCCACCCTATTTATTTTTTATTTATTTTATTTAAAAAGAATTGGACTTTAAATCGGTTCTATATTAAAAAAGAACTAAAACCCTGCAATTACTAACATTGTTTGCGTATTAACAACACGTGTGCAAAATTCGAGAATGATCGGTTGAACCGTTTTTGAGTTAAAGCGATCACCGACTTCAAACAAGTGGTTTTGAGATAATCGCATTAAAAGTTTTTTTTCGTAGGTTAGGTTAAGTGGAAGTGGCGGTTAATCACCTGCTAGTCGAACCACGCGGAACTTTTAATGTATTTCGAAGGTATATGTAAGCTAAGTCGCTAGTATCATCGAAGAAAAATTCACCGAGATGAGTTTTCCTCCTATGAAGTATTTCAGGGCATCAGCAAAGAAGGTGTTGAACGGTTTCTTCCTCTTCTTCGTCCATGCAGCTTCTGCAGAAATCATTGGAAAACACACCAAGTCTTTTGGTGTGTCTTCCTATTAGGCAGTGTCGCGTAAGAATACGTATGATTGAACCTAGCTAGGGGTTCAAAGCTAAGAAACTCTTCGAGCGTTTTGAGTCTACACACGGCCAAACTTTTTTGGTTGCAAGGCAGTTGTTACTCTCAGTCCATCTAGTGCTTGTTATTCCTGAAGCGTCTTGTCTAACTAGGAGCTTATATAAAGCGATAGGTGCACCTATGATGTTCCGTTCTGAGCGTAGGGAAGTGGTCGTGCCCTTTTTGACTAGTTGGTCTGCCATACAGTTGCCTGGTATATCCCTATGCCCTGGCACCCATGAAAGGTGAATGTTGAACTGATTTGACATCTCCCTCAGAGACATTTTACAATTTTGGATCGTAATTGATTTTGCAAAGACAGAGGTAAGAGATTTAAGGCAGCTGTCTGAGAAGATTCGAATATCCGTAAAGGATATGAAGTTTTCTTTGAAGTTAGTTAGTTTCTTTGCCAAGACAGCATCTCCTTAATCGCCAGAATTTCCGCTTGGAGCACACTGCAATGATCGCGGGTAGGCGGAAGTTCTTTTTTCTTTCTTTTTTTGGAAAATTGAATTATGTGCACAAATTTTCGAGGTTTGTTTTTTAGTGCCTCAACATGTTTTTTCCTTTAAAGAAACAATATATACGTTAAGCGCACCCAATGTCTTCTTAATCCTCTCTAAGAAAGAAAATTCACATTGAAATGTCATGGGCCTTAGTTCTTTCTTTGGTGGGTTTTTTTACCTCATCCAAGTTGAAATAAAGCCCGTTGGTTCTCTTTCTATTTTGTTTTTTTTTGTTTTTTTTTTTTGGGAAAAGACCCATGGGTCTTATTGACGAGTTGCTTACTGCACCGCACTTACTGGGACTTTTTCTTATTTAAGAAAACAAATAGAATGCTTTTGTTCTTTTTGTTCTTCTTTGAGACCCTTATTCGCAAATATCTCAATTCTATGAATTTTGAGTTTAGCTACTTCTGCTATCATATTATGTGTCCTACCTCAGTTTCAGTAATTTGTTCCGTAGCTGGTAGCAAAGACAGACAGACAGGCAGAGTTACTTTTGCTTTTATAAATCGATTTTAAAATCAGTGTCGTAAGATTTAATTGAAAATATAATTTTTTCAGACAAAACAAAAGAGCTGAGTTGCAAACTGTTTAGTATTTTATCAATATGAGTCCTTCAAACTGAATTCTTTGTCATGGGCAGGAAGAAAACACTTAATAAAGTGTTATCCCACATACCATACTGACCGCAATATGAAACCACCATCGAGCATGCATGATAACGTCACACTATATTATTTCGCGTAAAACTTACATGCTATAAGTGCTGATGAGGCACACTGGAGAATAGAAAAAGAGTCGGGGAGTGTTTGATAAAATGCAGTGCAATAAGACCCGCAGCAATGAGTCACTTACCCGTGGATCGGGGATTATTCCTCTGTAGTGTCTTAGAATGTTCCAATTGAGACCTTGTGACTCTAAAATGAAATAAATTTCTTTTTATTTACTTTGTTGCGATCATAAAAGCTGAAGAGAAACAATCTTAATTGTTCTACTTAAAACTTAGAATGCACACAAGACTTATTTTTCTACTTTTAAGAGGCAATGATGGAAAAGGATCGTGCAATATGTACCAGCTTGCCAGGAGCCATCAAAAAGGACTCTGACCTGGTGCAAAACTCGAGATTTTGGCAAGGGAGAACATCCCGCATGCAGACAAAGAGCAAGTTGGAAGGTCACAATGTTATAGGCGCCATACGGTTTTTACAGATCACCTATTGTAGAGATTAGTAAGGACTGATTGGCCCCTCTAGCTGCAACACAAAGCAAGAATAAGTTCAGATTAGGGGACTACAACCCTCCAGATATTCATAAATGTATTATTATTAAAACACTTCGCTCTCCCAATCAATGAATTTTTTGGGCCTCAACCAACATCCTTCTATAACGCTTTCGATTTCAGGCGAGCTCTCTCCGGTTTCGCACTCCAAGTCGGTTGAGGTCTTCTTCCACTTGATTGCGCCACCTAAGACGAGGTCTTCCCCTTCCGCGATTTCCCTGTAATGTGCTTTGGAAAACTCTACGAGCCGGAGCGTTTGGGTCCATCCGCTCTACATGGCCCAACCATCGTAGCCTAGCGATGCGTACTCTTCTGGCTATGCCCATGTCGCGGTACAGCTCATACAGCTCGTTGTTGTATCTTCTTCTCCACACATTGTCTTCGCATACGGGACCAAAGATCATTCGGAGAATTTTTCTTTCGAAACGACCAAGAGTCTCCTCATCCGCTTTCGATAAGGTCCATGCTTCCGCGCCGTACAGTAGGACTGGGATGATTAAGGTCTTATACAAGGTTACCTTGATAACTGGGAGAGAGTTTTGTTTCTCAATTGCCTTCTTAACCCAAAGAAGCAACGGTTGGCAAGAGTTATTTTCCGTTTGATCTCCGCACTGATGTTGGTTTCCGTATCTATAGCGGATCCAATAGGTAGACGAAATCCTGTACTACCTCGAAGTTATGTCTGTCTATTGTGACGTTTTGTCCAATTCGTCGATGTTCTGTGTCCTTGTTTGATGACAACATATACTTCGTTTTGCCCTCGTTAACCATCAAACCCATTTTTGCCGCTTCTGTTTCAATACTCGCAAAAGCACCTATGACATCACGCTTATTTCTTCCCATTACATCAATATCATCTGCATAGGCGAGTAATTGTACAGACTTTTGAAAGATTGTTCCTCTGGTGTTGACGTTTGAGTTTCTTACAATCTGTTCAAGTATGATGTTGAAGAAATCGCATGACAGTTTGTCGTCTGACAGCGGAATTTGTGTCCCCATCGGTCGCAGCGGTTCTGATGGCTTCTTGGCATTGCTGCCACTGGTCTTCAATGCTTAATGCTGGCGGCATGGGATTCAAGGATAATTGAAGGGACAGTCGATTGGAAAAGGCATTGGCAATCTCTTGCGATTGTAGCTTTCCGACGTCATATCTCTTCACAGCGTTAGTTCGTGCAGGTCGTGAACAAGATATCCTCATTCGTACCTTGGCTACAACAAGGTAGTGGTCCGAGTCAAAGTCAATCACTGAATGGTTGAGGTAAAACTATAGATATCGAAATAGGATTGAAAAGTTTTGAACTGCTTTCTAATTTTTTGCTTGGTTTCGTTTTTTTTTATCCTTGTTACTCTGTTAAAATTTTTATATCAACACAAGACTTTGAACACCAAAAGCCCACAAGTAAATGTAGATCCTTGTGTCAAGTCTACCCCGTCCGTCGGGAGTAGAAAACACAGAAACTGTGGCACAACTGCTAGTAGAAACTTGTTTCTCCCTTGAAAGCGTAGTGAGTTGGACAAATCAAACCTATATAAATCTAGCTCAATTGTCAAAACCTCTCTAGTAATCAATGCCAGTTTCTTCAAATCAAATATTTCATCATTTACTGATCCAGAACTGATGTCAACTTTAAAGTCCAATACCACTGTGGCACGAACTGCGGAATGTTTCTAAAGACATCAAGAACACAGATTTCAGAGATTTAATATTAGTGCTTGACGGATAAGTTACACTCCCTCACAAGTTATGATTGTGAGAAATGCGCCAGACCCTGGGGCTCCCCGCTCCGTTGCGCACCCTATGTGTGTTCATATGTATATGCATGAGTGTGAAAATTGTTTCCCGAAAACCTACTTTAGCCCTATTACACTACTAATGGTAGCATTGTTTTAACACCTAAAGTGTTGTTCTCCTAATTTGTAGACCTCTCAATTAATTTGAAATTACTCAGAAATAGACAAAGAGCTATCCGCAAAAACAAATATGTATGTAATTTGAATTTCCTCTTCCCTTCATACCATATGAAATCTCCGGATGTTGCGCTTCCAGATTTAATACTGACTCACCAAAGTTGAACGGACAAGAGAAGAAAATATAAAGAAAAACAAAACACCGTTATTCTCCAGCTTATTACGTTAATTAAATATCTTTGAATGGTGATAAGATGGAGCAGCAGGTGCTACCACCAACAAGACCACCAATTCACTGTTTCATGTGAACTTAATTAAATTCCCAAGAATTTAGAAAATAAACATGAAGTGGCTAAATACAGCAAATGCGGTGGGTTGAGGGCAAAAACCTTTCTTTTTTCTTCAATTTGTTTAGTTCCTTAGTCACCACATGCGTAGTTTTTTTTTCGCGCTCGAGTAGCATTACAAACCAAAAGAAACACTTATAACAGTCACTAAGGTCAGTCCTCTTCTAAGAAATCAGATTTTTTGGGGCAGATGTTAAAATCCCGCCTTGGTGCTTTAATTAGTGCCTTTTACACTTGACATTGTATAACCCAGTGAACAAAAGAATGTTATGAATGATATAATAGTGTGGTAAAGTTGGGCGGGCAATAACACGAACATGGAAAATGTTTCTTCCAGTTTGTTGTCGATTTGGGGGTATAAGATCAAAAAATAGATAAGCAGTTACAACTTGCAGTTAATGTTTCATATATTTTAGGATGACTGAAATTAAGTGGTAAGGAGAAGGTACTTCGCGTCATCTTAGTAGTGGTCATTTACCGCGGCCATTCTTTATCTGTTCTCCTTACCTCTACAAAAGGGTGAAATGTGATACCCATCATAAAACATAATGTCAATGGAGTCTATCACAGCTCGTGTAATCGCTCTTATTGAATATTTAAGAACGAATTATAGCGAAATATTTTGCACATCTTTAATATTATTTTTAGTGCAATTTGCATTTTAATGTGCTTCATGAGAAATATTTACTAAACACTTCATAAAATTAAGGCATTCCTTATGACTCTATTGTACCTCTATTGAGGTGCAATAGGGCTCTTACAGTACAGTTAATTCTATACCTACTCCTGTTGCACGTCTGCGCAACTCGCATTCCAAATCGCATCGCAATAATCTCTTCCGTATCCGATAAGCCTTTTTATGAGAAAGATATTTATGCCCTAACTCCGTGGAATGTTAGTTGCATTAAAATACATATCAAAAACTTACCATGGACGACACGACAACGACGATTTTTGCGATGCCCCTGCAGCTCTTGCAGCTAAATCATGATCAATTAATCAATTTCACATTCATTGATAACAGAATAAATCAACTATACAAATGTTTTGCTATGTTGTCGCCTCACCATGCAATTTCCCTTGCCGTCAGTGTATCTTATGGGTGTCGGTGATTTGATGGGAGTAGTTGCAACTTGCGACTGATTCAGCGAGGTAAAAGAGGTTCCAACACATATCGGATAGTGGTTATGCTGGACATGGCAATGAAGCAGATCATCGTGATCTTTGCCTTTGGAGTATAGTTTATGTATTATGACCCGCGCACACCCTTCTGTTGCTTGTTTATTTAGATTTTTGACTAGAGTATGGTTACTAACCATACTTTAGTCTTTTCATTTAAGATGTGTGACATTCGGTTACCGTGTGCATGTGTGCATACTCGGTTAAGCATGGTCATCCTTAAAATAATCTCTGATATGAAGACACTTATCTGAATAAAAATCGGGTCGGTGTTTCAAGAACTGTATGTCCGACCTGGTGCCTCGACACCTAGTAGGGCTTCTTTTTGTAGGGAGGTTATATTAGGTTTCTAGATAGATTCAATAGTAACCCGTTATTTTTTACCGTTCCACATTCAAATCCAACAAGATGACTGGTTTAGGGCTTTGTCGCCAACATATTTAAGGAATGAACCTGATCGGAAATCAGAATTAAGAGAAACGATTGGTAATAGGACACTAAATGCAAGAAATTTTAAACGCAAATAGCGGTACTATCGGGTTTTTCAATAAAGCGGAAATACACGATACAATTATCGTACCGATAATCGCACATCGCATGGTAGATTGTATCGTGTGTGTGCATGAAGTGAACCGCTGTACCGATGTCGCAGTGTAGAATGCCTTGAACTCAAAACCAAACTCGATCGTATGCGATCCAAGTTGCATACGATAATTGTATCATGTATTCCCCGCTTAAGAGCTCTACAAAAGTTATTTTTTTAAATAATAAAAATGGTCTTGGATATCAATACAATTCTTTATTTCTATGAAAGTACGTTTGAGGCCATGAAACTCAATTTCTTTTGCATGGCCACCACGGGCACGCTTGCAGAAGTCCAGACGCTGAACTCAATTTTCGACGGTTTTCAAGCATAAATCGGCCGATATTGCTGCAATTTCACGTTCGATATTCGTACAAAGTTCATCAATCGTCGCTGGGTTGTTGGCATAGACCATAAACTTGACGTAGCCCCACAGGAAATAGTCTAACGGCGTCAAATCACAGGCGGCCATAAGCGACTGAACCATTTCGTGAGATAACACGTTCTCCAAACTTGGTTTTTTTTTATAATAGACGCGCACATCAAGGGGTTATGACTACCCTTATAATGTTATAACGGGTGATTTTTTAGCTGGTTTGGTTTTGGCAACATTGATTTTGACAGCTGACGTGTGTTTAGTACCTTGTGTCACTGTCAAACAGCTTCAGTTTGGTTTGCAATTTAACCATGGATCGTCTTACAAATGAACAACGCTTGCAAATTATTGAATTTTACTATCAAAATTCGTGCTCGGTTCGAAATGTTCATCGCGCGCTGCTTCCATTTTATGGTCGGCATTCTCGACCAGCGATGAGGCTCATTTTTGGTTGAATGGGTACGTAAATAAGCAAAATTGCCGCATTTGGAGTGAAGATCAGCCAGAAGCATTGCAACAGCTACCAATGCATCCCGAAAAAGTCACTGTTTGGTGCGGTTTATGGGCCGGCGGCATTATTGGGCCATATTTCTTCAAAGATGATGCGAATCGCAGCGTTACTGTCAATGATGAACGCTACCGAGCGATGATAACAAACTTTTTTTGCCCGAAATGGAAGTTCTTGACTTGCATGATATGTGGTTTCAACAAGACGGTGCCACATGCCACACAGCACGCGAAACAATGGCGCAATTGCGAGGCGAGTTTGGTGAACAGTTAATTTCACGTTTCGGGCCGGTCAATTGGCCGCCTAGATCGTGCGATTTGACACCATTAGACTATTTTTTGTGGGGTGTGTCAAGGCTTATGTCTATAGGGACAAGCCCGATTGACGCACTGGAAGCCAACATCTATGCATTCATTCGTGAGATACCGGCCGATATGTGTGAAAGAGTATGCCGAAATTGGACTCAGCGGATGGGCTACCTGAGACGCAGCCGCGGTCAACATTTGCATGAAACTATCTTTAAACATTAAATTGCAAGGTTCAAACTATCGATTCATATTAATATTTCATTCATTTTCGAATTTTTTGTGTTTTTTTAAAAAAAAAGTTCTAAACCTCTTAAAAAATCACCCGTTAGAACACAGTGCGAGCATTTAGGAAAATAGGAGAGGATTTGAAAGGAGACACCGATGCACGTTGCTTTTGAATTTTTGTGAATCGTAATGCTGAAGAAATACAGAGCCAGGTAAAGCATTCCACATTCGGGTGGTGCGACTGAAATACGAATCTCTATACTTGACTGTACGTCCGAAGTTGGGCTCAAGGTAAAACTGATGAACATTCCTAGCGAGGCGGGTATTGCGGATAAATTGTTTCAGGGGAGGAATGCAACTGGCTACTTCACTAGAGCACTGTTTGTGAAAAAAGCGATAAAAAAGAGAGAGACAGGTGACGTTTCGACGATGTTCAAGAGAATCAATCGATTCTGCAATTGAACTATCACCTATCAATTTTAACGCTCTATTTTGTACCCTATCAAGCAGGCGCAAAGATGTTTGAGAAGCACCTGACCAGATATGGGAGTTATACTCCAGTTTTGGGCGGATGAAGGCCTTTTAAATTGTAGCCAGATCAGAAGGGTAAAGAACTTCCTGCATCGTCTTAAGAAGCCTAAGCATTTAGCAGCGTTTTCGACTTCAAATATGTGGTCATTCCAATAAATTGAGTGTGACATTCGCTGTGTGGTTTGTGGTGCCGTCCTGTTGGAACCACATGTCCTCCAAGTCCATATCATCCGATTGGGACCAAAAATATTCCCCAAAATCCCCATTCACAGTAACGTGCCGGTTTTGATCCTCACGGAAGAAGTACGGAACAATGACGCCGCCTGCTCATAAACCACACCAAACCGTAATTTTTTCGGGATCCAATGATGGCTCATGGAGTACGTGTGGATTGCTGCCTGCAAATACCGCATATTTTGTTTATTGACGAAACCATTCAGCTAGAAATACCTCATCATAAATTGGACGTAGCGCTCTTAACGTTGAGGCCACTGACTCTGAATTTCGGTAGTAAATTTTAATAATTTTGACTCGTTGTTGGCTCGTATATCTTTCCATCATAAAATGGCAATTCTCTCTCTGAAGAGAAATGTCAAAAATGCGGCAAGAAATATGGCGTCGTTTGCTGTCCCTGCCGCTCAACTTTTGTAGGGTCCGTTTTGAAAAACCCTTTATTTACATACTTTACACACTAGTACTTATCAGTCTAAGCTGCTATAGTCAAAAAATTGCACAAAATTTAGTTTCAATTTGAAGCTAAGGGTTTGCTGGCTCGAATAAATTTTAGCCGAGAGGCCCGACGACTTTTTGCAGCATTTATCCAAATGCAATTTTACATTAAGCCTTATAAATACTGTTGTAAGCCATATCGTGAACCCATACAAATTTCGCCGTATAGAGAACAAATTGGCAGTTTTTCGGTCACGAGAAGTGAGTCTGCCTTAACATGTTCACTTTTCGAGGGAGTATGTACTATAGGCTTAAATGAAAACTGTCAACTTCACAACTCTCCAATTCGAAAATGTCAGAAATATCAAATAAATCTCTCATATTTCTCAACAGGTAATGGACCCATGGAGTTTTCTGGAATTTTACTGAAATCGAATACTGACGTCTGGTGAGAGTTAATGCAAATCACAACAGAAACGGTGATCTGCATTTAACACCAACTGTTGAAGTCGTTTGCAAGTCATTTAAACCTGTTGACCCAAATAACCGACTTCTCTCGAAAAAAATGATTCACCAAAAACAAAAGCCATTGACAATATTCTTGACACAGTTTAACCTACCGCACATTCTGATTCAAAACAAATGCTTAAAGTTCCATGATTCCTTGCAATAAGCATAAATTAAATCAATTTAACAACAAGTAGTGCCACAACCCGTTTCTTTTGACATGGTCTTTTTTTTGAACACCGTATCGTTGTCACCGGCCGGCTGGCGCAACGGAGTGTCTTTATAGTTGACCGACGCGCTGCGCTCAACCACTCATTCCAACTGACACTCAGCTATATTAAGGTTTTATTGGTTTATCACTGGCTATAAAAGTACCTTGTTATATGAGCTGTAAGAATATTAAAATCAATATTCAGATGAACCAGTTTTGATTAACGGAAGTGTTCATGCTTAAAGCTGATCCTGTTCTCTCATTCTCGAACATTTAAACTTGCTTAAGCCTAAGCTGGTTTGGTTCTATTTTTAGGATTATAAAACGAACGAAACCAAAAGAAAATTAAATTTATCTTTCACACGATAAAACTCCGTGTTGTTACTTCCGACACTTTTGTTAAATTGCTCACAAATTATCTTAACGATGTTTTGCTCGAGAGTTGATTAACTACTGGAATTGAAAAAGGTGGCATGATGGATGATCGTCGAGTGCTCACGCTACCGGGTACACCCGAAATCTGGTCTGGAATTAGTGTTAATCCGATTAATTGACAGCAGTCGATTTGTGTTGATACACAAACTGTGCATAGCTTTGCAGCCGCTTAATATGGGTATTTTAAGAAGAATGCGATCCCAGCAATATAATGACAACTTGAAAGGTGGCGCTTGCCATGCGATCCGTCGGTTTTTTTTTTTTTCTTTTGTGCTTTGTATGTGTGTATATCTGTTTGTTTGTTTTAATTGAGTTATTATGTTGATCGTTTGTATAGTTGATTTAATTAAGCCCTTCATGAAACTTTTATCGTGTTGTAATTAAAGCTTCTAGATTTTATGGTGCCTCTAGTAGAATAAAAAAAAAATACAACGAGTTCAATGATCGACGCGACCACGACGACCGACGACGTGGGTATCTTCAGATTCTGAACTTAGCACACACCTCCTCCAAAGAATTACAGGCATAGCGTGAGATAGTTTCGTGGCACCTTCATGCATTCTTTACAAGAGTACACTCATCATTGTCAGACATAACACATTTAATGAGAACAAAAGTAGAAATAAAAGCGAGAAAAAAGCAGGCATAGAGGAAGGGGATATGAGCACAGAAGGCTTGCGGCGCAGAAAGGCGACGGAAGTGATCTCGCAAAAATGAGTAAGAGGGTAAAAACATTCATATGTATGTACTTACAAAAGAGTCAGCAACAATTTACCCGATTTAAATGTTCATTCACTATTGAAAAGCTGTAAGGATGCCAAGGAAGAATTTGGAAAGATATTCACTTCATATCCAAAAATAATTTATCTGTAATGATATCTGATAAGAGAGGGTATTTCGCAAAATATATATAATGTAAAGGGAACGAATAAAGTAATATTAAGAAGCAGAAGAAAGGCAAATAATTTGTGTATTTTAATAAATAAATTTAAATTCTTTACCGAAAGTCATAAAAAAGAATATTATAAATTGTGTTTTTTAAACGGTCGTTTTCAATGTGTTACTTGATTTGTGCTCAGTTTGGTTTGTCATTTCATTGGAAGAATTGTCTCTAAACGGCTAAACGGAATCGGTGTTGACGACTACTCTTACCCAATTTTGGGTTCTAAGCCTATGAGTTACCTCTAAGATTCAACACCGCTGCACTATAAAGATATTCGCAGCGTTATTGCTGACATAAGAACCCATAGCGATTGGTATACC
Organism: Melanostoma mellinum; assembly: GCA_914767635.1. Lineage (NCBI taxonomy): Eukaryota > Metazoa > Arthropoda > Insecta > Diptera > Syrphidae > Melanostoma > Melanostoma mellinum. Next base: position 76,614,938 of record OU612058.1, on the reverse strand, counting down.
AATATTCAACCTGCTGGTTGAGATCGGTAGAACGGTTCCTTTTCTGGCGAGTTCATCGGCTTTGCAGTTACCCACGATATATCTGTGCCCCGGCATCCAAGTAAAGTTAATATTGAACTGTTCAGCCATCTCCTTAAGAGATAAGCGACAGTTAAGGGCGGTTACTGAGTTCGTAGAAACAGCGCCGAGTGATTTGAGGGCTGCTTTACTTTCTGAGAAAATCCGGATATTCGCTGAGGATATCACGTTTTCCTTTAGCCATGATAGGACATCTTTGATCGCCAGAATTTTCGCTTGGAACACGCTACAATGGTTTGGAAGGCGGAATGAGAGACTTACGTTAAGTCGGTTTGAGTACACCCCGCAGCCGACCCCTTCTTCGGATTTTGACCCATCTGTATTGAAATTAATTGAACCATCTCTTAAGTATTCTTCGTCTTCCCAGGTAGTTCTCGATGGGATTGAGACTTGGAACTTATTATCAAAAACCAATTGGGGGATGGTGTGGTCGGAGTGGCAAGGGATTGATCTGAATAAATTCAGGGAGCTCTGGTACGAATATCATATATCATTATCATTTGTTTGCTGAAGATATCTAGTGGTATGAGATTTAGGAGTATGTTAAGGTGTTGATCTCAGTGCTCCGCTTATACATAAACAGGCTGTTCGATGGACCTTGCTTAAATGTAAAGTTAAAGTAATTTTATTTTTAATCACACAATTTGGGATACGGAATTTAAAGTCGTTGACAAGCTGTTTCTGTGGTTAAAAGTTAAATTATTTTAAGATTGCACACAAAATTACTAATAATTAAATGTTAAGCTATTATTACTAATTCAAATGCAAAGTTAAAATAAATTTGTTACCTCTTTTTTACCAATATAAGAAATACAAAGAAGTTTGTGAAGGTATTAGTAACTTCCTTCGAGTTAAAAAAAAAAATTCTGAAGAAATTGGCTAAAAATTAATCATTTTGAAAATAGCACAAAAAATGCTATCTGCTATCGCTTTAATCCTTCCGATTTCGGTTTCATTTGGTTAAAACGAAAGTAATTTTGGTGTTAATTTAGTGATTTTTTATAAAGGTAAAACGACTACGCTGAAAAGGCTCCATTCAGGTTGCGTTAGTGCCTGAACAGAATGGCGTACCTGTAGTAGTAGTACGCCAAACTGTCAAATCAAAAATCAGAAAGCAGCTAAGGAAGGTAGTAAAGCTCGTCCACAATGGTGTAGCACAAGATGAGCCATTTTGAGAACATACGTTGGCCGCATTTCTCGACATAGAATTGGCCTTGAAAAAAGTGCTATTCCGACACTTAACTTCATGAAGCCAACGCTGTCAAATTGAACTGACTTCATGCTCCAAATTTGAATATGAGAAGCACTAATTGTTACAGACGCCTGAAGTAAAATCTTAAAACGGCACTCATAAGTGGGGGATTATCGCCGCTAAGTTTAGTTTACTCTCAGTTGTTATGTATCCGCGTACTGGTTTAACCAAACCTGAGCTGTGGCCATAAAGTGCGAACTTAACATCAACCCTACAAACAAGAAGCTTATTTTACTCACGAGAAAGCCTAGCATTTCGGATACAATAACACCCACCATAAAATGTATACCAATTTACTTACTATTCGTCAAAGTATCTCGTAATCGTTCTCGATCGTAAACTCAACAGGAGTAATAATAAGAAAAAAGAAACCCCCAAATCGCAGTAGAATTAGTGTGGAAATTGGGGACCTCGTCCCAAAATCATTCACTGGATGTACACATCCAAAATAAGGCTGTTTGGTATGGTGACCATCATGCAAATAGATGATAAACCTCAAGACCATGACCGTAGTATCTAACCTCAACGTTCCCATAACGACGATGACGGGTATTACCAAAATTGCGACAAACTTTAAGTTTGGATTTGAAAATCAACTTTAAAATATTTATCAGAAGGCCTTGCAAATGTTAAGAGAATTTATTCCAAAGGAACTTCTTTTCTCTATTTACAAAAGATTATATGCAACAGTAGAGACTTCGTAAAGAAGAACCATTGAAATTGTTTTATTTCTGTTTCTGCCATACCCAGGAGGTTATTTTTTATTGCAAATCAATTCAAAAGGAAGAAGTTTTCAGTTTTCAATTTTATCTAATCCTTAAAATCTCCAATAAAATTCATTCCCAATGACGAAGAAAACAACTCCAGTACATCACATCTAATACTATGTTGTAGACCTCATCAGCCAGTAATCAACTATCCAATCAAAATAAAACTTCTCAACATTACAGCCCATCTTGTTCCTATAAACACTGCAATTATATGCAGCGTGATTGCAAGCCCCAACTTCTGATATAATCAAGCTTCAAACATGTGGTAGTTGGCAAGGTATTCAAATGGTCAATGCCAGTAACCATTTAATTGATTGTGATGATATTCCCAAGCACAGCTAGCAGAAGACAAGGATTATTCTAAACACTCTTTTCCACACTCATACACATGCGGCCAAAGCGCAGCATACTGACAAAATGTCTTTCTTTTCTTTTGGCGAGCAGTGCACCTATCCAATTAGATAAGATTCGTTGAAAATTGTTCTAGATCGATCAAAGATATGAGAGCACTCTACCATTGCATGTGCTGGCCTCTGTTGGCTCTAGTGCACACTTAATGACACCTACTCTACGCTCCTTACAGATGCAATCTATGCGGTCTAATGCATGACCATCATCGCGAGAACCTCTCAAGATACACAACACAAATCGCGTGCAGTCTGTGAATTCGTTAAAGTTAAATAATTCGACATATTGGAGTTGTGGCCATGGCAACGACGATGTATACGGCGACGGCAACAGCAGTGGCGCAGTTTGGCAGTCTGGTGGCGCAGACTAAGATGCGATACGACTTATGTTGTTACAGCAGTCGATGACTTTGCGGATACCATCCGCATCTCGACCCAACCTCCTCGTCGTGTGTATAGTTCTTTCACATAATTTGCGAAACGTGAAACCTTGCCCGCCAATACCCCCCGACTGCGAAAGAAGCACCCGTCCGATCACGGCGACCGACGACCGCGACGGTTCATATCGCCAGGGATAATCAACTAAATTACATCGGTTTCGAAGGAAAATGAAAATTCTATGCATCTGTAATTTCGCATTCGTTTTCTTTTTTCCTCCTGGTTAACGCCAGAGCCCACAGAGCAAAAATAAAGACCAAAAAGAATACAATTTCAAACACAACAAATAGCAAATTCGATACTCGACAAATATCCCAACAAGATAAACTTCGCCATATATGTTAGCTGCATTAAGACGAAATAAATTAACCGCAGAGCCGTCTTGGCGAAAATGATTTTTTAACAGAGACTTGCTATTATGGGGGTGCTAATGCAAGACATACATTTTATACTTACCTCACCCCATGTCCATTGGAACATTTCTTTTGTAATTTGTGTTATGCTGATGCTCCTTTTGGGAGGAACACACGCACCGTGAAGATGCCTACATGGATGCCTGTCTATACGGTAGGAGGAGAGTTAGCCTAGACCTAGACCACCCAAAACCTCCCCTAATGCTCTGCGGTAGAAGGCTTCAATTTCATGGTAACTTTTCGCACAGTGATAAATTGTCTATTAAAATTGGTTGGCCAACTGCATCAGCAACCAACCAAGAAACAACAGGCACAATCGGGGATGGATCTGTTATGAAACATCAGGGCCCGAATAGATTTTTTTCGACTAAAGGAGGCAACATTGGCTCGTGAAAGGCCAGAAATTTGTACAAAATTATGTTGGTCATTTGAAAGTAATGCGGATCATATGAAAGTATGTAAGTTTAACTGGGAGTGGTGCCTTTGCGAAGAATGATAGCAGACGACTGCACGCCTCGGTGGCCACATGCGAACAAACGAATACTACCCATTATCCAAACGGCAAAAAGCTATGTAAGGAAAAATAGCTTAATGGCCGAATTAGTTGTGTCTGCATTGGCAGCCAAGCTGTGCTCAAGGCTCTGTTCAACCCTTCAGAAATGCAAACCTCTCTAAATACGGTAGGAACACTAAGTTCTTTTCTTGGTGGTACAGCTGGTAACCTAGGCTCTTCATCGTAACAGCGTCTTCTGTCTTTTCTATGAACACCTGGCTAGCTATGACAAGAGAAGCCTGCTGTCTGGCAGTACAGTAAACCCATATTTCGGTTTAGGTCCTCCAGTCAATCCTCGGGGCTTTGGAAAGTTCGGAGCCTAATGCATTTCAAGGCCCTATAATTAAATGTCGGTTCCGAACGGCTAAGTAAGAAAGCACTTTTCATGGCAGTGTATTATAAACTACTCTCGGAGGACTTGCCAGTTCCTCGCGAAGGTTGATGCATGTGTGATGTTTTTGGGATTCGACTCTAGAAATTCCATGTTACTGTCACATGTCAAATTCCATGTTAAAGTCAATGAGAGCTAAACCGCCGTTTTTGTCATATTTTCTTTTTCGAAACGTAACAATCTTGAAAAACCAATTCACTAGTAGTCATTTCACCGCCAAAATCTTAAATCCAGCCCTGAAAACATTGGGGTAGAGGTCTGGATGTTTTTCATGTTCAAGTTCAGTAAAGGAATTAAGAAAACTACACTTACCAAGTTGGGGGTCTAGAAGAAGGTACATTTGCACACACATGGTTCATTCAACTTAAACAGAAAAAAAGAACAAAATTGTTCATGCACACGTTCATACGTGTATACAATGTGCACAAGAAGCACCTTCTTTTTACTATACGTCTTCTTGTTTTTCATCATCATGATCATTTTCTTAGTGTACATCGACGGTAACGCTAATGTTCCTTTTTTTGTACGTATACTAAGGCGATTGTAAGACGTTCTTCATCTTTTGCTTTCGTTTACCTATGACTATGTAATATGGCATTTCACAAGCACCCAGCCACTAGCTGGAACGAATAGTCGTTTCTTGGTCAAAGGCAGAGATCTAGGACCACTTTTAGCATTCGTTCCATTCGGCTGCGATTTGGCATTTCTGTTTTTGTTGTTGTTGTTTCGAGGAAGAGAAGATGTACCTACTACAGCTAACACACATGATTTAGAACTGAGAAACATCACACAACAACAACAAAAAACACACAGGAAGAAGACATACAAGTGTGTAGCTAGCCCCAGATCGAGTATCTTTGGACTGTATATGGGATGAGGATCCCTATCAAACGCGCGTATACTAGGAATCACATACTATAAATCCTGTCTAACTTCGAAGAGTTCAAGAGAAACACGCCAGAGAATTCGTTTTGTTGCTGGTGGTGGAGTTTAAGACTCGCTGTGTAAAGATATCTTTTCTTCTTCTTCTTTCGATGCTGTCAGATTCTGTTTCTGTTTGATCTGAAACGAGCTGAGGATTTTTTTTTTTCATTTTATTTTTACTGTTTCATAACTCCACTTAAAATAACATTGTAATCGAACAAAGTCTTTTGTCAAAACTGGTAAACTACCTAACAACAATCTTTTTTCTCTTTTGATTTCAGCTCCACTTCAAGATTCTCATGCCGAATTGCAACGGTATTCAGGTAAGTTCTGTCAATAAAAAATTCTCAGTTTTGAAGGAAAAAACACAAGTCTTGGAGTACTAATTTGACTAGCTGCTTAGTAAAATTTGGGATTTAGTTGAACGTTTTCAATTGAAAGTCTCCTCTTGTGTGAAATAGAAGAACTAATTTTTAGATTACAAAAATAGATCCAAACAAAAAGCAGGATCTCGCTTTGTTGTTGTTACGCTAATAAACCCATGATCTGATCCGGATCAGATCAATAATAAAATACGGTTTTTATTGAGAAGGCTGAGAGAAATTGGTATTGGAAAACAATCCAAGCCTCTTCCTAGTGACTTAGACTGCGATGTTCTCAATAAGAAATTCACCTTCAAGCCTCACTCCTCAAACGAGGAAATTCCAAGCAGTTTCTTGAAGAAAGATTAAACAAACACTGTTCATAGCAATTTCAGTTTTGTAAGGCTTCAGGAAGTGGAAGCTGTTGAGGCAAGACTATCAATTAATAATGCACATCAGCCCTACTTTTAGTTCTGATGAAAAAAGAACTGCAATGGATGGCAGCCAAATATCGCATCTAACACTATTGGACTTCTCAAAGGCTTTTGACACTGTCAACCATTCATTATTGTGCAAAAAGCTGCAAATTTATACAGTTTCTCCATCGAGTCATGTAAGCTAATCCTTTCTTATCTCAGTGGGAGACAACAATATGATATCGCAAATGATCGCTCGTCGAATTTTATGCATGTTCTATAACTGGTGTGCCACAGGGATCGATACTTGGGATACTTGGGAGTTAGTAGTTTTGTTATTGATTTAAAGTATGTATTTATTAATTACCATATACCATTCAGCACTGCAGTTTTGAACGGAGTAGTGTTAAATGTGTGATTTTCGTGCAGTTACATTTCGCAAGTTGCACCAAATTGCAATGAAATAGGCTTTCGCTAGTAGTTTTAGTATAGGCTAATCGATCTAACAAATTTATTTTTTTTTGCTTTTCATTTATACTTCCAATTCATCTATACTAACTAGCAGCTGAATTTGGTAGATCGACGCGTCGTCCACCGTTTCTAAAACTGTATACTTTATCTTGCAGAGGAACAGGTTCTTCCAAAAATAGATAAAACATTTCATCTGATCTAAGTCTCACTATCTTATTTTGGGTGAGCTTAATAATTATTATGGCGTCTTTCAATCCCTCGTTTAGGAATTGCAAAGCTGCTTATGTAGGATTGATATAATATATTTTTGGTCACAATCAAGGCCATTCAGAGTTTCAAACTGAGCATCACTTTTGAATGCACACACTGTTGACGACACCATCACCATAATTTTTCATTTCTAATTTCATCCCAAATTGGCAAAATCAATGAAAAACTTTAGTGTACAAAAAGTGCATGTAACATGCACTGATCAATTCAGTTTATTTTCAGCTCGCAACTCCTGAAACTCACTAAATATGGTCCAAGTTTCAAGTCTCTAGCTCATCGGGAAGTTGCTGTTTTGGTCTCTTTTTTTGTCTTTTTTTGTTTCTTTTCGTTCATCTTCTTCATATAGTATTCTCATAAACTGTCACCCACTTCGGAGCTACATTCCAAATTCAAGTCGTTAGTTCATCGGGAAGTTAGTTTTTAAAGCAATCAAAACTTCCATCTGGATAGACATACAAGAAAACGAGTTAGTAAAAAAAAATATAATCGCTCATCGTCACTGATATTTACATTTCCTTCAAATCAGCTATGAAAGAAGTATGAGCGTGATTTCTTTTTTTTATAATGCACGGGCACCCTCACATCGAGGGTTTGTGACTACCCTTAAAATGTTGAAAAGCGCAGTGCGGGTGCTGAGAAAAAAAAAGAAAGGATAAGAAAGAAGACACCGATGCACATCATTTTTAAATTTCTGTGAATTGTAATGCGTACAGAAAATTCAGTTGGTAAAGCATTGCACATCCGTGCTTAGCGGTTAAAATATGATTCTCTGTACTTATCACTACGATATAATTCTGCCTGAAGGAAGAACTGATCCACATTCCTTGCGAGGCGGGTGTTCCGATTAAATTTTTTTGTGAGCAAGAATGCAACTGGCTAGTTCACTAGAGAAATGTTTGTAAAAATTACGATAAATAGAGAGATATGGAACGTTTCGATGATATTCAACAGAATTTGTGGATCCTATTATTATTGAACTGTAACACTAGTCAACAAAATTTGTGTTTTTTCTGTAACAGAGACCATGTGTTCTGGCCTCAGAATTGATTTAACCTGTGAGTTAACATGAAAAAAAAATTCCGACTCAAAATCAAACCAATGCTTTTGCTATGGTGTTTCGTGTGATGAATCCAAATCTGTTGTCTGTATTTTGAAGCCTTGTTAGAGTCTTGATTCTTGAAAGTATATTTGAGTCTGATAGAACAATCTTGAAGGTTCTTGATGTGCTTAATTCAAATCCAGTGGTTGGAGCACGAATACTAGACCTAATGGAAACAAAAACGGTAATTTTTTTGTTTTGAGGGAACTGGCTGTAATCTCGATAACTAGACCTGATGAAATGAAAATGAATATGGCAATAAAATTAGGGTATATAGGTAACTCAAAATTAGCAACTACCTTTCTTGTTACAAAATCTTGTTGATCAGTGTAACGTTTCAAATTCAATGCTATATTTTGAATGCTTTCAAGCAGGCGCAATGATATTTGAGGAGCACCTGCTCAAACAGAGCAATTATACTCTGGTTTGGGATAATGAGGGTTACATAAATTTAGCCAGAATTTTCTGTAGAAACCAAAGCATTTTGTCGCATTTTTGGCGGCTTCAAATATGTGTACGTTCCAAAGAGGATCGTCGCGTCCGTCGGTTTCTTGGATGCAGGTACCTACCATTCATGAAAATATTGGCTAAGGTTCAATGACGGAAGACAGGGGCCAGATTCTATAAAAAGCGAAAAGAAAGCGATCAAACGTTTTTCAATAGGAAAGACATTGCAAATCGTTCGCACACACGAAAAAGTTTGTTCGCTTTTTACTTACAGAATGTCACCCCAGAATTCTTTTTTCTGCAATGTAGGAAAAGAAGAAAAGTGAGAAAAGAGGAATTTTTTGTGGAATAAAGAAAATCGTCTACTTACTTACTTACTTAGGTGGGCATTACGGTTCGGGTTGAACCTGGGCCTCAACCAACATCCTTCTATAAAGACTTCGATTTGGGGCGAGCTCTCTCCAGTTTCGCACTCCAAGTCGGTTGAGGTCTTCATCCACTTAATTGCGCCACCTAAGACGAGGTCTTCCCCTTCCGCGATTTCCCTGGAATGTGCTTTCGAACACCCGACGAGCCGGAGCGTTTGGGTCCATCCGCTCTACATGTCCCAACCATCGTAGCCTCGCCATGCGTACTCTTCTGGCTATGCCCATGTCGCGGTACAGCTCATACAGCTCGTTGTTGTATCTTCTTCTCCACACATTGTCTTCGCATACGGGACCAAAGATCATTCGGAGAATTTTTCTTTCGAAACGACCAAGAGTCTCCTCATCCGCTTTCGATAAGGTCCATGCTTCCGCGCCGTACAGTAGGACTGGGATGATTAAGGTCTTATACAAGGTTACCTTGATAACTGGGAGAGAGTTTTGTTTCTCAATTGCCTTCTTAACCCAAAGAAGCAACGGTTGGCAAGAGTTATTTTCCGTTTGATCTCCGCACTGATGTTGGTTTCCGTATCTATAGCGGATCCAATAGGTAGACGAAATCCTGTACTACCTCGAAGTTATGTCTGTCTATTGTGACGTTTTGTCCAATTCGTCGATGTTCTGTGTCCTTGTTTGATGACAACATATACTTCGTTTTGCCCTCGTTAACCATCAAACCCATTTTTGCCGCTTCTGTTTCAATACTCGCAAAAGCACCTATGACATCACGCTTATTTCTTCCCATTACGTCAATATCGTCTGCATAGGCGAGTAATTGTACAGACTTTTGAAAGATTGTTCCTCTGGTGTTGACGTTTGAGTTTCTTACAATCTGTTCAAGTATGATGTTGAAGAAATCGCATGACAGTTTTTTGCCGTGCCTAAAACCTTTTTCGACATCAAAGGTCTCGGTGAGTTCTTTACCCACCTTGACGGAGCAGCGTGAATTCTCCAAAGTCATCCTGCATAGTCGTACGAGCTTTGCAGGGATGCTGAAACTAGACATGGCTCTGTACAGCTCGTCTCTGTAGATACTGTCATACGCGGCCTTGAAATCGATAAAAATATGGTGAATATCGATATTACGTTCTCGGGTTTTTTCCAAGATCTGCCGTAATGTGAAAATTTGGTCTATTGTGGACTTCTCTGGTCTAAAACCACATTGATAAGGACCTATCAAGTTGTTGACGTGGGATTTCAGACGTTCACATATTACAGCAGACAAGATCTTATAAGCGACGTTAAGGAGGCTTATCCCTCTATAATTGGCGCAATTGTGAGGGTCTCCTTTCTTTAGGATCGGGCATACGATACTGAGGTTCCATTCATTGGGCATGCTTTCTTCCGACCTTATCATGCAGATCAGCTGGTGCATGCCAACTGATCTCCAGCTGCCTTGAAAGAAAATCGTCACAATGAATGATTTCTCAAGGGCGGAGTCTACCCTTATAGGAGGGCATTGCCTGCTAACGCCAAATGAGTTCCAAGTAGGTACTCTCACGATAGTCTGTCGTAGATGTCACTTCGTCACCAAAAATAATTCAAAAAGAGCTTCTCAGAAATCTAATTACCAATTTATTTACATACCTACATTTATTCATACTTATCTTTCCACCTTCACAGCCAGGTCCACATTTAAATTTTCCATCAAGAAAATCACATAATACATGTATGCCTGTATTCAGTTTGGTAGAATGAGTCCAGTAACGTAATAAATTTAATAACACCGCCATGTATCTACTATATAGGTACATGACGAATTAATTAACGAGATTATTGACACCGCGCAGCGCCACCATCGCATCACCCACGGTGTTGTATTACGTGACATTGCGTTGTCAGTGTCTTCAGCATCTCAGTCACCATACATACATTTAATCATCGACATCGTCGGCCGATGCTGTTATTAAACACGTTTCAATTAGCAACAACCGTGCATTGCAAAGAACTACTATCCCCATCTAGTGTAAGTGCCACACTCCACACAGCATCAATATCACATTCATTCCATATCCTCTTTTTGATCACGATGATTTCATATCGCGTAGCCGGCCGGTTATTGTGACGCTACGATGCGAGCGGCAAACAAGCAACTAGGAGGGATGCGAATCGAATATATACATGTAAATAGGTGCAATGTACAATCAGAAATGTGTATTTACCATTCTGATTAAATCATTTTTGTCTTAATTTCCCAATTGGCAAATAGTTATTAATTACAGTTGAGCCCAAAGGCAGGCGGAAAGATTTATTGCGTTTATCCCTTAAAACAAGTTCACCTACCTAACCGTTTGCTTGCCCATGCCAATGCTCTAAAGCCTGCCGCAAATAATTTCAAGTCACACACTTAAAGCACTGATTTATGTAGACAAGGGCGGCCAAAATATCATTAATCAAATTTGAATATTCGATGACATTTTCAATTAGGATGTTCGAAATTATGTCGCAGGCAAATGGGTCTCTTTAAAGAGCGAAAATAAGTGCAATGTTAGGTATTAGGTTATATTGGATTTATTGCAGCACAAGACACAACATTATCTGATACTCATTGTTCAAATAAAATAAATAAATACCAATTAGATTGGTACCCGTGGTGTGATGGATAGCATGTCCGCCTGTTAATCCAGAGGTTCGAGTTTGAATCCCAACAGAGGCAGAACTGTTTTTTCCACGGCTATCGCCTTTCGCGAGGAACTGGCAGGACCTCCGTTAGTATTCATTGCCATTAAAAGCGCTTTCTCAAATTAGCCGTACGGAACCGGCCGAAAATTGTAGCTCCCTTCCATTCCCTCACAAGGCATGGTTGTGAGAAATGCGCTAGGCCCAGGGGCTCCTCGCTCTGCTGCGCCACCCTATTTTTTTTTTTTTTTTATTTAATTAGATTGGAATTCCTTGCCCAAAGATCGCAAGATGCACAAATTCTATGAATATATGGTGTGTCAGTGAAACCATACCACTCGCTTCTAGGAAAAGTTAGTCAAACGATATTCTATTTTTCGTCATTATTACGAGAAACCAATGGAAAGGGCATAAGATTTAATAGATTCTTCTTTTTCTAAGTTATTTTGTGCAAGCTGCACAAGTTTAGATCAGAGGCTAGAGCCGTTAGCATGTGCTGAACTGGTCATGCATCGGTCTTGGAAACAAGTAGAGGTACATGTTACTCGTACTTTCATGTCCGTGCTCGTACCAACCACGCATAATGCTTTCCAGTACCTTTGTTTTAGAGACTTGATGCTTAACCCATTTCTCACAACCATGCCTTGTAAGGTATGGAAGGGACCTACAATTTTTTGATGATTCCGAACGACTAATAGAGATAGCGCTTTTCATGGCAATGAAATTACTACCGGAGGACTTGCCAGTTCCTCGCGATATGTGATACCCGTGGAAAAACGCATGAATGTTTCTAGGGTTCGAACCCCGAATGGCCCATTACAGGCAGACATGCAATGCTAACTATTACGCCGCAGGCATCACAATGCTCATTATATTCAATTGATTATTTAGTCACTAATTAGAATTCTCTTATTTAATTACTTCATCATAAAAAACAAAAGGCTGAACAATACCTATCTACAGCTTTTTGATAAGTTAATTGTCGTTATTAAAACTATAGAGATTATAACAAGTTCTATGTAAATTTCGTAAGGAATTATCTTTTATGGAAATACCAAATTTCTTGAGGCTTAGTTCACCAACTTACAAATTAGCAACTAAAGGCGTTTTTTACCAGAGCTTATAATTTTTTTTTGTTAAGTCGCATCACCAAACGTTGTTGCTTACAATTGTGCAAGTGTATTTTACAATTTTTTTGACCAACCAACTTGTAGTTTGTTAACAACAAACTGGTCAAATAAAATCAATTCGTGAATTTCCATTGCTCCGTTAAAAATAGGCTTGCAAAATTTGTTTAGTTTGTAGGAATTAGCTCCAGGTGAACGCTGACGTGTAATTTTTTCTACAAGTCTGTTTCTTCTTCACTTTTATAGTAAAAATATTTTTGTCACTAGATCATAGTAGCAGGGACTTGTTTATATTGTTTTTTCAAAAACAACGTTCAACAATTGTAAGAAGGAATTGTAAGCTAGGCTAATCATAATCCTGCTGGTGCAGGTTTATTAAGCATGTGTAGTACACAAAATTTTTTTTTATATATAGTTTTGTCCTCCAAGAACTAATTGAAAACTTGTTGAAACTGCAATTTACAAGTATGTACAAATTTTTGGTGGCAACTATTATTTTGGTGAAATAAGCTATTGATCTTTGATGTTGCTGAGATGTTGTGTTGGTGAAACAGTAAGTCGAATTTTCAAACAAATTTCCCTTTTCTAAAATACAACTGCAAAATTGTATGCGCAACAACATTACTAAAAAAAAAAAAAGCACAAACTTTGTGATTGAAAAAATTTTATTATTAAAAATTTGGTGAATTAGGTTAGTAAAGCCAAAGTACACATTTTCTCTTTTTGCTGATTTCTGGCGATTATGACTTACCGCTGGCACTGTTTTCAAATTGTCAAGCTTAGAACACTTTCAATGTCTCTAGTTTTTGAATCAAGAGTAGAACTTTCTTGAACTTTCTAAATGACTGGATCAGAGCGGTGCCGGTGGTGGGACATTTCATTTCATGTGTTGCAGTAGTTGGAAATAAGGTGTTAGTTATTTCACATACAACCTCAAGGGCGGCGTCCATATGAAACTGGGAGGCTGAAAGAAAAGTAGATACCCAGAGCGGGATTCGAACCCACGCGTCCGGCCTATCTACTCAACACTCTACTACTGCACCACGGCCGCCCTTACTTGAATATGATACCAACTGTGACATTCGAGCTCTATTTTTTCCAGGATATTATTTTTGACGCATAGGCTTCCGTGGATTTAGGTATACTTCTAATCAAATCAGTCAAACTTCGTTTCTCCAGCTGTCATACGGAGCATTTTCATCTCAGCTCAAATTACTCTCATTCTTATTTTCATTGTTCTATATTGTAAACTGTATGTGATTGCTGGACAACCATGGCGTAAAGTCTTCATTTTTGCTTAGGGGAAATTTTTCTATTGCAGAAGATGACTTAGTTCTCTCACCACTTCACCCAACTCTACGATTGATATCGTCATCGCCAGTTGCTTCACGATTGATCAGAGATCCCAGATATTTGAACTTTTCACATTATTAAAACACATTTCTACTCAAATGAATATTTTAAATAGGCATGACTGGATCAGAAAACGGGCAAGACGGTATCCATACTTCATTTGCTTTTTGAAGAAAATGTAGACTTGGAAATAAATACTATTGCTTATTTTCCTTGGGTCAAGGCCTTCACTAGCACACTAGGTATTTTTCTCACCGCACCACTGAACTAATTTACATCACAAGCGGAATATTTTTTGGCCAACTTCCAATGGATATCCCGACCTATGCCATACGTCCATTTCCTAAATTTCAGGCTATGGAGTGTCTTTTATTTCCTAAAAGCCATTTTTGTATAAGCCACATTAAAATGTTTACCTTTTTTAAAAATTATAGAAGGATGCTACTACAACTACAACCATTACAATGAAGGTGATCGGATATTAACAAATGAACCATGTCTGAATTGTACGTGCCACAACAAGATGCTTATGTGTTACCTCCGAGTTTGTCCATTTACTAAGCCCATTGGCCATGACTGCACAGTGGAAAAGCGAGCGGATCAGTGTTGTCCAATCGTAACGTGTCCTGAAGGTGATTCAGTGTTTGTCATTTTAAACGAAACCTCCTAATAACCTTTACTTCTGTTCTTTTGTAGTTCCAGTTGATGTTAGCCATCACAGTCATCAACTAACAACTAGTGCACCAGGAACCGAACTGAGCATCCCCGAGAAATACGGTTGCAGTATCGATGACAAATTTTACGTTGAGGGAGCACAAGTTCCGTCTAATCCAAACAAGCCCTGTGAACTGTGCTATTGTATAAGAAACCGCACGTCATGCCTTATGCAGGAATGTACTCTCCACATTGATGGATGTCAACCAATCTACAATAAAGGATCCTGTTGTCCAGTCAGATACAATTGTGGTAAGAAGGACTGATTGACTTTAAGCTTTTTTTGTGTCACTAAGAATTTTATATCTTTGCTACAGATCATGAGAATGAACTTTTGGAAATCGAAGATTTCTCGACAACAACAACTACTGTACGACCAACACCTGGATATGTTTTGTCGTCAACAACCAGTCCCGATGTTACCACCGACTGTGTCCATAACAATGAAGTATATGCTGATGGAGCTTCGATTACCGGCAAGAACTCATGTGAACACTGTTACTGCATGCGTGGTGATATCGTTTGTGCCGTTCAAGAGTGTGAGATGCCAACACTGGAATCAGGTGCCAAGACATGCCGTGCCTTACCACCAAACGCTGGAGAATGCTGTCCTAGCAATTATGTTTGTGAAGACGATAGCGTGACGACCGAGGCCACTTTAATTGGGGATGAGCAGACAACTTTGCCAATGATTCAAAGTGATCTTCATGAGTCTGTCTCACAAGAAGATGTTCAACTACAAGAACATATTGATGACAAAACTGCCATAACTGAGCTTCCTGGAAAATCTGAAGAGCATCCCGTCGCTCACAAAGATGAAAAACCCTCCTTCACAACTATAGAAACAACAATCTCACCAATTGCTGGCGATGTTGCACCACCAAGTCAAGAGGAAGAAGACGTTAAGCACTCAGAAGAAGAAGTTATAAATCACTCAGATGAAGAAGAAGAGGAAGCGGAGAAACCTCTCCCAACAACCGTGTCAGCCATCAAAGAGACTAGTTACGAAACGACACAATCACCGATCGAACATAGCACAACTCATAAGACTGAAGAGGAGCTCGATGAAGGTCACCATGATAAGGAAGAGAATTACACACAAGCTCCAGTGGAAGATGAAATAATCCACGAAGAAAAGGAAGAAGATGTATCCACATCAGGAACTACGTTATCTCCAGTTGTAGGGGATATAGAAAAGGTGGAAGAGGAAGATTTGGTGCCATCAAAAGAAGAAGGTACTTCGATGGAATCAGAAAAACCCGATCAAAAGGAGGAGGATACGTCAAAGATTACAACAACAGCTGCTTCCACGATTGAAAAAGAACATAAGAAAGATGAAATAGTGCCATTTAAGGATGATGATCTTCAAACTGAAGTAACCACTGTCACATCCTCTCCATTTGAAGAAGATGTTAAAAAGGTTGTATCATCAAATGGTGAACCAAGCAAACCACAAGATGAAGTTATCGACACTAAGCCAATCGATGAACAAACACAAATCGATAAAATTGTGACAACGAGTCCATCCGATGAAGCCGATCTTACAGATAAAACATCACCAACTGAAGCCACTTCAGATGAAACCAATACTGTTAGCTCTTTGACATCAGATGCACACAAAGAACCCGAAACACCTTCTGTGAAAGAAGAAACTTCATCGGAAAGCGTCGAATTCTCTGAAGAAACCCCCGTTGATGATGTACAAATCCAAGATAAATTAGACCAACACATTTCGGAACCAGTTTCTGTCGACAGCTCAACTGTGCCACCAATATACGAAGAGGTTTCAGAAAGCTTCGACAGTCACGTTGGTATGCCAGAAATTGGTGATCACAAAACCGAACCCTCATTGTCAAAGAAGAAACCGAAGGATGAAAATGAGGACATCGATGGCACAACGCATCCATCAAGTTTATTCGATGAGAAAATGGATAAGGATGAAATTCCAGAGAGTACAGTTGATAGCACAACAAAACACTCAGCTATTCAGGAGGAAGAAATGGTTCCTACATCTACGCCATCATCAGGACCTCAAGAAGTTAGCTCTGATGATGAAGTCGGAACAGCAACTCCAAGCCACACAGCTGAGCCTGTTGAATTCACTACAACCAAACCAACCATTAGTGAGGATGAATTGTCGAAAGATAAAAGCCCTGAAGACCTTCATGGAGAACAACAAAAACCATCAAAGGGAGATAGTGAAATTCCAGCTATCGTTGAACAAATAACAGAAGTTTCTATTAAGTCAACAGCTCAAGATACTTTCAATAAAGAGGACGAAAACGATCAAACAACTGTTATTCCTAATGTTGATGGAAGTCAAGAGAAAGAAGTTGATGTAGCACCAGCAGAACCTTTAGCTCACGATGATGAAGGAAAGCCAGCACCAACCAGCCGTCCAGTAAGAATCAACATTGCTGGCGAAGAAGAAGATGTCACAGAAACACCATCCGAGGAAGCATCTGTTCACTTAGAAGAAAAGAAACCTGAAGCAGATTTCAGCGACTTAACAACTGTTTCTTCTATTCTTGATTCAGACTCAATTATAACTGAAAAGGAGGGAGAAGTTAATGAAGCTTCCCAAGGTTCCACAACCGGTCCCTCTGTTATTGATTTTGAAAAACCAGGTTCAGAAGCAAGTAGGGATCCAGAGATTATTGCAACAACAAAACAACCTTCTCTTCCAAGTGATACTGTGGATACGAAGGGAGAGCACTTGCCTAAAGTACCGACTGTTTCACACGAAGAAGGTGATAAGCCTAAGAAGGATGTAGATGGAGATAAAGATATGACAACGACCTCACCAAAAACATCCCAAGAAACAGAAGATGAAAAAGTGCATGAGCAAGGTATAGATCATACCACTCAACCTTCTATTGTATCAGAAGAGGTGACTACAGACAAAGCTATGGAACAACCTGGAGAAAGTGAATCCAAACTACCAAACGTCACGGAAAATATAAATGTCAAGCCACACGACGATATTGTAGACTCAACATCTGCAATCCCACTACCCGAATCTGAAGAACATAGTTTAGAAGAGGAACAAGTTAAGATAGGCTCAGGAGAAGATTTTGAAGACACACCAACTGTTACTCCTCATTCTGAATTGGATACCACTGAACTTGAAGGGCAAAAGAAGAAACCAGAGAAGGAAATCGTTGTAACCACATCTATTCGCCCATCCGTATCTGAAGATGAGGTAACTAGCTCCGAGGATGATAAGGACCATAGTTCTTCCACTGAATCTCCTGCTATTGATGATTCTGGAGTCACAAGCAACAAAGAAGCTGATACCAAGCACCCACTCGGATTGCCATCTATTCCTGAAACTGGAACATCAAGCAATGACGAAGAAGATTTGACTACTACTTCATCAGTTCCTAAGTCTGAACCACCAATCAATGAACAGATTAATATTATTGATTCAACAACATCTCTACCAGCCAAGTCATCAGAGGATGAAGATGATGAAGTGAAAGATAAAACATCACCTATCCCTGCGTCTTTTGTGGAGTCTGAAATACCAGAATCCGAAGAAGGCATAAGGGTTCAACCGGAACCAGTTCTGGTTGATTCATTAACACCAATTAAAGAAAACGAACCGGAACAAATCTCTACTGATTCAATCACTTCCACCACCGATTCATCTAGAATCGACTCTGAATCCACAACCGAAGAAGACAAACTTCATGACAAGCTATTTGATGGACCAAAGAAAACAGCTGATGAATTGTCAACAGAGGAACAAATTCCTTCCATTCCTGATTCAGGTGCAACAGCTTCCGCAGAAGATTCAACAACTCAATCTACCTCTGACTCACAACCATCCAGTGAAGAAGAAGAAGAAATTAAAAATCAACCACACCAAGGAGGTCATGACAGTACTCAAACTCAAACACCTCCAAGTGCTGGAGGACAACCAACTGAAGTTGAAGACATGGTCTCAACAACAGTTGGTCCCTCCATTACAAGCTCTGAAAAGGAAAGTGTTGACAGACAAAATGGCAAACCTGAACAAGATATTGTTGATCATACAACTATTGTCCCTGCTGATGAGTCTGACGACTACAAACAAAACCACAGCAACATCCCTCGAACAACGCTTTCGCCAATTGCTAATGTTGACAGGGAATCTTCTGAGCCTACCATTTCATCCGAAGACAGCAGCGAGCCATTGCATGACATTATACCATCTGCTATTCCAGGTGAAGGGGACTGCTTAGTTGATAACAAGACATATTCTAACAATTCTACAGTTCCAACATCTAACGAATGTGAACTATCGTGCAGTTGTATTAGCAGTATTGTTATCTGCAAGAAAATTGTCTGCTATGAGCCACCACAGCCCAACAATTGTGTTTTGGACGAAGCAAGCACTGATAGGTGTTGTCCGAAATACATTTGTGGAATAGACAGCTTTGCTAAAGATCAAAGCCCAACTACTCCTGAAGATATTGAAGATGAAGAAATACAATTTACTACATTATTACCACCAAAGAAATATCCCGATTTCACCGTCGAACATCCTACTGCTGCTCCTGCTCCAGAGCAACCCAAAGAAAGCGAGGCTGTTTCTCAACCTGAAGAAGATCTTGTTAAGACTGAAAAACCAGCCATCGCAATTGAGAACGCAACATCTTTACCTGAACAGCCATTCGAAGAGGCTGGGCCTCACATTGATAGCAATGAAACTGAAGAAACATCAACGAAAGTAGAAACATCATCTGAAAGCACAGTTACATCAACCCCAATACCAACTATTAAGCCAACCAAACAGGTCACTGGTGATATTGAACCAATTGAAATCAGTGAAACATCAAAGAAACCCTTCGCAACAGATGAATATACCACTTTAAGAGTTTCCAGTACTGAAGAAAACGTAGTTACTGTAACCCCGTCCAGTCAAGGAACACCAAATATGGATGAAGAAGACGTAACTACTAAGGACGATGAATCGACTGGTGCTGTTGATGATAGTGTTCCAACAACTGAAAGTGGCCTAGAGGTTAAAACATCAACTTCTCAAGGAACTAAGATCGAAGTGACTACTAGAGCACCTATTTTGAGCGTAGGTGACATAGCACAGAGTGGAGAGGTCTCCGATGAGGTTTCTACCGAATCAGAGGAAGAACTAACTGATTCTCAAGAAGTTACCAAGTCACCACTACCACACAAAGAAGATGGACACGATGTCAGTACTATTAAGACCATCGTCTCGTCTCAAACAGAATCAGAAGAAGAACTAATTGATTCTGAAGAAGTTACCAAATCTCCTCTTCCACACAAAGAAGAAGGACATGATGTCAGTACTATTAAGACAATCGTCTCGTCTCAAACAGAATCAGAAGAAGAACTAACTGATTCTGAAGAAGTTACCAAATCTCCGCTACCACACAAAGAAGAAGGACACGATGCCAGTACTATTAAGACCATCGTCTCGTCTCAAACAGAATCAGAAGAAGAACTATTTGATTCTGAAGAAGCTACCAAATCTCCGCTACCACACAAAGAAGAAGGACACGATGCCAGTACTATTAAGACCATCGTCTCGTCTCAAACAGAATCAGAAGAAGAATTAATTGATTCTGAAGAAGTTACTAAATCTCCGCTACCACACAAAGAAGAAGGACACGATGTCAGTACTATTAAGACCATCGTCTCGTCTCAAACTGATATTTCAAGCAGTGCAGAACAAACTGATAGTAGTACCATAATTCCGGAAATCGATTATAAGAAACCAGCTATACCAGAAGATCTGTCCCATACTAAATTTGAAACAGAAGAACTGCCAACGAGAACTGAAAGTCCGGTCCAGCCCAATTCCACCGAAGAATCTGGTGAAATTGACGAAAGTGAAGAGACTACTGAGAAAACAATCTTGACTTCCAAGCCTCCAGTTAGCACAGTTCTTTTCCCCGTTAAGTCAACCGAAGATGATTCTCATAACGAAAAACCTGTTGTTGATGACTTACCGTCTTCAGAATTGGATGAAGAAGACAAATCAACTGACCGTCCAGCAATTGAAAAGTACAAACCAATTGTCACAACTGATGCACCCATTCAAACTCAGAGACCACAACTAGGAAGCGATACAAAGAAGGATGAAACCGAAAGTCACACAAGTTCCCCTGAGGGTGAATTGGAAAAGGAAAGAATTCCCACTCAAACTAGCGTTTCAGATTTCGATAAGAAAGCCACAACAGGAACCATTGCTCCTGAATTTGAAAAAGACTCCATTCAAAACAAGTATGATATTCCTAGTGGAATCAGCACCCCAGCGGTTGAAGATCACTCAATCGAAGAAAGTGGCACACCAGTGCCTTCAGATAATTTAGCTTTTGCTAGTTCAACAAGTGGTCCAAGCGATGATCGGGAACCAATATCTGCAACTCGTTCTCCAGTCTCAGGACAAGAATCAAATAAAGAAAAAGACGGTGTCTCTGAAGAAAGTAGTACTCCAACTATTGATGAACATTCGGTTGAAGGAAGTGGTTCCACAGTTTCTCAAGACGAACCAAGTGAAATTGTTGGCCAAACGACCACGCCAGCTATAGAAGTAAGTGGTACTGACAAACCAATATCTGGAGATATACCACATGAGCACGATGAGTCAAATGGTCCAACCACTGATTCTGGTGTTTCTGCTGTAGAAGATGAAAAGAAAACCGACGTAACTAGTCAAACAAGTTCTCCAGCAATCGAAGAGCGTTTAGCCGAAGGAAGTGGAGCATCAATTTCTCAAGATGAACAGGAAAACAAAACTACCAGACCAATTACTGAAACAGAAGGAAGTGATGCTTCCATTTCTCTTCAAGATGTACAAGACAACAAGACTGCTAGACCAATCAGTGAAGAAGGATCAATAGAAGGAAGTGGTGAACCGATTTCTGAAGATACACACGACAGCAAAACAGCAAAACCAACAATTGGAGCAGGATCGAAGGAAGAGAGTGAAGCACCAATTTCTAAGGGTGATCAAGACGATATGGTTGCTAAACCGATAAGTAAACCAGGAGATTTGGGAGGAAGTGGTGCTCCGATTTTAGAAGAAGAGCAAGATAACAGGACTGCCAAGCCAAGTGAAACAGATGAAAGTGAAGGAAGTGGTGCATCAATTTCAGAGGAAGAGCAAGACAACAAGACTGCTAAGCCAGCAAGTGAAACAGAAGAAATTGAAGGAAGTGGTGCACCGGCTTCAGAGGAAGATCAAGACAGCAATGTTTCGAAACCAATTTATGGACCAGGACCTATTGAAGGAACTGTTTCTCCTATTTCTGAATACGAGTCTAGTACTGAAAGAGAGAGTGTTCTCGGCGGTACAGTTACACCATCTTCGGAAAGTAATGCTGTGTCATCTACAGAATCTCAAGAAGAAAGCAAAACAAATGCTCCAGGTATCTCTGGCGAACCCGAACTAAGTTCACCAGCTTCTGAAAAACCAACGGCTGAAATAGAAAGTCAGACTAGTATCCCAGTCAAGAGTTTGGAAGACAGTTCAAGTCCCGGAGTTCCTACATCTCAAACAACAGAAATAGAAGACTTATCTACGCTAAAACCTTCGTCTGATGATCTCGAAGAAGATTTATCTGGAACTCCATCAACTCCTATTGATGGAAATAAACATGATGAAGCTGACTTACCTGAGAATAAGGATTCTTCTACAGCAGTTCCAACTAAACACACGGACGGATCTTTAGATGCTTCAGAAGCTCCTATAGAGTTATTACCTTCGAAAGATATGGACAAAAGCGATGAAAATACTGATAGTGCTATAACTCCTGTCAAGGATATCGATGTGGTGGAATCAGAAGACAAAGATTCCGTGTCTATGGAAAGAACTACTGCTAGGTCTGATGAACCAGAAAAAGAAACTGAACTGGCTTCCGTTCCAACTAAAACAACTGATTCAGAAGAAGAAGCTGTCGATGCCACAACCTCTGTTTCTATCAAATTTGCTGAAAGTGATGATGGCCTTAGTACCGTTAAATCTCCTGAAAGTGTCAGCGAAGACGAAAACTTTACAAAATCTCCAGGAAGTGATGATGAAACTGTAAATGTTACCAAATCGACTGACCTAGATTCGGGTAATGAATTTGTTGAATCTTCTACTCAAGACAAGGCTGAAGAAAAAGTTCCACCTTCGTCGACCGAAGAATCTCATGTCAGCGTTAATGATAATGAGTTGTCTGCAGATGTGACCACACAAAAAACCGCAATAGATTTGTCTTTGGAAACTCAGTCTCCAGTTATTGCAGACAAATCTCCAGCTAAGGATGAAGAGATTTCATTTGAAGAATCCTCGTCTGATTTACCATTATCGCATACTGATAAGCCAAGTCTAGGTGGTCAAACTGAAATACCTATCAGTGCTGATGATTATATTTCTTCCGACCGACTACCTTCAACTGATCTACCACTATCCCAAGCTGGTGGTGATAAAACTTTCATTCAAACGGAAAGCCCCATTGAAGTAAGTAAAACTACAGAAAAAAAAGAGCATGACCTAAGCGAATCAGCGTCTGCAATCACTGATAAGCCAGGAGCAATTGATAAAGAAAGCACCGAAGCTGATGGATCAAGCACAGAAACTGCAGTCATGCCTGAGATTATATCTAGCCATGAAACCACTCCTGAACTTAACAAACCAGATTCTGATGATCAAATATTAATCGAAGATGTTTCATCTGAAACTGCTAAACCATCTGATGATGGAGTTCCAATAGGAACTGAGAGCTCAGTTGATCAAAAGAAACCATCTTTGGAAGAAGTCCAGGGAATAACTGAAAGTGTTCAATCGGAATCTAAAGAAGAATTAACACCACCTAAGAAAACAGTTTCAGTTGAGGATGCACCAACTGAAGAGGACAGTAAAACACCATTGCCGTTTGAAGTTCCAGCCACCGAAACGCCCGCTGCCCAAACAGAATCAACCTCTGTTTTACCAGAGAAGGAGAAACCATCAGATGGCACAGTTCCAGAACATGTTACCCAACCTCAAACAGAGTTAACTACTTCGTCTTTATATGAGAAGAAGAAACCATCAGAAGTTACTGAGCCAGAACATGGCGCTGTAGCTCAAACTGAAGTAATCACTACCTCAGACGAATCGGTAACAGTTGTCTCAGCTAATGATGAAAGTTTGAAAATCACTACTGCAAGGCCTGCTGATGAGAACGCTTCAACCGAATCTGAGGAAGAAGTGACTGAGCGGCACGATGACTTGAAAACCGAGGCACCAATTCCCGATGTGAACAAGACACTCGTTGTTCAAACACCAGCTGTTCCTTCATTAGAAGAGTCATCCACGCTTTCATCTGGAGAAAGTGAGACCAGTAAACCCGAAGCTTCCATTACCACAGAAAAAACCGCTCCAGTTTCATCAATTGAAGAATCTGAAGAAACAACACAGTCACCTGAAATTGCATCAGAAATTTCTGAGGAAGACCATAAAATCGTAGACAAACCAACGGAAGGTTCCATCCCAACTTCAAGCTCAGATAAGCCATTAGAAAATGAAGCAGATATACCCAAACCAATTGTCACAGAGGAACAATCAAGTGGCGAAGAATCCACTCCATTTTCAACAACCATCCATCCATTGTTCCCACATATTGAACCAAACCGCACAACATCACGACCCCAGCTCAACGCTAACGACAAAGTCGACGATGAAGATCTTGAGTCTATCGATTCATCATCGGCATCTCCAACAACGGCCCAATCCATCACAAATGCCCCAACGTCACACTATCAACCACCTGGCTATGGACAAGTTCCTCCTCAGTATCCATCATATGCCGAAGACGAATACACCGATGAAGATGAGACTGAAGTCTTCGGACCTGGCACCTGCCGATATGGAGGAAAACTATTTGTTTCAGCTCAACAGATACCACGTGATGATCCATGTGATTTTTGTTTCTGCTTCCGCAGTGATATCATTTGCTTACAACAATCTTGCCCGCCACCAATCTCAGGATGCCATGAGGAACCAATCAGTGGATTCTGTTGTCCTCGTTATGAGTGTCCTGTTTCAATGGCAACCACACTGAATATAACAACAAGTACTACAACGACAAGTACAACATTACCACCCCACTTCCTGCATCATGCGTATAGGGGAGCAGCAGCTAAAAATGGATGCCACATCGGTGGAAAGTCATTCAAGGTGGGCGATAAAATCGACTCTGCCAGTGGACCATGCATGCACTGCACGTAAGTACATTATTTTTCTGTTTTTGAGAAAGTTAAACTAAAGAGAAAAAAAGAGATTTTTTCGGATCGAATATTGTCTGACCCAGAAAAGAGTTTGAAGCATATAAGACCTTTTGGTGCCCGTTGCGTAATGGTTAACGTGTATGCCTGTTACGTGTAATAAAATAAACACAAAAGAAAGAGTGGTTTTCTATGAGTATTGCCTTTCGCAAGGAATTGGCTATTTCCCCTTTCGGAATCATCAGAAAAAATGTAGGTCTCTTCCATTCCCTCGCAAGTTATGGTTGAGAGAAATTAAAATTGAGATCTTATTCAAAGGCATTCTCTTTTCCACTTTGGGTCCACCCACTTCTTCTCAGTTACTTTAGGTTCGTCCGTTGAACTGGTTGTCACAAAGCGTTTTAATCGCTGAACTTGCAATTCGAATAGCTATGGCTTAAAACACGCAAGTTGTTTTATAATACATTAAATCCTTTTAAAATTGCGTTTCAATTACTAACTCGATCGAATTTTCTGATTGAAATGCAGTTATGCTGGGTTTACATGCATCTGCAACTGCAAAAGTGCAGAAAAGTAAAGCGAGACGATTACAAAGCACAAAAGTTAAAAAGAGAGACGAACATATTCATCTGCACCCATAATTTTTCATCCGCAACCATAACTATAAGGAAGTGCAGATGATGTGTTCCCTCTCAATCAGACAAATATGAATTTTACATCTTTTGTGTTTTTCCGATTTTCATCTGCACTTGCAGGTGCATGTAAATCCACCATTAAAGTAACTTTCTTTTCAACCAGTTAAAATACAACACTTAAGAAACTCGTGAACTTATTGCAAAATTCCTTCAAGTTAAAAAGAAAATTCTAAAAAAATAACTAAAAACCGATTATAAAAAAATGATATCTGGCATCACTTTAATCTTTCTGATATAGCTTTTGATTTGTAAAAGCGAATAACTATTTTGATTTTAGTCTAGTGTTTCTATACAACGGTAAAATGACAACTCTCAAATGACTCAATTGACGTCGGCGTCGTGTTACACAGTTTCCTGCTAAATTGTGGTAATACGACCTCCATGTTTTTTAAAAACTCACAGGGTTGTTAAAAAACCTGGATCCATCTTGGATTTAGTTTAACGATAAAAAAAAGCATGTAAAAGCTTGTTTTTATTTAAGCATGGCTGAAGTAATCACTTGTGACTCCTCTTCTTAAGAACTACAGTATTCATAGCTTCAGTTTTTCAGTTCAGTTCTGTTTCTAATCTGAGCATTCTTATCCGATTCAGATATGAAGGTCAAACTTGGTAGATGATTGTGGTACTATGCGAAGGGTTTTCATCACCATAGGTTATGTTGTACCTATTAAAAAAGAAAATATATATATAACTTAGTATTTTGTGCGTTTCAAATTTATTCTAATACATTTTCTAAATTCTTTTAGGTGTGGTGGCGATGGACAAATGAAGTGTGACCCCAAAACCTGCTCTCCTGAGCCAATGCTCCAGCAGATGATCGCAGTCGTTGCATCACGCAGAAGATGAGGAACTAGCCATCAATTAGTTTTAGAAAACAAAGAAATGCAGCAATATTAAGAAAAAGAAAAAATGGTGCCAGCAATTAACACCGGAAGCAAATTAAATGGAGATGAAAACATTTTATCCTGTCTCAATACCGCAAAGTAATAACTAAATTAGGAACACAAAAAACAATTTTAATAATAGGCAAACAATAACTACTAAAAATCGAATTGGTTACTAGGAGAACAAAAAATTTAAAACGAAAAGCACCATAAAAACATAATAATTAGGATTTATTTTATTTGTCAGAAGCAACCAGTGATATTGTGCTGTATACATAGTATAGGTGCAATTATTTAAGCTCGCACTTACTTATTATTATTATAATTTAGTTAAGAAAAAAAAGAATAAAACAATGATCATGATTTTGTAACGTGATTTTTTGTTGTCCAAATTGAGAACGAAACTAATAGATACAAACAAACAACTTGTGCGCAATCAATCAATTACGTTGTGAATTTGATCAATTTAGTATTTTACTACATAGGAAGTTATTTATAAATAATTAATAAGTAGGTTTTATTTTTTTGTAAATTGTTGCTTCTTCTTCTAGTCTTTTTTGTTTTGTTGTAAGAGCAACAAGTTCTTAATACCTAAAGCATTGTCTACTTTCCTACTACGATCTATAAATTATAAATTTAATAATGACTTTAGGAGAAGTTTGAAATAGTAATATAATATAAATAATAAACTCGTAGCATAGCAATAAAATAAATTGTTTACGTAAATCTATTTAATAAATAGATAGACCTAAATGACACTTAACACACTTTGTTCAATTATAATTAAATTAGAACTAACTGTAAGTGACTGTATGTATGTAATTCAAAATATAGTATTCATAGCAATTAACGAAAGCTACACATTCTATTGTTCGATTGATTGAATATCCAATGATAGTTTTTTACTTTTTTACTAAAAACAAAAACACTAACGATAACGAAGGAAATAAATGAATATATCTTAAAAGGGAGACACACCTTTCAAACTTTTTACGTGTAAACTGATAGTTAAGCATTATTATAAATGAAAAACGAGAACACTTTCAGTCACTTGAACTTAGGATGGTAATTTCGTTTTGACTATTTAACTAATATAAGAAATATTTACATAAAAACAAGTATCTTTCATGCATAGAAATAAATTTTATTTAGTTATATATTTATTATGTTAGTTATGCGAGAGTTTGTTTCGCGTAAGTCGCCTGTAGTTTAATTTAGTATTCAATTTCTTTTAAATACTTCCTGATAATACATTAATATGTAGTTGTAAACATAAAATGAAACAAAAAAAAAAGAAAGAAAGCAATTGCTAAAATGTTAAGTGTATGATCATTTTGCTCAATATATATATTTTTTTGTCGACAGAAGAAAATATATATATCTATAAGAAAAATTAAAATCGCCGGTTTATTTTTTGTATGTAATATTTATTTAAATTATTATTTTTGAAATTTTCTCACTTGAAGAAAAAAACGCAAGTAAGTTTTTTTTCATACAACTTTGAGGACATACATTTTAAGTGAACGATGGGATATTGTATTCAAATTATAATATGTATATCGTAATATATTATGATATCGAAATTATCCGGCATAATTGTAAGTGTCCTTTTATACAAATAAATATTTTATGAAAAATCAAACGGGTTTTTCTTTTCGAAAACTGTTGGAAAACAGATCTTACTTACTTGCTTAAGGTGGCGCTACAGTCCGGGTTGGACTAGGGCCTCTACCAACATGCTTCTCCAGCCAGCTCGGTCCCTAGCTAGCTGCTTCCAGTTTTGCACGCCAAGTTGGTTGAGGTCCTCTCCTACTTGCGTGCGCCACCTGAGTCGCGGTCTTCCTCTACTGCGCCGTCCCTCAGGATTGGATTCGAAGACTTTCCGGGCCGGAGCGTTGGTGTCCATTTGCTCTACATGACCCAGCCATCTAAGCCGCTGGACCTCGTTTGACAAGGTCAGTGTCGCTGTACAGCCCCTACAATTCGTCGTTGAATCTTCTTCTCCACTCTCCATCTATGCAGACGGGACCAAAAATCACCCGAAGAATTTTTCTTTCGAAGCATCCTAAAGCGTTCTCGTCTGCCTTTGACAAGGTCCATGCCTCTGCGCCATATATAAGAACCGGGATGATAAGTGTCTTATACAAGGACACTTTAGTTGCTCGAGTGAGGACTTTACTACAACTTTAACAGCGATTGCCAAGAGTTATTCTTCATTTGATTTCAGCGCTGGTGTCGTTGTCTGAATTAATAGCGGCGCCTAGGTAGACAAAGTCCTAAACTACCTCAAAGTTATAGCTGTCAATCGTGACGTTCTGTCCAAGACGTCGGTGTAGGGTGTCCTTTTTTGATGACAGCATATACTTGGTCTTGCTCTCATTTACCACTAAACCCATCTTCTTCGCTTCCGTCTCAATGCTCATAAACGCGCCATTGACATCACGCTGCGTTCTTCCAATTATGTCAATATTGTCGGCATATCAGACCAATTGAACGGATCTTTGAAAGATTGTGCCTCTTGTGTTGACTTGGGAGCTTTGCACTATTCTTTCAAGAACGATGTTTAAGAAGTCGCATGACAGTGCCTCGCCCTGCCTAAAACCTTTTTGACATCGAATGTATCGGTGAGATCTTTTCCGACCCTGATGGAGCAGCGTGCGTTGTCCATCGTCATCCTACACAATCGGACAAGTTTAGTAGGGATGCCAAAACTAGACATGGCTCTATATAACTTCTCTCATATGCGGCCTTAAAATCGATAAAAAGGTGGAAGGTATCGATTTGAAGCTCCTGGGTTTTTTCCAAGATCTGCCGTAGTGTGAAGATTTGGTCTATGGTGGACTTTCCTGTTCTGAAGCCGCACTGATAAGGACCTTTCAGGTTGTTGACGAATGGCTTCAGACGCTCACACAATACGGAAAATAGATCTTCCTTCTGTTATTGCATATCGACTCGATTAAAGGTATGTATGTTTCTAATTACACGTGTACACGTATGCAAAGAAAGTAATTGCACGTGTAAAAGTGCTTTAAATATTTTTCTGTATACAAAATGCCAAAATACAAATGAGAATCATTTTAGTGTTTTACTAAATTCTGCTGCTGAACTGGTATTTCACCGTTATTTTTGAAGCGTTTGCAAGATAACACTTTAGTAGACGAGACATTGGCCTATGACTAACGTGATCATGCGTCCCGCTTTCAGGCAGTCTGTCCCGCTGTCCCCCGCGAGGCTGAAACTGTCCCGCTTGCGCAGTTTTTGTGAGAGTTGTGTTTCTTTTGATTCGATAAAACATAAGCAAAAACATTTTCATTCATATTGCTATTAACTCGGAATGCGTGGTAGCAAAATTTTTTTTTTTTTATGTTGGAGGTTTTTAAAATACCAGCTGGAGCACTCAGACCTAAATACCGGTCCATTGTACCACCAGATAGCAACCTTCTATTTGTTATAGCTTTCCAGATGTTCGGAGAAAAGCCAAAAGACGCTGCCATGATAAGGAGCCTAAGTTACCAGCTCTCGCCATGTCTGCGCCGAGTATCTGTAACCTCATGCGAGAAAAAGCAGGACATTCACAGAGGAAGTGCTCTGCGGTGTCCTCATCTTCTCCACAAGATTCACAGAGTGTGGTGTCGCTTAAGCCTAACACGTTTAAATGCTTGGCAAAAGAGAAGTGCCCGCTGGCAACGCCAATAAGCTTTCTACAGTCTTTTCTGCTACGAGCTAGCAAAAATGTTGCAGTCTTCTTACTAACGTTGGGGAGCATGCGCTTGGTTTGCCTGCATCCAACGGAGGCATGCCATCTACGATTTTGCTCTTCACAGATCCAATCGTTGATTGAAGCTCTCACTGAGGATGCTGGCAGACCTAGCGACGGTTCAGGTCCTGAAAAAGCTGTCTGAGATCCCTGCCTAGCAAGTTCATCGGCGACTTCATTTCCAGTTATGCCGTGATGGCCCGGAACCCAAATGAGACTCAAGGAGTTTAATCTTCCGATCGCATTCAGAGAGCTCTTGCATTCCTGGATCACTTTCGAAGTGGTTAGAGGGTTGAGAAGGGCCTTAAGCACAGCTTGGCTGTCGCTGCAAACACAGATACTTCTCCCCGTCCATCCATTGTTCGTTACGTGGCTCAAGGCCATAAGGATAGCATAAGCTTCCGCTTGGAAAACGGATGCGTATGATCCCAAAGATGAGTGCAGTCGTATGTCGTCGTTCTCAACAAAGGCACCAGCACCAGAACCCTCGGCGGTTTTTGAGCCATCTGTGAAGATACGATAACAGTTCTTTCCAAGCTCAGATTCTGGGGTGAACCAGTCCTGAACCGAAGGAAAGTTGACTGAGTAATTTTGACGCAGTTTGAGCCTTGGGATCATCGTGTCAGACGGCATATCCATTAGACGTGAGTCAAAAGATATGCTGCTTGCGAGTTCCTCAAAGCTCCAGTGCGAATTGTGCCAGAGACCACATCGCTTTAAACGAGAAATGGTCTTGAGAGTACACCCCATGATGTAAGTATCAAGGGGAGGAAGATTCAACAGTGCGTCGAGAGCAGCTCCCGGTGTGCTGGGGAAGGCCCGCGTAACACCCAGACAGATTGTTCTTTGAAGTTTGGCAAACGAGGCAATAACGTATTTACGCGAGAGCTTATTCCACCATACAACTGACGCATAGGAGATGATTGGTCTTATCATAGCCGTATAGATCCAAAGGACCCTTTTCGGTGAAAGACCCCATGTCTTGCCAAAGGCTCCTTTACATTGCCAGAAAACTGACAGTGCTTTAGTAGTTTTAGACTCGACATGTTTTGACCAAAGAAGTTTGTTATCCAGGATTACTCCAAGATGTTTGACTTCATTTGAAAAAGGAATGTTGACGCCTTTAAGCGTAAGTTGGGTCAAGCCAGTCAATTTTCTACGTCTCGTGAAGAGGACAACCTCGGTTTTAAGAGGATTGACGGAGAGACCGTTTCTAACACACCAGGTGTCAATCATACAAAGCGCAGCCTGTGCTCGGGAACAGACAGCTTGGAGGCTGGAGCCAATCGAGAGCACGGCGACGTCGTCTGCATATGCTTGGGCATGAACGTTAGAACCATTGAGCATTACGAGTAGAGAGTCTATCAACATGCACCACAGAAGAGGAGATAAAACGCCACCTTGTGGGCAGCCCTTATTCACTCCCGTTGCAACATATTGTCCACACTCAGCCTCAGCGATTAAGGTTCTATTTACTAGCATTGCTTTAATCCACAACACTAATGACTCGTCCACACCGTGTTCTCTGGCAGCATTACACATACCATCGAAACTTGCATTGTCAAAAGCACCTTGAATGTCGATGAAAATACCTACCGCAAATTCTTTCCTGTCAAGCGCGCATTCAATCCTGCTAACAAGATTTTGAAGTGCGGTCTCGCAAGATTTTCCTCTTTGGTAAGCATGTTGCATCTGAGACAGAGGGTGTAATTGGAGTGAGGTTTTACGAATGTAAATCTCAACCATTCTTTCCAGCGTCTTAAGCAGAAAGGAGGTAAGACTGATGGGTCTAAAGCTCTTGGCGAGTGAGTAGTCTTGTTTACCAATTTTTGGTATGAAGGCGACTCTAACACTCTGCCATGGAGTTGGTATATACGCTAGGGCTAAACTACCAGTGAAAATATTTTTCAAAGTAGGAAGCAAAAGGTTTATACTTTCCTGCAACATAGCTGGGTAAACACCGTCAGTGCCAGGTGACTTGAAACTGTCAAAAGATGCCACGGCATATTTGATGGCTTCGTCGGTAACAACTAACGATGACGTGTACCAGCTAAGTCGAGTGGATTTATCGGATTCACCTGATCTAAGGGAAATAGATTGCTGTGGTCCGATTGATATCTGGTTTCCTGGAAAATGAGTTTCCAGCATAAGACTGAGTGTCTCTGCTTTGGACTCGGTATAGGAACCGTCTGATTTCCTGAGCGTTTCTAGTTTGTTTACCTTGCTCCTTTTAAGGGCTTTAGTAAGTTGACTAGTTTCACTGAGTGTTTCTATACTTTCACAGAATTCTTTGTAAGAGGCATTCTTTGATCTTCGAATTAACCTTTTAAAGTCCTTCTGCTTAGGTCGATACAAGTTCCAGTCGACATCTGATTTGGTCTTGAGGGACCTATTCAAAATACTTCTGGTTTCCCTGCGAAGTTTCTGTAGTTCATTGTTCCACCACGGAACCATAGATCTACTAGGTAATTGTCTAGCTGGTTATGCCAGCTCGAAGCTACTTGTAAGGGCACAATTCACTTCTAGAACGGCATCTTCCACTTTTTGTGATGTTGAGAGCTTAGGTAGGGTTTTGACGAAATTACCGAGCTCATCGTTGAAAAGTGTCCAGTTAGTTTTTCTGGGGTTTCTTGTAACTAAAGGAGTGGGAATCACATTTGCTACATGGAATTGAATGTATCTGTGGTCTGAGAGTGACACGTCCAGCAATACTTTCCAGTTGGTAATCTCCTTGGCATATCTGTTAGATAGTGTCAAGTCAATTACGTCCTGTCGTATAGCCGTAACAAAAGTTGGCGTATTACCAACATTGTTAATGTCTAAGTCAGAAGACAGAATATAATTAAGAAGATGGTTGCCTCTCATGTTGCATTTGACGCTGCCCCAAACTATGTTTTGAGCGTTTGCATCACAGCACATGATAAGCCCCAACTTCCGGTTTTCACAAAACTCCACCAAATCCACAACCTGTCTTGAGGGAGGGGGAAGAATGGAGTTCCAGGGAAAATAAACTGACGCAACGACGAAAGTTTTCCACTCACCGTTCGTTTCGTAGTTTATCATAGCCGCAACCAGGTCTTGGCCACAGAAGTGGTCAAGTTTAGTTGCTGCAAAAGAGCTCGGTATGACGAGACAGGTCCGGGGTAAATCAGACCGTTCGTCATAGAGAATATTGAACCCTCGTAGCCCTCCAAGACCAAGAACTCGGCCCTTCCAGGCCCATGGCTCTTGGATTGCTACGAGGTGAGTTTTTGTATTCAACACGGAAAGCCTGCTACATAGGAGTGCAGTAGCAGCCTTAGAATGTTGAAGGTTTATCTGAGTTATTATCATTGATAAATACTAGTAATCCATCCATCATTTTCACCGATTGGAATTAAGTCGGAAATAAATCCTTCCAAGATGAAAATGCAGACGGGAGTCGTACCTAGCCTTGATGATAGCCACAGAAGCTTGATCTACTCCCACAACAAGGTAAGAACCGTCTTCACCATCCCGATTTCTAGCCTTCTTGTGGTAGTGAACTTTCCACTTCGTAGTGTCGATACCATCATTCTGGGTAACGAGGCGTTGAAGCACATCTTCAGTTTTCCTGAGTTGCCCCGGGATAAAGCAGATGGCTTTTGTCAAAACTGGCACCCTGTAAATTTCAAAAGAGGAATTTAGGAGGGGTGGAATTTTGGGCACAGAGGCACGTAGCCAGTCAGCGGTCTGCTGATTAGAACACTCGACCAAAAAGGTTCCGTCTTCCAAAAAACATCCCTCAGATTGGATCTGCGTACTCTCTGCCATAGCCAGCTCCCACAGATGATCTTCACAGTGCTTGCGCTCTATGATGGTCATGCTGTTGTCATTGCCAGCCTTACATATACGCACTTTGAAAAGCGAGACAGCCGCTCTTTTATAGGGCAGCCGTCTTTTATTTCGCTGTGCGACGGATTTTGCTCCTTTCGAGGCTTTATCCCGTCCGGTCAGTGTCCGTGGACCAGACTGACTACCAGTCTCGGTTTCATTTACCAACGTTTCGGTTGGACCTCCAGGAGTTTTAACCATGCCGGCTTTGTCCTTTCCAGCCAGTGTCCGTGGACCGAATTCGCAAGCCTTGCGACCTGTTCCTTCAGTTTCATTCACCGACTTTCCAGTTAGACCAACAGGAGTTTCAACCATGCCGGCTTCGTCCTTTCCAGCCAGTGTCCGTGGACCGAATTCGCAAGCCTTGCGACCTGCTCCTTCAGTTTCATTCACCGACTTTCCAGTTAGACCAACAGGAAGATTTGCAGAGCTTCCGGAAACCTTCTTCCTTTTGACCCTGTTCGCGTTTGCAGAAGTTGGGGTGACTTCGGTTACAGGAGACCGTCCTGAATTGGTGGGTGAGACCTCTTCCGACCTGTCCCTTTTCGCCGCCGTCACCAAAGGTTCGCAACTTAATTCAATGCCTTCGGCCACCCTGGTGTCCTCTTTGCGTTGAGCCTTTGCCGCTCGCCTTCTCTCCAGCTTTTGTTGGCGCTTGGAAAGCTGCTCTCCAGAGGGTGTCATCGTTGGAGTGGGATCCACTTGTTCAGCTTCACTTAGTCCGGTGATAGCACCGCTCTGGTCAACAGCTGAGCCCTGATGAGAGATTAGCTTTGGAGGTAGTACCTCCGAGCTGCCTTCTTCATCTTTCCAGTTCAGACCACGAAGAGCTTCATGGAGAGAACTGCAGGAGTCATGGTAGCAAAATACTCGAGGTTAAAATTAAAAACAATTTTTAAGTGGAAAACGAAAATATATTTCAAAAATCCCTTTTTTAGCAAGGGGAAATCTGAATTGTTCGTGGCATCTGAAGTTGTGATCAAAGCTGACAAATCCGGTTTTTTCACTATAACTCAACTAATGTAGGACAAAGCGAAGCTTTGATTTGACAAGACAAGAGTGGCAGAAATCGCTTTTATTGCTGCTTGGCTATCAATGAAAAAAGCGATATCAGCATGTGATAGCGCCATCATGGACACCTGTTTTGCAGCGTTTGTAACTGCCAAGATCTCGGCTTGGAAGACGCTGCTGTGATTTGGAAGTCTGAATGAACTGGCAAGTTTTAAGCTTTCTGAGAAGAAACCTGCCCCTGTTCCAGCTTCCATTTTTGAACCGTCGCCGTCGGTATAGATTGATATAGACGTCTCGTTCAAGTAAGGTGTTTCATTCTCCCAATCCTGTCTATTGGGGAAGCTAGTTGTGAAGGATTTTATAAAGTCCATATATGGAGTTATGTAATCCGTGCAGATGTTGTTTTCTGCGTATCGCGATATGATCTGTGCGTGTCCTGTTTGGCTAGTTTTCCAGACATTACACTGGTTTAGTCTAAGTGCACTGTTTGCTGCCGCTTCTTGAACATAGAGATCAAGAGGTGTGAGATTGAGGATTACTTCCAAGCTCGCGGTTGGTGTAGTTCTCATTGCACCAGTTACGCAAATACAGGCTGACATTTGACAATTGACATTTCAACTGTCATTAGTGGAAGTGCAAAATAAAACAGTCTCTATAAAAGAGTTTTGAAAATTTGAAAAGAATTCATTAAAAAAGAAAAAAAAAACACATCAAACTTTCTGTTTGCAATACAGAGTTGCATGAACATTATTAAGTGGAGCTGATTTTGTAAGGTAATAAGTATTTTACACTTGAAATTTCCAAAAAGACCTATTTGCCGATCTACGGGATCTCATCATGACCGGTAAACGAAGCATAACTGAAACTTCTCCAGAGCGTAGTAGCAATAACAAAAAACACGATTCAAGCAAAATGGAAGTTGGCAAAATGTCAATTTCTCAATTGCAAGATATTTTGAGTGGCACTATTGCCGATCAAATAAAAGATTTAGCCACACGATCAGATGTTGCTTCTCTATCTGCTGAACTGGAAGCTTTGAGGAACACCAATGCACAATTGAATCAAAAATTAAAAACAATGACCGAGCGGTGCGACTTGCTGGAGTCTCAATTGGAATTGATTTCACGTAAACAAAACGACAACTGTTTGGTAGTACACCTTCCTCTTGACCGAGAAACTACTGCTGTTGATCTAGCAAAACAAACATGCAACAAGCTTCTCCATTTAAAAGAAGGTGAAGAAATTTCAATAAAAAAAACACGAGAAATTCGAAACACTCAAACACAAAGAGGGACCGTATTTATGGAACTTCAATCCCCAGAAATCGCGAATCAAATTTTGTCTGTGGCAAACCAGCTGAAAGGCAAAGGAATCAGCATATATCGCGAACAATCTTTGATGTACCGCAGGAAGAGACAAAGGCTGAATGAAATTAAAACTAAATTATCACAAATAAATCACAAGCGAAGATCAACTTGAAGGGTGATAAATTGCAAATTAACAATCATCTTTTTGCCTATAGTGAATCACGAGGATTATTTGTCAAATCAGCGGCGGAATTTAACTTTGTAAACAACACGTTTGGCGATAGATTTTGCGAGTTCTTTGACAGCGGCGAGGGAACGAAGTTGGTCCCGGTTGGAAACCAACATGCATCATCGACCTCCAATTTCACATCAGCGCCACCTGGGAGCCAGTTGAAGCACCTTAGTAGTGCACCAAATTTATAGGGTAAAAATGTCGTCTGCCAAGAATTAATTTCTTTAAATTTAACAATTCTAGCATATAATATAACAGGTCTAAAAAGTAAACTTCTGCAACCTGATTTTTTTAAATATATCTTTAAATATGATATAATAATTTTATTAGAAACTTTTTTAGAAGAAAAATATGAAAATGATTACCTTAAATATTTTAAAGACTATAAATTAAAATTCATTCCAGCAATTAGAACAAATGTATGCATGGGAGAGCGAGTGGAGGAATTCTATTATGGAGTTAATTACAAAGTTTCGCATTTTGTAGAATTCAGAAATATAGAGACCAGGCTTATAATTCAAATTAAAAGTAACAATTCGAACTTTCATATTATTCCGGTATACCTTAATTGTAATAATTGGCATCATGATTTTGATAACTTATATAACTTTTTGACCAACTCTTTCTTGGAAAATACTATGATAATCGGGGATTTTAATGCTCGAATTGGTGGTTATCAGAACTCCTCTGTACATTTTTTGCAAAATCAACTGAATTTCGAAATGAACAGAAACTCTAAAGATGAAACTATCAACAGAAACGGCAGATTATTATCTGAATTATTCGGAGACTATGGTTTTTTCGTTCTAAATGGTGTGACAACAGGTGACGAACGTGGTGAATTCACATTTATAGGCGGTCAAGGTGAATCAGTTATAGACTTGTGTGCTGTATCTGGAGAATGGTGCAACATAATAATACAGTGGGTTTGGCAAATTTCTCAGCACACTTACCAATTTTTGTGAAAACGAACTTTGATCAACAACCACAACACATGGTTTCAGAGAACATTCGGAAACTTAAATGGATGGAGAACAAAGCTGAGCGATATAAAGCCCTTTTAAATAACAACTGTAGCTGTCTCCCTGAACAATCAACGGTCACTATAGATGAAATTGAAAACAGCATAATCGAATTGGTTTATGCCTCAGCCCCAACTGCGAATAATACATTTGTTAACTTTTCCCCTAAAAGAAAATGGTTCGACAAGGACTGTAACCGATTGAGGAAACTTTCATTTAAATATCTGAGGCTGTTTAGAACAACAAATGCTGCCCACTATAAAAACATGTACCTGAAAGCTAACAAGGATTTCAAGCAACTCTGCATAGCTAAGAAGACGAGTTATCATACAAATCTTGTTCACCAGCTTCAACTCAGCGAGAATTCAAAGGAATTTTGGAACAATGTACGAGAAGTTAGTGGCTGGCATAAAAGTATGAAGATTTCTCTCGAAGCTCAGACTCTAGCTGTTCATTTTAAAACTCTGTTGTCGGCCGAGGAGAATCTTCATACTTTCAGCTTTGCATTACAGAACACGTTTGTACCTGAACTAGATAGAACGATATCCGCGAGTGAGCTAGAAAATGTGCTTAGTAGAATGAAAAACAACAAAGCATCTGGAAGTGATGGAATACCAGTTGAGTTTTTTTTTAAATTCAAACGATGTTCTGAAAAACTACATTCTGGACTTTTTTAACCTCCTCTATGACAATGCTTGCGTTCCGTCAGATTTCCCCAAAGCTTTCATTTTCGCCATCTTTAAGAAAGGAGACTCTTCTCTACCTGAGAGCTATAGAGGAATATCGATTCTTAACTCCCTGAGAAAGATTTTTGCTAGAATTTTATACGAACGACTTTGTAGCTGGATTGAAAGAGCTAATCTACTTAGCGTTTTCCAAGCTGGCTTTCGACCAGGATTTACTACAGTCGATCACATTTTCGCTTTGATTAGCATAGCTAAGAATCGCATTGAAAAAAAAAAAAAAACTGTATGTCTGTTTTGTTGATTTTAAAGCTGCATTCGATACAGTAGACAGACAGGCGTTGTTGTATAAATTATCAACTTTGGGAGTGTCACGAAAATTTCTACAACTATACTTCAAATTTCTCCAGACTTTAAACGCAGCGGTGTGGGATGGATCCAAGCTCTCGAATTGGTTTGAAACTACCGCAGGCGTTCCTCAAGGATGCATTTTAAGCCCGCTGTTATTCGCACTGTTTATCGATGACGTCTCAAACATCCTACCGGGTGGTGTAATCTTCTCGGGAACTCTCATCAAAGTTTTACTTTATGCAGATGACCTGGTCTTACTGGCTGACAATCCGTTTTCGTTACAGCTCCAAATAAATAAACTGCAAGAATATTGTCGAACATGGGACCTTCGCATTAACGTCCAGAAAACAAAGGCCATGGTTTTCGAAAACAGACAAAGAAATAGAGCCCCTGAAGAAACGTGGCGGCTTGATAGTGAGCTAATCAACACTGTACGTGAATTTAAGTACCTTGGAGTTCACCTAACATACAATTTAAATTTTAATAAGCATATTAAGGAAAAAGGCAGCTAAGCTACGCTAGCGCTGAATCTAATGTGGCCCACATTTTTTGCGAAACAAGACATTGATCATTCCTCTAAATTTAAAGTTTTTAATGCGACTATTAACAGTTGTATGTGCTATGGTATTCAGGCTTTCGGAGTTACCCCCATTGAAGAATTTGAGAAGGTACAGAGAAATGTTCTCAAACGTATCTTTCGATTACCAAATTCCACACCAACCTACGCCATACACGTCGAAACAGGGCTACCACCAATTTACATTAGGAACCTCAAAGCGGTTTCAAACTATATTACTAGAGTGATAAGAAGAAGTGACAACAGTCTCCATAAGAAAATAATGTTGAGACTGCTGCAAACAAATGCATCACCTTTCAGGGAATGGAATCAATATGCTCTATCCAATGATCTTACGTGTTCAGTAACCGAAGCAAATCTGTACGAGTGGAATGATATCTTTGCAAACATTATTCCAAAAATAGACGCCAGTCTTTTTGATCAGCACCTTACCAGAGCATCATCGTCTACTTCCAGAACCATCTACAGGAATCTAAACCACCGGTTGCCTACTGCAGAGAACTACTTCAACGATAAGAACTCATCAGAGCTGATAAGCATGGTTTTCCAAGCTAGGGTTGAAATTCTCAATCTTAATTTCATCCCTCACAGAATTGATCTTCCGCAAATTTGCAATCTTTGTAACAGACGTGAGTTAGAAGATGTCTATCATTTTATCGCAGTTTGTCCAATTTTGCAAGAAATTCGTCGACTGTATTTCCAAGAAAGTTTTTTGTCTCTCAATAGTTTCCACGAATTACTTAATGGTGCTAGAGGCTGGTCTATATTTTACAAATTCTGCAAACATGCCCTAACGTACCGAAATAGTTTTTAAAAATTGAAGAGTTTGCTTTATTCAATAATACACTTTTATGTTTTAAATCATTTCAAAATTATTACTTTTTGTGTTTCAAATCACTGTTAAAATTGATCTCTTGTTTATGTTGCAAATCATTAAAATTGTAGAGGAATTCAAAATATTCTCGCTTTCTCATTTGAAAAATGTAAAACCATAGTTGAATACATGCAGGTAGAAAATTTTTCTTTTTTTTAACCTTTTTTATTTTTTATATAACTTTTTTTAATTCTTGTATTTATATTTTCAAATTGCTATTTTTTTATTAAATTACAATATTATAATGTCATATCCGGCAGACGGCAAATTAGCCATGTCCGTATTCTTTACGTCATATCTCATATTGTACATACATTTGATTGAAAAAATAAATAATAAATAATAATAATAATAATAATAATACAGGCTGATCTTTGTACTTTGGTTAGGGTTTTTAAATGCGTGGATTTTTCCAGCGCCTTCCACCAGACCAAATTGCCATAAAAAATGATAGGTCTTACAATGGCAGTATACATCCACAGGATGATTTTGGGATTTGGTCCCCATTTTTTGCCAAAAATCCTGTTACACGAATACAGTGCTATCATAGATTTTTTGTATCTTTCTTGTATATTGGGACCCCAATTTAGTTTTTTGTCTAAGATCACTCCCAGGTATCTGGCTTGATCAGAGGTATTTTTTTGTTCTTTTTTACCGTTGTGATCAGAGGACAGCTTTTATCCAGGGCATTTCTCAGAATCCCTGTGAGTTCTGCAGTCAACTTATCAAAGCTTTGCGGTTAAAGGTTCCTATTTGTATTAAGGGAATCTATGTTATCGTCCACCTCCCTACTAAAGATAGCCCAATCAGTACGTCTATTATTACGAAATGGTTTGATTGGGCGATCTGTAGTGGGAATGATAAAATTTATCAGACGATGGTCTGAGAAAGATAGTTCTTCTAGTGCTTTCCACTGCTCTACTGGACAAGTGTCCGAGTTATTTGTGAGGGTAATGTCAAGTACTTCTTTACGGTTTTTTGTAACAAAGGTAGTTGTGTTACCTCTATTGATAACCAAAAGATTGTTTCTTAAAATAAATTCAAATAAGAGTTCCCCCCTAGAATTTGTGTCAGTGCTTCCCCATTGCACATGGTGTGCGTTGGCGTCGCAGCCCATAATAATATCTAGTCTACTCTTACTTGTGTATTTTACCAGTTGGTAAGTGATATCCGCTGGTGGTCCTTCAATTCCATCATGTGGCATGTAGATGGAAGCCAAAATTAGTGATGGAAGTCCTACGCGCAGTTCGTTTAACTGTTTTCTAGCTACTATGCATGTTCTACGGTTACTGTCTGGGCTGACAAAATTGTATTTGTACAGCGTGAGTTCTTTGGAGTGTAGGCCCTTAATTTTTCCTCTTGCGACCCAAGGTTCTTGTATAAGGGCTACATCAATTTGTCTACTCTCCATGAGGTAGACCAGGTTGGCGGAGGCGGCTTTACAAAGCTTGTTTCTTGCTGTCGCGAAGAGCTAAGGGTTCTTGGCACGCAGCATAACGTTAGACTCTGCTGGGTTCCCGGTCATAGTGGTATACCGGGAAACGAAAAAGCGGACGAACTAGCGAGAAAAGGATCAACACTCGACCCTTCTCTCATTGATAAATCGATCAGGATTCCACCCTGTGAAATGAAACAGATCATTGGTAACAAAATAATACGAAAATCCAATGAAAGATGGGAATGCCTAGATTCCTGTGTTACTTCCAGGAAACTATGGCCGAAATATGATAAGAAAGAATCTGGAAAGCTGCTATCATTGAATAGACCTTCACTGCGAATGCTTGTCATTATCATAACTGGACATAACCTACTAGGTTATCACAAAAAGAAAATGGGTCTTTGCACCGATGACCTATGCAGAGGATGCAATGACGAAGACGAACACGAAGACACAAGTCACTTCCTTTGTCAATGCCCAGCACTCTGTCATACTAGGAAAAAATTTTTAGGAAATTACTTTTTAAATGAACTAGAAGAATTATCAGACGCTCCAAAAAGCAGCCTGTTAAACTTCACCAAGGCCACAAAATGGTTAAATACCGAACATACATAAAATCATAGGTTTCTAGGACGTTACAATACGTCAGGGTATCACAACGGATCTACATTGATCTAAGTGTGACTGAAATAAGATCAACCGTCAGCCCATTTTACCTAACCTAACCTAGGACAAAGCGAAATTGAAGTTGTGTAAGTAATTTTCGTGGAGTTGTGTGGACAAATGCCGCCATGGCTAGAGATTGCCATCTTGTCAATTAGTTATCGATGGTTTTGTTTTAGTTCTAGTAGTGTTTCGTAACAAAACAATACTGCCTAAACTCAAGTGTTCCTTTAATATTAGTCTGCAACAGAAGTATCCATTTATAAAACAAAAAAAAGATGACACCGCAGACGTTACATGTGAAAAATTATCGAACAGTTTTTAGTGTTGGATTTTAAAGTGATATGGAAAAACATTTAAAATCAGAAAAACATAGACTTGCCGATCAAGTCGTTGCTCCAAACTCGTCAATGCTCAATATTTGTAAGAAAACCTAGTCTAAGGATTTAGATTTAGCTGCAGCTGGGGGTACGTGGGCGTAACACACCGTGCAACATTTACATCACCACAGTTTTCGCTCAAATGACTGTTCTTCTGCTTTAAATCTAGCATTTTTTGGGCAAAAATTTAGACGTGCACGTGCAAAGTTTGAAGCTGTTGTGGTAAATGTGTGCTGTAAACTATGGCAACCGAAGATTTAAAATAGTATTTACGTAAACCCAATTGCAAAACTTTATTAACGGGTGCATCAAATCAGGGCTCAATCAAATTATTCCCAGTTTTAATTCGCAATTTTTTACCATAGGAAGGGATGAAAGTTAAGGTTTTAGAGTTCCGGGAGAAGCCAGGCGAAACATCGGATATTATTGTTTTTATTGTATTATTATTGAATTGAAGGAAGTATTGTCTTTTAATGACTTAAATTAAAAAATTGTTGCGTTTTGTTAGAATAACACGAACTGCAACTTCGGGGGAAATAATATGAGAGGAAATAATGATATTTACTCAAAGTTGAACCAATCACTCGGCAGACAGATTATTATTGGGATTGGATGTGGAGCCCACATAGTCCACAACGCGATCAAAACTGCCGCTGATTGTCTTCCAATATTCGAATGCATAATAGTAAAAATGTCCTCATTTCTACAGCGTTCGAGTACAAGCTTTGAAAGAGTTTTGTTTTTCTACCCAGACAGAGTATCACAAGCTGCTGGGCTATAATAAAACAAAGTGGCTTGCGTTAATGCCCGCGCTTAAGAGAGTTACCAAAATGTTTCAGCCTTTGAAAAACTATTTTCTGAGTATCGAAAATGCCCAAATATTTTAAAGACGTTTTTCGATAATCCCAGCTCAAAATTGTGGTTATATTTTTGTCAAGCACAAGCAGCGACCTTTCATGAAGTTGTTTTGAAAATCGAAGCGCAAAATGTATCGGCTATAGAGTCTGCCAAGGAAATTAATCGTCTCCGAGATAACCTAAAAGCTAACACTAAAAGCGAATACGATTTTCCTTCCTCACATGGTCCGTAGCCTGATGGTAAAATTGCAAGAAAGAGCAGAAGAAAAAGCAGCAGTAAGCCAGAAAAGGAAAACTACGGCGGCGACTGAGTTTTATTAAACAAGCAAGGAATACTTGGACCAGTGCCAGTTGTGTCAATTTGACACAGAACTAGAAGTGTTTAATAAAAAACCTTGTAAAACAATAGTTACTTTTTTTATTACATGATTCCGAAGATGTCCCGCTTTGACAAAAAAAATAAATGGTCACGTTACCTATGACCCTTTTCTTCTACGAATAGAAAAGAAGATTTATAATTTATTTTTTTAAAGGCTTGTGGTGTAATAATCCAGTTGCATGCATCAGTGGCGTAGATAGGGGGATCAATACTGCCGCTGTCAATTGAAGCCTAACCACAATTGAAGCAGTTTACTGTAACGTGCGCTTAGTTCGCAAAAATAAAACTCTACCTTTCAATTTAATTCTACCACTTTATTCAGTATCTACTTTCGATATACACTTTATTGAACTCAACTCGACTTTTGGACTATCACTTGTATTTACTCTTAACTCTATCACTCTATAAACAAAAACTGCCCTCTGGTTGCCTCGGGCGGGCTATTTATATCGAATGACATGCCATCTAGAACTCTCCAGTAACTTCTACATTGTCTCCACATTGCTGTCAAGCATCTCTACACTCACACACACTGGCTTACAAGCAACGCCTGTCATTTATACCATTCCATTAAAGTGTTGCCAGTTGTGTTTTCGGTTGAACGTTTTTCGATTAGGAAATTGGTATAAAATGTTGGGTTCACGTTACACTGCCCCCTCCTTAGGATTGTTCGTCCCGAATAATTCCATCTGCAGCCTCGCCACTATATCGATGCAGCCTGTCACAATGAACTACTTTTAACTTGCCTCTTAGTCCTCTTTGGATGCGGTAAACCACGTCGTTAATCCTTGTGACTACAGTATAAGGACCTTCCCAGTTTTGCTGAAGTTTCGGTGACAATCCCTTTTGACGATGAGGATTATAAAGCCACACACGATCTCCTGCTTGGAATCCTGACGTTGTCGCTTTTGTGTCGTACCGTGTCTTCATCCGGTCGCTGTAGGTTTTCATCCGTTTCCTTGTTCTTTTATGGATGTCAGCGAGTCTCTCCTTGAGGTCGTCCACATACTCGTTTGTGTCCTGTGGCTCCTCTGTGGGGCATCCAAATTTAAGTTCGCCGGGCAGCCGCATGGTTTTCCCGAACAGGATGTCAGATGGTGTTTGTCCTGTCGAGCTATGTACTGCACTTCTATAGGCCATCAGGAATAGCGGTACGTGCCTATCCCAGTCTCTTTGGTAGTCGCCTACGACCTTGGTGAGGTGTTCTTTCAAGGTCCGGATGAATCTTTCAACCATCCCATCAGATTGTGGATGAAGTGGTGTGGTTCTCGTCTTCTTAATGCCAAGTAG
Source organism: Melanostoma mellinum (assembly GCA_914767635.1). NCBI lineage: Eukaryota > Metazoa > Arthropoda > Insecta > Diptera > Syrphidae > Melanostoma > Melanostoma mellinum. The sequence goes on along the minus strand of OU612058.1, from coordinate 76,569,939 downwards.
TCCGCACACTCCTTGGAAGATGTTTGACTCAAAGTTCCTCCCTTGGTCGGAATGGAGTTCCATAGGCACGCCAAACCTACTCACCCAGTTAAACACAATCTGGTCGACCACCGTTTTGGCTTCTTGATTTGGGATGGCATACGCCTCAGGCCACTTGCTAAAATAGTCCATTACAACCAGAATGTATTTGTTTCCAGCGTTGGTCTCTGGAAAAGGCCCAGCCACATCTACTGCAATCCTCTCAAAAGGCGATCCAACGTTGTACTGATGCATCTTACCTTGAATCTTCCTACCAGGTCCTTTGGTTGCAGCACACTTGTCACATGTTCGGCACCACTTCTCCACGTCATCTCTAGCATGTAACCAGTAGAACCGATGTCGCACCTTCTCCAGTGTTTTGTTAACTCCCAGGTGGCCTCCAGAAGGTCCGTCGTGCATCTCCCGAAGAACTTCACTGACTTTCGATTGCGGTACGATCAGCTGCATCACACATGATTTACCGTCAGCATACTCCCATCTTCGCCTAAGGACACCTTCTTGCACATATAGTGAGTCCCACTGTGCCCAATAGGCTTTCAGAACTGGACTCCTGTCAGAAATGTCTCCCCATTCAGGTTTCTCTTCATTTTCTTTACATGCGAGAATGGGTTCGATATCTGGATCCTCCTGTTGAGCAGTCCTCACTTCCTCATTGCTCCATCCGCTTATGGGGTCAGCTCTTAATCGCTGAGCGATAATGATTTCTTTGTCTTCTTGCCGCTTGCAATGCTTGCAATCCACTTTGCAAGGTCTTCGTGATAATGCATCGGCGTTTGAGTGCAGCTTTCCTCTGCGGTGTTGGATCTGGTAGTCATAGGTCTGCAATCTTTCTATCCACCTTGCGACTTGACCTTCTGGATTTTTGAAGTTCAACAGCCAGCTCAGAGCACCGTGGTCTGTCCGCAGAAGGAATTTCTGTCCATAGATGTACTTATGGAAGTGCTTTGTTGCCAAGATAAGAGCTAGCAGTTCCCTTCTGGTCACGCAGTAGTTCCTTTCGGGTTTCGATAGGACCTTGCTGTAGTATGCCACCACTTTCTCCTCGCCATCATGCACTTGGGATAGTACCGCCCCGATTCCAACGCTGCTTGCATCTGCGTCGACGATGAATGTTTTGCCAGGTGTTGGATGTGCCAGCACTGGAGCGTTACAGAGGCGGTATTTGAGTTCCTGGAAAGATTTCTCACACTCAACTGACCATTTAAACTGCTTCCCCTTTTCGGTGAGCTGATGCAAACTCTTTGCAACTCCAGCGAAGTTCTTAACGAAACGTCGGTAATATGTGGCAAGTCCCAGAAAGCTTCGGAGTTGATGTTTGTCCTGTGGTGTTGGCCAATTTTTGACGGAGTCAACTTTTTCAGGATCAGTCTTTACTCCTTGGGATGAGATGATGTGTCCCAAATACTTGACTTCGGTTTTGAAAAGTGCACATTTTTCTGGATTCAGTTTAAGGTAAGCCTCTCGAAGTCTCTGAAACACGGCTTTAAGGTTCTTACAATGTTGGTCAAATGTTTTCCCGTAAACAATGACATCGTCCAAGTAGACTAGGCAAGCTTTCCACGTCAGTCCTTGAAGAACGCACTCCATCAAACGCTCGAATGTTGCCGGAGCGTTGCATAGCCCAAACAGCATAACCTTAAACTGCCAGAGCCCATTACCTGTAGAAAATGCCGTCTTTTCCCGATCATCAGGGTGGATGTCAACTTGCCAATATCCACTCTTCAAGTCCAGCGTCGAAAACCACTGAGCTCCCTCCATGGCATCCAGGGTATCACTGATTCTGGGCAGGGGATAGCTGTCCTTCTTAGTCACATCATTCAGCCTTCGGTAGTCCACACAAAAACGAATGCTTCCGTCTTTCTTTTTCACTAGCACCACTGGTGATGCCCAAGGACTTTTGGAATTTTCGATAAGACCGTCCTTCTGCATTGCTGTTATCATTTCCTCAACCTCTCCTTGTTTGGCCAGTGGAAGACGTCTTGCGGGTTGACGAATCGGTCTTGCATCTCCTGTGTTGATGCGATGCTGCACCAACTGTGTCCTACCATATTGTCCCTTTTGCGATGCGAAGATGTCAGTGTACTCTTGTAGGAGATTTTCAGCTATCCTTGTTTGTTGGTGATCAAGGTTGGATGAATTCAGTATTTTAGCTCTGATGGTTTTGAGCTCCTCCGGAGTTATAGTTTTTCTTGGGGCTTCGTCTGTGATCTTCGTAATTGCTGCAACCGATTCGCAACGTCCAACGACTTCTCCTTTCTTCAACCTTACATCGTACGGTCTGGTGTTTAGTAATCGTACGGGGACCATTTTGTTTTTCGGTGCTACCAGTGTTTTCCCAATGATGACGCTTTGGGATGAACACTCTGGGTCTGGTTCCACCATGAGGTATCGAAGGCTTCCAAACTCGCCCTCCAGTTTCGTCCAAATGAACACTTCAGAAGAAGGAGGCAGAATAAGATCTTCCCTGATGACAGTTCTCAGTGTCGACGTACTTTCGTTCGAATAAGTCATTGGAAGTTCCTTATTTTGGTACTTCAAAACTTGATTACCGATGTCCAAAATAACTCCGTGCTGTTTCATAAAGTCGATTCCAATGATGCACTCGTCACATATATCTGCCACCAGGAATTGATGAGTAAACACTAGATCGGCCAGTGGGATCTTAAGACACACTTCTCCATATACTCTTGCTGCTTCTCCCGTTGCGGTTCTTAGACGGTAGCTATTGGTGTTATGAAGCCACGTCGTCTTTACCAGGTCTCGACGTACTATGGAGGTTGTGCCACCGGTGTCGATGGTAGCCACATGTTTGTTCCCGTTAATAGTAGTCTCCACAGTCAGACTTTTGTTGTCTCGTTTGGTCTGAGAGACCTGGATGGTGGTTCTGGGGCCATCGATACAAGAAACCAGCCTCTGCCCCTCGAAGTTGGTTCTTACTCGTTTCCCTGATGGGAAACGGGCTGATAGGCAACGCTGGTGTTGTTGTTACCTTGCTCTGGGTTGGATCTCTTGCTTCCACAATGTTGACAACCTGCTTTGTTTGGTGGTAGTCGGCATTGACGCTGTAAGTGCCCGGTCTTGTTGCAGTTCCAACATCTTGCTAGTCCGCTCCGGTTCTTTTGTATTTTAGCTCTTTGGCACGAGCATTCTTCGACTATGGCCTCTCTAAGTCGATGTACTACCTGAGAAGCCTGTTCTGCTGCTTCAATTGCCAATGCGAATGCTAAAGTTTCGGAAAGAGTTCGTGTTCTAGCAGTTCGCACAGACCTCTGAAGATGTATATCGGAAATGGCACGAACGAAGGACTCAACAGCGAGCTGGTTGATGATTTCTTCTCCAGCATCCGGGTATGCCAGGTGAACCAGTCTTTCGACGTCTGCTTGGAGCTGCTGTAGACTTTCACCCCTTTTCTGGACTCTGTTATTGAGTTGGACTCGGAAGACTTCTTTCAAGTGGCTATCTCCAAAGCGTTTATCTATAGCTGCCACGAGAGAACTGAAATCGCCGCTCTTACCAGCTGGAACTGTTTGAAGTAATTCAGCTGCTGGTCCTCTAAGAGCAAGAGTCAGTGCAATGTACTTGTCTTCGTCATCCCAGCCATTTGTTGTCGCGGCTGCCTCAAATTGTCTCTTGTAGACTGGCCAAGAAGACTGTCCATCAAATGTTGGGGGTTTCATCTCCTTTTTCCTTGCAAACTCTCCAGCAGATTCTCGAATTTTTATTTTCCGGATCTGGTCTAATTCCTTGGTGAAGCTTCTTTTGTTCGTTTCGTTGTTCTTCAATCAGCTTCTTTTGCTCGTTTCGTTGTGCTTCAAGTTGTTCGAGAACATTCAACTGTTCCTTCTTTTGATCGTTTCGTTGCTCTTCCAGACGTCCGAGAACCTTCTGCTGTTCTGTCTTTTGTTCTAATAAAAGCTTCATTATACTAGAAAAATCTACACTTTCACTTGCTTCCTCTTCCTCCACTTCTGTTTCAAAAACAAAAGTGTTTACGTCTTCCCCTTGCTGTTCCAAGTGGTTGCGCAAGCGCAGGACGAGCTCATTTTTCGATCCCGCTCTAGAAAGATTTCGCTTACCTAACTCACTTTTAAGCTCAATGCAAGTGAGCTCATCTAACAACTTACCCATTTTCACTGTATATAATTATTATTTTCTTTTTACTTTTTTTTTACACTTTACTAGTCAAATAAGTTTTATTTACACTTCTGACACCAATGTAACGTGCGCTTAGTTCGCAAAAATAAAACTCTACCTTTCAATTTAATTCTACCACTTTATTCAGTATCTACTTTCGATATACACTTTATTGAACTCAACTCGACTTTTGGACTATCACTTGTATTTACTCTTAACTTTATCACTCTATAAACAAAAACTGCCCTCCCCCTCTGGTTGCCTCGGGCGGGCTATTTATATCGAATGACATGCCATCTAGAACTCTCCAGTAACTTCTACATTGTCTCCACATTGCTGTCAAGCATCTCTACACTCACACACACTGGCTTACAAGCAACGCCTGTCATTTATACCATTCCATTAAAGTGTTGCCAGTTGTGTTTTCGGTTGAACGTTTTTCGATTTGGAAATTGGTATAAAATGTTGGGTTCACGTTACATTACATTACATATTTCAATACACCGAAAAGAAAAGATAATCTGCAAAAAACAATAAGCGAAAGCGAAGAGACTCCACAAAAAAAAGACATTCAAAAGGCTGAATCTGACGGGGTGGATCTTAAAATATCAAGCAGTTAAAGATTTTGAGGAGTTATTTCCGTTTGTGTTAGAAAATCTTGACCAAATAAGAACATTGGAAAATGACGCAAAGAACTTAAAAAACGCTAGGATTTCTTGATTAGCTTGAAGGTTATAAGTATGGTTTACCAACTCTCGTTGCCGTTAAGTCGTGAGTTTCAAAGAGTGAATTTAGACTTGCTCCAAATTATGGATCTCGCCAAAGATTTAAGGGATCAATGGATGACTCATTTTCGAAAGTGTTTGAAGTTGCAAAAAAATAGCAGAAATTCTTGACATTGACGTTAAACATAAGAGAATAGTGAACCGACAAAAGAATCATTCGAACCCTTTGGTTCCAAGGGCAGAAGAATATTTTCGTGTTACTGTTTTCAATCCTTTTCTCGATTTCACCTTGGAAAGAAATTGACAAGCCATGAAAACATACTAGAAGGGTTTTCGGTTCTTTTCAAGGATTCTTCGATTGAAATATACAAACATATTTCAACGTGCGCTTAGTTCGCAAAAAATAAAACTTCACCTTTCAATTTAGTTGTACCACTTTTATTCAGTATCTACTTTATTCGATTTCAACTTTACCAATAATCGCTTTCTCACTCTTAACATTATCACTCTATAATCAAAACTGACCCTGGTTGCGTCAGCGGCCTATTTATATAGATCAACAATACATCTAGAACGTTCCAGTTTGTTCCACATGGTCTCCACTTTTGCTGTCAACCATTTCCCCTCCAGGTATATTTCTACACACACACACACTGACTTACAAGCAACGCCTGTCATTAGATGTACCTTATAGAGTTGCCGCTTGTGTTTTCGGTTGAACGTTTTCGATTAGGAAATTGGTATTAAATGCTGGATGTGCATTACACTACCCCCTCCTTAAGATTGTTCGTCCCGAATAATTCCATCTGCAGCCAGTGATAGATTAACGCATAGGCCCGTGAGGCCGGGCCTAGGGCGGCACGATTTGGGGGGGCGGCACAATTTTCAGAACGTTAAAATTTAAGAGCTGTAGAAATATACCAAAAATTAATTTTTAAATTTGATCTGTTTTTTTTTTTGTTGAATTTATTAAAAAATTTCTATGGACTATAATATAATTTATTTCTTCATTGACTTTTCAATTTGAGGGTGCATCATTAATATTTTGATGGAATAAATTATAATCTAATTATCAAATAAAGAAACAATCAAATTGATAAGCTTTCTTGCGAATAACTAAATATTTTTTCACTTCTGTATCTTTGGTGAGATTACTCTTACATATATTAAGCCTTTGAAATTAATTACTGGATTTTAACTTATTCCCGCTTTTTCTTTGAAAATTTCAAAATCGAGTTCTTATCGGATTTTCACATTTTGAGGTCTTAGGAAGCTATTCTGAGTGTGACGTCCCGCCGTGTATGTTTGTGTAAGCTATAATTTTGTTGATTGATTGATTGAGATATCGATTGTGCATTAAAAATTGCGCCGAGTGTCGCCAAGCGGAATTCAAAGTTTTACAAAATATCGTTTTGAATAAGTCTCAAAATTTACAACTATATTCCGAGCTCAAAGAGTTCGGAAAATAAATATTTTGAGCTCGAAGATTTCAAAAAATAGGAAAGTCGTTATTTTGAGCTCAAAGACCTCAATAACTTTGAGGGATGTTTTCGATCGCTTGGATCTGGAAATAGCGGGAAGTTGTAGGGTCAACCGGTTTCCAGATTTTTTAATATAACTTCGGTGTTTGACGAAAATTTAAAAAAAAAAAAATGAAAATTAAGAATATTTAAATTTTATCTTAATCCAGAATTTGTTATAATAAAATTTTATCAAATTGGAAGGGAATAATATTAAAGTGATCTGTGTAATATAGTTACATCTATATAAAGTGTTCATATTCAGTCATAAGTATAAATAAAAAAAATCAATATTTAAGTTTTAATTCAAGTTTTTAACTCTCAACTAGAGTGAGAGTATTTTGTATGTGACTGAGAATGAGTTCCGTCGATGGGGTGAGTGTGTTACACATGTTTACAAAAAATAAGAGCGCTATGCGTAGCACGTAGCAGGTATTGACAAAGTTTGACTTTAACGTATAGAATTAATAAGCGTTTTGTGTCAGTAAGCGAGTAACAGTAATTATTTCAGTTTTACGAGTGCCGTTTAAAAATTAGATGTCTCAAACTTGTCTGCGACCGGTAGCATTTCCATAAGAAATACGCGATCTGAAGCTACATGATTGCAACGAAAATTACAGCATCTAGAAACGGCAATTTTGGTCATAGTTCATAATAGTAGTGGAGCCCAAGAGGGGATTTTGCGCGTTACTTGAGCGCGTCAGAAAATCATATGTTGAGAAACCTTGCACCATGTAATGTACTCCTATCTCCTACCATATATTAAACCTTAGTGTTGGGGCGTTCGTTTAGGACAGCCCGTCAGATTAGTAAAAAAAAGTCGATCATCGGAAATACTCGAGCGCGTCAGATTAGGAGATGGTAGGTTGATTACATCGAAAAGAGTATATGTATATTTCAATAATCTGACAATTTGAGCGGGGCCTTCGTAAGTAGGCAAGCCACAAAAAAATATGTTTCGAAATACTCGAGCGCGATTAATTTTTATTTTTATTTTGAAGGTAATTTTATCAGGATTACGGAAAACATATAATCTGACATTTTGGTTGGGGCGATTAGGTAAAATCGTCAATAAAAGGTATTATATATGATGGTTAATATCTCGCTTAGTATTGATGTAAGCAATTTGGTCCAAAGATTTTTTTTGTAGGAAACTAAATTTTCTACAAGTTTGTAATTTATAATTTGTCCGTAGCTGTTGTTATTTACCTACGAGATAACTGCGAAAAAATGTAAATTTTATGGAAAAATCTGGTTTAGTGGCCCGTACCACCTAAACACTTTTGTAGAGCGTTTAATTTTGAGACAAAACCATCTTTGGTTAAAGTGATTCCATGAAATGCCGCTGAGCTATAGAAATTTAAAAATAGAAAGTCAGAGTTTCCGTGTATTTTCAATGAGAAATCTTCACACCTTTTGATCGAGGAATTAAAATTAATATTTAGGGCTCAAACTTTCAGGGAGGATTTTTTTAGTATTTTCAACAAAATTTCAAATCAAATTTGTATATACATATGTCTACATGTTTTTTTTATTGCATCCAGTAATAAGAAATAGAAACAACAAAGAATTGTTACTTTAAAATTGTCAGACTAAGAGTACGCCCCCATATAATTGTCAGATTATCTTCCTGGAGGACGAAGACATCAAGTTGATCACCCTGTATAAAAATCTGACGCGCTCGAGTATTTCAAGGTCAAGTGTTTTTTTTACATTTTTGAAAATCAGGCATGACTGATCGCCCCACTCAAATTATCAGATTATTGAAATATACACTTTTTAGAGTACACTTAACATTCACTTTGAAAATCTGACACGCTCGAATAACTTTTTTTTTTTTATACCTCTCTTTACGCCCATTTGCCCCCAGTAAATCGTCAGATTAATATATATACCGGTTATCAGAAAGACAAAGCGCGTATACTCTATGAAAATCTGACGCGCTCGAGTATTTCAATTTAACTGTTTTTTTTTTTACATTTTTAAAAGCTCATACACGCCCATCGCCCCACTAAAATGAAAAACTGCTATACACTTTTTTTTGTTTAAGAACGTAAACTTCACAATGCAATAAGTCCCCATGACGCTTTAGTAACTGCAAATTTAGCATCTCGGGCTCCCCTACTATAATGTTATTTTAGATCGTTTCAGTGCTGCAAGTAAGAAACTTCAAGAATCTCATGCGGATTTATCATCTGTGGTAAAAATGTATGGTTCTTTGGCATTATTTCTTCAAGATATGAGGGACAAACAATATACTCTAAATATGAAGAAAATGCAAAATCACTGTCTGGAGTTCAAGTTAATTATCGTTATGAAATCAAGAGAACTAGAAAAATTGAATGATACAATACCTTCATCTGGTCACGAAAATGTTCGCACCAATGTGTATTACCGAATTTTAGATACTTTAAGCGTTCAATTGGCCGGACGTAAAAGTGCTTATCAAAAACTTTACGAAAATTTTAGTTTTTTTGATAATTTACCTGACATAGATACGATTGAACTGAAAAATATTGCGAATAAATTAGTTAAAAGTATCCCTATCCCTAGCAAATACGGAAGATGTACCCTCCGCTCAAGAAATACACAATGTCATGCACTCTCGAAATCTTCGAGATGTTTATCTGAATGTAGACAATACTCTGCGTATTTTTTTGAATATTCCCGCTACAAATTATTCAGGAGAAAGATCTTTTTCTACCTTAAAAAGGGTTAAATCTTATTTACCCGCAAGTATGGGCCAAGATAGACTTAATGCTTTAGAACTATTGTCTAATAAAGCTCAACTAGTTCAAGAAATTGATAATGATGACATAGTTGATGATTTCACTCGGACAAAAGTCAGGAAGAAGAGATTTAAAAACTAGGCAGTACATTATGTATAATTTGAAAAAAAAAAATTGTTATTTTTATCTGTTATGCTAGCTAGAGTTTAATAAACATTTTTTTGTATTATTTAACAATTATATTTGAATAAAAAATAGAGCACTCTAAAATGATTCGCATTACGAGTAGTGTAAAAAATAAAAGCTATATTTTAATAACAATTGTAATTCAAAAAAAAAAAAAAATTTTGTTGATCAAAAAGGGCGGCGTATCAGACAGGGCCTAGGGCGGCAACAAGCCCTAGTCCGCCACTGTCTGCAGCCTCGCCACTATATCGATGCAGCCGGTCACAATGCACTATTTTTAACTTGCCTCTTAGCCCTCTTTGAATGCGGTAAACCACGTCATTAATCCTCGTGACAACAGAATAAGGACCTTCCCAGTTTTGTTGAAGTTTCGGTGACAATCCCTTTTGACGATCAGGATTATAAAGCCAAACACGATCTCCTGCTTGGAATCCTGCCGTTGTCGCTTTTGTGTCGTACCGTGTCTTCATCCGGTCGCTGTAGGCTTTCATCCGCTCCCTTGTTCTTTTATGGATGTCAGCGAGTCTCTCCTTGAGGTCATCCACATACTCGTTTGTGCCTCTGTGGGGCATCCAAATTTAAGTTTGCTGGGCAGCCGTTTGGTTTTCCAAACAGGATGTCAGATGGTGTTTGTCCTGTCGAGCTATGTACCGTACTTCTATAGGCCATCAGGAATAGCGATACGTGCCTATCCCAGTCTCTTTGGTAGTCGCCTACGACCTTGGTGAGGTGTTCTTTCAAGGTCCGGTTGAATCTTTCAACCATCTCATCAGATTGTGGATGAAGCGGTGTGGTTCCAGTCTTCTTAATGCCAAGTAGTCCGCACACTCCTTGGAAGATGTTTGACTCAAAGTTCCTCCTGGTCGGAATGGAGTTCCATATGCACGCCAAACCTACTCACCCAGTTAAACACAATCTGGTCAACCACCGTTTTGGCTTCTTGATTTGGGATTGCATAAGCTTCAGGCCACTTGATAAAATAGTCCATTACAACCAGAATGTACTTGTTTCCAGCGTTATTCTCTGGAAAAGGCCCAGCCACATCTACTGCAATCCTCTCAAAAGGCGATCCAACGTTGTACTGATGCATCTTACCTTTAATCTTCCTATCAGGTCCTTTGGTTGCAGGTTCGGCACCACTTCTCCACGTCATCTCTAGCATGTAACCAGTAGAACCGATGTCGCACCTTCTCCAGTGTTTTGTTAACTCCCAGGTGGCCTCCAGAAGGTCCGTCGTGCATCTCCCGAAGAACTTCACTGACTTTCGATTGCGGTACGATCAGCTGCATCACACATGATTTACCGTCAGCATACTCCCATCTTCGCCTAAGGACACCTTCTTGCACATATAGTGAGTCCCACTGTGCCCAGTAGGCTTTCAGAACTGGACTCCTGTCAGAAATGTCTCCCCATTCAGGTTTCTCTTCATTTTCTTTACATGCGAGAATGGGTTCGATATCTGGATCCTCCTGTTGAGCAGTCCTCACTTCCTCATTGCTCCATCCGCTTATTGGGTCAGCTCTTAGTCGCTGAGTGGTAATAACTTCTTTGTCTTTTTGCCGCCTACAATGCTTGCAATCCACTTTGCAAGGTCTTCGGGATAATGCATCGGCGTTTTAGTGCAGCATTCCTCTGTGGTGGTGAATCTGGTAGCCATAAGTCTGCAGTCTCTCTATCCACCTTGCGACTTGACCTTCTGGGTTTTTGAAGTTCAACAGCCAGTTCAGAGCACCATGGTCTGTCCGCAGAAGGAATTTCTGTCCATAGATGTACTAATGGAAGTGCTTTGCTGCCAAGATAAGAGCTAGCAGTTCCCTTCTGGTCACGCAATAGTTTCTTTCGGGCTTCGAGAGGACCTTGCTGTAATATGCCACCACTTTCTCTTCGCCATCATGCACTTGGGATAGTACCGCCCCGATTCCAACGTTGCTTGCATCTGCGTCGATGATGAATGTTTTGCCAGGTGTTGGATGTGCCAGCACTGAGCATTACAGAGGCGGTATTTGAGTTCCTGAAAAGATTTCTCACACTCACCTGACCATTTAAACTGCTTCCCTTTTTCGGTGAGCTGATGCAAACTCTTTGTAACTCCAGCAAAATTCTTAACAAAACGTCGGTTATATGTGGCAAGACCAAGAAAGCTTCGAAGTTGATGTTTGTCCTGTGGTGTTGGCCAATTTTTGACGGAGTCAACTTTTTTAGGATCAGTCTTCACTTCTTGGGAAGAGATGATGTGTCCCAAATACTTAACTTCGGTTTTGAAAAGTGCACATTTTTCCGGATTCAGTTTAAGGTAAGCTTCTCGAAGTCTCTGAAACACGGCTTCTAGGTTCTTGCAATGTTGGTCAAATGTCTTCCCGTAAACAATCACATCGTCCAAGTAGACTAGGCAAGCTTTCCACGTCAGTCCTTGAAGAACGCAATCCATCAAACGCTCGAATGTTGCCGGAGCGTTGCAAAGCCCAAATGACATAACTTTGAACTGCCAGAGCCCATTATTACCTATTGAAAACGCCGTCTTTTCCCGATCATCAGGGTGGATGTCAACTTGCCAATATCCACTCTTCAAGTTCAGCGTCGAGAACCACTAGACTCCCTCCATGGCATCCAGGGTATCTCTGATTCTGGGCAGGGGATAGCTGTCCTTCTTAGTCACATCGTTCAGCCTTCGGTAGTCCACACAAAAACGAGTGCTTCCGTCTTTCTTTTTCACTAGAACCACTGGTGACGCCCAAGGAATTTTAGAATTTTCGATAAGACCGTCCTTCTTCATTGTTGTTATCATTTCCTCAACCGCACCTTGTTTGGCCAGTGGAAGGCGTCTTGCAGGTTGACGAATCGGTCTTGCACCTCCTGTAATGATGCGGTGCACCAACTGTGTTCTACCATATTGCCCTTTTGACGATGCGAAGATGTCAGTGTACTCTTGTAGGAGATTTTCAGCCATCTTTGTTTGTTGGTGATCAAGGTTGGATGAATTCAATATTCTAGCTTTGATGGTCTTGAGCTCCTCCGGAGTTATAGTTTTTCTCGGGGCTTCATCTGTGATTTTCGTAATTGCTGCAACCGATTCGCAACGTCTAACGACTTCTCCTTTCTTCAACTTTACATCGTACGGTCTGGTGTTTAGTATAGTAATCGTACAGGGACCATTTTGTTTTTCGGTGCTGCCAGTGTTTTCCCAATGATGACGCTTTGGGAGGAACACTCTAGGCCTGGTTCCACCACGAGGTATCGAAGGCTTCCAAACTCACCTTCCAGTTTTGTCCAAACGAACACTTCAGAAGAAGGAGGCAGAATCAGATCTTCCGTGATGATAGTCCTCAGTGTTGACGTATTTTCATTCGAATAGGTCATTGGAATTTCTTTATTTTGGTTTTGTAACGTGCGCTTAGTTCGAAAAATAAAACTTCACTTTTCAACTTATTTCAACCAATTTTATTCAGTATCTATACTTTATCCGATCTCAACTCGACTTTTGGACTATCACTTGTAGACAATTTACTCTTCACTTTATCACTCTAGAATCAAAACTGACTTCTGGTTGCGTCAGCTCCCTCTTTATATAGAAGTGTGAAACATCGAGAGATTTCTGGTAGTTTTTCTATGAACCATGATGTCTAGACAAGTTCCCCTCCCGGTATTTTTCTGCACACACACACACTCACTCACAAACAACGTCTTGTCTTCCATTATAGCACTCCATTATAGCGTTGCCAGCACTTGTGTTTTCGGTTGAACGTTTTCAATTAGGAAATTAGTATGAAATGTTGGCTGCACATTACACTGCCCCCTCCTTAAGATTGTTCGTCCCGAATAATTCCATTTGCAGCCTCGCCACTATATCGATGCAGCCGGTCACAATGCACTATTTTTAACTTGCCTCTTAGTCCTCTTTGGATGCGGTAGACCACGTCGTTAATCCTCGTGACAACAGTATAAGGACCTTCCCAGTTCTGCTGAAGTTTCGGTGACAATCCCTTTTGACGATGAGGATTGTAAAGCCACACACGATCTCCTGCTTGGAATCCTGCAGTTGTCGCTTTTGTGTCGTACCCTGTCTTCATCCGGTCGCTGTAGGTTTTTATCCGTTCCCTTGTTCTTTTATGGATGTCAGCGAGTCTCTCCTTGAGGTCGTCCACATACTCGTTTGTGTCCTGTGGCTCCTCTGTGGGGCATCCAAATTTAAGTTAGCTGGGCAGCCGCAGGGTTTTCCCGAACAGGATGTCAGATGGTGTATGTCCTGTCGAGCTATGTACTGCACTTCTATAGGCCATCAGGAATAGCGGTACGTGCCTATCCCAGTCTCTTTGGTAGTCGCCTACGACCTTGGTTAGGTGTTCTTTCAAGGTCCGGTTGAATCTTTCAACCATCCCATTAGACTGTGGATGAAGCGGTGTGGTACCAGTCTTCTTAATGCCAAGTAGTCCGCACACTCCTTGGAAGATGTTTGACTCAAAGTTCCTCCCTTGGTCGGAATGGAGTTCCATAGGCACACCAAACCTACTCACCCAGTTAAACACAATCTGGTCGACCTCCGTTTTGGCTTCTTGATTTGGGATGGCATACGCCTCAGGCCACTTGATAAAATAGTCCGTTACAACCAGAATTTACTTGTTTCGAGCATTAGTCTCTGGAAAAGGCCCAGCCACATCTACTGCAATCCTCTCAAAAGGCGATCCAACGTTGTACTGATGCATCTTACCTTGAATCTTCTTACCAGGTCCTTTGGTTGCAGCACACTTGTCACATGTTCGGCACCACTTCTCCACGTCATCTCTAGCATGTAACCAGTAGAACCGATGTCGCACCTTCTCCAGTGTTTTGTTAACTCCCAGGTGGCCTCCAGAAGGTCCGTCGTGCATCTCCCGAAGAACTTCACTAACTTTCGACTGTGGTACGATCAGCTGCATCACATATGATTTACCGTCAGCATACTCCCATCTTCGCCTGAGGACACCTTCTTGCACATATAGTGAGTCCCACTGTGCCCAATAGGCTTTCAGAACTGGACTCCTGTCAGAAATGTCTCCCCATTCAGGTTTCTCTTCATTTTCTTTACATGCGAGAATGGGTTCGACATCTGGATCCTCCTGTTGAGCAGTCTTCACTTCCTCATTGCTCCATCCGCTTATGGGGTCAGCTCTTAGTCGCTGAGTGGTAATAACTTCTTTGTCTTTTTGCCGCCTACAATGCTTGCAATCCACTCTGCAAGGTCTTCGGGATAATGCATCGGCTTTTGAGTGCAGCATTCTTCTGTGGTGTTGAATCTGGTAGCCATAAGTCTGCAGTCTTTCTATCCACCTTGCGACTTGACCTTCTGGGTTTTTGAAGTTCAACAGCCAGTTCAGAACACCATGGTCTGTCCGCAGAAGGAATTTCTGTCCATAGATGTACTTATGGAAGTGCTTTGTTGCCAAGATAATAGCTAGCAGTTCCCTTCTGGACACGCAATAGTTTCTTTCGGGCTTCGAGAGGACCTTGCTGTAATATGCCACCACTTTCTCTTCGCCATCATGCACTTGGGATAGTACCGCCCCGATTCCAACGTTGCTTGCATCTGCGTCGATGATGAATGTTTTGCCAGGTGTTGGATGTGCCAGCACTGGAGCATTACAGAGGCGGTATTTGAGTTCCTGAAAAGATTTCTCACACTCACCTGACCATTTAAACTGCTTCCCTTTTTCGGTGAGCTGATGTAAACTCTTTGCAACTCCAGCAAAATTCTTAACAAAACGTCGGTTATATGTGGCAAGACCAAGAAAGCTTCGGAGTTGATGTTTGTCCTGTGGTGTTGGCCAATTTTTGACGGAGTCAACTTTTTCAGGATCAGTCTTCACTCCTTGGGAAGAGATGATACTTATAATATACAAATACTAAACTTCGGTTTTGAAGAGTGCACATTTTTCCGGATTCAGTTCAAGGTTAGCCTCTCGAAGTCTCTGAAACACGGCTTTTAGGTTCTTGCAATGTTGGCCAAATGTTTTAACGTAAACAATGGCATCGTCCAAGTAGACTAGGCAAGCTTTCCACGTCAGTCCTTGGAGAACGCACTCAATCAAGCGCTCAAATGTTACCAGAGCGTTGCAAAGCCCAAATGGCATAACTTTGAACTGCCAGAGCCCATTACCTGTAGAAAACGCCGTCTTTTCCCGATCATCAGGGTGGATGTCAACTTGCCAATATCCACTCTTCAAGTTCAGCGTCGAGAACCACTGGGCTCCCTCCATGGCATCCAGGGTATCTCTGATTCTGGGCAGGGGATAGCTGTCCTTCTTAGTCACATCGTTCAGCCTTATCGGTAGTCCACACAAAAACGAGTGCTTCCGTCTTTCTTTTTCACTAGGAGATTTTCAGCCATCTTTGTTTGTTGGTGATCAAGGTTGGATGAATTCAATATTCTAGCTGTGATGGTCTTGAGCTCCTCCGGAATTATAGTTTTTCTCGGGGCTTCATCTGTGATCTTCGTAATTGATGCAACCGACTCGTAACGTCCAACGACTTCTCCTTTCTTCAACTTTACATCGTACGGTCTGGTGTTTAGTAATCGTACGGGGACCATTTTGGTTTTCTGTGCTACCAGTGTTTTTCCAATGATGACGCTTTGGGAGGAACACTCTGGGCTTGGTTCCACCGAAACGAACACTTCAGAAGAAGGAGGCTGAATCAGATTTTCCGTGATAAAAGTCCTCAGTGTTGACGTATTTTCATTCAAATAGGTCATTGGAATTTCTTTATTTTGGTATTTTAAAACTTAGGTGTGTTTAATGAAAAAAAGAGCAGAGCAGCGTAGCTCAGAGCGGAGCAAGAAACATGAAAAATGTCAGGCAACTTAGAGCAGAGTCAGCTGGTGCCAAAAATCAGCTGATAAGAAAGCAACAAACATTTTGTGACCTTAGCTAGTTTGCAAAATTATGTTTGGTATCCTATTATAATAAAAATCTATATTCGGAAACATTGGAATCAAAACTAAACTAACATGCGATGCTAATTCAATTGATTTTAAGTTAAATTCGATTTCAAATAGATTGCAAAACGCAAAATATAAACAAAAATATTTGCATCAAATGTCAACAGCTGATTTTGACACTTTGCTCCAATCTGCTCTTACTCAAAAGTAAGTGCAGAAAATGCTGCTCTAAAAGCTCTAGAGCAGTATATTAAACACAAAAATTTCTTGCTCGGAGTAGAAAAATCGTCATTAAACACCAAAAAGCTGCTTTTTTCTGCTCTAGATCGATCTAGAGCAGGTCATTAAACACACATCTTGATTGTCGATGTCCAAAATAACTCCGTGCTGTTTCATAAAGTCGATTCCAATGATGCACTCGTCACATATATCTGCCAACAGGAATTGATGAGTAAACACTAGATCAGCCAGTTGGATTTTAAGACACACTTCTCCATATACTCTTGCTGCTTCTCCCGTTGTGGCTCTTAGACGGTAGCTATTGGTGTTATGAAGCCACGTCATCTTTACCAGGTTTCGACGTATTATGGATGCTGTGGCGCCGGTGTCGATGGTAGCCACATATTTGTTCCCGTTAATAGTAGTCTCCACAGTCAGACTTTTGTTGTCTCGTTTGGTCTGACAGACCTGGATAATGGTTCTGGGGCCATCGATACAAGAAACCAGCCTCTGCCCCTCGAAGTTGGTTCTTACTCGTGACTCTGATGGGAAACGGATTGATAAACAGCACTGATGTTGTTGTTACCTTGCTCTGGGTTGGATCTCTTGCTTCCACAATGTTGACAAGCGGTTTTATTTGGTGGTAGTCGGCATTGACGCTGTAAGTGCCCAGTCTTGTTGCAGTTCCAACATCTTGCTAGTCCGTCCCGCTGGTTCTTTTGTATTTCAGCTCTTTGGCACGAGCACTCCTCCACTATGGCTTCTCTAAGGCGATGCTCTCCTGTTCTGCTGCTTCAATTGTCAATGCGAATGCTTAAGTTTCAGAAAGAGTACGTGTTCTAGCAGTTCGCACAGACCTCTGAACATGAATATCGGAAATAGCACGAACGAAGGACTCAACAGCTAGCTGGTTGACGATTTCTTCTCCAGCATCCGGGTATACCAGGTGTACCAGTCTTTCGACGTCTGCTTGGAGCTGCTGTAGACTTTCATCCCTTTTTTGGACTCTGTTATTGAGTTGGACTCAGAAGACTTCTTTCAAGTGGCTATCTCCAAAACGATTATCTATAGCTGCCACGAGAGAACTGCGTTCTTACCAGCTGGAACTGTTTGAAGTAATTCAGCTCTGCTGGTCCTCTAAGAGCAAGAGTCAGTGCAATGTACTTGTCTTCGTCATCCCAGCCATTTGTTATCGCGGCTGCCTCAAATTGTCTCTTATAGACTGGCCAAGAAGACTGTCCATCAAATGTTGGCGGTTTCATCTCCTTTTTCTTTGCAAACTCTCCAGCAGGTTCTCGAATTTTGATTTTCCGGATCTGGTCCAATTCCTTGGTCAGAACAGAGAACTGTTTATCACATCGGCTTTTCTCAATGTTTCCCAATTTACCTTCTAGAATGTTTTTCTGACCTTCCGAAACATTCTGTTACGCCTCAAGTCTTTCGAGAATATTCTGTTGTTCCTTCTTTTGCTCGTTTCGTTCCTCTTAAATCAGCTTCTTTTGCTCGTTTCGTTGTGCTTCAAGTTGTTCCAGAACATTCTGCTGTTCCTTCTTTTGCTCGTTTCGTTGTTCTAACAAATTCCGTTTCAAAAACAAAAGTGCTTACTTCTTCCCCTTGCTGTTCCAAAAAGTTGCGCAAGCGCAGGACGAGCTCATTTTTCGATCCCGCTCTAGAAAGATTTCGCTTACCTTACCTAACTCAATGCAGTTGAGCTCTTCCAACAACTTACCCATTTTCACCGTATTTAACTTCTTTTTTGTACACTGTACTATTCTCTTTTTTTATCAAATAAGTTTTATTTACACTTCTGACACCAATGTAACATGCGCTTGGTTCGGAATAATAAAACTTTACCTTTCAATTTATTTCTACCACTTTTATTCGATATCTACTTTATTGAGTTCAACTCTTCCAATAATCACATTAGGCGTTTTTCTTTTTTAGTTCCTAACCGTGAACTGAACGGAGAACGAACAGCGTGAACGTGTTCTGAACTGAGCTATGTGAAGTTGGCTGCGCTCAGACTCTTGCTCTAGATGCCCCGTCATATTATTTCGAGCACGTAGAGCGCGCTCTGGTAGTGTTCTGAAGAAAAAAGAAAAGCATTTTGAGCGTTCAGATGTCGCTGAACTGAAAAAGAAATACTCTTATGTATTTGACGTTTCACTTCTCTGTTCGGAACTAAAAATGAAAAACGCCTATTAACTCACAGTCGTATTTATAATCCCATACCAAAGTATGTCTAACTTTGGACAGCTCTTAGAACAGTGTCCAACTACAAATCGTATTTATAAACACTTTCATCGCTGTCTAAGAAATGTCTAACTTTAGACACCGAAATTGGTTATCTAAACTGTGGCTAAAGTGGCATTTGATACAACAAAAAACAATTTTGTTGAACATGTTATAACACACTGTTGAGAGTGTTAAGATTGATCAAATTTAGTAGTTTGAGGTGCCAAAATACTACTTTCAACAATTTCATTTATAAATACGACTGTCACTCTTTAACATTATCACTCTATAATCGAAAGTGACTCTGGTTGCCTCGGCGGCCTATTTAAGCCTTGCGCAAACCAACGCGGTGAGTGCGTGCAATGCGATTGCGTTTAGTCAAATCTCTATGCGTTGAGTCAAACGTCCATAAAATTACATAAGGGGTTTTTCTTTTTTAGTTCCGAACAGATAAGTGAAACGTCAAAAAAGTAAGAGTATTTTTTTTTTTTTTTTTTTTCAATCCAGCAAAACCTGAACTCTCAAAATGCATCTAGAGCAAAAGTCTGAGCGCAACCAACTTCATATAGCTCAGCTCAGAACACGTTCACGCTGTTCGTTCTCTGTTCATTTCACTGTTCGGAACTAAAAAAGAAAACCCTTAAGCCTTGCGCAAACCAATGCGGTGAGTGCATGCGATGCGATTGCGATAAGTCAAATCCCTATATATTTTTATGGACGTTTGACTTAATACATAGGGATTTGACTTATCGCAATTGCATCGCACGCGCTCACCGCGTTGGTTTGGGCAAGGCTTTATAGAGATTTGCGACGTGTCGCATTCGCAGCCCATGCGGTTTGGGTAGAGCCTTAAACTTTTTCTTCAAAGTGCCGCTTTATTAACCGAGCTTCTAGCGCTTAGCCGCAATCTTTATGTCGTTTCATGAACTGTCAAATACTCACAGTTCAGAAAAATAATTAAACATGGCGTCACATTAAAATGTCTTCTGTCTTCTCGTAGAATTTTGTTATTTGATTGTAGATTATTTCTTATTTATACGGAGTGCATCTTACAATATATTTATTCAAAACAAAGCAAAAAATGCATAAGTTCGTAAGTTAAATAAATGCAATTGCTAAAATGGCATTGGTGACAGTGAAAAGATCGCCTAGTGTTACTGGTTCTCCACAATGTTCCAATTCGGTAAGCGAAAAAAAACGATGAAAAACCTCCCTGCGAAAATTTCTGTTCCTCCTTTCATTTTATTGCTACCAAAAAAGGAAACGACTTATTTACGTTTATTCCATTGCTTAAAGACGAGCAGACTTCGTATAAAACGATAAGCTATTAAGGAAATGAATTATATGCATTTAATAGAAGCTCTTTATTATTTTTTGTTTTTTTTTTTTTTGGTACGCACAATAACAATACGCCTTTCGCATATTCACTACTCGACCCCCTCCCCTTGCGGTGATCTCCTTTGTTCCTAGTTAAAAGTTAAGAATGCGGGAGACAATTATTATGTTAAACACCATACGGATATGGACGACTACTCGACAAAACGGATGCAAGTTTTCTTTCTTATTTTCCTCCGATAGTTTTTGCAGTCCGCCGTCGCCTTGACTAGGAAAATAAAAACAACAATCTAAATATACCTAATTATTTATTATATACATATGCGCCTTTGATCTTATGAACGCAAATGAGTGTGTGTTTTTTAATAAAATTGTTCTTGATTCATTCAAGGCGAAAAATGTTGTTATTAATAAAATAAAAGATGAGGCAGTGCTGTCTTTGCTTGCCCTCACCCTCTACCTCTACAATATCGCACCCGCACGCCGTGTCGTCGATTCTCGCTTTCTCGGCAACTTCTCTCATATGGAAAATTGACATGGAATATGTTATTTCTTTTGTTTTTAGGCTTGGCCTGCCGAGAGAAAATGAAAGGCCTTCTGCGCAGTCCTGGATTTTTTTTTTCCTTTTTTTCCTACATAATTTGCATAAGACGAAGCTGTTTACATTTTGTCTAATTTCATCGAGTATTAAATTGAAAGCGCGTTCTAAATTAAAACGCAAAGTTTCAAATGCCGGTGCAAAATAATTTGGTAATACTTTCGGAGGGGAATTGTCTGTAAAATGTAAACATTTCAGTTATAAAAATATCTTTGAAGTACAACAAATTTAATTTAATCAAAGACGCAAACGCTGGCAAAATAAAATTAAAAATGCTTCACGACAGAAAATATTCTTCTTCTTCTTGCGTGCGCCACCTGAGTCGCGGTCTTCCTCTACTGCGCCGTCCCTCGGGATTGGATTCGAAGACTTTTCGGGCCGGAGCGTTGGTGTCCATTCGCTCTACATGACCTAGCCATCTAAGCCGCTGGACCTTGACTCGTTTGACAAGGTCAGTTCCGCTGTACAGCCCGTACAATTCGTCGTTGAATCTTCTTCTCCACTCTCCATCTATGCAGACGGGACCCAAAAATCACCCGAAGAATTTTTCTCTCGAAGCATCCTAAAGCGTTCTCGTCAGCCTTTGACAAGTACCATGCCTCTGCGCCATATATAAGAACCGGGATGGTAAGTGTATTATACAGAGACACTTTAGTTGCTCGAGAGAAGACTTTACTACTCAATTGCCTTCTTAGTCCGAAGAAACAGCGATTAGCGAGAGTTATTCTTCGTTTGATTTCAGCGCTGGTGTCGTTGTCTGAATTAATAGCGGCGCCTAGGTAGACAAGGTCCTTAACTACCTCAAAGTTATAGCTGTCAATCGTGACGTTCTGTCCAAGACGTCGGTGTTGGGTGTCCTTTCTTGATGACAGCATATACTTGGTCTTGCCCTCATTGACCACTAAACCCATCTTCTTTGCTTCCGTCTCAATGCTCATAAACGCCATTGACATCACGCTGCGTTATTCCAATTATGTCAATATCGTCGGCATATCCGAGCAATTGAACGGATCTTTGAAAGATTGTGGCTCTTGTGTTGACGTAGGAGTTTTGCACTATTCTTTCAAGAACGATGTTGAAGAAGTCGCATGACAGTGCATCGCCCTGCCTAAAACCTTTTTTGACATCGAATGTATCGGTGAGTTCTTTTCCGACCCTGATGGAGCAGCGTGCGTTCTCCACCGTCATCTTACACAATTGGACAAGTTTGGTAGGGATGCCAAAACTAGACATGGCTCTATATAACTCCTCTCTATAGATGCTGTCATATACGGCCTTAAAATCGATAAAAAGGTGGTAGGTATCTATTTGAAGCTCCTGGGTTTTTTGCAAGATCTGCCGTAGTGTGAAGATTTGGTCTATGGTGGACTTTCCTGGTCTAAAGCCGCACTGATTAGAACCTATCAGGTTGTTGACGAATGGCTTCAGACGCTCACACAGTACGGCAGAGAGGATCTTATATGCGATATTAAGAAGACTGATACCTCTGCAGTTGGCGCAGTTCAGAGGGTCTCCTTTCTTGAGGACAGGGGAAACAATGCTGAGGTTCCATTCATCGGGCATGCTTTCTTCCGACCATATTTTGCAAATGAGCTGGTGCATGCTCCTGACAACGTCGTCGCCTGCCGATTTAAACAATTCAGCAGTGAGGCCATCAGCTCCAGCAGCTTTGTTGGACTTTAGCTTGGATACTGCTGTCTTCACTTCGTTCAGGTCGGGTTGGCGCAATTGTTGGTCTACGTCGCCTTAATCGAATGGTTATATCTCTCTAACAGCGGAATTGGGTTCATCATCGCCGTTATAGAGCTTGGAGAAGTGGTCTTTCCATATCCTCAGCATTGACTGCGGTTCCACCACGATGTTCCCTTGGTCGTCTTTGCGGGGCTTATAGCCCGAGGCTATTGTTTTTACCTTTTGGTAAAACTTCCGAACCTCATTCCTGCTGTGGCACCCTTCTATCTCCTCGATCGCGCGCTTCTCATGCTCTCTCTTTTCCGTCTGAGAAGCCGGTGTTCGTCTCTCGTCTTCTGCTTGTAGAGCTCGTAAGCAGTTCTAGTCTTTTTGTGCAGCGCCGCTTCGTATGCTTCCTGTTTAGCTGCATGTGCTTGCCGGTATTCGTCGTCAAACCAGGGGTTTCGTTGTGGTGGCCGTGTGAAACCCAGCACTTCAGAGGCGGCATCTCTGATGGCTGATTGGCCGTGCTGCCACTAGTTCTCTATACTTGATGCTGGCGGCATAGGACTCCTTAAGAGGTTGTAAGAGACTCGATCGGAAAAGGACTTGGCGATCTCTTGCAATTGTAGTCGTCCAACGTCGAATTGTCTCACAGTATTTCCTTGTGTTGGCTTGGATTGGGATATCCGCAGTCGTACCTTGGCTACAACAAGGTAGTGGTCCGAGTCAATGTTGGCCCCTCGGAATGTTCGGACATCCTCTATACTGGAGAAGTGTCATGCGTCGATCGCAATATTGTCAATCTGGTTAACGGTTGATTGATCAGGAGATTTCCACGTCCCTTTATGGATATTGAGGTGCTGGAACCGCGTACTAGCTACCAGAACATCTCGCCCCGCAGCGAAATCGATCAGCCTGAAACAGTCGCTGCTTTTGTTCTCGGTAGCAATCGCCGAAGTAGATATCGCAGTCTTCTAATCTGCGTCTACCTGGTCCATCCCATCGCATTTCTTGGATAGCGGTAATATCTGCTTTGTAGCAGTTTAGGGCTTCCGCTAATTGTTCGGCTGCACGTGGTCTATTAAGGGACCTAACATTCTACGTACAGATCCGAAGTTCGTTGTCCGTTTTTCGTTAGCTAGGTTCGTCATCAGTTAATCCGTCCGACATGAATATATCGAATACATCGACTCCACCTTTGGTGCGGTTATAATCAAGTATCATTGCAAATTTACTTTGATGACCGGAAGTGGCTTTCACAGATGTTCTGTTTATAGCAATAGCACTTGTTTGTTTGGTTTCGCAACATAGTTCACCAACGCCATGTTTAAAGAAAATCCAAAGATGGATGAGTGTACTGGACGATACTACTTTTTGTTATTGACCTTTTCTGGTGATCAAGAACCTATTTCGCTACAAAAGATTTAGGTACATCCCTTTTGTTTTTCCGAATCGTACCAAGAATGCCGGGTCGTAAAGGAGGGCTAAGGCTTTACTCAGCCACCTAACTACTTCAAAAGTGATTCAGGAATGCAAGACCTTTCTGAATGTTTTCGTAAGACTAAAATCTGTCAGAGCACATCCGTAGATGACATGCTTAGATGCAGGAGTCTTCTGAAGGTTATTAAGAAAACTGCAACATTTTGCTATCCCGTTTTAATTACCTATATTTTTATCCGCAAAATACATTTAGGATTATATCTACTAAAAAACATCAATAAAATTGTTCCTCTTGAGGGCGTTCTATTCAAAATCGTAAAAAATACAGCTCTTTGTATATTTGTACTTATATTTATCTTGTAACTTTTAATACGAAAATGAGTTGTGCCATTTGATGATACAATATATAAAAGAAAATAGGCCAACTGTATTAAGTATAAAGAGAGACTACCTTTAAACTAAACAATTTCAAATATAATTAATTTTTCTCAACACACACAGATATTTTTAAAATAGTTATTTGTTGTTTTTTTTACATTCTTTTTTTTTAAATTATTTGCTATCTCAATTTTGCATTGAAAACCCAAATTTAAAACTTTTTAATACAAAATCTAAAAGTTACTTACTTACAGAAATCACGTATAATAATATCAATATAACGTATATAACCTAATGTTAGCACTAAATTTAAAAATCTCATATAAACTCTATTACTAGCTGAAAGCCCTAGCAGCTATAACTATGCAAAAATTTTAGCAATGTAATTAATTTATTGTTAATAAACTTATAATAATAAGAAAAATAATACTTACTTAATTAAGTGAACCTGGGCCTCAACCAACATCCTTCTATAACGACTTCGATTTCGGGCGAGCTCTATCAGTTATCCAGCACTCTTAGTCGGTTGACGTCTTCTTCCACTTGATTGCGCCACGTTAGGCGAAGTCTTCCCCTTCCGATTCCCCTGCAACGTGCTTTCCAAAAACCGTCGAGCCATACCGTTTGGGTCCATTCGCTCTAACCATCGTAGCCTCGCGATGCGTACTCTTCTGACTATGCCAATGTCGACGGTACAGCTCATACAGCTCGTTGTTGTATCTTCTTCTCCACTCATTGTCTTCGCATACGGGACCAAAGATCATTCAGAGAATTTTTCTTTCAAAACGACCAAGGGCTGGCTTTCTCATCCACTTTCGATAAGGTCCATGCTTCCGCGCCGTAAAGCAGGATGAGATGATCAAGGTCTTATACAGGGTTACTTTGGCTTTTCTGGAAAGGGCTTTGTTTCTCAATTGTCTTCTTAACCCAAAGAATCAACGGTTGGCAAGAGTTATTCTCCGTTTGATCTCCGCACTGATGTTGTTTTCCGTGTCTACAGTGGATCCTAGGTAGACGAAGTCCTGTACTACCTCGAAGTTATGTCTGTCTGTTGTGAAGTTTTGTCCAATTCGTCGATATTCTGTGTCCTTGTTTGATGACAGCATATACTTCGTTTTGCCCTCATTCACCATCAAACCCATTTTTGGCGCTTCTGTTTCAATACTTGCAAAAGCACCTATGACATCACGCTTTTTTCTGCCTATTACGTCAATATCGTCTGCATAGACGAGTAATTGTACAGACTTTTGAAAGATTGTTCCTCTAGTGTTGACGATTGAGTTTCTTACAATCTGTTCAAGTATGATGTTGAAGAAATCTCATGACAGCTTGTCGCCATCAAATGTCTCGGTGAGTTCTTTACCGACCTTGACGTAGCAGCGTCAATTCTCCAAAGTCATCCTGCATAGTCGTACGAGTTTTGCTCTATACAGCTCGTCTCTGTAAATACTGTCATACGCGGCCTTGAAATCGATAAAAAGATGGTGTACTATTTCGATTTTATATTCTCAGGTTTTTTGCAAGATCTACCGTAATGTGAAAATTTGGTCGATTGTGGACTTCTCTGGTCTAAAACCAAAAAACTTTGGCAGGATCTTTTTACCTTTTGGTAAAACGATGTCATGGCACCTCTCAATATCCTCAAACGAGCACTTCTCATGCTACTTCTTTTTCTTTTTGAGAATTCGGTGTTCCTCCCTTCTTTTCTCCTTGTAAATTTCGTTATACTGATCGTAAGCACCCCCCTTGTTAGCTTTTGCATCAACATTAGTCGTGCTTTTTGTTTGGCTGCATTTGCCTGCCTGCATTCTTCATCGAACCATGGGTTTCGTTTTGGGTGCCGAATGCAAACCCAGGACTTCAGAGTCAGCGGTTCTCTATTTTACTGTAGACTTTGTTAAGTCATTGCAAGAGTACGCTGAAGCACTGCACAAGTTTAGAGACAGCAAATGAATTTTTTTATTTTTGATATTAATAAAAATGCAGTAACTGCTGAAAATAAAGTAGAGCTATTCCATATGAAAACGGTCAATCCGAAATGTTGCTATACCTCCGATTTTGCTCAAACTTTGTTCCTTTACCATCGAAATACTAAATAGTCAAAGGATTTTTTTTTTTTTTTTTTGTAATTTTCTTCTCGCTCCAGCCTTACTCAAAGAACCGAACATAGTGATTTTATGGGCTTCAGACTTTCTACTCTAAAGTTGTCTGTATTCAAGCGATTAAGACGATTAAGGTGTCATTTTAAAGCCAATAAAGTAACCCTTTTCAAATCAATTAAAAGGTTTAAGATATTTGAGTTTTTTTAGAAACCACATCCTTTTGAAGTCAACACATTTTATATACATTTTTGCCATTTTTGGAGCATTCTTGTGCCTAAAATATCAGTAGTAAGTCCCTAAAAATTTACCCAATTATACCTTGCGATAAGTACAAAATAAAAAATCCAAAGTTGATTAAAGAAAAACAATTTTTATGTCCATTACATTCCTTTCAAATTTTGAGTTTTTGAAAAAAGCCAATCTTTGGGCACATATTTGGGAATGTTGACTACCAGATATCAAAATGAAAGCAGGCAGGATTTAAAGGTCTATTACTCAGCTTCAAGTACTGAAAATTTCATTTTGTTATTCGCATGCACACTGAAGTTACAGTCGATTAAAAACAAGCTTATTTGTAAGCTATAAAAAAAGCCAATCTTTGGGCACGTTTTTGGGAATGTTGACTTCCAGATATCAAAATGGAAGTAGGCAGGATTTAAAGGTCTATTCTTCGACTTTTACACCCCTATTACAGATGACAACCCAACTGAAAATTGGGTTGTGTGCCCGTGTTATATTTATGACAAGACAACCCAATTTCAGTTGAGTTGACATCCATAATAGGGGTGTAAGTCCTAAAAATTTCAGTTTTTTATTCGCATGCACACTGAAGTTCTTCTCCAGGGAGAAGAAAATTCCAAAAAAAAATCCTTTGACTATTTCGTATTTCGATAGCAAAGGAACTTTCCTACAAAGTTTGAGCAAAATCGGAGGCATAGCAACATTTCGGATTGACCGTTTTCATATGGAATGGCTCAGTATTTATTTTTTTCAATAAAACTTGCTTTTTCATATGGACTTTTTGTCTGATTTCGGTCAATTTTATTCGTATATATGTTTTATATTTTACTTATGCATAATTCAAATTATTTTTGCAAAACATGCTTAAAATACTTAAGAGGTACTGCACTTTAACTGACCATATCATATAAATCAGTCAATGAAATAAACGTTCTGCCGTTGGCAGTCGAATCCAACAAATAAAACTCAAAAACTTTGATTTCCCCGCTTGTTTTAAACAATGTGTGTGTTTCGCACATAAGAATAAACTCATGTTATGCGGTTGAGCATATTTTTTATGAAGTAAGTCAACAAAAGTTTGGTATTTAAATATTTTTTATTTTTAGGATGGCGAGGCTGATGAAGAAGATGGTTGCAAATATGAAAGAAGGTATGTGTTAACGATAAGCGTTAAAAGGAATATAAAATCAAATTTCGGACTAATGTCTCAAATTTTTTTTTTTGAAGTGAGTGCTTCTTTGCTGGAAAGGGCACAGCATTGGTGTTGGCCCTCAAAGATATCCCTCAATATGCCGAACGTCGGTTGAGCACAGATTCAACCAGATCCACCAATAGCACACAGAGCAATAATTCAGATATTCAACAACACCTGCAGTCTATGTTTAATTTGCTGAGGCATGAAGAAACTCTTAAAATGGTACATTATAGTGAATGGGAGTGTTTAAGTTTACTTATTTTTATTTATTTGTTTTATTAACTAGGCTGTCAAACTAGAATCCCAGCGACCAAATCGTACACGATATCTTGTGATCGCATCTCGTTGTTGTTTTCGAAACGGTTCTGAAAAAAGAATACGAACACCATCTCGATGTCAGTCGAAATGTGGCAAACAGCAAATAAATGATACTAAAACTCATGACGTTCACCTTCACTCACAAAATCAGGACAACAACAATGATAACAAACAACAACAAAATCCTTCAGCAGAATCGGAAGATATTTTGGACAAGAGAAGAGCTGCTATGAGCAACCAGCTGCTCTCGACAAACCGTTGTTCAAAATCTGATTCAGATAAATATGAATCCTGTGCAGAGGATATAGAAGAATCTTGTTTATTAGGCATTGACTGTAATGAAAATACCACCATTGGCCTAGTTGTTCCAATACTTGCTGATACAACCATTCATTTAGATGGTGACGGGTTTGTGATTTTCTTCTTTTTTTTATATTTTAATTTTATATGGCATCATCGTTTTGTTCACACAATTTTTCTGTTTTTTAGTGGATTCAGTGTAAGCGTTTTTGGAAAAACACATATTTTCAAACCAGTTTCGGTTCAAGCAATGTGGTAAGTTGCTTAGACTTATTTTTAAAATTCATATTAATAATTAGTCTTTGTTCTTAAAGGTCGGCGTTGCAGACGCTGCATAAAGTATCTCAAAAGGCTCGTGAGAATAATTTCTATCCGGGTGGACCGTCTCACGAATGGTTGGCGAACTATGAACGACGTGTAGAGTCTGAACAATCATGTTTAAATGAATGGAATGCCATGGATTCTATAGAAAGTAGACGCCCTCCTTCGCCTGATGCCATAAGAAATAAGTGAGTAAAAAAAATTACAGATAATTCTTTCAATCATATCAATACAGAATCATTTATATCTATAAAATACCAAAGGCTTATTAGTATTGTTTGCAACAATCACTGAACTATTTTACAGTAAATGAATGGTTCAAAAACTTGCAATCAGTTTTCTCAAATCAATTAACAAGGTCGAAATGGATAAAATTGCTTAGTCAACATCAATATCTAGTTATCTTGAAAGTGCAACCTGCGAATTTCTGACTTAAAGGTTTACATAGTAGTGAAGAGGCTGATCACCGAGAAATGATTTGTTAAAGGTTAAAATGGCTGTCTGGCGGATTTAGTCAAATAAAAAAATTTTGTTCTCAGTTATCGAGTTCGCGAAGGTCCAGACAGACATAATATAAATCATGTCTAAGATCCGAAATCCATCGAAGACTTGATAACAAACAAACCGACTCCTGCTCTGCAACCTTAGAGTTGCTTATGAATAACTTCTTTTCAGGGTGTTTTCAAGTTACATCTCCAAAGCCCAACGACCTCTACATAAATGTAAGCTTAACATTAGAAATCAAGTTGTAAATAAAAAGACGGTTATGTGGGCCATCGCTACAGCCCAACATTCGTACATATATGGCATATATGGCAAAGAATACCTATTAGCAAAAGCAGAAATGAGTACTAAAAGTCAAAGAGGTACTCCACAAAGTGGATTGGTCGTTAATCAGATCAACTGCGTATTTAACGTATCGTTGACATTGGCAGAACAAAACTCCTATTCACGAGAAAGAGCAAAAGCAGACGTACTTCCACTCACGATTAGTGGTATACTAATTCACTTATCTGGTACGCCAAAATAACTCGGAATTGTTGTCGGTCGTAATTTCAACTGGAAAGAAAACGAAAAGCTCAGATCAACTTACTTGCAATAGAATTTTTGAGAAGAAATAGAAATGATCACAAAACCAATCACCGTATGTACACATCCATGGCAAAATCAATCCTAACATATTCCTGTTTGGTATCGTGGCCATCATTAGAGAATCGATAAGACTCAAGTGCAGAAACTTTTGGTCATGTTTTGGCTCAACCAGAGGCATGAAAATGACACTAACTGCAGCTGTGGAAACTTTACTATGTCCGCACCTAAAGTTAAATTGGTTTTTATTTCAGGATGGTTTGAGTTAACCATGTAGTGTCCGCATATGAAAAAAAGTTTTGAGTTTATCTTTTTGTCTTAAGTTAAAAAGAGACAGTTATAAAGTGTAAGCAAAACGTATAAGAGAATTCATTCTCTTCCCTATCACTTACACTTTTTAAACTTCAAATTCACTGGAATATTGGAAATAATGCATTCAGCGCACTTGATTAAGATGAAACCCATTGACAAAAAAGGTTTCATTTTGTATGACAAACCACTTGGTTATGATGTTGGTTTTAGATTGTTATGAGTTAACCCTATGAAAAACCTAAAAAAGTTTTTTTTTAATAATATTTTATATTTTAGAATTTTTAACTAGAAAACACATTTCAAAATTTTGCATCTAAAGACTCAAATTGATAAATATTAAATAAGATACATCATAAAAATGTTCAGTATTTGTTTTCTTTTTTAATTCAATATTATTCTTATATATATACAAACTTGAAAAGACTTATTTTTTGTGTTATTTTTCTTACTACTCACAATCATGCATTTCAAAAGTTTAGCATTTTGTCGAAAAAAGCACTTGTAAAAATGCCGTGACCTTAGATAAAAGAACAAAAAAAGTTGAAACATGGAGATTACATAGTTTTTAAAAGTTGTTTTGGTCGAAAGTGTCAAATTTTACTTATATAGGGACTTTATTTGCAGTTAAATTTAGTGGTACTCACAAGTACCGTCGCACAGTGGGGCAAGATACCCTCATAATCGGAATCAATTCGGGATACACCTACTTTATTTCAGTCAGTAGAAGTACCATTAACGTGATTAGGAAAAGTTGTTTGTGCTCTTAAAACATGTTCTAACGCTTCTTTAAGGGCCTATACCAGTATAACCAACTAAAAATTAGGCGATTTTTGCGAGTTTTATCAAAGGAAAGTGCCTGATAGATTGTTTTAAAATTATTTGGATATAATAAGGTATATTTTCAGCTATATTTTATGATTTTTTTCTTATGAGAATATTGAAAAGTAACGGAGTAATCTGCTGATTTCGATGATGCCAAATTAAAAGTACCTCAAATGCTGTCGTGATTCCTGCCAAACGAGTAGCTAAAATTCAAAAATTCAAAAAGCGTATTAAAGTTGAAGGTATTCTCTATACAGTGACCAACGATTTTTGAAAAATATCAAAAATTAACAAAATGGCGTAGTTTTTAAAAAAAACTTTATTTATAGGGTAAACAATTTTGAAATTTTGAGCTAATCAAAATGATTGTAAATCATTAAATTTTAAGTCAATCGACCAATTTCTTTTTTAGTTTTGGTGAAAGAAATTTTGAAAATTGTCGTTTCGAGAAAAACGAAAAACCGCGGTACAGAGTTTTTTTTTGAAGGTATAAACTATCTAAACCGAAAAATTTTGAAATTGTCATACTGGTATATCCTCTTAATAATGGCATCTGTCCTCAAACTGATTTTTCAAAAATCACTTTATTTTCAGATTTCAAAACCAGTTTAAAATCCGAAAATAAAGCGGTGTTATTAATTTCACTGACACAACTTTATATTCAGCTGAATACGTGAATCACAGATAGATCTCGTGTTACAAAAGCAACAATGTAAAGAAATGGAAGTTGCGGGGCAAAAAAAGTAATGGTTTTCCCTCTTGTTCTTTATTCCTCTAAGCTTTAAGGTCAACTAATGTAAAAAACAAGTTTATGCGAAACTTATGAATGGCATAAAAACTGAGCATCGACTCGGTGCTTCTCTTCCAAAACTTGTGCAAATTCCTTCTTGTATTCGAACTTAAGTGGACGGCAGTATTTGGTTGATGATGATCTCGGATTTTGCAATCTACACTATGATCCATTAAAGTCTGCACTCAGATGAATTATTCGTCACTTGCATCTCTTCATTTTTCGGATAGCATTTTTTTTTAAATCTGTTGATATATTTTTTTTAACAACTACAAATGCTCAGATTTCTTCCAAAAAAATTTTTCTCTTTAAATTGTTCCCAAGAAGTGAAAAATTAAAATTTAAAAAAAAAATTTTTAAAGAAAGCAATTGTCTAACGAAATCATTTTTGGGTTTTGATTTCGAACGATTCAGTACTGAGTTATGAAGGGCACAGCAACTTTTCTCTTTTTCGAAACGCTTTACAATAACTGCTGCCATTGCCGTAGTTTTTGATAATTCCTTTTGAAATTTTTACACAATATTTTTAGAATATCATTTTTGAAAACGACATTGATTTTTATAAAAACACACTAGCAATATCGTCAGAAAAAAATCATCAATATGTACGTTTTTTTTGCGAATTAACTTTTAAGGTAGTCTATTCGGAAAGTTTCAACAAAAAAAATTGGAGCACGTTTGAGCACTTTCGGTTTTTTTTCGCATAATACACAAGATGTTCAACTATTTGTACAAATAAAAATGTCCGTTTAGAAGCGTTTAGAAATCTACTTTTACTCTAACTATATATAAAATATACCTTAATTTCTTAAAACTATTATTTAAACGCCATTTATATGTAAACGAAAAAACGTAGAGCCTTAAAATATTTTTTTAAAAAAAGTACATATTTGAAACTATTAAATTCATATTTGGTTTAAATTTTATATTATCAACGCCATACTAAACCACTACTTACTTATCAATAGTCTTAAGAGTAAATGAAATGTGACTTTCATTTCGATCGTATGGAGTAAATAAGCAACTTTAAAATATAAATGTTTTTGCAAATGATGCATTAGAATGTGTTCTAACGGAAAACCAGTTTTCATTTTCATAGCTTACAACTTTTTTTTTTAATTTATTCCGACTCTTTCATATGAGCCGGCCCACTGTGCGTCGGTCGACAAAGGGTACAAAGGGTACAAGATAGCGGTCGAAAGCGCGTTGCCTCAAACGGTGTGACAAAACTGATAATGAAATGGCTCGAATCTAGCGAGACTAACACCTCTATACTCAAGCCACTAAAGCAAGAAATAAACATAATCCAACGTTACTTTTTAAAAACTGCCAAACTGTGGTGTCTTAAGAAACTTGCCGAGTTTCCAGAAACAAATGCCCCGAAATATAAAAAAAAACAAAATTTTTACTCCTAATTAATAGGCCTCGACTCTCTCCGTTGATTTGCATTCTCACGGGTTACTACTCATGTAGATACCAACATGAGAATGAAAAAGAAGGATCATTCCACTTTCTCTGTGAGTGCCCAAGCTTGTCCCACACCAGGAAAGTTCCTTCAGAGAATACTTCTTCGACGAACTAGGCGACATATCTAACCTTCCACTGAGCAGCGTCCTAAAGTTCATTATACCATACTACCATACTACAACCAACTACCTACCCTCTTTATTCGTTATCCCGAGTAACTCAATGGTTAGATTCGAGTGAACTGTTGCCGTTTGCGGTTGCAACCTTATCCAACCTCATCCAACATTGCCTAACATTTCAGGCAGGTTGTCGGCTGCTTGGTTTTCTGGAGTTCGTTAGAAGTTTTCTCACTCACTGGCTACAGAGGATCATTTCTTTCAAAGGCTAAGCAGCTGGAGCAAAATAAGAAGTGCCAGTTTGTCTAGATTAGTTTTCAGTTTTTATAAGGAGAAAAGAAAAGAAAATGTAATCAAAGTGGTTAGTTTTGAGGACTTTGCAATACTTGAGAGTAATTATTAATAAAGGGTCTGCCAAATAATTTTCTTTTCAAATACAGGGGCGCATCGCGTGTAGCTTCGGCTGCGTGGCACGTAGCGCCGTCTTGTTGAAACCAAATGTTGCCAATATCCTCCTCTTCAATTTTTGTGAACAAAAATTTGTTCAACATGGCCCGATAACGATCGCCATTGACTGTAACGGCCACTCCTTGCTCATTTTCGAAGAATGCCTCTGGACCAAAATTCGCACCAAAGAGTGACTCGTTTTCGGTGTATCGGCTTTTCATTGTATCCGTGCGGGCTTTCTGTGCCCCAAATGCGACAATTTGCTTGTTTACATACCCGCCAAGATCAAAATGAGCTTCATCTGAAAAGATGATTTTTTTGGCAAAACCGGCATCGGATTTTTAAAGTAATGTCTCAATATTTCCTAGCTTTGTTCAAGCGTATACACAACCATATTTGTTGAGCGGAAGGATAAAACTAATATCTGTCAAATCAAACATGAGCTAAGTGTTACCATTCACGAAATAAGCACTATTTGAAAAATAAAACGTTAGATGGCGGACCCTTTATTTATGGCAAGTTCTAATGAAAATAATTCTTCTACAAATCCTCCTCTTATCTAATTTGGATTTGCAATACATTATAAATTTGCTGCCAATTGTAACAATTCTTATTCTGCTGGTGGGACCACCATGTTTTATTGAATTAATTTGTCGAGTGCTTTGACGTTAATTACTTCAATCTGAATAGTGCTGATTTAATAAGTATAAAGTGTGAGATTTCTGAAATCAACTACTGTTTTGTCTGTGTTTATAGAATCAATTTTTGTTCCGTGAATGAGTTTTTGAAGGAATTTTCTGATTTTCTCGAAAACAGTAAATGGAAAAATTTAATTTTAATCGGCGTTCTTATTTTTTGACTTGATCATCTCAACTTGATAATTATTGTTCACTAATGTCCTCTCTTGGTTTGACCAGCTTGCTGAATGTGCCTACGCGTATTGTTGGAGTTCATGTCTGGACCATATATTGATTGGATTCTATAGAAGTAATGCAACAAGTTATAAAGCGAATACCTTTGATATTAATGTAAATGATAATTTGTTGGCCGAATTTCAGCTTGACCATAGTGCCAAAGCCAACATTTATTTCGTTGCTCTTAAATCGGCTCTAGTGTTTGAGTTTTGGGATGATGTGTATAAATCCCATTATCGATCTACGACCTTTCAATTATTTATTGAAAAATTGAAATTCTTCTTAATGTTACATTGCCAAAAAACTAAAAATAGAAACAAAACGATACGTGTTAAATAGTGGATGTCTTCTGTTCTATTAAATTAAAATTATTTATTAACATCAGCTCTAGAGTGAAAGTAGTTTCATAGGATATTTAATGAATAAATTGAAAACTGCAATACCTCTTCAGAGAGATAATTATTATTATTGTAATAGGTCAGTTCAAAGCATGGGAAATTCAAAAAAGGAATGGGAAGTTGTCAACGAAATCTTGAAAACGAATAAATCTAAAGCAAAATTCAAGACACTGCAAGTAATATTAGTTCAATTTACCAATGTGATAATGCTTGTATTTTAGACCCGTTCCAGAGACAAAGTTTTTTCTTTTTTAGCGTTTTACCCCATTGGAAATAATTCATATTATACGTCTTCCAAGTGGTACCCGTGGCGCAATGGTTAGCATGTCCACCTGCTAACCCAGAGGTTCGAGGTTCGAATCCCAGCAGAGGCAAAATGCAAAAATGTTTTTCCACGGGTATCGCCTTTCGCGAGGAATTGGCAAGTCCTCCGTTAGTAAATTCATTGCCATGAAAAGCGCATTCTCAATTAGCCGTTCGGAACCGGCGAAAAATTGTAGGTCCCCTCCATTCCCTCACAAGGCATGGTTGTGAGAAATGCGCTAGGCCCAGGGGCTCCTCGCTCTGTTGCGCCACCCTATTTATTTGTATTTTTATACGTCTTCCAATTCTAAATCGTACGACAATATTTCAAGTAATATTTAAAAAAATATATATTTTCTGGTCTCTGATGTTTTATCTCATGTTTTTCAATCT
This sequence comes from Melanostoma mellinum, assembly GCA_914767635.1. Taxonomy (NCBI): domain Eukaryota; kingdom Metazoa; phylum Arthropoda; class Insecta; order Diptera; family Syrphidae; genus Melanostoma; species Melanostoma mellinum. The sequence continues at coordinate 76,534,290 of OU612058.1, read as the reverse complement.
TAGCATTCAAAAAGGTATCTTCCCGATTTATTGAAACTGGCTGTGGTAATCCCATTATATGAAAAATGTGATCCTATGTATTTAAACAACTATCGCCCTATCTCCATTTTATCAGTTTATGCTAGTCTTTGAGAAAGGCGTCAAATCTAGAATGTTGTCTTTCCTAAATAAAACCAATTTTTTTGTGACTCTCAGTTTGGTTTTCGAAATGGTATGTCTACCGAAGATGCGTTATTAAAATTGTGTAGTGAAATCTATATCAGCCTTAATGAATCTGACATCCCAAACCTTATTTATTGATCTCACCAAAGCCTACGATGTGGTATATCATGAGATACTATTATCTAAGTTGTTTAACATTGGATTCAGAGATTTTATTAATGATGGATTAGGTTGTTATCTGGATATCGTAGTCAAAGAGTGAAAGTTAATATTCAGACTCTCTTTGTGATAAGACGTGTTTCTACTTCGCTCTGCCGTAATGTCTACTAAATGTGGTAAATGCAATCAAAAAAATAAAACACACCGATTTAAATGTAAGTCTAATATATTTATAGTAAAATTGGCATCGCTATAAATCTTATGCAATGCTACAAACTTATAAAGAAAGATGCAGACTTGTCAAAACCTAAACACGTCAACTTTAAACTAAGCATTCCATCAAACAAATTGGACGATGTTATGAATGCTTCTATGTGGCCCTGCTTTGTGCAAATCAAATTATTTGTGTCACGTCCAAAAAACGAAGAGACACATCAGATCGTAAACTTGATAACGTAATTGAATCGCATATATGCTCTCCTTCACGTTCTTCTTTAAATGACTTTCTTATATATTATCAAAACACCGGAAGACCACGTACTAAACTGCAACAAGTGCTTCTCTTTTCAAGTTCAACACAATATGATATTATTGTTTTTATGTATTATATATATATATATGTATATGTTTATACAGGGTGATTCGCATAAGGTGTGACACAAAGATAGGGTGTGTAGGTTGGACCTAGACAAGCAAAAAATCGTATGGAAGGGGGGTCCATTTTCCCCCGTTTAGGCGGGAGGGGCAATTTAAGAAAAAAATCACAAAAAATGGGAAAAAATTATTTAAAAATAACGGTAATACCTACAGAGTCGCTATAGCATTTTGAAAAGCCAAAAACTTATGCATTAATTTAAATTTAAAAATAAGTTGTTCAAATAAATAGTTTTTGAAATATTAATTTTCAAAGTCAAAATTTTGAAAAAAAACATATTTTTTTTTTAAACCACTTTTTTCCAAATTTTACCGGATGTCAAAATAACCTGTAGTTTTTGAGAAAACCAAAAATTACAAAAACGACTTTTTAAAATTTTTTTTTTCTTAAAGTTTTTTTTTTCGTTATTTGATTCTTAAGTGATTCTTAAGCCTGAACTACATCGAAACACAAAGTAAAAAGTTTCCTAAAAAAGTCAAAAATATATCCGAACTTCTCTATCAAAAACAAATTTGTATTTCTTCCTCTCAGTTTAAAAAAGTGAAAGCTCGCACATATCGAAGCTTTCACTTTAGGCAATTTTTTGAAAACAAACACAATCAAATAATTTTGTTTATTTTTCTTGAAAGGTAGCGCTTTCATCACTAAAATCCTGTAGTTTTCTAAACAAAAGCTCTTTCATAGTTTCAAACCAATTTTGAAAATTATAAAATTCAAGTAAATGTCAACTTTGTTTTCAAATTTTAAAGTAAATTGAAAGATATTCAATTAAATTTATTGAACATTAACCATAGCCAGCTCCAAAGAACAGAAATTTTTCTTTTTTGACAAGTTGTTTATTGTTTTGATTTAAAATATTTAACCATCAAAAAGCTTTTCGGAGTTTTTTAAATGTTGCCAACAGATGTCACGCAGTAATATGTGTGTATTTGAAAAGCTTTTACTTTTTTTAGTTTTTTTACTTTTTTCAATTTGTGTTTCGATGTAGTTCAGGCTTTAAGCCTGAACTACATCGAAACACAAAGTAAAAAGTTTGTTGAAAAAGTCAAATGATATTCCGAAACTCCTCTATCAAAAACAAATTTGTATTTCTTCCTCTCAGTTTAAAAAAGTGTGTTTGAAAAAAGCTAGCCTATGCCGGAGCTTTCACTTTGAAGAATTTTTTGAAAACAAACACAATCAAATAATTTTGTTTATTTTTCTTGAAAGGTAGCGCTTTCATCACTAAAATCCTGTAGCTTTCATAACAAAAGCTCTTTCATAGTTTCAAACCTATTTTGAAAATTATAAAATTGAAGTAAATGTCAACTTTGTTTTCAAATTTTAAAGTAAATTGAGGCGTATTCAATTAAAATTATTGAACATTAACCATAGCCAGCTCCCAAAAACAGAAATTTTTCCTTTTTGACAAGTTGTTTATTGTTTTGTTTTGAAATATTTTACCGTCAAAAAGCTTTTCGAAGTTTTTATAATGTTGCCAACAGGTGTCACGCAGTAATATGTGTGTATTTTAAAAGCTTTTACTTTATTTAGTTTTTTTACTTTTTTCACTTTGTGTTTCGATGTAGTTCAGGCTTTAAGTGAAAAAAAGTAAAGAGAAAATTCATCCTTAATTTATTAAATTCACTTAAGAATCAAAAAACGAAAAAAAAACTTAAAAAAAAAAAATTAAAAAGTCGTTTTTGTAATTTTTGGTTTTTTAAAAAACTATAGGTTATTTTGACATCCGGTTTTTTGTGTTTGATCAAAAATAAATAAGAGCATTGAAAATAAGCCAGAAAAATACTACTTATAGCACGACTCTGTAGGTATTACCGTTATTTTTAAATAATTTTTTCCCCATTTTTTGTGATTTTTTTCTTAAATTGCCCCTCCCGCCTAAACGGGGGAAAACCCATACGATTTTTTGCTTGTCTAGGTCCAACCTACACACCCTATCTTTTTGTCACACCTTATGCGAATCACCCTGTATATTAATGAAATTCTCATTCTCCTCATTGTCTCTTACATTCCACTAAGTAGGCTCATATGGATAATAATTGTAGTTCAATAATAAAGAATCGTAAGGACGTAAAATGGATATATGATCTAGATGAAAAAATTTTTAATCCATTATGATTGTAAAGTTGTCGGTATCTTGGCACAATTTGACCTCAGACAGATTAATCATTTTTAAAATTCTTTTGATAATGTGCTTGATTTAGTTTTCGTTGAGGCTGAATTGTGTGTAGGCATTAGTAACTCGATAGTTCTTTTGCTAATACAATACATTATGTTGCATTTAGCTTGCATCTAGAATTTACCAATTATTTTGAGCATGTAACTTCTGATTCTGATTTTAATTACCATTTGCGGAAGCTAATATAAATGCAATTTTAGATCTCTTCAGTGACACTTATTGGCAAGCGCTGTTCATTAATAAAAAAATTTAAATGAATGTTACAATTCATTATTAAATGTTGTTAAAAGGGCGATTGACTTAAATATTCCAAAAATTGAAACGATTGATGCCATTGATCCGTTTTGTTTAATAAAAGAATTATGAATATAAATAATAAGAAAAACAAGGTTTATAAGCAATTTCGTTGGTCAAATAAAGATCGCCAACTGTATAAACAATATCGAGTGCTGAAAAAGGAATTCGATACTAAATTTCTATATAATCCATATCTGTTCTCTGCCGAGAGTAGGCTATAGTCAAATAGTAAAAGCTTTTGGAAATTTATAAATGACAAAAAAAAATCAAATTGTATTCCCAATGACACATACATACATGATGGCTTTTAATCTTCTGATCTCTCAGTTGTTTGTAATCTGTTCACTAATCATTTCCAGTCCGCACTTTGAATATTTTTAATTTAAGTCTTTCTACCTCCAAAATTGAAAAAGCATTTGCAAACTGTGATAGACTCATTTCTTCTCTTAAAAGAATAATTTCTTCCTACCATCATACAGTCCTATTACGGTTGTCAAATATCAATACGATACTTGATAAATTTGCTCGTCTATCAATGAAATTGGTGGAGTGGTATTACGGATAACAACCATCGGAACTTTTGATCAGTTGTGAATGAAATTCTTTTTTGCGATCTATTGTGAATGTCTCTTGTTGCTTGTTCGGTATTATGGTTATCAATATTTTTGATAGCTATCAATTTTTCAGTCAATCGGAAATTCGTCGTTGATGAACATTTTTTTGGTTCATTTTACTGGAATTGTGTAACCAATAGACATGTACGTGCTTGACTAGCATAAGGGCTATATCGTGAAGTGTTTTTTCTGTGCCGTATAGCAAAAATTCATTCCAAATTGAATTTTGAATTTAAATGTGTTTAGTGTTCATTGCATGCAGGAAATTAAAATGGTCGCTTTGTACCTAGATGTGGGGTGTGTCAACGCTTAGTACGAGCACACTGTTCACAATGGAAGAAAATTTATCAATTGGCATGCATAATACCGATTTTTCAATTAATTGATAGCGCTTATCGTGTATCAATTGATTGATAGTTGACAACCATAATATGGCTGATAGTTTCGTAGCTGGTAGATCTACTACCACTAACCTAACTTTTTTTTGTAATTTACTTGAAAATGGCTCTCAGTGCGACCATAGCTACATCTACTTTTCCAAAGTCTTCATTCGAGTAAATCACGACGCATTTCTGATGAAGAAACAAAGATAAACAAAGTTGGTTTTCACTCGAACTTCTTAAATTGGATAAGTTCGTACTTAAGAGATCGTATTCAGAACGTTCGTATAAGCAATGTCCAAGTGGAATGTAAAATCGTCGTCTTTATAAACGATAGAAGTTGTGTTTTGCAGAAAAATGTCAATGATCTTGCACATCTGTCGTAAAATGCTGATTTCGATAACCAGCATGGCGGTATTTAGTGTGGCAATTGGAAATGCTTTCTTCGATTCCATTCGGATTTTGTGATCACAAATTTTCGTAGTTCGTAACTTAGCTTTCCGTGTGGAAGTTTTCTACGATGGAATCTGTGATAGGGCTGATTTTTAAATTGAGAGTGCTTGATGTATGCGAACGATTTAATAGTCTTTCGTTGCAAAAAACTGAAATTGATTCTTTGCTTTTATAAAAAGATCGTGATAGGTTGTCAAGGTGTCAAAATTTAACATTTTATCGGAACCGATCGCCAGTTAATTTAATTTATAAAATTAATTAAAAAGAACTGTCGGTGATACATTTTAAAAAAGATCTTGGTGTAATTTTTGGCGAGAAGCTGAACTTTATACGGCACATAGATTTTTTAGTTGGTAAAGGAAATTCAATGTTAGGTTTAATTTTGCGTAACTCCAAAGAGTTTTCCGATCCACAGACTTTAAAATTTCTATTTTTTGTTTTTAGTTTGTAGTATTGCAACACAATTTGGAATCTCTCGTTTACCTACTGTTCATTCATTCCGAATTGAAAAAATCCAAAAACGATTTACGAGAGTTGTTGTGAAAAGACTTAATTGGGACATCGATATACATTTTTTTATAATTAATGCGCACATCAAGAGGCTATGAATATCCTTATAATGTGGCTATTGCGCTAGGTGAGCGCAGATTTGCTGTAGGGAAAAAACTTTTGTTAACCTTTATGAGAAAAAAAAGTAGTAGTATTTACTACATAATTAGAAACTTGTTTTTTTTTATTATTTCTCATAGAGAGGGTTACAAAATAAGTCTTTTTTTACCTTTCCTTGTGTCTGGTGCAGAGGTCGAAAGACAAAAGAAAAAAGTTCCTCCCGCGTGGAATGTTTTCACCGAATTTTCACGAATGGCGTTTCGTCGAGTTTTTATTACATCCGCATTAAGTTAGGCTGTGCAACACAGTGCAGGTATTTAAGAAAATCATCAACCTATAAAATCTAGAAACCCTGTATTTTTTAATATACCTTCCCACAGAACTGTATATGCTGCCAAAGAACCATTATCAAGATGTCTAAGATAGGTGAACTCTGTTTGCAATATGATTGATTTTAATTTCAGTAGATATCTATTTAAATCAAAATTATTGTTAATTTCAAATAACTTTGTTGGTGGTAATATTTAAAATCTATTGTGTATCGAGTAATCACTAAAGTATTGTAACTTTGTTTGATGAATAAGCTAAACCAAATAATATACTGAGTGCTAAGAATTTGTCCAGGCTCTGTTTTAATGCCAATCTTGTACCTAGTTTTTATTAATTCTCTTTTCTCACAACCTTTTAAGGGTAAACCTACAGCCTGTGCTGATAACACTGCTTTGTCTTACAATAATAAAAGTTATTTTGATATTTCTTTGGAATTAAACAATAATTTAGAATTGCTACGTGTTTGGTTCAACCTACATAAATTCATTATAAGTGATAAAAATAAATTCGGGATTATCAACATAAAAGGTAAAATATGTAACGACCTGCCTCTAAAATATCATTCGCCCCTTGTGGTAGATTTCTTGTGGAAAAAAATTGTTCTCATGGCTATAATAATCTTACTTTCAATTCAAACATAATATGCTGATCTGATAACTGCTTCGAAATTGAGCGTGTTGATACTTTTATATACCTAAGTGTATACTTGTACTTGTGTACTTTAGATTATAAAATGAGCTGTATGAATCATACTATGCTTTAAAAGCAATTTTGAAACAATTTAGTAAGACAGATTTATCTTCTTTGCCAATATTGCGGGTTGTCAGTGTTAAAGATAGTATATAATGGGCTTTTTAAATCTTAACTTCAATATGGTTTGGTTTGCTGGAGTGGTACTTGTCTTAATAAAGTAGAGCCTTTGTTTAAAAAACAAAACATGTGCGTATGTTGTGCAAATTGAATCGTCTAACTCCAAGCCTCGTTTTGTTTAAAATCTTGAACGGCATTTGTAAATATTTCTATAAAGTTTTAAAAATATTTTTTGAGAAATCCATGTACACATAACCTTTCTAGATTGTATGATAATTGAAATCTGCGAGTTATTTCCAGAAATCTTTGTGTTGTACTCACCATCCTCCTCCTCCTCTTTTCAACCAACTTTATAAACAATTACGTGTATACATGTACTCACCAAAGTTTAGACCACAATAGAATCAAGAATGTTTATTGTCATTATTATTTCTTTCTTTTTTTTGCAGACCAAGAGAAAAGGAGGAAACGCAACGAGTAATCAAAATGAAACTTAAAGAAATAATGATGTCTGTCGATCTAGATGAGGTAACTTCGAAATATATTCGAGGCCGCCTTGAGGACCAACTCGATATGGATTTGGGCGAATACAAGTCATTCATAGATGAAGAAATGCTTACAATACTTGGCCAAATGGACGCTCCTACTGAAATTTTTGAACACGTTTATCTAGGCTCTGAATGGAATGCTAGTAATTTAGAGGAATTGCAAAGAAACGGGTAAGATTCAAATTTTCTGTTATACTAAAGATAAAACCCAAAGAGACATTCATTAAACTTTTCAGAGTTCGGCATGTTTTGAATGTTACCCGTGAAATTGATAATTTTTTTCCTGGAATGTTCGACTACTTTAATGTTCGAGTATACGACGATGAAAAGACTAATTTGTTGAAACATTGGGACAACACTTTTAAATACATAACCCGTGCGAAGGCGGAAGGCTCAAAAGTTCTAGTGCATTGCAAGATGGGGGTTAGTCGATCAGCATCCGTAGTCATCGCATACGCTATGAAAGCCTACAACTGGGAGTTCCACCACGCCTTACAGCATGTCAAAGAGCGTCGCAGTTGCATTAAACCAAATAAAAACTTTCTATCTCAGTTGGAAACTTACCGTGGAATGTTGGATGCCATGAAAAACAAAGAAAAACTTCAACGCAGCAAAAGTGAGACGAATCTGAAAAGCACAAAAGATGCCAGGCTGCTGCCGGGTAGCGAGCCCACACCCCTAATTCAAGCATTAAACCAGTCGAAGAAATCAGCAAGCGAAAAACAACGTAAGCTGCTTCGTCGCTCTAGCAGCACATCACCAAAAAGCATTCAAAGCGCCATCGTTGTAAAACAACAAAGTCAATCTTTAGAAAACCTCACTCCCGAGCGAAGCGTTGCTGATGAGCCAAAAAACGTGCGATTCCCGGGTAGCAACGGCGAAAATTATAGTGTGACACAGAACCAAGTTTTACATATACAAAAGAATACTCCCACAACTTCTGTAAAGACAATCATCGATGGATTGGAATCCAATGACAAAAAAACAGCAGACGATAGAAAATCATTAAATCTTCAGATTGGTCGGTCGATTTCAGTGGAAGGAAGTCGGAGCACAGCAGTAGACCCTGATGATGGGCAAATTAATACTAAAAATTTGGGAAGTCCAGTGTGGACTTCTTCAGCGAAGCTTATCACTCAAACTTCAAATATTCAACCAGCTCTGATGGATGATATGCAACCTAGAGTTGTCCACCGAAACTCGGGAAGACATCTTCATCGTCGAGAAACAGGAGATTTGTTTTCATCGCATGTTGACAACGTATTTGACAAGGAAGAGTCGCGGCATACTCGCAAAACACATTCGTGGGCACCTAACAGCGTCCAGATAGATCCTAGTATATCATCACGACAAAGCTCGAATAGCAGCGTTGACTCAGCGGTTGTTTTGAGCTACTTAGGCGAGAGACGTGAACTTCCTTCCCGCCACTCGTCTTGGGGATCAGGTGATAACCGAGTATTGCCATCGAGGAACAGTTCTTGGGGATCATACGATACCAATAGGAACACATTTCACCACTCTGCCATTTTTGAGGGTCAAATTCAAAATCAACCCAACAAGACTGCCAAAAAGGACGATATTGCATGCAACACAGGTACAGTAAAAAGGACAAAACAAAAACTCGAGGAGTGCACAGTATTAAAAAAACGATGTCAGGACAATACCAATACAAAGCAAGGCACCACCCCGACCAACAACACAACGATGACGATGTCGACAACCATTACCACCACAAGCGGTAGCATTATGCTTGGTCAACCATCAGCTAATAGGTCATTAAGTAGTAGTAGTTGTAGTAGCAATAGTAAAAGAAACTCGAATTTATTCCGGAGTCAGTCGGCCACCTCGAGGCAGCGTTATCATTCAAATCGTTGTAACAGCGAGGAGATTATCCAGTCCGTTGGTGGTGGTGATAATACCGATGTTCGAGGTAATACTCAGGAATTGTCGGCGTCAGCTCCAGATTCGTACACGATAAGTAAAATGGAAAGCGGCACTGATATATCAAGCCGAAGTCCAAACGTCAGCTCTACTGCAAAGGACGATACCACCGACGAAAAGATATCCGGAAATGTACAAATTTTGAAGAAAAACTTTGAAGCGAAAGCGACTTCTAGCTCAGGACCAAAGAAGGGCCAATCGTTGCCATCATCTCCTGTGGCGCAGCACTGCAGTGAACACGCCACCAACAATGCAAGAGGTGGTAATTCAGAAATTGTCGAGAGCACCAATTCACTAATTAGCTCTTTAGTTGTCGTGTCGACGCCATCGACGACGCCTAGCTTAAGTCAAACTAGTAGCACCACCTCCATCACTAGGGAATCCAAAGATCGTAATGTTAAAGGCTTAGTGAACAAGTATCAGTCAAGCAGATCTCATTCGAATCCACACCACCACCACCACCACCAGCAGCAGCAGCAGCACCAACCATTAACATCGTCATCAGTAATGCCATCCGCAACAATAACAACAACAATCGGAAGTAGCGGGGGAACACCACCGTACAAAGCACGTCCCCGTTCCTATTATGAAAACCGAAGCTATGGTTCTTCAGTGCTGGTAACAACCCCACATCATAATTTTAAGGAATCTGGTCCGATTGCAAAGGAGCATCATGACTTCACAAACTCAAGGCCTCCCGTGCCTCCATTGATCAAAAATCATACAACCACCATCGACAGCACTACGCCCACACACCACAACACCATGACAGAAAGCATTTTAAATCAAACTATGAACTGCAACTACCGTAGGGTGCAACAACACGGTAAAACTCATCCTCTCGCTAGACTTAGTTTACCAAAGCAACGTTTTAACGCAGCCGCTTATAATACAATGTAATGGAAACATACTCGGCTATCGCTACACGCAACAAATAATATCCTACGAGCATAACATAAACCCTCGTGTGTATTAGTTCGACAACTATATTAAGTGATGACTCCCTCGCTGCTGCAGCTGCTGCCTATTTGCATTGCTCTTCATTGTTTTACTCTTCGCTCGCGCCGCATATTATCTCCCTTGCCCACCCTCCTATTTTTCGTGTTTGTTTTTTTTTTTTTTTGAAAATAATATAATACATAAATACATAAATGTCCCATATATCCTATGTAAATGTATAGCATTGATTTGTTTACACTTTATATTATTAAAAAAAAAATTAATTAATTATTATATTTTAAATTGAACCTCTAGCGCTTACCTAATTATAAGAAAATTATAAAAGAAACAACAAACAACAAAACTTGTACATATTGTAACATTTTCTATTTTTATGTTTGTATAATGAAACCAATGGTTTTTAATTAAAAACTCCAACTGAAAAAAGAATTTTTTTTATTGCAGTCTGTGAACACAAAAGAAAGGTCTTTTTTTAATAGCTGAATTTTTTACAGATGCTCCAATGAAGAAAAGTAAGTGATTGTATACATAAAGCCAGAATTGAGTTATTACTAGAACACTTCATGAACGTGCATATTTTTGAAAAATTTTTTGGTGTTTTCTGATTCACCCAATGCATTTTGGGTTTAAATGATTTGAAAAATAATTTTCAGCACTGAGCTTCTGTTTTGTACCGTTCAAGCGTTCTGTGTCTGACCTTGTATTATTTGAGAAGTGCATTGGAATGGGTCGGGCATAAAGAAGATGAAAAACTAAGACGGAATTCGACAACATTAGTCTAATATGCGACCACGCTCCAGAAGAAGTTTCGAGGCGATAATTTTAAAAACTGTTTCTATATGTTCATTTGGTTTAAGCCATCGGGTTTGTGATTTGAGTATTTTTTCCTTATTTATTGATCATGTAAGTCTCAAGATTTTTGATTCTGTATGCTTATAAAACAATAGATTGTTAACTTGAGTTGATTTATTGCTTTTTAGGTAGTCATTTCGGTATAATATGACTTGAAAATTTTTTTTTATTGATGTAAGCAGTTTCTTTGAAAAGTATTAGAAGAGTTTGGGTGAAACCATTTGTTCGTTTAAAAACGATTCTATCTTTTGCATTTTTAGGTTTTCAGGATTTTGCAAGCCATAACTCAAAATACTCCACTTAACTTTGAACCAGCTTCTTTGATCTTCATTTCTAGTAGCTGAAATTGAGTTAACTTTTTGACGATTACACCAATTCACAATTTTAATTACCATGACAGCTCGAAAAAACGTGTTGTCCCAGTAACGACAAGTTTCTATATATTTTACATATAAGGCTGAGAACGGAAGTCGAACTCCCACCTTTTTATTTACAAGCTATAGTAACTTCGCAAAGAGAGAGTGACTGGTATCCTCTTTATTCAGAATTTCGCCAACCACTTCGAATCTGAAAAAATTAAAAACGTATAGAACCGTAAAACGTAAAATTTTTAAAACGCAGCATTTTTTATGAAAAAAAAAATTACAATCCATGGTCTATAGTGCCTCCCACATAATTGATTCACCACTCGGGTTGTTAGGGTTTTTCAAATATCAACGATTTTTATTTTATTCATACTAAAACACAAAATTATAGGAGCTTAATTTTAACATTTCAATTACAAATCAGAAATTGTTTGCGATGGATGCAGCAGATCAAGAGACTTAAGTAAAGCCTCAACGGACGGATCCCTGCCGCGAAAACGACGAAAAACTTCAGCCGTACACACTGAGCCTCCTGAGGCCAGGAATGTTTCTCTGAAGCGTTTTCCTGTCTCTGTAGGACTATTTGTCTCTTCTGAAAATGCATCATAAATATCGGCCGCAATAACTTTGGAATATAAATGACTAAAGTATGCTGCACCCCAATCGCCTGAAAAGATATCCACCATCGAACATGGATGTGCATCCTTTTTGTCCAATGGTAAACATTGATACACTGGCCATAACCTTTTGACTATATCCATCCAAAAGTCGTCAGACTGATGAAATTCCAGGTCTAAATCTGAAAAATACAATTCCTCGCAAAGGCTATAGCCAGCCAAAGTTTTTTTTAACAACTTAATATTTTCTATAGCTTTATCGGAGAGTTGTTCATCGGTTGCATAATGACCTGAAATCTGCTTCAGTGCCTTACTGTTATCCAGGAAATTGGCCAAAACCTGGCCGCTAACTTGTGAAGCATCCCATTCGATGTTTGACAAACCTGCTATGTCTGTGTAGTTAGCTTTTGTTAATAGATGCTGCAATGTTGTTCCAAACGTTTTGAAAACCATACGGAGGTCTTCGATTGATAACAAGTATGGTTTCCCGTACATAGGTTCGTTGAAATTAAACACCAAAGCACAAATAGGCGTGTTATTAGCCGAAACGTTTCGATTTTTGATTCCCACCATCCAACCTGAATTGGTGCCTAACTTGTTTTCTTTCGAATAACAATCCACGTAAAAACCGCCAATAGGTTTGGCCGAATCGCTGGTGTCATACACATCAAAATATTTAACATTGGGATGCCATACCTCAGCACTGTTTCGCTCTAGAATTTTAATGTGAAAAAGATCTTCGCAAAATTTAAAGAGTCCTCCAAACACTTTTGGCAAAGGAAAGTACTCCCTTACAGATTCTTCATTGAAATCAAATTTGCTGCGTAAGTATTTTCGCTTCCAGTAGGCAATGTCAAATTGTTCTAACTTGTGTTCAAAGCCACTCTCTAAAGCAAATTCCTGCAAGGTCTGAATTTCTTTAGACTGCCGCGGACCAGCGTATTGGAGTAGTTTCGAAAACATTTGTTTGGCGTTTTTTACATTTTTGATCATTTTTGTTTGCATCGACATCGCTGCAAAAGATTCGTAGCCCAAAAGATTCGCTTGTCGCTTGCGTAGCCCACGTATTTTTTCTAAATGCGAACTGTTTTCGAGAGCTCTTTCCAACTGCCCAGAGGCCTTACGGTTATTGGCCTGCCAAATATTCCAACGTTCCATTCGATCTGGGCAGTATTTAAGAAAACTTTTAACCATTTGCGGCTGCAGGGGTACACGCCAGGGACCATTACTAGGTTGATTTGGATCTGAAGCTATGGCTTCCAACAAATTCGGTGGAAAATCTCGTACAAGATTAAAGTTGGTTACATTGTGCATAAACGTGTTAATGGAAACGCTTAGTTTGTTCTTGAAATGTGCTCGTTCTGTTCCAAGATTTGAAAGAATTTCTTTCAATATAGCATTGTCATTACTTGATAACGTTAAACCATTCAGTTTGCCCTCAAGCAGGTACTTTTCCATCAAACGTTTTTTTTCCGCATCGACATTTAAGTTTGCTTCATATTCGCTTTTAATTTTATCGTACAGGGTTTTGTTTGTGAACTTAGCAGCTCTTGCGTTGCGCGCACGGTCATGGATGTTGATATAGGACTTTGTGGGAATAAGAGTACTATTACCCAAATACAACGCCTTTGCAATTCCCCAAGTTGTATCTAGAGGTCCAGTGACTATGTCTAGTTCCTTAAAAATTTTATCGGTATCTATGCTTTCATTGGCATTTATCCTTTGCTCAAGACTTTTTACTGTATTTTCCACATCCAGTGCTTGTTGGCCAATCGCACCCATACAGGTCTCGATGGTTATGGTATCAAATTGTGGTAGTCCATCAGGTTTTATTAATGCTTCTACTGAGCACGCGTCTTCTCCAATTTCGGGAACCCTGAAATGAAGTTTCATAATAAATAGTCCGATAAAATTGATTCGTTTAATATCGCATTACTTACAGAACTATGTAGCCTTTATTGCATTTTGAGGTTGATATGTGCCGTTGGAAGGATAGCAAACCTTTGTGACGGCAAATTGTCGAAAGCATATTGCAAATAAATTAAAATATTTGTGAAAAAACCCGACTGTAGAGGTTGAAATAGAAAAATTAAATACTTTCCGGCAATGTCAAATTTGACAACAGCATGACATCTTTAAAAAATCTGTTTGTGAAGATCATAAAAATCCTATCGACAGCGTTTCTGCCGATGTCGCAACTTCTAATGCTGGGTTTACATGCATCTGCAACTGCGGAAGTGCAGAAAAGTAAAGCGAGACGGGTGAAGATTACAAAGCACAAGGGTTAAAAAGAGAGACGAATAGGATTATGGTTGCAGATGAAAAATTATGAACATGTTCATCTGCAACCATAATTTTTCATCTGCAACCATAACTAGGAAGTTCGTTCCCTCTCTATCAGACAAGTATGAATTTTACATCTTGTGTCTTTTTCCGATTTTCATCTGCACTTGCAGATGCATGTAAATCCACCATAATACGCTTTGGTTTGCGAGAACTTGAAGCATTTCCAAAATAAGCTATCAGCCATATTTTAAACCCCGCTAAGCTTTAAAAGACGCTTATTCGTTGAAGAAAAGAATCGTAAATATAGTAAGGCTTGTTTGTTTTTTCAATTTTATTTTGAGTATCATTAAGGGTATTCATACTTCGGCGTAAGATTACGTTTTGTGTAAATATGTAACTTTACGCGAGACTTTGTATGAGTACCCCTTTAAGCTACTTTGTGTAAGTGGTGTAAGAAAACAGCTGTTCGTTAAACGTCAAATTGCTTAAAATGAAATAAAAAGAAAAAGTTGAAATTTTATTTAAAAAGGAAAAAGCGATTTGAACAATAAAGTTTGATACCCGTGGAAAAACATTTTTGGCTTCTGTTGAGATTAGAATCACAAACCTCCCGCGGAACAGGCAAACATGCGTCACGGGCACTACTAGGAGTTATCACAATGCACTACAAGAAACAACAGATTACCCACAGTTCGAAAAAAACATTCGATCGACAACCATGAGATCTAATTTGGATGGCCCTCACTCCTCCGACAAAGAGAGGTTCTAGAGGCCTATTTGATGATCAAAGATATGTATGAGGGAACAGCGATGAAGGTAAGATGTACGAATGGAGTCACCGATGCATTCCGAGTCACAGTAGATGTAGAGCAATGAAACGTCTTAAGTCCTTTGCTCTTTCATTTCGTTCCTTGACTACCTACTGGAAGATTTAGTACAGAGCACAAAGTACATCTACTTTTTGGTGATTAACTGATGATGACTCTATGATGTATCCAACTCTGTAGTTTTTGAACATTCCTGAGAAGTATTCAAGTCGACATCAATATCCATTTCAATCTTGCAAACAGCATTGCAGTCACCACTCAAAACAACTCCCTCACGATCTAGTTCTAATTCTTTATTGTGAAACTCTAAATGCGAAACTAGTTCCTTGGCAGTTATATATTCTTTTGCACACTTGGTGCACTTGTAGGCCTTTTTGCTGATATGATCGATCATATGATATTGTAACTCATTAGCTTCATAGAATGAACGTGTGCAAAGTGGACAGTTAAAACGCTTGCCTAGCAAATGGTTTTTCATGTGTTCATGTTTCATGCTCCACATGTCCGGCTTTTGAGATCTGCATGCTCGGCCATGTGGTTAAGGAATTCGGTTTCTATTGTGAAATTCTGAAAGAAGAAATAATTTTTAAAATATTTGAATACCTCCATTAGAAGAAACACTTACTTGTTCACAAAAAGTGCAAGAAGCATTAAAGTCTTCTACTATTGCTAACTCTGAAGCATTCAATACCTCATCAACTGAATCTTTGGTATGAACGATCTTTAGGTTTTTTAAGAGCTTTTCCGGAATGCACATTGTTTTGTTGTGGTGCTTTAAGATATCGGCCCTTGTGAATCTCTTGCCACAAGTTTACAGTTTAAATTGTCGGGGTGGCATGTTGGTGTGTAGTTATGCAGACCACTGCGAAAATCAAAAGTTTTTGAACATTGCTTGCATTTGAATATCTTCCTTTTGTGTCTACTTTCGTGCTTGTCACGTTAATCGGGGCTTTCAAAAGTCTATAAGAAAATCAAATATTACCTAAACCAAATATTAAAATTCTTCTTCTTACCAATTTGCATGGATTGCATTTAAAGCTGAGAGCCGTTGAATGTTTCGGGGTGGGATTTTCCTCAATAAATGAAATTTTAAGCCTTCAACTTTGGTAATTTCAGGGTCCGGCAGAACATCTAGCCTCTAAAAGTTAGCAAGTCTCTTCCTGACTCCAGCGATGAGGTGACCGAAACCGACGGCGGCGTTTCAGTAATTTGTTTTCTTCATCCTGGAATTAAATAATAATTTTATGCTTTATTCAAAACTGTTTATAATTACTTACTCCGCTCATTTCCATATTTATTTGTAATACCTTTTTTATTTTTTGTTTGATGAAAATTACCTACTTTAACTTGACTGAATCGTTTCTTTCGAAATGTCAAAAAAGACTTTTGTGTAGTTTTACACGTTTTACCATCTCGTTTCCGCATTGAATTCATTGCGTAGTTCTACCAAATTTGTGTAAAACATTTTCCATACAAAATTTGACAGTTCTTTTACCATCTGGTAAACTTACACAGAATACACGGTTTACGCGGGTTTTACGCTGATGCATGAATACCCCTATTTATTTCAAAAATTGAGTTGCCACTTTGTGAATTCTGAAAAACAGTATAATAAAAATGAGATATACTCAAGCTACATTCGTACTTGGAACATTATCACTAACCAACCAAAAAAATTCAAACTGTCATTTATGATTTCTGGAAAATTGTTGAAAATGAACTTGAACTACAATTCTGCTTCTATAAATCACTTGAATGCTTTCTTTTTATGAACCATTTTATTCAAGATACATATACTTTCCCCAGAACTCTTGCATTCAGAGGGCTGCGAACAAAATGTTTTAACATAAGGTTTGTTTCTTTACTTTGGGAACAGAAATTCATAATCTGTCATCTTTTAAAGATTTGAGATAAAATTTTCCAAGCAAGAATTGCTAATAACAATTTTTGTGGACTTCCAAGGTGCGAAAGTTGTTTTCCGATTGAAGTTGTTTGACTCCTTTTGTGAGCACTCTCTTCTGCTCAAGATTACAAATTTTCGTCTCAAATTTTTCCTGTGTTAAAAAGTCAATCATAGCGTTTATTTGAATCAACCTCTATATGCAGCTGCAATTGAATTTTGTTATTTTCTTTTTCTAATGTAGACCAATAAATCGAAATATAAAGCAAATTTGACACACCGGTTCTGTAACAGAAAGAAGCAATAATATGAAGACAAACACTTACTTCTCTTGCTTCGCGTATTCATCATATTGTTGTTGAATTTGCAAATTTTTAAAAAAGGATACATTTTTTCTTTTACTTGTGTATTCTAAGCACTCTGTACAATTACATTTCCTAAGTTTCTGCGAACACATCCATGTGCTGCCATTTAGTACACCCAACTGGAACACAGCCCTCAATCGATTCTCGAATCTCACCTATTCACCCTAAAAATAGATCTGGTACCACTTACGATTGAGTTTTTTTATTAATGGCGACCGTGAGTGAATAAAATTGGTTGGGTCTACGTGTTTTTGTGACAATTCTGACTAACTTATTTTTTATTTTACAACTTTTATCCAAATTTGTGCCGTGAATTTTCAATTTAAATAAAGTAATAAAATAAATATTTGAAGAATCCACTATGGCACGTCTAACAAATGTGTACCATGCGGAGAATATAAATAACGTAAAAATCGGGAGGCGACAGCTACCCGTGATTGCTGGCGATAATTTAATGGTAACAAATTAAAAAACCTTGGAATTTCTTGACTAATTTCATGTTATTGCTGTTTTACAAAAAAAAAAAAAAAAAAAACATGGAATGAGAAACGATCAGCTAAAGCAGTTCTCTCAGATTTTGACTTTCATTATTTTTCTTAAAATGTTTTGACCTATTTTCTAATTATTAATAAATTACATACTCAAATATATTGTGCTGTTTAAACACTAGCTTAACCCTTGGACCTTAAAAAACTCGTCTTCTTTTTGACAGATGCTAATGGATCTGAACAGCAAAGGACTAGCTATAGATAGTCCCCACATTAAGGGCAAGGAACTAGAGGAGTTCACCAGAAAGTTCAACCTCCTTACACCAGAAGAACTGGGAGAGTCTCTGGAGATAGACAGTTCCGCTTTCCTTGCTGTACTAAATCAATGTGTTCAATGTGTCGGCTGTCGGCGAAGCGTAGAGCGTCTGTTTTATCAGCTAACATTGTCTGGACATCCTACACTTGATCCAATAGTACTTAAAAGTTCTGTAATTTTGAGCATAGCTGAAGATAAAATGAAGACACCACAAGTACTGGGAACACTCCTCTATCGACACCACGAAGTTCTTAACAATTTAGTGGAAAGTAAGTTGAGGAATAAAACTCGGTGTGTGCTACATTCGTTGGATGCATTTCGTTCGAAGCCCTTCTCAGAAACTTGGCGTGAGGTGTGGTCATCAATGAAGCAAAGGTGCCGAGAAGAATTATCTGTGATCAAAGACACCGAACTGCATGAAGTGCTAGAAAACTACTTGAAGAAACATAAATTCTGTCAAGGATGTCGAGCTAAGGTAAAGAAATATGCTATAAGAACACAATGATTTTTCAATAACATATTATGACTGCTTCAGATCGAGAAAGCTTATAACATTCTGGTGGGGGAGACTACAACAAAGGAGAAAGGGTTTGTTGCGGCACTTTATGCTAATATTAAAAAGTGCCAACCCGAGCAACATATTCATGTTCAAACAAAGGCTGATTTTATCGACGCCCTTATTCGTCGTGCTGAACCGGAAGTAAACGGAAGGTAAGTAATACTTTGTCGAAAACATAGTTTTTCGTTTTAATAAGTTTATTTTGTGTTATTATCGTTGAAAGCTATACCAAGCAAAGAGAACGTCACGCGAAAACATTGGAAATTGCGCAAGAGGAGGTACTAACGTGCGTTGGGATGATCATGTACGAACGTCTTCGCAGGATCTATGTTAGCTTAAGAGAAGAAGAACGGGCCTGTCAGGTTTTGGCTGCTGTCGGGGTGCATGCTTTGTGCCGCAGTTTTGATATGTCAGTTGAGAAAAAACAAGGCATAAGCAATCTGGAACTGCTGTATAATGAGATAAGCCGAGCGGAGAAGGCTAAAGAGCACAAGCGTGAACAAAAGAAACTTAAGAAAAAGAAAAAGAAGAACGAAAAGAAGAATAGCTATAGGACATGTGACAATAGTATTGTGGACGATTCAATCGACCTAGACGATGACGACGATGAAGATGAGCACGAAGAGATTAGCGATTTACAAAAAGAGAAATGTATCGACTGCAATGAAGTTTTAACTAATTGCCCTTGCGAAAGTGACGGCGAAGTGTGTACCAAGCTTTTGGACGCCGGCTACGGTTCGGATCCGAATAGAAATTCGGTAACATCGAGTGCAGCGAGTACTCCTGAAGGATCGGAGGTATCTTGTTCTGATGGGTTTTGTAATCATGATCAGCATAACAACGAGGCCGACTTCGTCATTGACAAATTTGACTCTTCAAATCATCAGTTCGAGAATGATCCATTTATAGCGTGTGGTCGTGAAAAGAATCTAAGCTTGTTACAAATGCTGGTGAGTAATAATTTAAATTATACAAATAGGTTATTAAAAATACAAGCTCGTTGTCATGAAGACATCACAAATTGTGCACTTGCACTAAAGACTAGAGAATCGGCTGTGGGTACGGCGTACGCCGCGCCGCATTGAACTCAGAAAACGTCAGCAAATGTAGATTTTGTTGCATTTGCCTGTACCAGGAGTGTTTTGGTCTGCTTTTGATTTTGTTTTTTCGCGATCGTGTCTGTTGTCTGATATTGCTTTTTTGACGTCATTCTCTTGATCTCTCCTTGAACAGGGCCATACAAATTGATCAGGTCGCGCTCGTTGTTGTTTTTGTTTTGCAATATAATATTTTTGACATGATGGCTTTCACGGATCTTGGTATGTAGGCTTACAATCAAACGTTTACTTAAACATTGTCCAACATTGTGAACTATATGTGTGTGCTGGACGCACAGCCAGGTGTAGAGTCTTCTCATATAAGGGACCATTTTTCTGTCACAGAATACACAGATTTACTTTCCACCTTATACCCATTACGGTTATTATATTATTGATGTCCCCATCACATGTTGTTTTCCCTTTGATCATAAGTTCTAGACTTTTTAACTTTTCACACTTGGGCAGTCCATTTCCATTTTTTTTTTTTTATCTGAGACTAATGTCGAATTCCTTTAAACTGCAGTCGACTGGAGGAATATTTTTTCACTGATTTTCACACACACATCAATTTTGACAAATCGAAAACCTCGAAAAACTAAAAGGACTGTTTAGTATTTTGTTGTGAATTGGGAAAACATTTGGTGAAAAAAAAAAAAATATGAAAATTGTGTGCTTATCGTTTTGTTCTGTGGTGCTTGTTTTTCTTTATCAGTCAGTTGGACACATAACAAAAAAATCGCTACTTTTTTAATTTCCTAAATGTCCAAAAAAGAATTGAATTTAGTAGCGACTGCAGTCGACTGCAAATTGATTAAAAGGATTCGACATAAGTTGCACAGAACTCTTCATCATAAACGCATGTGTTAGAAGTAAGTAAACACCAACACCAGCACAAAAAGAACGTACATATATAAAATAATAAAAAAAAGAAAAATAACAAATAGTGATATTATATACAGAACACAATCAGCTAAGAATTATTATGAATTATGAATTATTATTTATTGAGACTTTTCTTTTTAACATTGGTTTTTTTTTTTTTTATATGACAAGAAAATTTAATTGCTGACCTAGAATTAGTCTTGCTCTTACATAGTGGGTGTATATTTATAAGGTACAATGGCTTACTAACATAATTTTTATAAACTTATTTAGTTGGAACAATATTTTTATAAGTGATGCTCAAAGACACTTTTCATGAAGTTTATTTGGTATTACTTAAAGACTAACTTATAAACTAAACTTATAACTAAAAAATGAAAAAGAAAGTGTAGACTAGATTCGACGGTGGGTGAATCATAATGATTAATCCATCGTCGATTCCCGTCTACATGAAACCTTCCAAAGGGAGGTATTTTTGAAATTAAGGACTTACAAAGTATCTTATTGTTGTACTATATAGTTAAATCATGGTGTTTAATTTTTTTTGAACTTGTTAAATAAATGTGGTGATATGAATCACATTATTGTTATTTTGGTTTTTTTTTTTTCATATTTTGGTCAGTTAAGAATAACTTAAAATTTGGTAGAGTCGGGTTCAGCCTCGATAAGTGTTTGGGTTGCTACTCCTATAGAAGTCAGAGAGAAAATTATTTTCATCAATTTGGAAAAGTCTTGTTGTTGATGAGTTTGCAATACTTATTGGAGAGACATAATATCTGTCTTCAATATTTAAGGAAATATTTTCCGTATAGATATTTTTGATCAGATGGTTTTCGTGGTAACTGTAGGAGATAATTTTTTTTGTCGCTAGATCAGAAAGATATGCAAGTAGAGGTTTGATTTTCGATTCATTATATATAACACTATTTTGAAACCATTTGCCATTAGGTCGTTTGTATTTGCTAATACAATGTCTTAGAACGTATCGTTCAAAGCTTTGGAGCTCTTTGGCCACTGTTGGCGAAATTTTGAACCAAGTTATGAAGCCATATGATAGAACAGGTCTGACGAGGGTTTTATATAAGAGAAGTTTCGTGTTTTTGTCGATAAATGTTGATCTAAATAGTGTCTTTAGTTGTGATGTTGCTGCTTTGCCTTTTTTAAGTGCTATGCGAGCATGTGGATTCATTCTAAGTTTTTCATTTAAATTAATGCCTAAATATTTTATTTGATTGTTTAGGGGGATATTGAGGCCGTTAATGTTAAGTTTTATTTGCTTGCTTTCCCTAACGGCAAGATAATGACCGCGAGGAGAAGCATTTCTAAAGCAAATTAATTCCGATTTTTGATAGTTGATGGAAATACCCCAAGAATTAAGGTAATTTGCAAGAAGCTCAACATGTTGTTTGACTGATTGAAGTGCTTCGTGGGGTCTTTCATGTGAAGCAAAAATAAGTGTATCGTCTGCATATTGTATGCTTCGAGATGGTCCGAAAGTTGAAGGTAAGTCGTGTATGAATATGTTATATAAGAAAGGGCCCAAGTATGAACCTTGGGGTATTCCACATGAAATTTGCACATTGTTTGAGAAATTTGAACCGATTTTAATTTTGAACGATCTGTTAGAAAGGTAGTTAGATATAATTTTAATTGAATTAACTGGGAAGTTAAGCGAAATCATTTTATAAATGAGCCCGTCGTGCCAGACTGAATCGAATGCTTTTTTTAAGTCAATGGCACATGTAACTGTGCATTCTCTTCTTCTTAGATTTTCAAGAATGATATTTTCGAAATACATGATTGCGTGTTCGGTTGAATGATGTTTCTTAAAGCCAAATTGTGTATTTGGTATGATGTTATTGTCATCACAAAAAGTTTCAATTTTGTTATAAATCGCTCGTTCAAGGATTTTCCCTAGGTTAGACAGAAGTGAAATAGGTCTAAAGTTTTCGACGTCGTTGCATGAACCTTTTTTCTTTATTGGTAATAGAATTGCTACTTTCCACATCTCTGGAAAGTAGAAGTTATTAATACAATTATTGATTAATATAGTCAATGGTGTCAGAATTGGTTTATAACATTTTTTTAAAAAGAAGTTAGAAATGCTATCGGGCCCTGATGATTTCTTATTATTTAAATTTTTAATTATGGATTCAACAAAATCAGTAGAGACAAAATTGTTTGTTGACTGACAGTCTGATTTATTTGTTAACGAAAAAAATGAAACGGTAGGATTGTTATGCCATGCTAAAAATGAATTTATTGTTGTATTAATTTCTAATAATGACTGTGGGTTGGTTGTAAGGATTTGATTTGAGTATAAGTTACTGAAATAATTTTGAAAAGCGTTAATTTTTTCAGATTCCGAAAATAGAGTGGTATTTCTGTATGAGATTGGTATTTGAGAGGGGTCTGATTTTTTTTTACGTCCGGTAAGTTGGTTTATTTCTTTGAAAACTTTTGCTGAAGGTTTGAGATTACGTAGTCTAATTTGGAGATTATCATTAAGATCAATTCTAATTCTATCTTTTATAATTTTACTCAAGCATGAAATTCTGGCTGAAAGTTCAAGGTATGTGGAATTAACTCGGTTTCCATGAAAGTGGAAAATGCATTTTAGTTGTCTTTTCCATATTTTTCTCGTCTTCATCAAGTTAATAGTAGTTATGCTTATATTTTTGTAAGTACTTTTAATTTTGAGTATCGAAGAGTGATTTGTCATGCACGTCTTTAGAGCGTTTGTAATGAAAGCAATGTGTTGGTCTATTTCATGATTTGAAAGATTAGTGTCGTTGGGAATGGAGTGACCTGCAATGATTGATGTTATATCTCTATTACAATGTGTCCAATTCGTGTTTTTAAATGTTAATGGATGTTCTTGAAAGTCAGGTATTGGGTTGAAGTCCATGATATTTAAGGCAAGAAATACCGAGAAATGATCCGAAATTGCGTCAAGTGTGACGCAGCTATGGTTTTGGGCTGTTAGATTTGGAGATGTCATAAAAAAATCAATATAGGATGAAGATCTTGGATATGTTGGTTCTCCTGGAGATATTATGTCGATTTGTAGTATATTATTTTGGTACCAATTATAAAGGTTGCGTCCATTTGAATTGATGACGCTATCTCCCCAGAAATGATGCCGGGAGTTAAAATCACCTCCTATAATAAAGTGATTGAATGTTGAAAGAACATCAAGAAGTTCGTCAAAAGCTTGTTGGACTGGTGGGCCTGTGTTGCATGGAATATATATAGATACCAATGCTATCAGCTAAGATGAAATACAATAATTTGACAGGACTACTAAAAAACAATGAAACATACATTATAAATATTTTAATGAGGCTTATACAGTATGAAGTATAAAACAAAAATGTTCATTATGCAGCATTGTTTTAAATTTTCGTTTTAAAAAACGTTGATATCTAAGAATTGGAACTAAATAATCTATAGATTTTTTCCTCAGGCTCAAGGAAAAGGTGGTGAACGTTACGTGATGGTTAGCATGTCTGCTGTTACGCCTTACTCGGCGATTCGTGGTTTGAATCCCAACAGAAAGGTTAGGTTAGGTTAGCCAGCCGCTGCCGGTATACGGACACCGACACACTTAGACCACAGAGTGCCCATTGTGATACCACTGAGATCAGAAGGTTGATTACCCTTTGGTTCCTATCTAGGGGATTAAATAGTTAAAACACCCTCTAATTGTAAATGGACTAACGAGTTGATCAACCATCCAGTACCTCGTGCGAAAAGGGAAAGAATTTTTGGGTCTTTATTAGCTAAATCGCTGGTGTAATCAAAAAAGAAATCAAAAAGCTTACATTTTGGTGAGTTCGTCTGCCATGCAGTTGCCTGGTATATCCCTGTGGCCCGGCACCCACGAAAGGTGAATGTTAAACTGTTCTGAAATCTCCTCGAGGCGTGCGACAGTTTTGGACCGTATTAGATTTTGTAGATACAGAGGCAAGAGCAGCCTGACTATCTGGAGGATACAACGTTTTATCTCTAAGCCAGGAGAGGACTTCTTTTATCGCCAGAATTTCTGCTTGGAAGACACTATAGAAGGTAGGCGCAAGAAAAGGCTTAAATTCAGACCTTTCGAGAAAGTTCCACTTCCTACACCATCGAAGGTTTTGGATCCGTCAGTGTAAAAGTGTAAGGCTTCATTATCCAAGAGAGTACCTTTCTCCCAAGCCTCTCTTGAGGGCATGATTATTTGGAAATTATTATTGATTGATTGATCAACTTGGGGCTGGTGTAGTCTATTCGATCCGAAATGAATCTTAAGTTGTCTAAAATATTAGTGTAACCAATTTGATTGTTGGTCCACTGTGAGTTAGCTTTTAGTCGAGTGGCTGTGTTCGTTGCTGACTATTTGCCGAAAACATCTAGGGGTTTAAGGTTTAGTAGTTGGTCTAGGGCATATCCCAACAGAAAACAAAAATGTTTTTTTTCACGGGTATCAACCACCTTTCGCGAGTAATTGGCAAGTCTTCGATTGTGATGAAAACCGCTTTCTCGATAAGCCGTTTGGAATCAGCAGAAAATTGTAAGTTCTCTGCATTCCCTCACAATGGCAATGGTTGTAAGAAATGCAGTAGGCCTCGGGGCTCTTCACTCTGTTGCGCCACCTTTTAAAAAACAATTGCACAGCATATTAAATTTCAAATTACACTATGTTTGAATAAGTAAGAAAAAAAAATCCCTATGACCCTTTTTCTTGTAGTCAAGTGTCTTTGTTCATGAGGAGGTAGATTAAAAAGATCTTTCCATCGAAGACAGTTCAGGGCAAAGCGTATAAATTTGTTTAGTATTGCCTCAATACGATATTTATGAGTTGCATCTATATTTAATATAGAGGAGGAAAATAACATAAAGCCCATTTAGAAAATGTCTTCAATAGCCATACAGGATTTACCAAACGCGCAACACAAGTACATATTCAGTCCTTTTTGGGTTGATATGGTACCCAATACCTTCTAATTTTTAACCAATTGTTAATTGCTTGTAAGAAAGACTAGGGCTCTCACTTATAATGGTTAATGGCTCCATCGTCAGCAAAGAAAAGGTGATGTGGTTTGGTGTTCTCTACTTAATTGTAACTTTGAATGCTTTGATGACTCCAGTTGGACATCTTACTTTAGTCAATGCTTCTTCATAAGTATCTACAATCATCCACACGAGAGGTGATGCAGTTGAGTAAGAGAACTGTGATCCCTTCGAGATCACGATGCTCATAATGCTGGAAAAAAGAAGAAGATGTGCCAGCAACTTCTATCTACATACTTGAATTCGTTTAGTCAATTTCGGGTGTTTAATAAAAAAAAAAAAAAATAGCTGGTAAGACAGCGCCAGTGCCAGGTGACTTAAATCTATCAAAAAATGCCACCACTTAATCGGTTAACATAACTTAGAAATAAAGCGGGAAATACACGATACAATTATCGTACCGATAATCGTACATCGCATGGTAGATTGTATCGTGTGTGTGCATGAGGTGAACCGCTGTACCGATGTCGCAGTGTCGAATGCCTTGAACTCAAAACCAAACTCTATCGTATGCGATCCAAGTCGCATACGATAATTGTATCGTGTATTCCCCGCTTAATGGATTATTTCGAACCAATTTATATGCGGTTTCATACGAAATGAGTGTTTAACATTAAGTCTGAATGTCTCTGCTCTTGGCCTAGTATAGGAATCGTTGGGTTTACTGAGTTGAGTGGCGTGAGTCTTTTCGCTTTGGTCCTTTCAAGGGGATATTATGGTCTAGAGGCTTGAATTTCAGGTAGTTTTTGGAGTGTCGAAAAAAAGCAAAGATCAAGTGATCTTCACTTGTATCATGCGTTTTGCCCAGGTACAACAATGAACTGGTGAATTGAGAAGTCTCAAAAATCGGAACGTGACCATACCCAGGCTTCTTAACCTTCCAGCAATCGGAAACAAAAAATTTCTGCTATAGCCTACGGAAAATTTGAAAAGTTGAAAAAAATTAAATTATGTAGTTGGTTTTTCTGGGATTCCTTGTTATCAAAGTAGGGACAAACATTTTTGTAACATGGAACTGAATGTACCTGTGGTCCAATAATGACACTTTCCAGTTAACGGTTCTAGTGCAAACAGGTTTTTCAGACAACCTATTTTTTGGGGTCTCTGATTATCTGAAAAAGTTAATTCGTTAACCCCGAGCCATATCTTTGAATGTACATACACAGCTGTGGACAACTAATTAGAAACAAAAATTACGTGTACTTTCAGAACCGTTGCTTACTTCAATTATTTTTCAAATTCATTTGTTTTTAACAATAATTTTGAGTTTTTATTCATTAATTCGGATAAACCATAAAATATTTGAAAAACGTAACACTTTTCTTCTTTTCCTCCATTTTTTGCAAGAAGGTTCCTTTTGTGGCGCACAACTAATTAGAAACAAAACGAAAAAGTTTATTTTGTATCAATATTTGTCAATATTAAAATAACTTTACAAAACTTTTAGTATTTTGTTGCAAAGCCTTTTTGCTTTAAAACTTCTCGGCATTTTCGGTACATTGATTCGATAATTCGCCTACAGCGCTCTACGGGTATAGCTTTTCAGGTGGCTTCAATATTGGGGTATAAAACGTCCATGTTTGTGTTATTTTTGGACGCCACAGATTTTTTGGCATCAGCCTAAAGATGTTCAATGGGATTAAGGTTGGGACTTGCGGATACCCATTGAAGAACAGTGATTGAGCTGTTCTTAAAAAACTCTTTCGTGATCCCAACGGTATGTTTGGGGTCGTCGTCTTGCTGGAACTTCCAGCGAGATGCCGAGAAGGCCACAAAAGGAGCCTTCCTGCAAAACATGGAGGAAAAGAAAAGTGTTACGTTTTCCAAATATTTTATTCTTTATCCTAATTAATGAATAAAAATTCAAAATCATTGTTAAAAACAAATGAATTTGAAAAATCATTGAAGTAAGAACCGGTTCTGAAAGTACACGCAATTTTTGTTTCCAATTAGTTGTCCACAGCTGTATGTTGATAATGTCAAGTCAATTACTTTCTCATTTTTGGTGGTAGCAAAGGTTGACCTGTTGCCAATGTTGTCAATGTTTAAGTAAGAAGACAAGATGAAGCTAACAGCCTTAATATGGTTGTCAACTTGATAAACTTCTTCGTTTAACAATGAAATTGGTTAATCTTTTTTTATTTTTTATTTTGGTGAAATACTTTTTTGTGATCTATTTTTGTGATACTACTTATCGTGTTTCAATTGATTGATAGGTGACAACCATAATAGGGCTGTAAGATTTTTGCCTCGTATGCTACCTTTCTTTGGTGCTGGTGAAAACAGGTTTTGAGCGTTCACATTGCCGCACCAGCTTCCAGAGGTTCAACGGAAAAGTCTGTCATACATCGTTTGTTTCGTAGCTTACAGTCGCGGCAAACAAGTCTTGAAACGCAAAATTGATAAGTTTAGTTGTTGGAAAGCAGCTTATTATAGATGTGGGAATAGGGAAGATAGTGGTTGAAATAAAACGTAACTATTCAACATTTTAAGTGCATGTAATAAATAATACTAAAAATTTGAAAAAAAAAAAAAATATTTGTGGATTAGAGGAACAAATTTAAGAAGCACTAATCAAACCCACATTGTTGTTTTTCTGTTTTTTGGTGTGTAGTAATAAAATTAGTGCCCAACCAGAGTTCATTCATAGGAGAAGTAATGGCATTGGTTGAATTATTTAAATATGCAAACGAAACAGTAATCCTCCTTCCTCCATGTGTTACAAAGATGTCGGTTAAAATCTCTACACTTCGTGAATAACATGCCACAGCTACAAAAACTTCTTGCTACAACTACACAAACGGACAAATCATTGTTATTAAAACTACTCAAATTATCCCATCAAAATTCTTCATTCTTATATTGGTCTATTGCTTTAAAGAAACACTTTGAAAATGAAACAAACAAATATGGTATATGGTGTTATCGCCGGTTTTGTTTCCTACATCTATTATGTTAAAATTATCACAAATCTCCAAGATCAAGAAATTAACCTAACCAGGCCATATTACCTGGGGCCCTACTCGTATTTAGTTTCGAAAGCAAACATTTTCTAAAACAAATATTTCGCACACTTTATTTCGGATTCGAATCTACTCCACCATGTCAAAACCATTCGAAAATGAAAATATGCTTTCGACATCAAAGTAGCTAACGAATTCAAATCGCTCAATGTAAATGCAAGTTTTTTGTTTGTGTTGGGTGGACACAATTTTCAATCAATCAATATTTACAATTGTGAACTATTAGAAGGTCCAAGCGAAGTAAGTTTATTCCATAAATAAATAAAATGTAAAATCTTATCACAGTAGTACACAGTGATTAATTAGGAAAACACACCTCGAACGTCAAGTAAACTCTTCCAACAATTTGTAGGACTTAAAACATAAAAACGAACATTAGTTAATCTTTGACACCCATAAAATTCTGGCATTTTAAATGCATCCGAAACCATTTTAGTTTTTAATAAATAATAAAAATGCTTCATTTAAAAACTAATTTCTGTCTTGTTTTCAACTTCCAACTTAAATGTTTTTTTCTTTGTTTGATTTGAAATTTGAAAAATACTTCAAAAATCACTTTTGAACAGGATCGGCTTTCGAAACGAAATACAGAGTAGGGCCCCTGGATGACTACAAAATGTGATTTTTTCTTCAACACAATACTAACCTTAGAGTGTTTAAAGTTAATCTGAGTAAATCCTGAACTAACCCGCCTACCCGTTTCATTCATCGATGACGTTCCGGTTGGAGTTTTGTTAGTTTTTGCCGTGATGATGTTATCGTTTTCTGTGTTCGTAGACCCAGCTCCAAAGCAACTTAAATGTTTGATTTCATTTCCCGGTGTGGCGTTCCGAATGGACCACTTTTCGACGCAGGTACAAGGGAGCTGGAGGTTTACTCAGTACTTTTGCCATCCTGGTGTCTTTTTGTTAAACAATCACTGTTAGCCTTCTCTTAATCCTCTGCTAATCTTGGAGAGCTGTCGATAAGAGAACGATACTGTTGAAGCAAAATGGAATTGTTCAAGCTTCACTCAATCCTGTGGCAGTAACACTCTGATAAAGTTGAACTGGTGATGTAGAAACTCCGAACTGCATCCTTCTTCTTTCAGATAATTCAGGACCAAGTTGGTTTTTGTAACCATTTCTGTGAGGAATTATGGAGAAAACTAAATTTGTCTCCCCTTTCGAACCGCTAAGTGATAAAATGGTTCCCTTTTACTAGGATTTGAACCTATTGCTTCATGTAATCATTGAGATCCAAAAACCCTCTAAACTGAGTTCTTTTTTATTCTTAATAAGTGATTAATTGCCCTTAGTTGCTTTTAAGTACTTGTGATTATTTACAAATACATAATAAATTGTTTATTTATTTATATCCACAGGAGGATTTCGATGACATGGATAACGAAGAAAACTGTTACATTCCCAATGAAGTCGTAATGGAGTACCAATGTCACCAAGAAAAAGTCAACCAGCAGAGACAAGAGCTACGAGAAGTTTTGAAACAAAAGTTTGAAGCAATGTGTATGAAAAAGCGTGTTCAGCTGGGAACAGACATAAATAAATAAGAAAAAAAATAATGTTATAAGTAAAAAGTCAAACTTAAATATATAATACAAGCTTTTTATTATTTTTTAAAGCAAGTGCAAAATCGCACTTTTCTTGTACCAAAAAAATATTGTTTTAACAGTTTCTACATTCTT
Source organism: Melanostoma mellinum (assembly GCA_914767635.1). Taxonomy (NCBI): domain Eukaryota; kingdom Metazoa; phylum Arthropoda; class Insecta; order Diptera; family Syrphidae; genus Melanostoma; species Melanostoma mellinum. The sequence goes on along the minus strand of OU612058.1, from coordinate 76,503,877 downwards.
CGTGGAAGGGCTCTAAAGTGCGTAAGTCTCTCCAGGTCGGTGGCAGTCCATTACAAACGTGTTTTGCACATCGTCTGCAAGGTTCAATAAACAGCTTTCCATAGCTATTAAACCATGTCTGAGGACAATTACATATTGTGAATTGAACGTTTGAAATTTTCTTTCTTTCAAATTAACTCACCATATAACTTTTAACTGCCAAATCGGGGAGAGTTGGTGAAAAGAAATGCAACATAGCAGTATGCGTGTGTTCCTGGACTTTTCTGAAAACTTCGTGTCTAGATTCAGCCCAGAGGTCGTCGACATCTAAAGGCTCATCGATACCTTTAACCGTGACCCATTCGATTAAAACTCCCTTACAAACAATTGCTGCTTTCAAAACTCGAGCAATGTTAACCTATCATTTTCGGTTAAGTAATATTTCAATTATTTCCTTTTTTTAAATCGATTTGTACTTACAATGACAACTGCGTTGGAACCAAATGGCCTGCAGACCTTGTAAGCTGTCGTTGCAGAATTGAGATTGATTTCGCTAAGTAATTTGTCGGTATGCCTTCAAGAAAAAATAAATAAGTTTATAGAAGTTATGCTGACTGCAAAGACATACTCTGGATCTGTATTGTTGCAGGAGGATAGTGGCATTCGACCACGTTTGTTTGAACAAGTTGATGTGTACGATCGCCTCAAGTTGTTCCCATTCAATAAATTGTTAGCCAGCAAACTGTGTTCATGTACCTATTGATTGCGATTAAAAAGATTGTTTGTGAACTTTTAAAAATATTACTCACTTTGTCAATCCACTTATAGCTGTTAACAAGTTGTGGATACAAAGCCTGACGGTCTTGCGTAGTTTCTTGTGCTAAATATGTAGTGTTACCCAAATAATAAGGAGCTGGAGGAGTTGGCAGGTTGTTTATTAAAGTCTCAACTTCTCTGAAAGGTTTGATTTGATACTAAATTATTCAGCTGACTATCATACATTTAAAAAGATTGAAAGAACCTTAAGTTGACATTAACGTTGTTAAAACACTCCTGAAACTCTCGAATGAATTTTTCTGTGTTATCCTCTCCATGTTCAGCTCGCATACCATCGGCAAGATGTTCAAAACAATGTCCAACACTTGACCGTAGGGCCTTTACAGCTTGAAGGCTAGCAGTTAGTTTATCCAAATTTGAGGACATTTTCAATTCACTATTGTTTTAATAAATTATTATTTTACTATTTCTTAACCACAGGAAGTTTAAAACAAACTTGTTAATTTTTGTTGTCAAATGCTGACAGAAAATTGTGTTTTGGCTGTCAAATTATATCAGGGGTGGCATTCAGATTGAATATCTGAAAATCATGTTCAACATGAACTGCTTTCTAGACGAAGTTCACATTGGTCTTGTAGTTCTTCGATTAATAAAAAGTGATTACATTGTTCAACGAACCAACCGCAAGTCAATACCGACAAATTGGTGTAACAGAGAAGGAGATCAAGAGAACAGTCGCATTTATTCCATGTTTCCATTTGTTGTTAGTAAAATGTACAGCGGCTAACCGGTATTATGTTTTTTGCTTTTTTTAGCAAATCTTTCGTTTTCCAAATTCGGAAAAGTGTTTTCCAAATTTTTTTCAAATTGTTCCCGATCGATTAACACCAAAATTTCTCAATTTCATTGCTAGTGCTGCCAAGTCTACGCCAAATTTTTAATTGATAATAGCATTACCTTGGGACTTTTCCAAATTTTTACAAATATTTTCCAAATTAATTGCAAAAAAATCGAATTTCTTGTTATGGCTATAAACTGGCTCTATTTCGAATTGAAGTGTATTCATTTCGATTCGATTGGACTACTCGGTCCGCTAATGCAAACGGGGTAGCTAGCTCTTTTTCAAACAAGAAGAAGTGGTTTCTTTTCAAAACGCAGCCCTTATTTTGTTTGTTGGGGGAACATGGTTTTGGTTTGACATTTGACATTCTGATGACATGTTTCCAAATTTTCAATTTTTACAAAATTCTCGTAAATGAAAATCTTGGTCTTGTAGTTCTTTGATTAATACAATTTAGGAGATAATTTGTTTTGTGCTTTTACCAGATTTATTTTCAATGGGCAATAAATCTTCCTTACTTCTTCGTCCTGAAGAAATTGCACAAATTCAAGATGACACAGGATGTAAGTAAACATTTATGATAAAAATGCAAAACTACTTTTTTATTTGAACATTTTCTTAAGTATATACCTAATATCAAAAAAGAACAATAAAATGAAACTATTATCATCAAGTATATCAGTAATTTATCTGCGTTATAAGTGCAAAACGATAAGATACAAGGTGCGTAGTCCAACGGTGTTTTGACCTTGGGAACTCTGTAGGAACTGAAGAATAATCGCAGCATATTATGTAAGGTGGCCGAGTAACCTATGCATGGACACAAAATATATATTTATGCGCAACAGCTCGGAAAGAGCAGGGGATAGTCAATTCTTGTTGAGAGAAATGGAGGTTACATAGAACTTTCTTCCGCTTGCAAACTCCAAATACATTTAGAGTAGACTTTTCATGGCAGGGCTACTCTCAGAGAACCGGCGTTAACACTGATATGCATACGTGGAACACGACAGGAAAATTACACAAGTGTCATGTTATTGTAATGTATGAAACTGCGATTTTGACAAAAATTTAATAATCTCATGTCTCCACGACGCGCAGTGTTAAATTTTTGGCTTTCTGGCGGAACTTTATTCCATACTTGGCTATAAGTTTTTCTCGTAGCCTAATCCAATGGGAAAAAAGGCATTTTTGTGTTATTCCACTTCCTTGGATTGTGTAGTACAAAAAAGTGGGTGTTATCTTTAATACCAAGCTTTCCTTTCTTCCCCATATAGACTTACACTATAAAAACTCTCTTTAACTTGCTTGTTCGATCGATTCGGATCCCATATTAAAATTTGTGGGTTTGGGCGATGTAAATGTAATTTGAATGTTTGAATGCATAAAACAATAAAATAAGTGTTAGGTTGTTTTCTTCTGAACAATTACTTTATTTAGGTTTAACTAGAACTAAAACCACTATATTTACTAACTTGTCTTGTCACCATCGTGTTAGGGGTTTTTTTTTTTTTGATTAAGCTCATTTTTTAAATATTAATTGTTATATTTATTTTAGTCACTCCAAATCAAATAGAACGTTTGTACTCTCGCTTCACTTCTTTGGATCGTGGGGATTGTGGTACACTATCCAGGGAGGATTTTCTCCGTATACCAGAACTGGCTATCAATCCACTCTGCGAAAGGATCGTTCATGCATTTTTCGCCGATAGCACAGACGACAGAGTGAATTTTCGACAATTCATGCAAGTGCTGGCACATTTTCGGCCAATAAACCAGAAGAAAGAAAATAAACTAAACAGTCGCGAGGAGAAATTAAAGTGTAATTTTTTTCAAAGATGACACATACACATCACACAATAACATATTTTTTAACTTAATGTTTCTAGTTGCATTTAAAATGTACGATTTAGATGATGATGGTGTGATAAGTCGTGACGAGTTATTAAACATTCTCCACATGATGGTGGGGGCAAACATAAGTCAAGACCAACTTATAAGCATTGCCGAACGCACAATTCTAGAGGCTGACATGTGTTGTCAAGGAAAAATTTCATTTGAAGATTTTTGTAAGGCACTGGAAAGAACCGATGTCGAACAGAAAATGTCCATTCGGTTTTTGAACTAAATATTATTTTTAAAATGCGAAACAATTATAGCTAGCAAAAAGTATTATTTAAATGTTATGTTATGTTAAAAGTGTGAACACATATACTATTTTGATTTTTGCAATTTTCATTCCGATGTGGTAGTATGGAGAAAAGGGTTTATTACAATATATTTGTAGGCATGTAATTTATTTTCAATAAAATTGTTAAATCAACAAGCACAATCAAAATTAATCCTTTTTTTGGCAAGGCGAGTAGTTTTAAAAGAAAATGGATTGAAATGTTCAATCCTCGCATTTGAAGTGTGAAAATAATCGGAAGGTATGTAGATGATCACATTGTTCCTGTTTAAAAATATTTGAACTAGACTTACAAGCATGGATTACCAAATAAACATTATAAGAAGTCACAAAAGAGTTGACTATGAATAACATATTTCACTAGCAGTCAATATCAAGTACATAATGTCAATGTATAAAATAATCAACTGTATGGTACTATTCCAAAGTTACGGACTGTATATATGTAAGTGTAATAATTGTTATTTTGAGAAACACAATGTTTCGAAATCTTAAATTTTTATATGGTAAACTCTCCTGCGCTGCGTTGCTTAGTCTACTTATTCAAAGCGTTATTGAAACAATATCTTTAAAAGAGCCTAAAAATTTCATGTAAATTGGTTGCTGTTTTGGCGTCTATACGGGGCATGCACGTTTAGACTGATTATTAGACGATAAACATACAATTGCATTGGGCTATATTTTTTACTTGCGATTATAGGTATTATAAGGTAAGTTTTGCAATCGTGCAGAAAAAATTTTGAGATAACAACTAAACATGACATTACAATTCTATCTGTCCGTCCGTTTGTCTGTATATGGATTTAAAGCATAAATCGCTTCACCGATTTTCTTCAAAATTTGCAGTTAGGTCTTGCATACAACTGGTATGATAATACTTATTTTTCTCAAAAACGGCTCCAACGATTTTGATAAAATTTTAACACCGGTTGCAGAAACAAGTGTTGCGTCTGTTGGCCCTTTAAGCAAACCTTTACTCATATCAACAACAGAATTCATAAAAAAAGAAAATATTCCAAAACTTGGTGTTTTTTCAAAATGCTAAATTTATTTATTTATTGAGTGCCACATGCATTTTAATTCGATTGTGATATAAACTTAATATTGATTTGTTATTGTGTTCAGTAGCTGAAATGTGACAATGCTTCTTGGCCAGAAAGAAATGATGCTAAGGGTTCAGGTTGACAAATAGTATTCATCATTCCGAACTGGACCGATATTGGTTGTTTAATCGCATCTGAATGTCGAACGTTCGTTTCGAGTTATCATTGTCGGTTGTCTGTTTTGCCGATGTGGTGGTGGGTACAACTTAAGCGTTTCTGTTGTTTCAGAGTCTTATTTGATTGTGTTTGAGCAGTTATTTTATTTGCATACAAACCTTTCCTACTACATACCTTTATTTCATTATCTGGACAAGTGTGGTGACTGTTTGTGTCAGATACGAAGACCAATTTAGGTAACATTTAAAAAAAAGTGACTTCATCTTTTTTCATGAAAACCTATTGGTTGGAATGTCTGTCGGTTACGTGGTAGGTTCATGGTTAAAATTCCAGAAATACGAGATAAAAATGTTTATCACGTGCTTCGCCTATCGCGAGGAATTGGAAAGTCCACCAAGAGTACACTGCTAAGAAAAGCGATTTCTAACTTAGCCATTCGGAATCGGCATAAAATTATGGGCCCTTGAAATACCGAAATGAAAATTTGAGGTTTCCATACCCTTTATTGCACCACCCTATTTTTTACATTTCCTCACAATTCTAAATGTAACAAAAAAAAAAATCAAATCAAGTCTGTGAGCATGAGGCCGTTCTCAAATAATACGCGTATCAACATTTAGGCGATTCATTTTTATTTGTATAGATTGAACAAGATAGACAAAACATTTGTTAATGAAATTTGATAATTCTTATTTTCAAGAACAATTTTATAAATATTTATTTTTTGAAACTTATTGTTTCATACCGTAGTGATAAAAAGTCAGCCATGTGGTGAGCTCAATAACTTTGCTTTGCTTCAGTAAACTTATAACTTATGTTGTCGATGAAACTGCCAGCTTTTTTAAATGCTCCATGAAAAGTTGTAATGAAACATCATCAGTAAGGACAGGAGCTCCACCATCCTGTAAATATTCAAAATATTTAAAGGTTTTAATTTTAATTCAAACAGTTGGGCTAAACTATTTCTGACATTTATGTACAGCCCTTTTCTGCTTAACTTTCAATTGAACGTTTGTTAAAAAAAAAACATGGCGATCAAAACAAGATTAAACAAATAAATTACAGTTTCTCTTGAAAATTTCTAATACAAAAAATATCGGTAATACTAATAACATAAGTTCTAAGAAAAGTTTGAGGCAAAACTAATGAAAGATACACGTAAATGATCATATCGAACAGCAGAATAAAATTGTTAGTTACCGTCACCATGTATACAATGATATTGGATAAAAAGGGTCGTCCTTAAGTAAATAAAGTAATAGGTGTAAAATTAAAAACATTTTTATGTACAAAGATTGTACATGTGTATAAGAGTACACAAATACGGTATAATAGCCATATCTTTGCCTAATTTTTGTTTTAACTACGAAACGGATTAGCCAAAGCACGGGTTACACGCGACTGCTTACCAGCAATTTATTTCCAGCGGCAACATAATTACACTATCTTATCCTACTCGCCAGATTCTAATTAAGTTATTTTAATAAAAAGTCCAGTTGTTTTTAAGGAGCCTAGGTTACCAGCTTTCAACATGATGGCATTGCAACCCAAACGAAAATCAAAGAATTTAGTTTTCCCATCGTATTCAGAGAGGTTTTGCATTTCTAGATTACTTTCGAAATAGTAAGAGGTTTGAGTATAATCTTAGCAAATCTTGGATGTCGCTGCAGACAAATACATCTCCCCGCTGCTAATGGCATCTAATAGTTTCTTGAAATTACCATTGGCTAATAGTGATACTCAAAGCGTCAGGTCATTGACGCTCACAGCATTAAAGTACGGTTGAAAATATATAATTTATTGTAAATACATTTTCAATGGAATGTGACTCACTAGACTCACTAGCTAAATCCCGGGACATTTCTAAGGACATGTCTCATTCCCAAAAACCAAATATGATTTACTTAACCCTCGTCGAGGCCATCGGGTCTTGCCGGGCATATTTTATTTTTACACGTTAATTAAATACTTGTGCTTTTAGGTATCTTCCTAAAATTTTATTGGCTTTCGTTCCATTGCTATGAGAAGTTTGAATTGAAAAAGTCTTTTAATAGGACGAAAAAGGGATATGAAAATATTCCACCTTAGCAAAGACCAATGGTGCCTGGCTAGAACCCTATATATATTTTTTTATGGAAACACATGATAGGTTGTGACCTACAACTCGAATTTTTTTTTTCATTTTTCATTTTTCATTTACATTCAAAAGTAAACTAAATTTGCTTTAGTTGCATTTCTCAGGACACATCGTCATAAAATACACTGAAAACCAGCTCAAAAACATGTTCAAAATAAAGAAGAAAAAGAAAGGCAAAAAGTTTGTTTTATTCGCTATTTAAAAGTTGTATGTGAGTTTTTTTTTAATAAGTAGGTATTTCAGAGTATTCCAAAAACTTTTAGAAAAGTAAGGATTAAAATAGGTATCTCAATCGTCGTACACATATGAGATTCAATACAACATATAATGTCCATACAAATGCATATAAGTATATGAGGGTCTGGTTTCGACTAAGTTTATCACATCGTTGGTCTCGACGAGGGTCAAACCACTGTAAAATCAAGGTGCTAGAAGGAACATTTTAGCATATCGAACTGCAATTTTCCAAAATATCATGGCAGAAGCTTTGCGAAACTTATTCCGGAAAGGAAATAGACATCAATTTCGCATCAATTAAAAGCGTTTTTATGGCAATGTATGATTACCCTTGGAAGGACTTGCTAATTCCTCGCGAAAGTCGACACCAGTGATTTTTCTTGTATTCGAACCATGAACATCCTATGTAACAGGCGAACATGCTAACCACTACGCCTCCGAGCCCCACACATAGAAACAATTACAACTCTTAAATTTAAAGCTTAGAACACATTGTTTACCGACGCGACGACGGTTCCAAAACTACACACAACTCAGTCTTTGCGGTCGTACGTGGAAACGTACCAGCAGAAGTAAGTGGCAATCTACTTTATTTTATATCTATTTTCACAGCAGAAGCGTTCTTCATACAAGAATCAATCAAAATCTCAAATAAACGTAACAAATAACAAAAAAAAGATTCAGTATACTCCGACAGCTTTAATTATAATCACCGATCTCATCTTAATAACATATACAACATAAGCGACCTACTACTACAATATGAAAGCATCATCAAGCTGATTATAAATTCAAATCAAATTGGTATTAAAAGAAATGACTCGCATTCAAAACTCTTCCTCAAAAAACACATTGACAGCCTTATTATTTTTTTTTTTTTTTATAATTAGCGCGCACAGGGGTTATGAATACCCTTATAATGTTATAGAACACAGTGCGAGCGTTTAGGAAAATAGGAGAGGATTTAATAGGAGACACCTATGCACATTGCTTTTGAATCTTTGCGAATCGTAATGCAGGGGAAATACAGAGCACGGTAAAGCATTCCACATTCGGGTGGTGCGACTAAAATAAGAATCTCTATACTTGATTGTACGTCCGAAGTTAGGCTCAAGGTAAAACTGATGAGCATTCCTAGCGAGGCGAGTATTGCGGCTAAATTGTTTCAGGGGAGGAATGCAACTGGCTATTTCACTAGAGCACTGTTTGTGAAAGAGAATCCATCGATTCTACGATCAAACTAACACATATCAATTTTAACGCTCTATTTTGTACCCTATCAAGTAGGCGCAAAGATGTTTAAGGAGCACCTGGCCAGATATGGGAGTTGTACTCCAGTTTTGGACGGATGAAGGCCTTTTAAATTGTAGCCACATCAGAAGGGGTGAAGAACTTCCTGCATCGTCTCAAGAAGCCGAAGCATTTTTTGGCTACTTCAAACATGTGGTCATTCCGACGAAGATCATCGTTTACACACATACCCAGTACTGACAGCTTTTCGGTTTCTTGGATGCAGGTACCATTCATGGATAATGGCAATGGGCGAATGTTAAGCTTCAACGACAAGAGACAGTACTGAATAACTTAAACAATGCTCGACACATTAAATCATGAAAACATCTCAAAAGTATACAATTTCTTTATAAACGTCAACGTTTAAGCTTGTCTTTTTTCGAGCTTTACTCTTTCTTTCTCTAAATATTCCGAAACGAAGCTGAAAGTCAGTGCCGCTAGGCTCTTTTTTCCCTCTATTTATATTCTAATTTTAGCATAAATGGTAAATGGCCAGATCTAGAGATCTCACTGTCCATTAGTTTCAAGAAATAGATCTTCAACCACTTAAAACACCTCTAAATGTAGTTAAAATTTTGCTGTTTGGATTTTCGGAACAAATACCATATCCTTATAATTATAATTATTATAAAATTATCCCACACCGTTTTAGGTTTAATATTTTGTAACTAATTCGAAGCTAATAAGATTAAAAAGAAATAAATACCGTTGTTGAGCCAATGGGTGGCTGCAATTCAGGACAACAGGAAAGGACATTTTCAAGGAAATTCACACAAAATGATAAAAACAAAACACAGATTAGGTAGGTCTTTTGATCCAATACAAAACAAAAAAAAAAACTTGACAACTTACCTGACCGTATGCATACATATTATTATGTGTCTGAGATGGGTTGACTTTGGAGAGTAAGAATCGAGCTTGCGAACCTCCGTGCTCGGTATCAATGTAACGTGGCATTGGAAAACGTGTTTGCAAAATTTCTTGAGCATCATCCACTGGTGCCTGCAGCAATTGCTTGAAGTTTTCATATTCGGGCATATCTTGGTACTTTAAGGCACGCCATTGCGCTATGGTTTCTCCATGATAAATTAAAATTTGAAAGAATGTGTCCATAAGGAGAATGCGATCGGGTTGAATAGACGAAGTATCAAGAAGTACTGGTTCCGGTGGACCGTTGAAAGAATAACTGTATAAAATTGGTTGAATCATAATTAGTGACTGTGTTAAATCTTCACGCATAAGCATGTGTCGGTAGAAAGTAGTCTCATCGGGAGAATTGTTGAAAACTTGAAGAAACTGTGAACGTCGCAAATGATACATAAATTGCGGAAAAAGGCTAAAGTTTTCGGCAAGTCGGAAGCTGTTCGGGTCATCTTTACCATATTCACCGAATTTTTGACACTGAAATTTACAATTTTTTTTTCGTTAAGGCCAACCATTTTATATGAGTCTTCAACAAACCAATCGAATAAGTTGCCTGTCAACCCATCTAAGAATATCCACACCTTCGTCAGTTTCAGCGCGATATACCACCATTCGAGCCATTATAACAGCTGCTGCTTCTTGGTCAAAACCAGCGCTAATATGATGAATGTTTGACGTTGCATCAGCCCAACTAAAAAAAAAGATTTATGCAAATGATGTTCGAGTTACTTCATATCTACAAAATTAACTAACTTTCTGGCCAACGTTGTAACACGTATTCTGCGCTGACCACTCGGGTGTTGATATTGTGTTATAAATTGTATACAACCGCGACCGCCTTGTGGCATTGGTGCTGCATGTTGGTTAACAACTTCAAAGAAGAAGCCCATCGTCGTGCTGGGGTTGAGAGTGCATAGCTTCCACTGAACCGTGCCACCCATTCCAATTTCCACATCTGACACACATGGGTTTTTAATATTTAACGAGACACATGATCCTATTCCTCCAGAAATTTTCAATTCCCTAGAGCATTTTACCTCCAAGGTAGAATTAAAGGCCATTTTTAGATCAGAACGTTGATCACGAGCAAAAACACGCTGGAATGTTTGTTTAAACAATGACGAATTAAACGAGTCCCCCATGACCATATGTCCACCGGTAGAATTGCAGCATTGCTTCATTTCCATAAGACCGGTCTGATCAAGCGCGCATGAATAGATGTCAATACAATGGCCGTTGGTCGCAGCTCTAAGAGCTAAAGAGTCGTAATGTTTAATAGCTTTTTTCATAAACTTTGCATTGTCTTTAGTTATGTCATGATGAGAACGTATTGGATGTTTGAGCTCATCATCGACAACTTGGCCTGGGCCTTGGGAGCATGGGCCTCCAACAAAAGACATTATCCTTCCTCCAGTATTTGGGTATGTGCACTCTAAAAGACCAACAGCAATTGCCAATGCGGCTCCAGTTGATCGAAGGTACCTTTTGCCTTGAGGTACTGGCCATGGATCTCTTTGGAGTTCGCTAAGTAACTCTCCCAATGCCATATCACATTTGCTGATTGACTGCAAAAATCGGTTTGCCGGTGGTTCAGCTGGATTATGTGGCATTCTTTGCTGTTGCTGCCCAGGTGGCATGTTTGGGTGGCCTCCTGCTGCACCGCCTCCACTAGCACGCCCAATGCCCAGCATTTCTTGGATTTGTTTTGCACTCAGATCTTTAGTTCCGCGAAAAACGTAGCTTTTGGAACAACCCTCGGATCCTAGTTCATGCACTTGAATCATTTTGCCGAACGTTATGAGGCCAACTAAAGTGTTGGGTGGCAACAAACTTAGAGATGTTTGCAACGAGTCTTTCAGAGCATCCAGCTCATCCTCATCCATGCAAGTGTCTACAAGAAATATAAACACCGGTGGCATGCACGGTGCTCTAGTGATTGTGTACTCGATAGTGCTAAAACTTGGAATCAATTCAGCCGGCTGATGTTGCTCTGATATGGCAGCATATTGCGGAGGAAACTAAAAAATATTTTTTTTTTAAGAACAAATAAATAAATAAATCGAGTGGTACATTCACCACAATTATTTTTTCAAATCAACGTTGTAAAACACAACTTTCACTTTCATTACGACTTGGGATTAGGTAAATGTTGGGATTAGTGGAATATTTGAAAAAAATGAATTACAGATGAAGACGATTATTCGGTGCCCTATAGATTCTTATAAATGTTCAATTTTTGTATGATAGATATATTTCCATTGAATATCGTTTAATTTTATTTAAATACAAAAACAAATGTTGCCTTACCGGATTCCTTTGAAAGCAAAAGTTGCAGACCCATAGCTTGGCACGGTAGTCCACTTGACATAGAGGATTCAAAATAGCACGACAATTACTTCTGGTACATAGAACTGGTTCATATTGAATTGGAGGAAGATCTGGGCGCTCCTTCAGCGGTTGGTACAGACAAGCTAGAGGAACAACAAGACGACTGGCATCGATTCGACTGGAAGGCCACACATTCCACGTCAATCGTACACCATCTCGGTCCTCATTTTGTTGAATAAACTCTTCGTAGGTCGTCATTGTGATAAATTTAAATTCTTAATCAAATTTCTCACAATTACCTAAGAAAAAAGAGGAAGATATTGTACAGAACAACTCACTGAACACCCAAATCACAAAAATTTGCAAGTTTTTAGCCCAGCCACGTCACTTGATTTGACATTTCTCAAATTTAATATAATAATTTAGAACGAACTGAACGACAAAGTGCTGACAGACCTCAAACTTATATCGATTTCCGTGGCTTACCCCGGGGCTACACGAGGAAAATATGACAAACCGTTGCGCGCGTTCGACGCATTAAGCCTTGCGCAAACCAACGTGGTGAGTGCGTGCGATGCGATTGCGTTAAGTGAAATCTCTATGTAATCTTATGGGCGTTTGACTTAATGCATAGAGATTTGACTCAACGCATTTGCGCAAGGCTTTTACTTATTTATAGTCCCATTCCAAAGTATGTCTAACTTTGGACAAGAACAGTTAGAACAGTGTCCAACTCCAAATCGTATTTATAAACACTTTCATCGCTGTCTAAGGAATGTTTAACTTTAGACACTGAAATTGGTTGTCTAAGCTGTGGCTAAAGTGACATTTGATACAAAATAAACAGTTTTGTGGAACATCTTATAAAACACTGTTGAGAGTTTTAAGATCGAAAAAATTAAGTAGTTTGAGGTGCAAAAATACTCCTTTCAACGCAATTTCATTGCTGTACGCAAAGTCAAATCAGCTGTTTTTTTGGTCTAATTCAAGTCCTACGCCACACTCTTTCAGACCTTTTTATTTGTTGTACTCGTATATAAAAGCACAAAAAATGGTACTGTACGGATACGTCATGAACGCCACAATTTAGTTTTTTATTCAAAATTGACAGTTTGAGGGGTTGCATAGACAAAGTGACGTTTCAACTGTCAAAGTGGAAGTGTAAAGTTTTTTGAAGCTCCTAATTTTTGTCCATTTTATTATAAGTAAAAGTTACTAATAAAACCAAAATACCAATCAATTGGACCCATTTCACACTGGTTTAAAGCCTTTCAAAACAAAAAATTCGTTTTAACACCTAATTTTGCTAATATCAGTGATTATTTAAGTGGTGTGCACTAGCGGAACATATTTACATTGATGTACCGCAAACGCTCCATAGCCGAAACTTCCCCAGAACTGAACACTGTAAATAAAAAAACACCGGCTTGCAAAGAACCCACAATGGAAGTAGGTAGCCTATCTGTGCACGAATTAAAAGCTATTCTCAACGATACGCTCACTGAAAAATTGAAAGATCTAGCCACAAAAAATGATTTTAAAACGCTTTCAAGTGAATTGACCTCGCTTAAGGCTATCAACTCCGAACTCAACAACAAATTGATGATCATGACAGAAAGGTGTGAACTACTCGAGACACAATTGGAAATTTTATCCCGCAAAACAAACGAAAAATCTATTGTGGTACACCTCCCTTTAGTCCCAGAAACCGATGCAATCCAATCAGCAAAACAGACTTGCAAGGGGCTTCTGAAGTTAAATGAAGGTGAAGATATTGAAGTAACAAACACCCGACTAATACGCAACAACAACACTCAACGCGGCACTGTCATCATGGAGCTTTCATCAACAGATTTAACCGAAAGAATTATATCCGTCGCACACAAACTCAAAGGTTCTGGATTCAGTGTGTTTCGAGAGCAATCTTTAATATATCGAAAAAGGAGACAATCTTTATAGTTGCTGTGAAAAACAGATTATTACAAATTAACCCGACGGCTAAAATATTGGTGAAAGGAAATAACGCACTACAAATCGGCAATCACACTTTTGTTGACAAAATAACACGAGGACTCATTGTCAAAACCGCAGCCGAATTGTCATTTGTGAAGGAGACGTTTGGTGACATTGGGCGCGTTCGAGAACCTATCGGATAGCCTATCTCGGATAGCCGTATCTTGGATATCTTTTCGAACGATATAGATATCTTTTCCAGATTGCTGCAGACAACAGCTGTGAAATATTAAAATTCGACTTTTGAAAACAGAAAAACATTCAAAATATCATTGCTAGAGGATTATTTCTTAGTTTTTTCGATTTCCCATACGTTTTAAAAGACTCTTATGCTAAAATAGGCGTGTTTTTTTGCCCGCGGATATAAATTTCGCCCAAAAAAACGACTTCCCCAAACTATTAAAACATTTGGCAGCACTGCAATTTGACATAAATGAAATTTTTTTACTAAACAGCTGTTTGTACTAGACTGTAGACTACGATGGCAGTTGTGGAAAACAGCATGAAGGTGTAATCATAATTTGTACGACGATACCAACAGCCCAGATAGTAAGTGCAGGGTCTCCAATCATTGAAACTGTCCAAATAGCAAATGCGAAACTTCCCAGTTGAGGTACCATACATACATACATACCAGAAGCTCAAATAGTGAATCCAGGAGTGCCAGATAAACTGACTGTTCAGACAACAAATGCTGGTATTTCAAACGTAGCAAGTACCAAGCCAACAAATAATGCATTGCGACAGATTCTACCAGTTCCAAATCAGTTGGAAAATCCTTCTGTCAATGGACAATCACCACAGACTTCATCAGGGATCCAGAATCTGATAAGCAGTCCGCAAATACCGCATCTACTTTGACTTCAACATCGCATGTCCTAGACTGCATAGATTCTATTAAAACTACAAAATCGATGACCGTGCTAAAAGAAATCGCACCTAACCCTGCAACACCACAAGAACAAACTTAAACAGATGTGAGGGAGTAGGAATTTCACTAATGCTTTTTAGCCTTCAAGCGGACGTCTGTGTCTTTACATAAAAGCGTTTAAATACACCATTGGTCAAGTCCAAACCCCAACGATTGTTTTGACCCCAGCACGTACCTGATCGGTAAGTACTCTGTGAAACAATCTTAAGGATTCAAAGTGAGAGTTTCTTGTGTTCTAAGGCCCCGACGAAGAACAGTCACGAAAGATCTCATGTCTCGAGTTTGTGATGCATGCTCCCAACAGCTACTACCATGACAAAACGACACCATTTCCACCGCCAGACTCGATGAACTACGACACCAAGCCCGGGCCCGGTGGTAACATCTGGACAAGCATGCGTGAAGTGGAGCGCAAAAACCAGAAGGAAACAGTCGATGTTTAGTTTTTCATTAAATTTATTAGTTTCTACCACAATCTTAACAAACGACTAAAAATAAACTCGACTTTTAATAGAAATCTTCCTCGGAGTCCTTGATGGATTTGTGTTGCAGGTTTTTGATTTGGTCTAGGTCTTGGTTGGAGTACTTGCCAGCAACTTGGGATGCAGAGGTGGCATCTTCGGGTGTTTTGTCATCTCGTATCCGAATGGATCGCGGAAAACGCAGTGGAATGCCCTTTTCGGGATCCACAATGCCGATTGTTGCCTTGTGAGCAGAGAGGTCTAAGCGAGAGATCAGCACATTTTATTTCCCGCACTTGAAAGGCGTCAAACCACTCGTCTGGCTCGGTGGGAGATGTCGTAGCGGTAGTATGACTTGGGCGTCTTGATCACGTGCTTTTTGAAGAACTCAGCATGCGTTTGAAGGTCTTCGTCACTGAAACCTTTAAGGGTGGTTTAGAATTTTGTTGAAATAGAGACACATGGTAATCTTACCTGCTCCAATTTTGCAAATGCTCTGGTACTCCTCGTTGTCGGCGTCGTAGCAGGCCAATAGAAAGCCTCCGTAGGTCCCAGTTCGCTTTCCTTTGCCAATTTAACCGCCAATTACCACCACGTCCAGGGAGTCTCCAACACCGCGGAGGTAGTTCTTAAGGTTTCAGCATTTCAGGATTCAGGCATTGACAAATGAGAAAAAAAAACATCGGAATTTGTTTTTATTTGCTTTGTCAAACGGATGAATTTTGAATGAATTTTTTGACATCTATAAAAATTCATCTACACGATCTTGGTAGCACTTGCAGTTTATATTCGCTTCAGAAATAAACGTAGAAGTTTATCCGCGCTATTCGCTTATTTTGTTGTTGTATTTAACATGCAAAAATTTAAGCAAGTGTATATACGCGTGCAAAAAAACGCACCTAATAAATGCACACCAAAACAAAAAATCAACATGAAAAGAAATAAAAATAAATTTTCTATATGTTTGTATCAGCTGTTCGCTAAGGTATCTGAGGTATACCGAAAATTCACAGATAGCTTTGGTTTCTCTATTTGACAGAAATGGTTTGCATCTTTGCTAAATGTTTAACACGTAAACAACAACAACAAGCTATCCGGATACCATTCTCGAACGCAGCCATTTGCTTTGAAATATTTGACTGCAGCGAGGGAATGAAGTTAGCCCCGGTTGAAAATGGAACATCATCCTCTCGATCGGTAGCAGCGCCACCTAGGGGTCAATCAAGCAAACACGTTGCAGTTACTCAAAAATAGGTAATGTCTGTCGTCTGCCAAAATCAAAATACTTTTTCAAATTTGAATATATGTTCGTATAATATCACTGGCCTCAAAAGTAAACTATTATATGCAGATTTTTTCAAATATTTACAACAATTCGATATTATAATTCTTTTAGAAACTTTTGTTGAAGAAAATAATCAGAACGAATTCTTAAAATATTTTAAAGAATTTAAAATTATGTTTAAGCCTGCCACAAGAACTAATATGCATGGGAGAGCCAGTGGGGGTATTTTGTATGGTATTAAAAAAAGCTTATGGGGTAAATGTATTAAATTTAGAGTTATTGAAAGCAAAATCATCTTTCATATAGTTAATAACAAATCAAACTATTATATTGTACCAGTGTACTTAAATTGCAATAATTGGGAGAACGATTTCAATGAATTAGTAGATTTTATGAACAATGCTTCTTTAGAGAACTCAATGATCATTGGAGATTTAAATGCCAGAATTGGTAGATATCAAAACTTTTCTCTTCTTTATTCTATACAATCGCATTCGACATTAGTTAATAATAGAAACTCTAGAGATGAAATTTTCAATCGTAACGGACGAAAAGTAGTGGAATTTTTAGAGTTGTATGGGTTATCTGTTTTAAATGGGTGCTCTAAGAGCGATTTGTTTGGTGAATTAACGTTTATTAGTGGTCAAGGGCAATCTGTTATTGATTTTGCAGCGGTGACAAACAACTTTGTGAACGCGGTTGAAGATTTTAAAGTAGATTTGGCAAACTTCTCGGGTCATCTACCAATTGTTGTGAAATTGAAATTTCTTGATAATATAACGGTCAGAAATGCTTCCAATCCATATAAACTGAAATGGTCTAACAATAATGAAGCACTTTACAAAAGACTATTAAGCCGTCACTCTCAATCACTGTCAACTTTCCAAAATAACACGGTTGATGAGTCCTGCGAAAATATTGTCCGAGTTATTAAAGCTTCAGCTCCTTTTGCGTCCAATAATCCAAATACATTCGTACCTCTTAACAAGTGGTTTGATAATGATTGTAGACATCTGAGAAAGCTGTCATTTATATATCTTAAACTTTTTAGAACAACAAACTCTCAGTTTTTTAAAAATATCTATCTTCACATAAATGAAGAATATAAAAAGATTTGTTCTGACAAAAAAGTAAGCTATTTAAAAAAATTGGCTAAAAATCTAGTAAACTGCAAGGATTCTAAAATTTTCTGGGAGACCGTGCGAGAGCTTGGTGGTCGTAACTATGGTGTGAAGCATTCCTTGGAGGCTGACACGCTAGCAGCACATTTTAAAACTCTACTGTCAGCTGACGAGGATCTTCACACCTTTGATTACGCACTACATAACTTTGAGGTTACAGAACTTGATGAGGATATTTCCTTAGTTGAGCTTGAAAATACGCTTCATCGAATGAAAAACAATAAAGCTCCTGGTATGGATGGTATCCCAGTCGAATTTTACAAACACGGTACGACTGAATTCAAGAATTATCTTGTAAATTTTTATAATAGAGTGTACAAGGACGCATCTGTTCCTATTAGTTTTAATTCTTCTATGATTTTCCCGATTTACAAGAAAGGAGATGTGAATGATGTACAAAATTATAGAGGAATATCCGTACTAAACGCAGTAAGAAAGATTTTTTCGGCAGTTCTTAATGGAAGGCTAACAAAGTGGATTGAGGATACTAATCGCTTAAGTATATTCCAAGCGGGTTTCCGCCCAGGTTTTTCAACAATGGACCACATCTTTGCCATATCCAGCATTGGAAGAAAATTTATCGAAAAGAAGAAGAAGCTTTACGGATGCTTTGTTGACTTTAAAGCTGCTTTTGACAAAGTCAATAGACAAGCCTTAATTTACAAACTATCTTGCTTAGGTCTTTCACGGAAATTTCTTTTGATGTATTCAAAACTCATATTTTCATCTAATGCAAAGGTATGGGACGGTTGTGAGTTCTCCACTACATTCGAAACTACGGCAGGTGTTCCACAAGGATGTATTCTCAGTCCGTTACTCTTTGCTCTTTTCATAGACGAGATCAGTGATATCTTACCGGGCGGAATTGCTTTTGGTAACACAAGGATTAAAGTCTTGTTATACGCAGACGACTTGGTTATGTTTGCAGACAATCCTTTTTCGCTACAGTTGCAAATAAACAGGTTAAATTCTTTTTGTGAGTCTTGGGGACTGTGCATCAATACCGAAAAAACCAAAATCATGATCTTTGAAGCGAGAAGTACTAGGAGACTTCCAGAAGAAAGTTGGTCATTAAACTCTACACGGATTGAAGTTGTGCAGGAGTTTAAGTATTTAGGTGTTCTGCTAACATACAATTTAAGTTTTGTCAAACACTCTATCGAAAAAAGTAACCAAGCCAAATTGGCTTTAAATTTGATGTGGACTAAGTTTTTTTCCAATCAAAACGTCGATATAACGTCTAAATACCAACAGTCGTATTTATAATCCCATTCCAAAGTATGTCTAACTTTGGACAGCTCTTAGAACAGTGTCCAACTCCAAATCGTATTTATAAACACTTTCATCGTTGTCTAAGGAACGTCTAACTTTAGACACCGAAATTGGTTGTCTAAACTATGGCTAAAGTGGCATTTGCTACAGCAAAAAACGATTTTGTCGAACATGTTATAAAACACTGTTGAGAGCTCTAAGATCAAAAAAAATAAGTAGTTTGAGGTGCAAAAATGCTACTTTCAACATTTTAATTTATAAATTGCACAAATTTCATCGTTTTATGAGACTTTGAAAAGCTGTAACTCAAAGTCAAATCAGCTGCTTTTTTGGTCTGGTTCAAGTGCTACGCCACACTCTTTCAGAGCCATTTTGTTGTTGCACTCGTATATCAAAACACAAAAAATGGTACTGCACGGATACATCATGAACGCCGCCATTTAGTTTTTCATTCGGAGTTGACAGTTTGAGAGGATGTTTAGACAACTGTTGGAATGCATTTATAAATACGAAATTGGCTAAGGGTTGTCCAACTCTTTAGACACCGTCTAGTTGGACAGTTGTCTAAGGGTGTTCTAAGCAAATTTTATAAATACGACTGCAACAGTCGTATTTATAAAATTTGCTTAGAACACCCTTAGACAACTGTCCAACTAGACGGTGTCTAAAGAGTTGGACAACCCTTAGCCAATTTCGTATTTATAAATGCATTCCAACAGTTGTCTAAACAACCCCTAAAACTGTCAACTCCGAATGAAAAACTAGATGGTGGCGTTCATGATGTAACCGTGCAGTACCATTTTTTGTGTTTTGATTAGGGGTGTTGCAGATATTCGCATCCGCATCCGCAATCGCGGATTATTCGCATTGATTTCAACATCTGCATCCGCATCCGCATCCGCATCAATTTATGCGGAGTTTATGCGGATGTGATTCAAAGTTTTTTTTACTTACTATCTGCACACAGTTAAAAAGCAAAGAGAAACTATTCGGTTTTTTCATTTTTTCCTATGTACGCAATAACGTATTACAGAAATCCATTTGAAAAAAAAAAAAACATAGCTAGTGAGTGTTGTTTTCATACTAAGAGTCGACAAGAAAATATGGCAAATACCAACACACACTGAAGCGAAATTATTTTTTCTTCTTGTCGATTTCTGTTTCTTGTTTTGTTCTGTTCGGTGTGTTTTGCGCCTCTTCTATACAACCAAATGCTTTTATTGCAATAACAAGAAACCAGAAAGGAACGGGAAAGTGTGTGCTGTGTTATGTGGTGTATGATGTTTACTGTTATTTTGTGTCGAAAGAGAATTGTGAATTGCCATTTTCTTATTCAGTAACACAATGAAGTACAATACATTTTTATTTTTATTTTTAAATAAAAAAAATTTAAAATTGATAAATTTTCATTCATTTATGTATTTAAAATGATATATATTTCGCAAATTCTAAGATCCGCATCCGCATCCGCATCCGCGGATATTAGTTTCCTAAAATCTGCATCCGCATCCGCATCCGCGGATGTCAAAATTTGCACATCCGTAACAACCCTGGTTTTGATATACGAGTGCAACAACAAAATGGCTCTGAAAGAGTGTGGCGTAGCACTTGAACCAGACCAAAAAAGCAGCTGATTTGACTTTGAGTTACAGCTTTTCCAAGTCTCATAAAACGATGAAATTTGTGCAATTTATAAATTAAATTGTTGAAAGTAGTATTTTTGCACCTCAAACTACTTATTTTTTTCGATCTTAGAGCTCTCAACAGTGTTTTATGACATGTTCGACAAAATTGTTTTTCGCTGTAGCAAATGCCACTTTAGCCATAGTTTAGACAACCAATTTCGGTGTCTAAAGTTAGACGTTCCTTAGACAACGATGAAAGTGTTTATAAATACGATTTGGACTTGGACGCTGTTCTAAGAGCTGTCCAAAGTTAGACATACTTTGGAATGGGATTATAAATACGACTGCAAGTGTTTAATGCTACGGTAAATACATGTATGTTTTATGGTGTGCAAGTTTTTGGGTACATATACCTAGAAGCTTTTGAATGTTTTCAAAGGCATTTTTTCAAACGCCTGTTTCGACTTCCAAACTTCACACCGAACTATGCAATATATGTATAGAGTCAGGTATAGCTCCTATATACTTACAAAATCTCAAGACCAACGCAGACTTTATTATTAAAGTAATGCAAAAGAGTGATTCATGTCTCCACAAGATAATACTGAAAAAATTATTACAAACCAATGCATCCCCTTTCAAGGAGTGGAATCAACTAGCCATTGATCATGACTCTTTTTTAAATTTGTCGGAATCTAACGTCGATAATTGGCAAGCTCAGTTTGCAGACGTGATCGCGAAAGTTGACCAAAAAATGTTTATAGAAAATCTTTCTAGAGCAAGTTCGTCCGCTTCCAGACTTATCTACAGGCAGTTAAATCACCAAATAAATTCAAATGTCAGTTACTTCCGAAAAGAATACTCAGCGTCCGAAATAAGCATTATATTTAGAGCTAGGGTAGAAATTTTAAATCTAAATTACATACCTCACCGAGGTGATCGGCCGCAGCTTTGTACCTTATGTAACAGAAGAGAAAATGAAGATATTTATCACTTTATAGCGATCTGTCCAATGTTACAGGAAATTCGACGTCTATATTTTCAAGAAAGTTTTTTGACATTGCCGAAACTTTATGATATTTTAAATGGATGCCGGGGTTGGCTTAATTTGTACAAGTTTTGCAAACATGCCATTACTTATCGCAACAGTTTCCCATAAGTGGCGAATTTTCCCAGTTAGTGTAGTTTCTCGAGTACACTTTCAAATCAATTAAATTTGTTTTTTTTTTTTTTTTTTTGTGTTTCAAATCACGTTAAAATTGAAAATTGTATAACACTTTATGGTTCAACCCATCAAATGCTTTTTTGTGTTTCCAATCACTTTAAAATGGATAACTTACCACTCTTTCTATTTTTAATTTGTGTATAGAAGAACTCGTAAAGTTTTAAAAACACTACTGTACTTTTATATTTTTTCTCAATTTTTTTCTAAATTTATAATTCAACTTGTTTGAAACTATTATGAGACTTTATGTAAATATTACCTATAAAGCTTTACACTTTTATATTTTTCTTTGTTTTGAAATCAAATGGAATGTTATTTCAGGCAGACGGCAGTATAGCCATGTCCTTATTCTTCAGAAAACTAATTATAACGTATATTGATGAAATAAAGAATCTATCTATCTATCTATCTATCTAGACAAATATTGGAATGCATTTATAAATACGAAATTGATTAAGGCTTATCCAATTCTTTAGACATTGTCTAGTTGGACAGCAGTCTAAGGATGTTCTAAGCAAATTTAATAAATACTACTGTTGAATTTTTACTACTAATGCTAATAACTTTTTTTCTGTACTTTTCCAAATTACAAAACTAGTTTTGTTAGTTTTTTACAAACTTGATTGAATTTGGAAAAAAAAAACAGTTCATCTTTGATTTTTGTACTATTTGAAAATTTAATTTTGCTGTAAAAGAAGGTACAGCCACCAGTAATTTAAGCAATTATTAGTTTTGTGGTTGAAAATGAAACTTATTCATGAATTTCTAATCACAAAAAACTAACTAAAACACAACCAGTCGTATTTATAAAATTTGCTTAGAACATCCTTAGACACTTGTCCAGCTAGACGGTGTCTAAGGAGTTGGACAAGTCTTAGCTAATTTTGTATTTATAAATGCATTCCAACAGTTGTCTAAACAACCCCTAAAACTGTCAACTTCGAATGAAAAACTAAATGGCAGCGTTCATGATGTATCCGTGCAGTACCATTATTGTCTGTATTTTGGTATACGAGTACAACAACTATAAGGCTCTGAAAGAGAAACGTAGGACTTGAACTTGACCGAAAAAAACAGCTGATTTGACTTTGTGTTTCAGCTTTTCCAAGTCTCATAAAATGATCAAATTTGTGCAATTTATAAATGGAACTGTTGAAAGTAGTATTTTTGCAACTCAAACTACTTAATTTTTTTGATCTTAACACTCTCAACAGTGTTTTATAACATGTTACAAAATTGTTTTTTGCTGAATCAATGGTCACTTTAGCCATATTTCAGACAACCAAATTCGGTGTTAGACATTTCTTAGACAGCGATGAAAGTGTTTATAAATACGATTTGGACTTGGACACTGTTCTAAGAGCTGTCCAAACTTAGACATGCTTTGGAATGGGATTATAAATACGACTGAACGGATATAACTCTTCATCTTGTGGTTTATGCACTTGAACACCTTCGGTTAAAACACATTTTGAACGCGTTCTAGTAGCTGCGTTACGTTATCCATGTTTTCATTTGTTTCATTTGTATAATGTTTTTTGTATTTTTAGCAAAACTATCGTTTCCCAAATTCGGAAAAGTGTTTCCCAAATTTCGCCCAACTATCCCCGGTCGATTGACACCAAAATTTCCGAATTTCATTGCTAGCGCTGCCAAGTATACGCCAAATTTTAAATTGTTAATAACTTTTTTTGGTACTTTCTCAAATTGCGAAAACTGTTTCCCCTAATTTTTCCAAATGTTTTTCAAATTATTTGCATAAAAATTTCGTGCCAAGTTGACGGGGGTAGCATATCTATTGAAAATCACTTAAATAAGAAAAGTAATAGGTACAATTGTTAAAATAAAGCAATAAAAGTAAAATAAATTTGTTTTGACACAAAAACATTTTATTTTCGAATCCAGAGCTGTCAAAAACTTAAAATGTTTGCAGATCACTGAAAAATTTCATTTTAAAAGAGTTTTTATATTAGCGAGGCTTACATGGTCCAACATGGTTTGACAACATGGTTGGATGAAAAACATCAGCTTTGCGTTTACACGAAATTCGATGTTGTCCAACATCAGGTTGGTTATTTTTCGCGAACGAGACGGACACGTTATGGATAAGAAAATTTTAGCTTCTCTTATAATGAAGGAAATTATTGACGACGAAGAAGAAGAAATAAAAATTTAAAGAAAAAAGAAAAAACGTTAGTGGGTAAAAAAGTGGATTAAGAATAGGTCCAAGAACTCACATACTCATGCGCTACAGGAGTCGCTTTCTCTGTCCCTATGTCCCTATGTATACTTGTCCCTATGTATGCTTTTTTTAAAGAATAGAATGATTTAAGAGGAAGGTTTATATGTATAATACATGCATATTATAGTAGAAAAAAGCCGAGAAACTTAAAGATTTGTAATGTGATGTCTTAACAAACATATTTTTCTCCGCTCACATTGCAAACGCTGGCTAAACCTGATGAGATAGATCAAATTTATGTACTACGGAATTGTGTATCTTAAAAAGATGAAAAAAAAGTCCACGACAGCATTATGTTCATCTCCTTAGGATAACCCACAGTAACCATTTTTATCTTTTACATATTACAACAAAATATGGGTTATTTACCAAGCTATTTTAAACGATACAGTATCATTCCTTATCCAATTAAATACATTAGATACGTTGTGCATTTCGTGTAGATTATTGCCCTTGTAGATAGATTGCCCTTTACAACATGTGATTTAAATAAATATTTTCGAAGATATTACAGATTTAAAAATTGCGAAGTAAAAGTGTAAAAAGTAAATAAGTAAAAATGTTGTGTATGAATATTCCAAAGAAAGCAGGAATTCTTCATGGTATAGGAAAAGGGCAATTGTTTTACTCCAAATTTAAATGTTCACAGTTTTTCTGTAGTCATCCTTACATTATATGAAAACTCTCTACGATAAAAAGAACGAATTCAATTTATATTCTTTTTTAAAAGTTCAATATTAGCATTTTGTTTGATTTCTTTATATTTTGTCAATAAAATTTCATATTCCTCTGTTTTCGCTTTTCTGTTTTTATAATTCTCAGATTTTATCTTCCAAAGTTCTGAAAGAATTTTATAAATCTCAAAAAACTCCCTGCAAAAATCGTTGTTAGTTATTGCATTGCGATTGCGACAGGAGCGGGTCAAAATTCTGGGTACAAAATACTTCCTATATATATCTTTATAATTGGCAGAATATTGATAAGCAGAATTTTGAAAAGCAGAATTTTGAAAAGCAGAATTTTGAAAGCAGAATTTGAAAAGCAGAATTTTGAAAAGCAGAATTTTGAAAGCAGAATTTTGAAAAAAGAATTATGACCCCGGCAGAATTCTGACCCCAACCCGATTGCGACTTCACAGTAACCGAAGCAAATTCAAATGAAAAATGATAGACGGCGCAGTCAGGTTTGTCAAACATCTGTTTACACACGTTGGATGGTATGACAAACCAGCATGTTTTTAAAAAATTTTAAAAACCATCCAACATGGTTTGTCAAGCGGTTGTTTTAGCGTTTAGATGATCCAACATTGCTGTTGTCAAACCATGTTGTCAAACCATGTTGGACCATGTAAACCCCGCTATTCGTAATCCAAAGATCAAAAAACTCGCAAAATCCAAATCTTTCATCCTTCGGGCAATACCTTTCAAGTCGATAATATAGTTCTCAGAAATGTATAATCAGTCATACCAATCGTTCATTAAAGAAAAAAAAATTAAATGATTTTTGAGTAGTAATTTTTTAAGATGGCGACGAAAAAAACGCGTCTTGTGTGATTGTAATCATAACAACATTATTTTTACGCAAATGTTTGTCGGGAAATTGATAAAAACTTTATAAAAACGTTCGCTTGAACCCAATACATTAAATAAAAGTGAAAAGCTGTGTGAATTTAATGCAAAAATGGCTACAAACATGTATCGAGTAGGAGGTGAGCGATTCCTATTCAACTACTACTTTCCCCCAAAAATGCCTTACCTCTGTTCAAAGGAAAAAAAAAAGGATTTTTGGTGATCAGGCGCCGCATACAATTAATATTTTTTCCCTATTAGATTATTGAAAGTTATGAAAAATTCAAATATGAAAACTAGCTTGTTTTTGGGTGGTTAATAATATTCATTTAAATTTAACTTTCTGTGTGAATTTAAATGGTAAACTTCTGGCGAGTGATACTTAATTTTTTTTATCGTCAAAGAATTGCAGATGTGTTGTGTGTAACAAAAAAAAAAAAAAAACGGGAGGCCAATGTACGCGATTATAGAAGAAGATTGTATACGAATGCGAAGATTATAGAGAAAAAGCAATCTTGACGAGTGTCGCAAAGACATTAAAGACTTGGGAGTTCTTACACTGCCGACCGCAGTCAGACTCAGACCACCAGAATTAGTTTAAGGTCACCAGGAAGCGAAGATTTCGTTTGTGGAGAGTTTGTTTAAATAGTCAAACTTTTTTTTTCCACACGTTTGGTTTTCACCTGTTCATGCATCACATTTCGGGTTGATGAGGTGCTTTCCTGTGTGCACCTATTACGTGGTCGAGTTTAGTTTATATCTATTGCATGGGGCATGGGTTTATTCATGCGTTTGACAAATGAGTATAAGATGCTATGTAGGTGCTATGAATACAGTGAATATGTATGGTGTAATTTTTTCACTGGGCAAGATTTATTTTTCTGTTTTAATTGGAACCTGAACCATTTTGGGTTCGATATGTTGAAAATTGAAATTTATAACACAGCATGTAAAACGTTTAATCACCACTCGTAATGGAAAATGCCTTTAGTTATGGTTCTGTTGCTGCTGCTTCTAATTTTAATTAGAAAGTTTAATGTTGTTTCTGCTATGACTGATAACTTATCTGCGTGACTGCGTGACAAAATGTTTTTCCATGAGTATGCACAGGCCTCCACGATGAATAAAGCAATAAGCAAGTATTTAAATTTGCAATATTTCCCAAACTTAGACTAACAAGATAGTGTACGTTGGATAGATATGCAGCAAAATTTCTTCTTTTTTTTATTGCTGTAGCAATTGAAATAGTTGTCGGTTCTTCTTCTTGTTATGAATATCCCATCAATAATGGTTTGCATTTTTGTCTATTTTTTTCTGAGTAAGTACCTATGACGTATAGGGTTTTTTGGGTTAGATGCGGCAGTAGCCCCAGGTTGGATAGTTTGCACCGAGACAAAAAGAAGAAAAGACAAGTTGGAGGGGATGGACAATTTGACTTAAAATGGTAGGAAAACATTGTTTAAAATCAACAGAGTCACCTTTCACCTACCATTACTTGGTATACCTATGAAGTTTTTGAAATCCAATACTTTATTATTTCAAATAAACGTTTTAATTCATGTTGTTGTTGTTTTAGTTAATGGTCCTTGAGTAAGGGGCCAATTATAGCGATAAGTAAAAACCATCAGGAAAAGTTGAGACAGATGGAAACAATTTTTTTCCTGATGAGCGTTTATAGCGAACAGAAAATATATGTCATTTGCCAGGCTCTCAATCCTTCGCAGCAACACACCAGCAACTGGTTTCTTTTATGGACCATTTATAGTTATCCGGAAAAATGTTTACGTGGAATAGTAAATATGTTTTCGTTAAGGCCGTTGCGTCCGTTCGCTGCCGGATTTAACTGAAAGCAGTGAGTTTTACCGGACACAACTGATTGCGGTGACCCATAGAATCCGTTGTGGTATAAACTAGTCAAAATGAATAAGAGAAACTAGAGATGAGTCGATGAGTCAACTGCTACTAGAGATGAGTGAGCTCTTCATTACATTTTTCACAGTTAGAGTTTTTTTGAGGTGGTGTATGTAGAACTTTGTAAAGTTTTCATAAAATTAACTTCCGAAGAACAGCGGATTAAGAGTATAAAAGTGATAGACCAAGAGCTGGAAGCAAATTTTTAGAGTAGAGTGATAAACCAAAATATTTCACATGTATGTGTAGATACACGCATCATTATATCAGATTCAACCGTCTGGCAGGTTTCTTTTTCAGCCATGGGCGGGGGTGGGCGTTTGAAAATGGTAATTTTTCAGATTTTGAGGTCGAAGTGATAACCACATAAACGATACTTCAAAAAATCAGAAAAATTGCCCTGATTACAAAAAAACTCGGTCCCAGACGATTTGGTTTCAGCCTGCTGCTAGCCAGACGCATTTTAACACTTTTCAAGTGCATTTTTCATCTTAAAGCACTAATAACTTTTTTCCTATTACATATAACCAAGAAAGCGGTACGCCAAAAAATAAGAAAATTTACCCTGATTTCAAAAAAGTGTATTTCAAATGATTTAGTTTCAGCCTACTGCTTGCCAGACGCACTTTAACATTTTTTTAAACGCACTTTTCAACTTAAAGTATTGATAACTTCTTTCTTATCACATGTAACCAAGAAAATGGTACGCCAAAACATCACAAAAGTTCCCCCGACTACAAATAAGTGTGTCCAAATGGATTTCGTTTCAGCCTTCTGCTTGACAGACGCATTTCAACATTTTTCAAATGCATTTTTCAAATTAGCTGATAACTTTTTTCTTATCACATGTAACCAAGAAAATGGTACGCCAAAACATCTGAAAAATTCCCCTAATTACAAAAAAGTCGGTCTCAGACGATGTGGTTTCAGCCTTCTGCTCGCCAGACGCATTTTAGCATTTTTAAGTGCATTTTCTGCTTAAAGCTCTAATAACTTTTTCCTTATTACAAATAACCAAAAAAAGTGGTACACCAAAAAATAAAAAAAGTTACCCTGATTTCAAAAAAGTGTGCTTTAGACGATTTGGTTTCAGTTTACTGCTTGCCAGACGCTCTTTAACAATTTAGTAAAATGCATTTTTCAACTTAAAGTACTGCTAACTTTTTTCCCATCACATATAACCAAGAAAGTGTGCCAAAACATCAGAAAATTAATTCTGATTACAAAAAAGTCGGTATCAGACGATTTGGTTTCAGCCTTCTCCATTGCAGACGCATTTTAACTTAAGCATGTTTATCAAATTGAATGAAAATCAAAAATTTCATTTAGATGAAATACTACAAGCAATTATTCATTGAATTTGATGAACATGCTTAAGTTAAAATGCGTCTGGCAAGCATAGGCTGAAACTAAATCATTTGAAATACACTTTTTTGAAATCAGGGTAAATTTTCTTATTTTTTGGCGTACCACTTTCTTGGTTATATGTAATAGGAAAAAATTTATTAGTGCTTTAAGCTGAAAAATGCACTTGAAAAGTGTTAAAATGCGTCTGGCAAGCAGTAGGCTGAAACCAAATCGTCTGGGACCGAGTTTTTTGTAATCAGGGCAATTTTTCTGTTTTTTTGATGCATCATTTATGTGGTTATCACTTCGACCTCAAAATCTGAAAAATTACCATTTTCGAACGCCCACGGCTGAAAAAGAAACCTGCCAGACGGTTGAATCTGATATAATGGGGCGTGTATCTACACATACATGTGCAATGTTTTTGGTTATCACTCCACTCCAAAAATTTGCTTCCAGCTCTTGGTCTATATACTGATTGTGTGTTTCTCTTTTCCTTTAAATATTATTTTCATTTTGAATATTTGAATACTATCTTCATGTGTTCTATTCATAATGTATTGCCATCATTATAAGTATTTCTCTTATTATTATTTACCTGAGAATATTATTACGATATAAAGAGCTATACACACAGGAACGACAAAATTTTTAACATTGTTTTAGAATACACCAAAGACACATACAAAATTGTTATTAATTATTATTATTAATTCAAAACCAAGTGGAATCCATTTCAAAATTTTTTTAACGGAAAAGTTTCAAGTAGATAAAAATAATAAGCCAAAATAATCAACAAATCAATCCCGAAAATCCCGGGATTCTACGATTCCAATCCCGGGATTTTCGGGACCGAAAAAAGACTCGGGATCCCGGGATTCGAGATCCCGGGATCCCGGAATTGCAATCCCTATTTGGGAGTGATATTTTGGAAAACGACATAATTTCATCGGTTCTGCTGAACACTTTTGCGACTTCAAAGATTGGATAATCAATAAAAAATATTTGCCCTTGACTCAAAAAAATACTGTTAATTTATTTTGTTAGCAAAACTCAAATACTTTTGTTTCCGGTAGCAATTTTTATCACTATTAACAGCAAAAAAAATAAAAAATGGAAAAAACTGAAAAATATATGTTTTTTATTTCCAAACACGAGTTGCCTAAAGCCGAACAAAAAGTTTCCTATTTTCGACAACTGAGATTGTATGGGATTTTTCACATGTTAAGACATAAAATCGAAAATTTAAGAAATTTAGATTTGAAATGGAATGATTTCCGTTGATTTTATTTCACTTAAAATGAAATAAAATTTATTTCAGTCGATAATAAAAAAACAAACATTTTTTTACTCCTTTGTTCGTTGAAAATATGGACATATGAAGGCCCTCTATCCTTTGCTTCTGTTGAGATGTCTTTCTTTTCTTTTATTGCATCCGGGCATTTTAAAACTTTTTAAGGCTCGAAGATGGACTGCAATTTAATTTTTTTTTAGCTTACACGCTTTAAATTAGTAGTGTTTGAGGTGGGTATTCTTGCATCTGGAGAGCTTTCCCTAATTGCTGAAGTGCTTGAGATGTTTAAATTTGAAAAGAATCGATCTTAAAGTTATTAGCATTTATGAATTCTATCCAAACCTACACTCTCGCATATCTTCACAGTCTAACATTGGGTTCATGGCATCTCCCAATCAGGGTTGCAACATCGTTATAAAAAGCATCGATGTTGGACAATATCGATGATCTTCGACAAACATCGATGTTTTCTCGATGTTTTAATTATTTTGTCAAAAATGAAAAAATTTACTTTTTTTACGTGTACTGTAGCTAAACAAGGAAATTTACTAGTCTTACCAGTTAAATGATCTCCTTTGAATACACTTTACTTTGACAACTCGCAAGTAACTCAAACGGATACATGAACTTCAAAAGGTTCAAGACTAATTTTGAATAAACGTTCAAAATCAAACACCTTATAGGTTAGTACAATTCGACAACAAAACTTTCTTTGTACTGGCGAGATCACTAATAGTTATTGCTGAACTATTTTCATAGGTTTTTAACCAATTTTTCCAAATCAGTAATAGGAATAATAAGAGAATAGGAAACAATATATTCACTAGTTTGCTATAATTGAACACCAAGAAAATCGATGTTCGAAAAATGGAACACTAAATACAATTGTGTTTTCAAGGTTGAAACACCAAAAACAACAAAAATATAGGCATTTTCGTTTAATATGTTCGAAAACTGGGGATGTTCGGAAATAGGTGCCACTACCCTGCTCAAAAACCATTCAGTAAAACAACAATGATTAAAAAAATTTTAATGAAGAACAAAGTACTAGCTTCCAAAAATACCAAAGCACGAGGTGGTAGGTGAATGCATTGGTTTTAAATAATTTTTTGAGTAATTTTTTTTATATACATATGTAATTGATCTAAACGGAAGAAAATAGACCCCCATAAGATTTTTCTCTTCTCTCGATTGAACCTATCCGTCGTGGGCTTATGCAAGCACCTTGTATATTCAGAACAAGTGGAAGTGAAAAAACAGAATCAAAACCTTTGGAAAACCATAGCTTATGCTAAAATACATAATTCGTAAAAGTTACAAATTTAACAAAACCATAATATATTGCCTCTACTTGGGGTTGTCCTGTGGTCGCCACAAAGCGTTTTTTGAAAAAACTAGCCCTTAATGTCAACTGGGTTTTTTTGATCCTTGAGTTTGCCCTCAAATCGCCCTGAAGTGTTATGTTTTTGTTGTGGCGAGTTCAGTTAATGAACAGGTATGTCAAATGGCATGTATTTTTCTTCAAATGGCAGGCGTGTGGTGATGTTGTGGTTTAACATTTTTTGAACTGCCCGTTTGACCACTCATTTTTGTTACTGTTCTTATGTTATTAATTTCACTTCTCTTTATTTTTTAAACAAATTGAAAGCTGTTATATTTTAAATATTTTATAATTTTTTGTTTATCACATTTTTTTTTAATGAGTTGTTGTTTCAAATGCAATCGTTTCCTAATCACTTATTTTCAATTTGTTATTAACTAGTTTTTCATAATTGTAACTTTGTAATCTAAAAGCGTCTTACAAAATGATGTAGTGAGGTTTTCTCAGCCAGTTAAATTTTTATTTATCCTAACTAATATTATAAATGTGAAAGTCACTCTGTCTGTCCGGATTTCTATGTTACCATCTCCTGCCCAAACTATAGAACTGATTTAAATGAAATTTTGTACAGAGATAGGCTAGAACCTGAAAAAGGACATAGGCTGTACATTTTATCCCTATATTCACACGGGAACGGGAACGTATGCGGGAACTTAGAAGCTACAACACCGATTTCAAAAATGTTTCCACCAATAGAATGCTTCACTATCCCAAAGTAACATAAGCTTTAATTCATCCACATATTCCTAGGGGAACGGGAGTCCTTACTAATATAATAAGTGTAAGAGAAGCTCTATCTGTCCGTCGTTCTATATTACCATCTCCCGCCCAAAATAACAAACCGATTTGAATGAAATTTTGTACAAAGATTGTTCTGAACTTAAGGACGGACATAAGCAGTATTTCATTCGAATATTCCCTCGTGAACCGGTCCTCACTATTATTATAAGTGCAAAAGTAGCTCTGTTTGTTCACCATTCTATGTTACTATCTCCCGCTCAAACTAATGAACAGATTAGAATTAATTTTTGAACGAAGATTGTTCAGAACCTGAGGAAGGACATATGCTTTATATTTTATCCTTATACTCCCACGGGAACGGGAACGTATACGGGAACTTAGAAACTACAACACTGATTTCAAAAATTTTTCTACCTATAGAATGCTAAACTATCCCTGAGTACCATAAACTTTAATTCATCCACATATTCCTACGGGAAAGGGAGTCCTTACTAATATAATAAGTGTGAAAGTAGCTCTGTCTGTCCGTCGTTCTATGTTACCATCTCCCGCCCAAACTAATAAACCAATTTAAATGAAATTTTTTACAAAGATTGTTCAGAACCTGAGGAAGGACATAGGCTATATTTTTTTCTCTATATTCCCACGGGAGCAGGAACGTATACGGGAACTTTGACACTACAACACCGATTTCAAAAACTCTTCCACCGTTCGAATGCTCCAAAATCCCCGAGCAACATAAACTTTTACTCATCCCCATATTCCTTACGGGAACGGTCACCATGTTTCCACGGGAACGGAAGTCTTTACTAATATTATATAAGTCCGAAGTTAAATCTGTCTGTCTATTTCTCTTTGTTACCATTAACCGCCCAAAACTATTGAACCTATTTATATGAATTTTGGTACAGAGACAGTCTAGAACCTGAGGATGGACATATATGTTATGCAATATGTTTTATCCCTGTATTCCCATGAGAACGAGAACTTGGAAAATACAGCACCCATTTCGAAAAATGTCCACCGTTAGAATACTACACTATTCCCGAGTAATACAAACTTTAAGTCATCCTCCGGAAACGACCCTCATATTCCCACGGGAATGGAAGACTTTAGTAACATCATACATCATTAGCTCTGTCTGTCTGTTTTTCTTTGTTTATATTTACCGCACAAGCTATTGAACCGATTTATATGAATTTTGGTACAGAGATAGTCTAGAACCTGAAGATGGACATCCTTACTAACACATATTACAAATCCAAAACGTTTTGATTCCCCGTTTTCCTTTAATTCCCACTGATTGATCATTATAAATAAGGCTCAGACGCTGTGAGTTGCAGGTGTTCGTTTGGAAAAAAATCCCATGGCAGCTTTATGCGGCAGAATCACATGTATCAATCCCACAAAACCTTTTTATTTCGCAAAAGATGGAAAAAATAAGAACGTCGTGTGCAAACATATACTTAGATGAATAAAATAATATAACAATGGTTTACTAAAACGCATGAATGTGTCTTATTTGCAAAATAAGTAGCCTAAAAAATTAAGAATGCTGTCAAAAGACTATTCCACGCGGACGAAGTCGCGGGCACAGCTAGTATATGTATATTTTTCATCTAAAATAATAAAAATAATAGCAATATACACTGCCAATCATCAGGTTAGCACAACCATTGTTTGCGCGTTTTCTGCCGAACGAAAGACCTACCATCATATAAGTTAATGTTTTTAGTAGCTGATGACATGACTAGACAAAAAGAAACTTGTCTTTTTTATATTTTTTTTAATTAATTTAGTAAAAGAACAAGAAGAGAGAAGTCTCATCAGGTTAAAACACTTAATTTTTTTAAAGTTATTTTAAGCTATTTTCAAACAAATGGAAGCGACTTGTACAGTTTAGCAATATGGTCCAAGTAAATGGTAGGTCAAGCGCTTTTGATGGCTTCAATCAGTTCTGGTTTAGTTGAATACTGTTTCCCAGGCTCGTAAACACGAACCAGCCAACCCCTAACGTTTTCTATAATATTGAGTTCGGGTGAGTAGGGCAGCCGCACTAAGTTTACATTTTGCACTTCAGTCCACAATATTACTATCCCAAGCAGTGTGAATCGGAGCATTGTCGTGTTGAAAATGCCACGGCATGTTTTTAAATAAATTTTGAAAATGAGGAAACGCAGTTTCGAGTACATTTCGGTAAGCATTTGCGTTCATCGTTGTTGATCCAAATTGTAACTAGCTGGTTCCATATTAAGAAATGGATCCCCACGCCATGACACCTCCGACCCGACTATAAAGGCGATCCAAATGTTGTTCCTCTTTGCACAGATCATGGAAGTAATCACCCCTATCACGGAGATTTCTCCGAATGAAAAATCACGATACGAATCCCGAAAAAAGCAATCACAAGATCCGAAGGAATTCTAAAAAAGCATTGCCTGACTGAAAAAATGAGTGTCCATTTTCGAAGCAATAGAAACAAGAATCCACAAATTTAAAAAAAAAATCCCCTAACTTTTCCCAAACACATTTTTTACCGATTTTTAATTTTCTAGTAAAAATTCATTTATTTGCATTTTTTGTGATTGAAACAAGTAATAATAGGTCTGTATCATTGATCAAATCTTAAATATTATATGAAATAAACAATTTTACTATCGAATATAATCAAATATTTTCTTCATCCAGTTACCTATACATTCCCAAAAGAGGATTTTTGTTACGTGGTCCCATAGTATGTACTTTCCAATCTGTCAAATACAAATTCATTCGCTTAACAAACCATAAAATAATTTGTGAAATCCAAGTTTGTTTACAGATAAAATTCAAGTGTTGTTTTGAGGGGTAACAGATAAAAAAGTAATCTAACAATCTTACGATTACTATTTAAATAGTCCAAATCTGTCAATTTCGCTTAAATTTGGAAACGGGCATAATGTTGTGCCCAAGTTGAGAATTTGTACTTCGATTTCGAACAGAGAGATGTTGCAAGAAATATACAAGTGTTGTGCCCAAGTTGAGAATTTGTACTTCGATTTTGAACAGAGAGATGTTGCAAGAAATATTCAAGTGTAGTGCCCAAGTTGAGAATTGTTCTTCACTTTTTAACAGAAAGATGTTCCAAGAAATATATACAAGACACTTTTTAAAATGATACTTTTATTTTATTATTAATTAGGACTTCATATCACTATCGACTACTCTTCACTGAGGACTATTTTAGACTGACTTTTTGAGCAGAGTTCAAAAAGATGTCCCAGTCCGATTCACTCATTTTGCTTACATTACATAGAACTAAATATATGTATACACGCGAAACGTTTGCCACACCCACAACACAAGAACGAGATTATGGTAAGTTAAGAGGAAACGAAATATGAGAAGTATACTCAAGTGTGTATTTTATCTCCTCAGCATTATTAGCTGTGGGTACGATCGATTGTTGAAGAATGTTTATCCTTGGTGTCCATTTTGCTTACTCAGCATTAACCAGCATTGTGGGTATGATCGGTTTGTGTATTTAGGATAGCTCGACAGTTTACGAAATATGAGAGGTATACTCAAGTGTGTATTTTATCTCCTCAGCATTATTAGCTGTGGGTACGATCGACTGTTGAAGAAAGTTTATCCTTGGTGTCCATTTTGCTTTATCAGCATTAACCAGCATTGTGGGTATGATAGCGACACTGAGTATAGAATATGACCATGGGATTGGGAATAAGAAAAGCAAAAGTGTGAGATTGTGTGAGCGGCAAAGTGACGTGTGGAATTTGAGGGCATAACATTCCTCCCCCCTTGGAAAAAAATTCTTTTGCGCAAAAAAAAAAGAATTTGCCTTAATGCAATGAATGAATGAATCGGCTAGGTTAAATATTTGAAATATATATATATATAAAAAGTTTAATTATGTGTTTTCTTCTTCTGTTGTGGCAGTATTTTGTTCAATACTTTCAGTAATTTTACATTTGATGAATTTCTTATAACTTAAATACAAAAAAGTTATGAATAATAAAGTAGTAACAAGAATTGTGGAAAATATTAAAATGTTATGGTTTGAATCATTTTGTACCATAGTGTTGTCTTGATTAAAATGTTCGATAGTTTCGCTTATTTTTTCAATTTCGTTAAAATGAAAATTTGATTTAGAATGTGATGTTTCCAGTGAAAGAGGAATTTTAAAATTTGAATCGAATACAATTTGAGAAAAATAATATAATTCTTGTATTTTATTATCAGTTTCGATAGCCTCAATTTTTACATTTTTAGTGTTAGCAATGCATTTAGGATCAATTTTGAGAATGCCACTGTTTTCAATTTTAACAAAATACTTTAAATTGTCTTTACAAGTTATCATTAGATTAGTTAATTCTGGAACAGCATAATACCAGGTTTTATAGTTTATTAGTTTCCAAATTTCATTATTTAGTTTAAACATTTTGATTACACATTGATTTTTGTTAAATATTCCAAGATGCAAATTCATCACACAATCTTTATTAACATTGTTATAAATTGGAAATTTGGGTTTACAAATGGTCTTATGATTTACTTTAACACAATCAGAGAGATCATTTTCATTTAGTTTTATATATTCATTATTGTTGTTTGAAGCAATGAAATTAGTTTCTGTTTCAACAAAGTAGAAAGTATTATTTTTATAATGAGCTGGAATTGGTATAGTTTTATATAATCTAAATTCTTTTGATATTAGTGGAATCTTAACATGGAAGGTAAGTGTCTTAATAACATAAATTGGATCAATTTTAGCAGTTTTTATAATGTTTGGCATATTATGAATTGAAAGTTCGAATGGTAATCTTGCATTACCTTGAGTTTCGATTTCTCTTAAAGCACTTAAAAAGGTTTCTGAGAACAAAATATAATTACTTAATTTATTTTCTTCTGCTTTGAAAATTATATCAAATATTTCTGTTTCAGTTTCTTTCATTACAAGTATTTCATTCATTATAAGATTTTCCATTTCAGTAAAAGCAAGTTTTATATCTTGACTTTTTATTAATTCTGTATAAATTCCAACATTAGTGTTGTTCACATATTTAATTAAATGACTAATAACAGTAATTTCTTTATTTATTTCGTGTGCAATTCTTGTTTGTTGCGATTCTAATTTGACTAAGTTTTGTTTAATGGAGCTTGCGTCGGAATCGTCCATGGTTCCGAAAAGAAAATTCTCGAATCTCCCGACCAAATTAAATAAACCTCTAGAAAATCTATTTGGTGCTTGAAAAAGTTCTTTGAGTAATATATGATTATTGTTAGCTTCCGAAATCAGACGATAGATTGATTTAACGACTTGTGTGCATAAATTATTCGTTTTATCATTTTGGATGATTTTGTCGCATAATGTTTTTAAAAAGTACGTGTGGTCATTTATTTGTTCTAGCCCATTGTAATAAGATGATAAATTTAAATGGATAACAAAATTCCATTCGTTTTTAGAAATAAGTAAGTTGTCTTCATTTTCGAAGTGTATGGCAGTAGTATTTTTGATTTCCTTTAACTCATGTCTCGTATCTGCCATTGAAGCATTAACAAGAAATAATACGATTATTATTCTCAACATGATGAAAACCTATAATGACTGAGTTTAGTATAAAAGTTTACAAATATTCAAGATTTAAATGCCTTGATTAAGTTTTTGTGAACTGTCTTGTTTTTCCTTTCTACCCTGACAGTAACGGTTTCGGGCGAGTTGATTGCTACAATTTCGTAAGGACCTAGAAATACCGGAGTTAGTTTTTTATTTGTTCTTACTTTACTCTGGATTAAAACTTTGTCTCCTATATTATACTGCACTTCTTCACAATTTTTATCATAATAACTTTTCGATTTCATTTTCGCCTTAATAAGATTTCCCTTAGCTATTTGGTATCCATTTTGAAGCTTGGACTTAAGTTCAATTACAAAATCATCATAGTTATAAACTGGATCAACCGAATTTGTTAACGAACAAGGAATTTGAGGCTTAAAACCGAATAGGATTTCATATGGAGTGAATTGAGTTGCTGTATGTGGGGTGGTATTGTAACAAAATACCGCATAATCAACCCATGAATCCCAATTGATAGGATCTTTGTTTGAGTAACTCCGAAGATAGTCTCCTAATACTCTATGACTTCTTTCTAAAGAGCCATTTGATTCTGGATGATATGGCGTAGTCTGGATTTTCTTTATTTTTAACAACTGACAGACACGTTTAAACAGATCGCTTAAGAAATTAGAACCCTGATCAGTCAAAAGTGACTGTGGCACCCCGAATATGCATATTACTCTTCGAACGAAAACCTCCGCCA
Organism: Melanostoma mellinum; assembly: GCA_914767635.1. Lineage (NCBI taxonomy): Eukaryota > Metazoa > Arthropoda > Insecta > Diptera > Syrphidae > Melanostoma > Melanostoma mellinum. The sequence continues at coordinate 76,465,162 of OU612058.1, read as the reverse complement.
CTGTTGCAGCTTCCTGGTTTTCTATAGGAAAAGCTAGTATAAATTTAGTTAAATCGTCTTGAAAGGTTAAAATATAATTATTTCCAGATTCTGAGGTTGGTATTGGACCCACTATATCCAATGACACTTTTTCGAAAGGAACTGAAGAAGTCGTGGTAATTTTCATTGGTATTTTCTTTGAAGAATAATTTTTATTCTTTTGACAGGTTTCGCACTTTGAAATATATTCTTTAATATCTTTTAGCATATTATGTCATTTGAAGTTCATCTTTATTCGCTTAAATGTTCTTTTAATTCCTTGATGTCCTCCTGTAGGATTTCTGTGATATTCACTCAAAATTCTTTCTTTGTCAGTTTCAGACACAATTATTTTTGCACTGTTTATATGGGGTTGTATTTCTTTTTCTATATAAGTTTCTTTAGAATTGTTTGTTTCCTGATCAGGAGTATTAGTTTTTAAATTTTTTTCGATATTCTTTGATAGAGATCGTGTTAGTACATTTATTTCATTAACTTCATTATGTGTTTCCAGTCGAGAGAGTCCATCGGCTACCGTATTAAGTGATCCGGCCTTATGTTTTACGTCGAATTCGTATTCTTCTAATTTGATTCTCCAACGCATAATCCTAGAGCTAGGATTTTTAAGGTTGAGAATCCATACTAGGGGTTTATGATCGGTTATAACAGTAAATTTTCTTCCATATACATATGGTCGAAAATGATTAACTGCCCAGACCACGGCTAAAGCCTCTTTCTCAATAGTTGAATAATTCTTTTCGGATTTGTTTAAGACCCTACTAGCAAATGCAATAGGCAAATCTATGGTTTCAGAATTTTTCGATTGAGATAAAACCGCTCCGATAGCACAGTTACTTGCATCGGTAGTAATTAAGAAAATATCATCATAAGATGGATATTGCAAAATGGGTGCTTTCGTAATAGAATCTCTTAAAAGACAAAAAGCTTCATCGCAGAATGCATTCCAAAGGAAAGGAACGTCTTTTCGAAGTAGTTTGTGTAGTGGATCTGCGATTTTGGAAAAATTTGGAATAAATTTCCTATAATATCCAATCAAACCCAGGAAAGATTTTAACTGTTTAATAGATTTAGGTATTTGCAAATTAGTTATTGCAGTAATTTTTTCAGGATTTGGTTTGATTCCATTTTCAGTTATTATATGCCCTAAATAAGACACTTCCTTGCGCAGAAATTTGCATTTTTGGGGTTGGAGTTTTAAATTATATTTTCGAAGGCAACTAAAAATTTCTGTAAGCTTTTTATTATGATCAGTAAGGTTCTTACCATAAACGACAATGTCGTCTAGGTACACAAAACATCGCAGACCCTGAAGACCTGCAAGAACTACATTCATAAGGCGTTGAAATGTGGGTGGTGCATTCCGTAGCCCAAAAGGCATTCTATTAAATTCGTAGTGACCAAATGCCGTACTAAATGCTGTTTTGTGTCTGTCCTCTTCTTCGACCAAAATTTGGTGAAACCCACTTGCTAAGTCTAATATAGAGAAATATTTGGAATCTCCTAATTGATTTAAGATATCTTCGATATTAGGTAAAGGGAAAGAATCTGCTAGAGTAACTTCGTTCAACTTCCTGAAATCTACAACAACACGCCATTGCTTGTTGCCATCTGAATCTGGTTTCTTAGGTACAACCAGTAGTGGCGAGTTCCAGGGGCTTGTACTTTCTCGTATTATTTTATCATCTAGCATAATTTGAACCTGTCTCTGAATTTCGGATTTATGATATTCTGGAAGTCGGTACGGACGAGTGTTTATTGGTCTCTGATTTTTATCAATAGGGATATTATGTTGGACGCCATTCGTGTATGTAAGCTTATCTCCATCTAGATGGAAAATATCGTTAAATTCTCTACAAATTTCAACAATGGATTCTTTTTCTTCTTTATTGAGATGATCAACTTCTAATATATTTCCTAAGTTCTTGAGCCTATTATTCACTTCATTATAGTTTTTGAATTGTCCAATGTTATATATATGAAAGTTTTCTGATTTCTTAAATCTCACTTTGAGGTCTTCAGGAATGGTTATTTCTTTTTCAGATGTATTTAAAATGGATAGATTAACAAATCCTTTTTCTACTTTCGCAATAGAACTAGCAATATAAACCATTGGAAAAATTTCTGCTGCTTCTACAATGACTTCATTTAGCTCTAAAATGGGACCGTATTTTATAAAGTGCTCTGTCCTAGGGGGAATTTTAACCATCTGATTATCATTTGAATACGAAACCCTAAGGACGGTTCCGTTCATTTCTAATGATAATTTTTTTAGTTTATAATCAATTTTGGCGTTGTATTTGTTTAAGAAATCCTCTCCTATAATTCCGTCATAGTCTATGGGAAATTGGTCGTTAACTATGTGAAATTCGTGTTCTACGAACTTACCTTCTGAGATTTGTATCTTAAGGATTGCGAATCCTAAAGTTGTTATTTCTTCTGAGGAAATTCCCTTGATTACAAGAGGATTTTTGTGGTTGTAAACCAAGGTACTTTTCATTAAACATCCCCTTTTTATTAAACTAATAGAAGCTCCCGTGTCTATTAGGAATGAATTGGTGCTACAACAGCCTCCAGAAATTGAAAAATTAATTTTGCTTCTGTAGTTTTGATACGAGTTAATATTCAGAATGCAACTAGGACTTTTTATTGACAGAGGATTTTGACTTTTGGTCATGTGAGATAAGTTTTGATGTTGATTTGGATAAATATTAAGTTTTGAGTCTGTGACTCGATTTTGTTCGAGGTTCTGACAATGATTTCGTGTGCATGTAAGATTTTGATTTTGGAAAAGATTTTGTTTTGGGCTACCTTTATGGTTATGATTTAGATTTTGATTTTTGAAAAGATTTTCTTTTAGATTTTGATTTTGAAAAAGATTTTGTCTTGGAATACCTTCAAGGTTACGATTTCGATTTAGATTTTGATTTTTGAAAAGATTTTCTTTTAAGACTCCTTCTAGATTTCGCTGAGCTGAGTTGGGGAGTTTTCCGACCCAGCTGCTGAATAGTTTCCCTGACGTATATGGCTTACTTGTGCCTGAGCATTATTGTAAGCTCTCTTTCGACACTCATTTATCAAATGTCCCTGTTTCTTACAATACGAACATATTTTTTGTTCAGAGCCCGCAAAAGGCTTAAATGGATTTCTCTGAAAACTATTATTCGATGGTCTAAAATTATTTGATGAACTGATATTTTGTTGAGGAGGTCCCCAATTATTGGAAGAGTTAGGCTTAGGTTTATTTTGTGGCCTAAAGTTATTTGCTTGGTAGTTTGGTTGAAAATTGTTTGGCAAAGAAAAATTCCCTTTATTTTCTGCCACTAGTAGAGATTCTTCGGTAAGCGCAAAATTAATTGCTTCTTGGAGCGTAGAGTGGTTTTGTGTTTTGACAATGACCTTGAGAGGACCACGTATTCCCCTTTTAAAGTTATTAATAGCGGTAACTTCGTTGAGTCTTTTAAGCTCATTGCTCTCAGACTTCATATCCTGCACTGTGGCAGCATTTAATTCATAAAGTAACTTGTTTAATCGATTCGAATAATTAATGATACTTTCACCAGAATATTGTGAAATTGAAAATAGTTCGCCCTGTATGGTTTGTAAAGGCCGAAACCTTTGAAAATTTTGTTTTAAACAACTGGCTAACTCAGACCAATTATTAAACTCTTTAGTTTGGAAGCTCACGTCATAAGCGTGACCTGAGATTTTTGATTTTAATAAATCTAATAGATCACTAGTGTGATCCTCTTCAGGGTTTTCACTGTGCGCTTTTCGCGCTTGTACCTCCACTATTTCTATGAATCTTTTTAAGCTATTAGGATCCCCAGAAAATTCGGGGATCATTTTGTATGCACAGTTGAAATTGAAATCGGACATTTTGATTGTATCTTTTAGATTTTGGATTGGAATAACTACGTCTAGAGACTCGTTAGGTAAGTCCGGAATAACTATGTCTGGAGACTCGTTGGATATGTCCGGAATAACTATGTCCCGACTTCGTAAACTTATGGTCAATGCCATACAATGACCACGCAAAATTCAAAATAAAAATTAAATAAAATCACAAGAATTTCACAACTTAAAATTATGAAGATTATTCACCTCTGCTTAAACTTATGGACAATGCCATACAATGACCACGCAAAATTCAAAATAAAAATTAAATAAAATCACAAGAATTTCACAACTTAAAATTATGAAGATTATTCACCTTTGCTTAAACTCTGCTGATGTAGCTAAACGAATAGCTATCCCACCGCTGCCACCAATTTTGTTGTGCCCAAGTTGAGAATTTGTACTTCGATTTCGAACAGAGAGATGTTGCAAGAAATATACAAGTGTTGTGCCCAAGTTGAGAATTTGTACTTCGATTTTGAACAGAGAGATGTTGCAAGAAATATTCAAGTGTAGTGCCCAAGTTGAGAATTGTTCTTCACTTTTTAACAGAAAGATGTTCCAAGAAATATATACAAGACACTTTTTAAAATGATACTTTTATTTTATTATTAATTAGGACTTCATATCACTATCGACTACTCTTCACTGAGGACTATTTTAGACTGACTTTTTGAGCAGCGTTCAAAAAGATGTCCCAGTCCGATTCACTCATTTTGCTTACATTACATAGAACTAAATATATGTATACACGCGAAACGTTTGCCACACCCACAACACAAGAACGAGATTATGGTAAGTTAAGAGGAAACGAAATATGAGAAGTATACTCAAGTGTGTATTTTATCTCCTCAGCATTATTAGCTGTGGGTACGATCGATTGTTGAAGAATGTTTATCCTTGGTGTCCATTTTGCTTACTCAGCATTAACCAGCATTGTGGGTATGATCGGTTTGTGTATTTAGGATAGCTCGACAGTTTACGAAATATGAGAGGTATACTCAAGTGTGTATTTTATCTCCTCAGCATTATTAGCTGTGGGTACGATCGACTGTTGAAGAAAGTTTATCCTTGGTGTCCATTTTGCTTTATCAGCATTAACCAGCATTGTGGGTATGATAGCGACACTGAGTATAGAATATGACCATGGGATTGGGAATAAGAAAAGCAAAAGTGTGAGATTGTGTGAGCGGCAAAGTGACGTGTGGAATTTGAGGGCATAACAATAACGAAGACAGTCATTTGGAAATAATTTTATTCGTTGATATGTGTGTATATAACCTATGTACAATCCTGTACATCAGAATCCTGTAATCCATAAATAGGAAAAGGATACGCTATACGTCCAAAAGTTAATGACCTCTGGGAGGAAATAAAAACATAGCTGAATCTACTTGGATCGCAATCAAAAGATGGAGGAACATAGAGAAAAGTTAGTTGATAAACTGGAGTTATTTTTTCCATTTGTTGTTTTTTCTTAAGTAGAATTATATTTTGTAAATTTGTTTTATACAAATGTGTTTTTTATATTTTAACAAATGGATTTTACCTATGGCTCGAAGCTCTACGACAGAAGAAACTTGTCGTAGAAAAGGACTTCATATTTCCGTTTCATTCGGAATTAGTGATATCAAATGTACGAATTTCGAAATTCGTTCCACTCCGAATGGATTATGTGATAGTAACATCGGGAAAGTTAGACTTTTTCGATTACGATGGAATCTGTGATAGGGCTGAATAGTTAAATCCATCCGGCCCTTCCAAATTAATCTTTTTTTCATCCGAAAAAGCTACGTATCGCCATGTCATGTGCGCTCGCCCAAAATCTAGTCGATTTTTTTTCCTAGTCATTTAGGAGCGGTTTTTTCTTAAATTTTTGTCTTCTTAAATTTTGACCATTTCTTATGACCCTCCTTACAGTGGACAAACTTGGCAAACAACACCAACATTTTGTCTAATTTTTGCAGCGGATTGATGAGAAGTAGATGCGTCTCTTAAAATTGCTCTTATATCTGCATTCGAAAAAACTTCGTTATTTTCCCCTTTGATATTCTCACCATATTGAGGGTTATTGGACAAAAAAGAAGATAATTGCTTTACGACTTTTCCCTACTTTTTTTGAAATTGACATGATTGAAAGACCCAACTCCTCATAAGCTTCAATATTTGACCTTTCTTCCCAAGTTAGCGATTTTCCTTTACCCATATTGATTTAAATAGACCGCACGAACAAATGAAACAAAAGAAACTGTCATTTGCGTTCAAATTTTTATGGTAATCTAATATAAAAATGCATGTGCTAACCTGATGATTGATAAAAAAGGCACAGTTTTGGGTTAGTAATTTAAAAAATGATTTGCTCAGTGAAAGTGCATACAATGAGTAGAAAAATGCATTACAAAACGATGGATCAACTTTTACCGAAATAATAAAATAATGAATTGCTTTAAGCTCATAAGGGGTGTACTAACCTGATGATTGGCAGTGTATTTCATTTGTTTAATTGTTCATTGTTTACTGTTTAATCAATGACGAAATTGTGAGGCTAAATTACAGGACTATACCGATACTCCATACAATAAGTTTTAGTTGCATTGTTTCTCAATCTATTCATCTTCGTCCACACACTGTTTCTCTACAGATCTTGATTTAAAGCGTTTGAGCACTGTGTTAAGTCTTTACCAGCAACATGAAGAAAACCATCCTCAGCAAACAATACCAATTTTGATGAACTAATTTTTGATATCGTCTATTAACATGAGTGAATTCCAAGTCTTGTACCTTGTGGGTTTTCTATGTCCATCTCCACATCAATTGGTGATGATAATTTACCGTTAAATGAATAGTTTGCTATGTCTTTCTTGTATAAATGATTTAAAGTGTAGATTTTATTCCAAAATATTTTATCGTTCTTCATAAAATTTAATGATTGTCAAAATCGCTTTTTAAATTTGGGAACACATCAAATACAAAGTTTATACTGTCAATCTCCTTTCTCTACTTAAAAATTTAAACATGTTTGACAGGAGCGGTTTGCTCGAAAGTCAGATTATTATACTCTGTTTAATAAAAATGTGAAGTACATGCCATATGGAAGAGCTTTTAAGAGACCAGTGAAGTGCACTCAATTTTCTTACCCCTCCTTTGTATATACATATGTATATCTTGTAGTACTATCACTTTCCAATATTTTTTTCAGAGCTTGGAAGTCGAAAGTGGTCCACAAAATTTCCAATGTGTTCCACAAGCCTATTTTTCAAGTCATATATGTAAGAGTAGGAAGCAAATAAAAACGTTTAAATTTCATCATATATGCATTACTTTCTAACCCATAAGAAATGCTCACCTAAAGTGATACATTCCACCATGAGCATAACAGCTGATTCCTTTTTCTCCGCCGGTGTTGGCGCACCCTAGTGACGAACAATGTTAATAAAAAATATTGGAAAGTGATATTACTATAGGATATATATACAAAGACCCCTCTAACGAACTGCTTGATAGCCACTGCATTCCCATAAAAATCATTCCACAACCTACATGGGTTCCTCACAACCTTCCATGTATACACTTGACTGTGCACCAGTGCTGTAGCAAATGATATGTATTCGTTACTTAGTGTCAGTATCTTTTGTACCGAATAACGAAACGTTACCCATAATGAAATGTCGTTACTTTCGGTACTCTGTATCGGTAGCTACATTTCACATGTTTAGTAACGTTCGGTACTAGGCATTCATATCGACATCGCGTATGTTTAGTTACTTTACTCGGTAGTCGGTATCAGTATTCGATACATTTGTATTTTACATTCTTCTGTCCCTATCTTTACCTGTACCTTGTGTGTACCTACAGTGGAGATGGACGGTGCAACACACAGGTTAATTTGTGTGTGTGTAGGAACTAGGAAGCAAATGAATTTATTTTTGGTAGCTATCCTTAAGTTTTTAATAAGCTGCCAGACGTGAGAGACTCACACATCAAATTATGTTGTGTTATATTAACATGTTAGGTTTATTATTGGCGTTATTTATATCTATTACTATTTCTTGTTTATCTTCAATAAAACAATTTTGTTTTGATTTCTGCTTATTAATGACTATGCGATCATTATTGTTGTTTCTGAATTTTGAAACTTTTCTGGTATGTTTTTGTAGGAGTAATTTTTGACCAGGGCTGCCAATAATGAGCCCCATAAAAAATTAATAAGATTTGAAAAAAAAGGTAGCAGATAAATTCAACGTCTTTTTGTGAGATTTTAAGAGCAAATTATCTTTTTTAAACACCAATGCCAAGTTCTCAAAAAGTAACGAAAGTTAATAGTAACGACATTTTTGTACTGTGTACTCAGACCAATTGATGTTGGGGATGATTTCTCTTTTTAAAGGATGTCAGTACATATGAGTAAATATTTAATACTTTTTGTTAATACGATTCGAAATTATAAGTGAGGTAGGTATGTGTGCGTCAAAGCAACTCTAGCGTGGTGTGATGCCATCGGGGCGCAAGGCAACAGCGGAATGATGTTGAGTAGATGGTAGAGCTATAAAAGGAACGTTAAAATGAGTATCCGTATATGTACATTTACGTTACTTTTGATCTGTGTACTCGGTACAAAAATGTCGTTACTTTCTAGTGATGTGCCAAACCGAAAAATTTTCAAACCGGGTTAACTCGAGTTGGATTTTGATTAACCCGGTTTACAAATAATAATAATAATAATTAATTAAAATTCCATACTTCCTCAACTTAAAAGTTCAATATCTCAATAAATACCGGTGTAAGCATGATGATTTTTGAAATTTTTTTGTAGAAAACTAAATTTGTTACAAGTTTGTCGAAAACATTTCTTTAGTAGCTATTGTCATTTACGAAATAAGGGCAAAAAACAAGAATTTTACGAAAAAATTGGGTTTGGTGACCCGTACTACTTCGCCGGTGTGAGTTACGACTTCACCGCAATGAACAATTTTGTAGAGCATTTAATTTTAAAGAAAACCTAATAATGTTCTAGACTATACCATAAAATGCCTCTGAACTGTAGAATTTTTAAGAAAAGAAGTTTAAGTTTACGTGCATTTTATATGGGAAATCTTTGCATGCCTTGGTCGAGTACTAAATGTTAATATTAAGGGCTCAAATTTTTAGGGAATTATTTTTTAGGTATTTTCCACAAAATTTCGGGATGGGAGTGAAAAAAAAAAATTTTCCAAGAAAGAAAAGCACCCTAATATATATACAAAAAAACGTTAACATACCGTTACAAAAATATAGTAAGTACTTTTCTTTACAGAAGAAAAGAACTTGATAGTGGTCGGTTGGTTTGAAATTGAAAATTTGTTTGTTTTTATGGTGAAAGCAAATTACTTATTAAAAATAAGTGTTGTGATGCCTATATATTTTAAACGGGTGGTGTGTGCATGTGTGTTTTAGTGCAATAAATTTGCTGATGCGATAAAAAATTTACAAAAACCTTACCCTATAGATCTTGTTTTTTTTTGTGGTGTACAAAAAGATTACAAAGTGAAATTTTAAATTTTAGTCAGTTCAAAGTGTATACTACGGCAACCCTGTCAGAGCTTTTATTTGGAAAGTAATTATAGGTACAGTGGGTGGCCAAGTTATTAGGAACAGTGTTCATTTTTATATAATTTATAGTTAATTTAATAGGTTAATGAGTGCTTTTATCCATTACTCTGCAGCATGCCACAAAGCCAGAAGTGTTACTGCATTCTTGGCTGAAAAAAATGTCACTGTTTTGCCTTGAGCTAGTCCTAAACGACGAACATGCTCGCCGTATTTTCATAGTGTAGGGGTTGGTTCGCGAGCAGTTGGCAAGCCGCTCGTTGTTGGCGAAAAATTTCGATCTTGTCACATTTGTTGGCTTCGTTGTTCACCATGTAGGGGGGGTGAACGTCGTGTGCGTATCGCGGATAAAGTAAAATAGCAACAGACAGCCACGATTCAATAGAAGAATTCACATGTCTACGCTGCGCTGTGGAGAATGAATGTTCGGCAAATGTGTTCGCCGTCTAGGGTATAATGCAAACGAGCATGCTCGGCGAGCATGTTCATCGTTAAGGACTAGCTTTGGCCAGCGAATTCACCAGACATGATCCCCATCGAAAACATGTTGGAACTCACCAAACAAGCGATGGCAAAAGAACTGATAACCATCAAGCGCCAGTTGATTGAAACTCTCATCAAAGAATTGAATCACAACTCCACACTCCAAAAAAATGCTAAAACATGTATTGAGAGCATAGAAGCTCTAATTGCAGCAAAGGGAGGAATAACTAAATATTGAATTTTAAAAATAATTTTTACCAATAATATTTATATTACTCATAAAAATAAAAAGAGACTTACCAACCGATAATTTATTAAAAAAAATCCAATTATGTAGACTAGAAAATTCTAAAATCTCAGTACTGTCCCTAATAATTTGGCCACCTACTGTATCATGTGAGTGCGAGTGAGAGGTAAACATGCCTAGCTGCCTGTACTGCACATTTTTGTTGAACAGGACGTAAGAAGTTTTTGGTTTTTTAAGTGATTTTGGATCACGGCATCATATTAATTGGCGAACCACTTCGGAGATCTGTGAAAGCGGTGAAAACGCTTTTGTAACGGACAATGCGCAACGCGTTTTTAACAACAAAAGAACTATGCACCGTGGTAATAAAGGTTTAAGCTATCTTCAACTCCTGAGGCTTACACAGCTTTATTGCAGCACTCTATTTATATATATAACAACAAAAAAACTCCAAAATATTGTTTGTATACTTCATGTATTCATGTATATAAACTTAGGGAAAATTTTTAAAACAAAATATAGCTTATAACTTAAATCCAAAAACAAAATAATAGTAACAAGCATCACCATCATTTTGGTCACAGTGCACCAGCTTAGTATTAATAATATTAGGCTCCTCTTAAAAAAAAAAATGGCGAATGCTGTGCCACGTTGGTTGATGCCATTAGTATAAATAAAGTATGTACCAGCGTTTATTCGTATGCCAGTCTTAATAAATGTCTACATATAAGTAAGTTTCATTACAAGTGGATTGTTTACAAAGCTTGGAAAATTCGAATATAACGGAGTTGGATGCAATTGTAAGATAAAGGAGCTCTGCAAACGAAATGACATGTTTTATAATTGATGGATATCTAGGTGATTCTATCCTATTCGTGTTTTGTTTTGCTTTTATGTAACTGTGGAGTTAGTTGATGTTTGTAATTTTTTATAAGATTGGCTTCTTTGATTCAAACAAAATGTTCATGATTGGCGTAGTTGTAAAGTTGAAGATTTTAAACATTTGACATAGATAGGAATACAATAATTTTTGTTTTTTTGATTGAATTATAGCAGAGGGATGTCTGTAATCGTTAAGCTGAGAGAATTTTTTTAAGAGTTAGATAAAGGCAAAAAATTGGTTACGATTATTCCTTAGTAGATTGTCCTATGTTATCTTCTCAGTAAAACTACTGATTTGCCATTTATGATATTCATAAATTTCGAATCGAAGCAGTACAACACGAATTTATAGGTTCTCATGGAAATCGTATTTGATTTTTTTTATCTTCAATCTTCTCACGAAGACGAATAAGGGAGCGTTCAAGTATTTAACGCAGTTTTTGAAGATTTTTGACCCCCCCTCCTCCTCTTGTAACGCACCGTAATGTTTTCATGTACGCCCCTCCCTGCCCCTCTCTAAACGTTACGTAACACTCAAGTGACCATTTTTACCCTAAAGTCGCAAAAAGTTATGTTATAGTTTTTATCCTTGGTATACTTTTAATTGCCATTGCGGTAATCATATAATACTAAATAATACAAAAGATTTTTAAACCGCAATACCTGCGTATTTTGTTTATTTTTTTTTATAAATTTTATGCTTTACAACACATTTGTTTTCGTCCTTCTTTCTTCTTTTTTTTATATAAAAAATAAAATTATTATTTTAACCTTTGGGGTTGCCAGTTTGGGAGTTTTTATTCCCTAATTTAAAAAAAAAATGTTACGTAACGTGTTGTAAGAAAGACCCCCTCCAGCCCCTGTAACGCATCGTAACGTTTTACGAGACCCCCTTCCCCCAAATTGCGTTACGTAATACTTGAACGCTCCCTAAGCAATGATTTAGGTTTTTTTTTTATTAATCAACAACAGGTTTAATTGATGCTAACGAATTGCTTTCCGACATTAGACTTAAATATGCTAAAGGATTACAAAAAATGTGAAAGTGGCAGTTTCGACAGTAGTTGTAGAATGACGCTTTCGTCGATAAATGGCAGTGGCATTTTTAAAGACACCAAATTAAAGTTTTTAAATTCTATCAAATTTATTGGCATTTCGATCCAGGTTTGCAGAAGATATGTAGTTCTAATTAATATCAGGATTAAATTGCATCGAGGGTTTTTTCTGAGTTATTTTAAAAGTTTTGCATCAATTATTTTAAATACTTTTGCCTAAATGAGTCACGGTGTGGCGGCAAAACAACATGGACGCCACATTCTGTCAACAGCGAACATACCTTATAACACGAAATTTTAGCTTGTATTTTGTTTGTGTTGATTTCGTCGTTTTATATATCGTTTATTTAAGTACTTCCAATCAGGGTACGAACCCCAGTCATATAAAAGAGGGGGTAAATGCAAAATCTCCGGATATGATTTGGAACAAAAAATCTTTACTTTTTTTATTTATTTTTTTGAAACTCAGAGGTGTTTTGCGTTTGAAATCTTGACAGGAAGTTTAATTTTGAAAAAGAGATCAATTTTAGTTTCTCTTTAAGTAAAACTCCCATAAATGTTTGCCTTATTAAGGATCACATTAACATAATCAATTCTCTTATTAGTTTTTAGTCAAACAGAGAAAACCGAACGAGAAAACCTTTCTTAGTTTTTGAAATGAAATAAAATGAAATTTAAGTATAGGTTTTCTGTGAAATAAGTCTCTAAAAATCTTAGCGTCGGATAAGATTCAATTTTTACCTCAAAAGTGGCGCATGCTTTGATCGCTGCTCCCAATAAAATATATAGCCCTATTATCGTAACAGATCGGAACGAAATTCATTCCGATTTTTACGAAATGTAAGATATTTGTATTATGGTAACGTTTCCGATTGCTTAATCGAACATATCTCCGAAAAGAACGAAACAATGCGATGAAAATTTCAAACTCACCGCAACGCGTCTAGAATTCATGCGATGCATGGCGATTAAATGTGAAAATGGTGGCTGGTGGGAATGTATTCCGAATTCATGCGATGCATGCCGATTTCTTGGTTTTCTGTTCTATCCGATGTCTCCGACAGCAAAGTAGTCGCGGAACGCGGGTTGTTTTATGTCACCTACATGCGTCAGTGTTTCCTTTACGAAACGGATACCATAAACAAAATAAATGTTACGATCGTTTGTTTCTCCGATCTGTTACGATGATGGGCTGATTATCAGCCCTATCATCGTAAATCGGAGAAACATACGATCGTAGAGAAGTTCCGATCGTAACATTTATTTTGTTTATGGTATTCATTTCGTGAAGGAAACACTGACGCATGTAGTTGACATAAAACATATGTGGAAAAAATTGAAAGTGAGTCTGTGAAAATTATTATTATTTTTGGAAGCTCATCGATATGAGAGAAGAACGTCAAGTAAACAAAAAAAAAAAAAAAAACAACACTTAGAAATGAAAAAATGAATTAAAATGTTTATTTACAATTGTTCTGTCCGCTCCTCACAATTCATTTTTTTTTGTTTTCTTTTTTTTTTTTTGGTTACGTACAAGGTACAACCCTTCCGCGACTAGTTTGCTGTCGGAGACATCGGATAGAACAGAAAACCAAGAAATCGGCATGCATCGCATGAATTCCTAATGCGTTTCCACCATTTTCACATTTAATCGCCATGCATCGCATGAATTCTAGACGCGTTGCGGTGAGTTTGACATTTTCATCGCATTGTTTCGTTCTTTTCGGAGATATGTCCGATTAAGCAATCGGAAACGTTACCATAATACAAATACCTTACATTTCGTATAAATCGGAATGAATTTCGTTCCGATCTGTTACGATAATAGGGCTGAATAAAGGGTTTTCCAATAAGAGTGATATGATTTCTTTAAAAAAAAACACACTTTTTGTTAAGGAAATTCAAATATTTTTTATTCAATGTGTAAAAAGTCATTCAAATGGCCACCACGTTTTCTTCTACAGCAACAAATTCGATGAACCCAATTTTCAACCACTTTTTCCACTAATCAAGTCGTATATCAGGAATGGCACGTTCAATATTGACTTGTAAAGCTTGAAGAGAATCTGGTATATTTTGACAGCCCAGTGACCTCAAATAACCCTACAAGAAATAGTCTGATGGTGTTAAATCACGACTTCTTGGAGGCCATTCAATATCACCATTTCTATTTCGCCCATAAAAAGTTGGTTATCATCGATCTATACCGCTCTCCATTGACAGTAGTGGTATTACCAGCTTCATTTTGGTAATGGTTTTTCATGAATATTTTGTGTATTTTCATCGCCAGTTTTGTTTATTTAACGCACTAGTCAAATAAAAGTGAGCCTCTTCGGAAAAGATGATTTTCTTAAAAAAATCGTAATCGATTTCAAGTTGTTCCAATGCAAAATCAGAAAGTTCACGTCGTTTACGGTGGTGAATGAGAGATCATGACATACTACAAATGGCCGAAACGCCACTGCAAAATCGTATCATACCTATTGGAAAACCCTTTACGGGTCTTTGTTTAAACTAAATTTAGTTTTTCATTCATCATAAAAATCCATAACTAAATCAAATGGTTGATCGATGATCTTTCTGATATAAGAAATGCTCTTGTACGATTTTAGATAAATCACATATAGCTCTCCAACTTTACCAACTGTTTCTCTGTAGTCTATCCCTTTTACTTAAAAAATATTTGCTTATAGGTTACGTTATATATTGATTTTTGTTTATTCTATTTTTCTAACTTTCAGACTACGTTTATTTTGAAACGTCCTCATCAACTCCTTATCTGATTCGTAGAATAGAAGAATTAAATAAAAACCCAACCGGTAATGTTGAGGCAAAAGTAATGTGCTTCTACCGAAGGAGGGATCTGCCAAATCCCCTTGTGCAGCTGGCGGATAAACATCAATGTGAGTATAATTAGTGAATAATTGTTTTTGTTTTATAGTTGTTTATATCGTCAATCACTTAAATTTATCGATTTAAATGTGTGTAAGATACATCTTTTATTTTGAGTTTGATTTCATCTAACTAAAAAAATAATAATTATTATAATCATTCATGTTCACGTCTGCTTGGCTTTTATAAATACATTACGTCTTCTTATTAAGAACTTTACCATAAGGTAACAAAAGGGAAAGCATTAACGGGGCCGGGTTATGAATGCCAATAAATAAGTAATAAAAAGAAATAAGAAATAAAACTTTTATTTATTTATTCCCCAATTGATTGATAGTTAAGTTTCATTCATTTTTAAACGTAAAAATCCCTTCCCAAGCATAATGTCCCAAAATAAAGTAGATTATTTATTTTTCAAATTAAAGCTTTTATTTTTGCGGTGCAATGCAATAAGACCCGCGGCAATAAGACCCGTGGGTCTTATTGCCCAAGAAAATGGAAATAACACCCACGGGCTTTGTTTCCACTGTGAAGAGGCAATAAGACCCACCAAAGAAAAGAATTAAGGCCCATGTCTTTTGTTGCCATTTTGAAGCAGCATTTATATAAGTCTGATGAACATGGGATCTTAAAATTAGTTTTCTTTCTTAGAAAGGGTGAAGAACATAGTGGATGCGCTAAATGCATATATTCTTTTTAATGAAGGAAACAACATTTTAAGGTACCGAAAAACAAAGCTCCAAAATTTCGAAACTTATTTCAGCTTTCCATGGATATGAATTCATAGCTCACGTTGTCTCCCACTTCGTAACATAGGACATAGGATGGAAGCTCAATCCACTTTCTTATGCGCACATAATAACTAAATCTACTTGTTTTTTTTTTGCTCTTAGCTACATTCCCCTGTTCTGTTCGTGTGAATTTTTTATGTTCAACCCCAAGCCTGTACTACCCGAAGGGAAATTTCGTTCGCTTCGCTTTGCTTTTTACTCACGGATAGAATAATGAAGCTAAAAGCGAAGCGGAAAAAATTTTCTCAAGGGAATATGGATGTGTGGTGTAAAAATAAAAATTCGCGCGAATTTTTATTTTTACACCACACATCCATATTCCCTTGAGAAAATTTTTTCCGCTTCGCTTTTAGCTTCATTATTCTATCCGTGAGTAAAAAGCAAAGCGAACAAAATTTGCCTACGTGTAATACGTGCCTTAAGAAAAACGCGCGAATTGACCGCATTAAACACATAGTATGATTCATTGTTCCATAGATATTTATTATGTACGTGTGTTCCTCTTTGGTATGTCATACTCATAACCCATACAATCAGAGCATGGACTTATGTCTAGTGGAGTTACGTCCCTGTGCAAGTTTATTCACATTGAAAATAAGTTTAAGTGCAACGGTGAGACTTCTTTCCATTACGAAATTGTATTTAAGTTCGCAGAAAAAGGAACTAAGGCCCGCGGCTGTTACTGCCATTTTATCATGGAAATAACCCCCGTGGGCCTTACTTCCAAAACAAAGAGGAAATAAGACCCACGGGTCTTATTGCCGCGGGCCTTATTGCACTGCACCTATTTTTGCATCTGAGAGATTAAGTCGCACGGAGCTTAGAGCAAGTTTATGTCATATATAAGTACCTAAGCTCCTCATCATAAATGCATGTATTAGAAGTTTAAATAATGCCAGAACTAGCGCAAAGAAATTGTAAAGAACTGTGGTTGACTTGGAGAAGGCATTCGATACCGTTTGTTTAGACGGTTTTTTCTGTATTTGATCAGATATGGCATGAGTAAACCGCTGCTATATATTCTTAATGACCTGCTTCTTGGTAGAGTGAAAGCCGGTGACCGTTGATCTACATGGCCTTGCCTCTGGCTAGATCATTATCTATATTTTATATTCATATGCATGCGGCTGTGGAAAGGGCTAGTGGAGCTTTTGCTCTGTTTGTTAGCAGAGTGGAAGTGATTTGCTACATGGCCCTCATAAGGCCAATGATTGTTTATGTATGCCCTGTGTGGTTCAACATTACAGCGTCTCAAATAGAAAAGGTTCGGGTGTTTGAGAGACAGTGTCAGCGTACCTGTCTTGGATTGCAGAACACCAGAGTCGCAGTACGAAATTATCCTTATAGACAAGTCGACAACATCATGATAAAATTGACACAATGGCCTGATATTTGGGGCTTATTACTCCAACATTGAATATATAGAAAACACTTTCCAGTTGATTTGTCACATTGGAGGCTTCTCTCTATTTTGACGGCATGAAGGGTTGATACAAGCTAGATTGGTGGTTCCGCTGATCTACCACGTCTGCTGTAAGACGACGGCTCCTTTATTACCGAGACTTCACCGCGTAGGAAGACGTTGAATAGCTCCTCCGGTGATAGTAGGTCGGTCTCAGATCGCGATCGTCGTGAAACTGTAAAAATGTCGAAATTGTTCTGGTGGTTGTATGAGCAACAAATCGAAATCAAAATTCATCGAGTGACACAGAAAAAAAAAATTAAAAACAAAAAAAAACAAAATAAAATAAAAAAATAATAAAAACAAGAAATTCCAAAAATAAAATTACAAAACACAAATCTAAAAAAAAAGAGAACCCGTAAAATTGAAAAAAAAAAAAAAAAAAAAAAACTAAAGAAGCTACTGTGGCTGCTCTAGTTCTAGGTAGATTTTTAACAAAACCACCAAAAACATGATCAAAAGAATTGAGTTTTTGAATTTTCTTAGTTTTACTATTACATATTATTATTTTATTAATTTATTATTATGCATGGATTATTCTTCTTAAAATGTCTTGATGAGCGGTTACCGTGTGTCTCAATCTGAGGCGGGCAAAAGTTGTGTTGAGTGCTTTGGACGTTGTTGATGGGTAGATCGGAGAGTGGCAGCTTGGATTGACCGAGAAGTTATGGTTGGAGTTGTTATTTCATTTCTCTATTCGTTTTTTTTTTTTTTTTTGATTAAGCTATCAATAAATTTTTGAAGATCTGTTTTGGAGTAGGAATTAAACAGCCTGACGAGGGATCTGTTTTGCGAGTTTTGCTTCTTGTTTGGCAAACTTGTCTTGTATCCCAATATGGCTGGGAACCCACATAAGATCCAGGTAGTTTTGTTTGGTAATCAGTCATCAATAATCTTTCAAATTACTGTATGTGTTTCGGATGTATCGTAGGCGACCTACAATTTGCCAGGCAATTGGCTTACAATCAATTTTTTTTATAATTTAATTACAAAATAGCACAAAAAAAACTTTCGAAATAATTTTTTTGAACACTCTGTTTACTTTTCGATCAGTTTTTGCTTTATTGCCTCAATTCATTTTCATTTTTTAGGGTGTTTTGATGAAACTGAAACTGAATTTAATGGCTGCTCAAATTGCTTCTGAGCTGGCTCGATAAATTCCATACCAGTTGACTTTCAATTTCGAAAAATTTGGTTGTGTATGTAAAAAAGTTTAATTGTATTGTAAATGGCTTGCCATATATTGTTCGTGTAGCCCCGGTGTTAGGCCGAAAGGCATTAGCATCAAGATATGTATTGATTAATTTAGAGTACCAGCTTAGCGTCAGTAAGTTAGTTAAGTTATCTACAGGGTGTCCCGTAATTCGTATTACATACCTTGGGATGTGATTCTTGGTCATATTCTAAGATAAAATCATATGCCTTGAAAAGCGCTTTCTCGATTAGCCGTTCGGAACCGGCAGAAAATTGTAGGTCCCTTCCATTCCCTCACAAGGCATGGTTGTTTGTGAGAAATGTGCTAGGCCCAGGGGCTCCTTGCTCTGTTGCGCCACCCTATTTATTTTTATTTTATTATATAATATATGTACATATTATTAAATAAAATTATTTAAAATCAACTAAGCCACTTACTACCATATACTATAGTGTTTTTTTAAGGAAATACTATATTCTTTGATCAACATTTTGAGATAATCAAGTCTTAAAATGTATTCACTTAGATAGATAGATGATAGATAGAGCAAGTTAGCAGCATCAATTAAATCAGCAATGAACTGATGGAGATTTATTAGGTTGTTATTGATTAGTCTCTGATTAAGGGTTTGCAAAACGAAAGGAAGGTAATTTACAGAATTTGTGTTTTATTTCCATAGTGGAGACAAAACTTAATATTTGTACTCAGAATGAAAGCGAACATAAGAGTGACACTAAGATATTGTTACATATTTACGCGTTACAGTTCGCGGTAAACTTTGGCCTCAACCAATATCTTTCATCAACCATCTCGATTGCGTGATAACTCTCCCCTCCAGTTTCGCACTATAAATCATAATTTTTCAATAATATTGTGTCTAAATTTTAAGTTGATCTGTGCAAAGTTGATGACGTTATGAATATTTGTATACCTGCTCGAACTGAGCGCGCCATTGTCACCTGTCAGCTTTAAAGTATTTTCCCACAACTCATGTATTCGGTGCCCTCATATCTTAAAAATTACTGCACCTTTTGAGACTTTGAACACTTTTACATACATGGTTTACGAGGTAACGCTAGAAGGTTTTTATTAAAGATTTCTTAATATTTTTACAATAACAAATAATGTGGAGATTTTTTTCTCAGAAAATTGTTTCAAATAAGTAAAAAATTAAAATTTGGAAAAAGCCCTAACAGCGTTACCTAGGGAAAGCAAATGGGGGGAGAGTACGATAACTTTGACGACAAAAATAATAACGGTTTTTGGTGGAGGGGTTCAATACAAGCATTTTTTATTATGGGGGGGGGGGGGGGGGTTGTCTATCTCCCTCCGTTTAGGCGGTAGGGGCATTTTTATAAAAATTGACTTAAAATCTAAAAAAAAAAATATTGTAGAACAACGGGAAATTTTACATATACAAAATATACTTTTTATGAAAGCCAGGAATCTGCACTTTATAATAAATTTTAAATGAAGTGATTTCAATTCATAGTTTTTGAAGTAACTGACTTCAAAGTCAAAATTTAGTAAAAAAAAAATTTGAAAAAAACAATTTGAGTATTATGTTTCTCGTGATTACAAATGCCAATAAAAAAAAATTGACGTAGTTAGTTGCTTTAATAAATTTTTTATAAAACGCTGTAAACTACTTTTTTCTATTTCTTATAGTTTTTGAGATACATAATTGAAAAATAGTAAAACTATTGAAGTATGCAATATTTTCAAAAAATTATGGAAACACGTACGAATTTACAAAAATGTTAGGAAGTTTCAGTTCGATCAAATAACTTGCAGTCAGAAAAACAACTGTTTTTTTTTTCATATTTAGCATGAGCAGCTTAACCCTGCGGAAAAAGGGTTAAAATAATGAGCCCCCGCGAAGCGGGCCATGCGGAAATTTGTTGCATACGGAAATTAATTGCACATAAGCACCTGTCTGATGAATTTTTATACTTTTATACTTTTTTCAGTTCGATCAAATAACTTGCAGTTAGAAAAACAATTGTTTTTTTCATATTTAGCATGAGCAGCTTAACCCTGCGGAAAAAGGGTTAAAATAATGAGCCCCCGCGAAGCGGGCCATGCGGAAAGTTGTTGCATACGGAATTTAATTGCACATAAGCACCTGTCTGATGAATTTTTATACTTTTATACTTTTTTCAGTTCGATCAAATAACTTGCAGTTAGAAAAACAATTGCTATTTTCATATTTAGCATGAGCAGCTTAACCCTGCGGAAAAAGGGTTAAAATAATGAGCCCCCGCGAAGCGGGCCATGCGGAAAGTTGTTGCATACGGAATTTAATTGCACATAAGCACCTGTCTGATGAATTTTTATACTTTTATACTTTTTTCAGTTCGATCAAATAACTTGCAGTTAGAAAAACAATTGCTATTTTCATATTTAGCATGAGCAGCTTAACCCTGCGGAAAAAGGGTTAAAATAATGAATTAATGAGCCGCCGCGAAGCGGGCCATGCGGAAAGTTGTTGCATACGGAAATTTATTGCATAAGCACCTGTCTGATGAATTTTTATATTTTCACTAGTCTATTTCCTATTACATTATTGTAAATTCGTACGTATTTCCATAATTTTTTGAAAATATTGCATGCTTCAATAGTTTTACTATGTTTCAATTATCTCAAAAACTATAAGACATAGAAAAAAGTAGTTTACAGCGTTTGATAAGAAATTTATTCAAGCAACTAACTAAATCAAATTTTTTTTATTGGCATTTGTAATCACGAGAAACATAATACTCAAAGTGATTTTTTTCATTTTTTCCCCTAAATTTTGACTTTGAAGTCAGTTATTTCAAAAAATATAGATTGAAATAACTTCATTTAAAATTTATTATAAAGTGCAGATTCCTGGCTTTCATAAAAAGTATAAATTGTATCTGTAAGTTTTCCCGTTGTTCTACAATATTTTTTTTTTTAGATTTTAAGTCAATTTTTATAAAATTGCCCCTACCGCCTAAACGGGGGAGATAGACTCCCCCCACCCATAGTAAAAAATGCTTGTATTGAATCCCTCCACCAAAACCCGTTATTATTTCTTGTCGCCAAAGTTATCGTACTCGTGACGCAATTGATTTTTTGATTTTAGATGATTCCGTACCGAGTTATGAGCGGAACCGGTACCGCGTCGCAGTACTTGCGTCACTGTCGTATTTTGTTATATTTCTTTATAAAATTTTCACACAGTATTCTTTAAATATTATATTTCAAAACAAGCTGAAATCGTTCGATAAAATGTGAAAATTTGGTACTTCTTTTTAATTAATCAGCTGTCTCTGCGTCAATACCATCTGTTTCTCATGGGTATGGATCGTGAACAGGATTTCCTATCTAACAATGTAGTGGTCTGAGTTAAAGTTGGTTCCGCGTAAAGTTCGTAAGTTCAAACATCCATAACACTGGAGGAGTGTCAAACGCTGATCACAACTTAGGGATCACCATGAGCATTAATTTTGTTGCTCTTTCGTCAACACTCTCACTAGTTTTGCAAGTCAAATCCGATTGGAAGACCAGTACCCTGTGGTTACCACTTAGAGGCCTAGGAAGCACTATTGGCTTGTACTCTGAAACACATCAGAGCTTACCCGAATAGTACACACGCAACTATGTACCTGCAAGAAAAAAGACGATTATTACATCAGCTGTAACAAATTTAGTAAAAATAGTTCAACGAACTCAATAGCAATATGGGCTAGTTGAACAGCTTTTTTTTTATAACAAAGAGGATAAAATTTAAAAGTAAAAAAATTAAAGTCAAAACAATGAAATATTCAGCAAACGCATATGTATATCTTTTTTGGTATGAACGTTGAATATTTTAACTAAATTAACAGAAAAATAAACAATTGATTCATCATTACTTTGCCTAAAATTTTAGTTCTTAAAAAAAAAATAAAACCACAAAATTGCAAACAATACAGCACAAAAAGGAAACATTATATCGATTTGTTAAGATGGGAGAGCCTCTTCCCTACTTAGATAGGTTTGTCTTTTTTGTCTACCACCCACTTCTAAGTACTAAGCATAGTCTGGCCCAGCTACCCAGCATCATCAACAACAGCAACAACAACAACACCAGCAGCAGTAGCATCATCATCATCTCCACCACCGTCACTATTGGAAACCAAATCTAGCTTTGCTTGTTCGCATTCCCTACCCAGCGCAGCGTGACCCAAACTATGTATATGTATTATGTATCTTTGTATATTGTATGGATATAAGTTTCAAGTGTTACCTCTACCACCTCCACTACAACGATGAATCCATGGCAATGGCAGCAACATATCCTAGTTCTCATGCAATATTCAACCCTCAAACAGAATCCAAAGATTTCGCATGTACACCAACATCCGGATTTGTATTTAAACAAAGTACCCACCAATTATTCACGTGTGCATTGTTTTTCTGATACTTATTTTGTGTTTTTTTTTTCTTTCCTCGTTTATTCCTTTATTTTTATATTGTGGACTGTAATTACTTTTTCTATCAAACACATGAATGAATGTTCTTTTAATGTAATCAGACGGCTCAATAATTTGGTTCAGTTTTTCAATTTTTATCCTGCTGCTTACTAGAGTACAAAATCATTTTAGAAAACTGAAACTAATTCTCGCTGTTGTCATTTGGTATACTTGTATTTCTAGTAATTTTTCTTTATAATAATATCTTGAGTGGTTTCAAAGCGATACTACTAACAAGCCAAACACCAAGGTGGGTGCATGATTAAGTTTAAGCTGTGATAAGTAAGAAAAAGCTGCTTTCATGCATGGCCTAAGTGCCCCCAAAAATGATAGACATGAAAACGCTTGCACCGAAATGTAATACAGAAGCTGCAAGAAAGAATCAGTTGAATGCTGAAAGAGGGAAAAATGTTAAAGAGATTCGTTTGGTTGAAAGTTCTGCACTTCTTCTGTGGCGAAAGTATGATGATGGCCTATTGACCGAAAAGTTTTTTCGAGAGCACTTAACCTAACTTTAACCATTGTATATAGAAATCACATATAGTATTATTATGTAGACTTTTTGACTGGTAACTATTTTCTCCGGTCCAACTTAGCAGTCTCCCTTCTGAGCCATTTGTTTCACCATTGTGTGTAGAAAAGCGAATGCTGCGTCACCGTGCTCATCCGGTCCAAAGCATTTTGAACTTACAATAGTTTCTATATACAATGCTTTAACGGAAATACCCGACATCACAATTGAAGAAGCTATAGTGAGACAATTAAGTTGTTATGAGTTTTGGAATAAGATGTCGCCGGGCTTAGATGGCTCAGGATTTTCATCTCCAATCTTATGAAAAGTGATAGTCTGCTTAAGCAATGCAGACTCATCTTTTACCAAACTACAAAGGGACGGAAAATAAACGAAGTTGCGAACATGGGTAGCCCACTGCGAAAAATTAAAAAAAAAAAAAAAACTATCTCATAACTAATGGCGTGTTTGCAGCGGGTAAATAAACAAGAAATCCAATCCACAGTATAAGGATCCTAATAAAAAATTATCGGGATTCCTTAGAGCATTTGAATGTTGAGCTTATACTTCGAAAAAGTATTTGATCGACAATGATTTAACATAAGTGGCCCTTAGACAAAGAGAAGTTACAAAGAACTATGTAAGGACGGACGACGGAGCAGTGACGAAGGTGAGATGTCCAGCTGAAGTCACCGAAGCATTTCAAGTCACGGTGGGTGTACAGTACACTAATTATTACGGTTGTTGAATACCTGTTAAAAAATAAAAATACAGAAAACCAGCTATAATTTGCGAGAAATATTTTTCCCACACCTAATGACTAAGTGAAAAGCACTTTAAATGGCATCGTTGTTGAGCTTAAACTTCTGCGTAACCACTACATCAAAAATAAAAATTAGTTTACACTTTAAATAAAAAAGTTTGACTTCGACCATCCATCTTAGCAACCAATGATCGCTGGGATTTGAAAACTTCAATAAATTTTCTACAGGATAATCCCATTTTTTTTTTTTCATTTTTTTTTCCATTAACTTACACAATTTCTTCCAAAGGTGTGGAAAAATAATTTCTTTTATTTTGTTCAAGATTATGCGAGCATTGGAGAATAAAAAATATTCCTGTGAAAAACGATAAAAAAAATTTCCTTAAGAAATTGCTTATTTTTGTAGAGAATATATTGAAGTTTCCAACACCCCGAACTATTAAAAATTATTCAAAACCTACTATTAAATCGGTAGAATTGTTCAAGTTTTTTTGTTGTATTTCTCGAATAGGTTGGTTTGCTGAGGCAAACATTTCTTTCAGTTCCTGATAAGTGATTTTTCGGGCTATTGTCTTAGAGTTGGGCACTCTTCTTCTTCGCTGTTTTGTTGTATTACGGGTTATGATATTTGAATTCCTTTTCAAAAAACTGACTGTTATTTTTTATAATTGTAATTAAATATGTAAAAGTGTAAGACAAAAATGGACACGACTTGCGAATTGCGATACACAAATTATATGAATAAAATAACATAAAGTATTGAAAATTAAATATTCCAAATGTTTTAAGCCAAAATCAAATTTTGCAGTTTAATTTTTTTACAGTTGCTAATACATATGTATAAACGCTAAAATTTAATCAGAATCGTTTAGTTTTTTTCTTAAACCAAGTATGCAAGTTTTTAGATGTTGCTAGAATATGTTTTAACAATAAATTTGAAAAAAATTTTTGATACCGTCTTGAAAATATTCGAAAAATTCAAAAATGTTTGTAATTAGTAAAAACGTTGCTAATCCACTTAGGAATCCTATAACATATAATTTAGTCAAAACTGTTTTAGTCATTACCAAGAAAGTCAGTTTTGAAAAAAAAAAAAACAGTACTATGGGGGTAATGTTTTTGGACTTTTTTCAAAAAAAAAAATTACACCATAAGAAAGACCTAAATACACATAAAATTTTATCGAAATCGTCCGTTTTCGAGGAAGACAAGTATTATCATAAAGATTGTTGCAGGTACCGTTATTTCTGCACCTATACACCCAAATCCAAAAATCCATTTGCAGGCTGCCCACAGACCCTAACTGCAAAATTTGAATAAAATCAGTCAAGGGGTTTAGGTTGTTGGTCCATATACGGACAGACAGTCAGACAGTATTGCAGAACCCACTTTTTTCGTATTCTTTATCATCGTAATGTCATATTTAATTGGGATCTCAAAAAAAAAAAAAAAAATTCTGAACGATTCCAAAGCTTGCCTTATATGTAGTACCTATAATCTAGGGAGGCAACATACAGTTGCAACGCAAATCGATTTTATTTTCGTGTTATTTTGTAGAACTTTTGTAGAATCGATCGAATCGGCATTAATATATCATTTAATATTCTAATCAAAACAGTGGCAACTGCCGAAGATTCACCACTGGCGATGAAACTCAAGAAGACTTGGCTTCGCACACCAGTCGGAGAAGAACAAGCGGCACAAGCTGTTTTAGATCCGTCCATAGGTATTACTAACTTTTAAATGTCAATAACACAACTCTTACCTAGTTTTGCACTTATATTTTTGTTATCTTTTTTAAACGTTGAAAAATGTTGTTGGATTTTAGATTTATTTAGTTGTTCTTTGAAATGTAAAGAAGATATTCATTTTAGTTAAACCAAAAGCATGTTTTTCTTTTTTTTTCAATTTGAGGATGTTTGCGTTTAATTCGTTTTGAATGTAGTATTGTTGTTGGTAGTATTATCTTTGTTTTGAGTTATTATTATTTTTGTTTTTGCAAAGAAGTTGAAACTATTGTTTGTACGCGACATTATTTTTCATCGTGAATCGATGGATGTTTTTGGAAAATGAAAAAAAATGAAAATGAAATTGATTTTTGCATTAAGTAGTCAAATAAGTAGGCTAGCAAAACTGCTTGAAAAAATTATTAAAAGTTTTATAATAAAGCCTATTTTTGCTCGTTTTGGTCAGGTTTTTTTCTGATTCTTGAGCCGCTCGCTTTTGGCGAAATTTTTCGATTTTCTACTGTTTGTTGGTTTTCATATTCGGTTTGTAGTAATAGTCCCTCGCGAGCAAACCTCAACAAATAAATGCTATCCAAATGTGTTAACCATGTATGGGCAACCAAGCATATTCAGCTGGAATATTCGTAGATATAGACTAGCTTTAGATATCATTGCAGCGCCTTCCAACTTGTCGATAAATGTGACACATTTAGACTATTAACATCAAACTAAGCCTAGCGACACCCAAAAAGCAGTTGCCTACTTCTCAACTTTCAAATTAGTAATAACAAGCGTTTCACCAAACGTTGTTGTTTACAATATCCCAGATTGATTTTACAAAGGGAAATTTGTCACAAATTTTCTGTTTCTTACTAACTTACTTACTAAGGTGGGCATTACAGTTCGGGTTGAAGCTGGGCCTCAACCAACATCCTTCTATAACGACTTCGATTTCGGGCGAGCTCTCTCTAGTTTTGCACTCTAAGTCGGTTGAGTTTCTGTTTCACAATACAAAATTTAAAAAAAAAATGGGCACGACTGGGTCGCACGAACTTGCGATTGTGTTCTAAATACGATATCAAAATCTAAAGGCTGAGTTAAAGGTTTTGATATTAGCTCTTCATAATATATTTTGTGGTACAGGGTTGCCAACTACACATAAATTATGAAAATTGAACTAAATCACGTAAAATAATGAAAAAAATAAATTAAATATTCCAAAGGTTTCAAGCAAAAATCTAAAAACGCCATTCTTTTGCAATCGCTAACACACATGAATGATGAAAATTTAATCAAAATCGTTGGAGCCGTTTTCCAAAAAACGGTTTTTTATTTTTCACTTTTTTTTAAAAACTGTTTTTTAAAAGTCGAGTATGCAAAGTTTTAGATCTTAATAAGAGTTGTTTTGACAAAAAATTTGACAAAAAATCAAAGGAATAGTTTTGAAGTTATTTCAAAATATCAAAATTTTCTAAAAATATTTTTAAAAATTTCCAAAACTAAATTTTTTTTAATATTGATATGCAGTCTTTTTGTAACAAATTACGACTTTTTAAATCCAAAGTTTCGTCAAGATGGTGTAAGCCATTAACGAGAAAGTCGGTTTTGAAAAAAACGGTACTATGGGAGGTACCGTTTTTAGGCTTTTTCCAAAAATTTTTTTTACATCATAAGAAACAAAATCCAAAATTAATCCTTCACACAAAATTTTATCGAAATCGTTGGAGCCGTTTTCGAGAAAAATAAGTATTATCATATCGGTTGTATGGCAGGTACCGTTATTTCAAGACCTAGAGACTCAATTCCAAAAACCCCTCTGTAGACTGATCCACAGACCCTAACTGCAAATTTTGAAGAAAATCGGTCTATTAGTTCAGGCTGTATATCCATATACAGACAGACAGACAGACAGACAGACAGACAGACAGACAGACAGACAGACAGACAGAATTGCAGGACCCACTTTTTTCGTATTCTCTATCATCGTAATGTCATATTTAATTGTTATCTCAAAATTTTTTTTCTGCACGATTGCAAGACTTGCCTTATAGTACCTATAATCGCAAGTAAAAATCCAATTGCTTGTGGAAAACAATGTATTTCGCAAAGTTCTCACAATATGAAGCTCTTGTTTGTTAGCGGAAATTTGAATGGAAATGTCGGAAAGACAAACAAGGATTACGATGACTGCCTTGGTGGTATGGGGAATAGTACCGGAAATCCTCTTGCCAAAGAAATTTTAAGTATATTAGATTAAGTAAGATTCTTATTTGATTATTATAAAAAATATTTAAGTTATTCAAAAACAAAAATCGTATGTCTGCTTTTAGTATTTATAATGATTTCAAAATTAAATTAAATTTCCTACAAAAATGGCTATTAAAATTTAAAAATAAAACTTTCGCTTATTTTAAGGTTCCCATAGGTAAAAGCCAGACTGCAATATTAATTGCTCTTTGACTTCAATTTTACTTAACAGGGAATATAAAACTTCGTTCTCTGTCAAGAAGTTGGATTCCAAGAAGTTCCTTCTTATTTTGCTTAGGATAGGATTATCCAAGAAGTGCAAAGTGGTAACCTTTCACGCAGGTTACACAAAGTGCAAAGAGCAGGTCTACTAGCAAAATAAGATGATATATTAAAATCTTCCAGCGAAGACAGTCAGAACTGTTTAGACTAAAATCCAACCGCAATCGGTCGCCAGAGAGTGTTTACTCCATGGCGCACTGATTGCACTTTTAGATTTGGCAAGCACTCCTTCACTGTTCTCTTGCCCCTTATGCAAAACACACGGTATAAATTTTGTATGGCTAACCAAATTCTAAGGACATATCAATGCTTTTAAAACAGAAACTGTCTGTCTATATCTCCTTTTAGCTGAGCAATGAATGCTTAATACTCTTCAACTGATCTATGTATGGATACTCGTCTATAGTATAAGAGTGAAGACTTCGTAACAAGCGCTATAGTTTTATGGCTTCAACGAAACTCCTTTTATTGGAAAAATTAAATAAAAATAAATATGGTTGGCGCAACAGAGCGGGGAGCCTCAGGGCCTAACATATTTCTCACAACCATGTGTTCTTAGGGAACGGAGGGGACCTACAATCTTCTGCCGATTCCGAACAGCTCTTTTCATGTCAAAGAATCTACTACAAAAACATTTTTGTTTTCTGTTGGGATTCGAACCACGAATATGCGCGTTTGGAGCAGACATTCTACCCACTACGCTACGGGCACCACACGATACCACACCACCTTGGAAAAATTATTCGTATACTTTAAATTGAACTTTCGGTTTTAAACCTGTTACCAACGCGTTATTGAATATAAGTATAAGCCTTTCGATTTGATCCGTGGTGGTACATTTATAGAATTCGGTTTGAATCCCATCCGCGCCAGCTATTGAATATAAGTGCAAGCCTATGGACTAGATCCGTGTGCTACATTTATAGAACTCGGCTTGAATCCCATCCGAGCCAGTTCCTTTTCCATCTTTAAGTTTACTCAATGCTTAGGTGACCTCTTGCTATGTCATAATCGGTTCCAACACAAATCATCATCAACACCGGGAGATGAAAGTTGAGTTTTAGTTACAAGGTGTTTAAATTTTTTTTTTAAATGCGTGGCTAAGATTTTTGCTATTTAACTTCTTAACCAGGTTCTAAAATTGTCTTTCTGCTAGTGGGATAGTAGTTTGAATTAATCTTCAAAATATGTTACTTACAAGGCTTTTTTATCTCCGCTTGCTTGCAAATAGATATCCTAAGTAGGCTAATGGTTTTATGGCGACATTAATCATCGAGAATTTACATAGATGGACAATGCACAGAAAATATGATAGTAATAGAACTTCTAAGTAGCCTTCACATTAAAAATACAGCTCTGGGCATCTACTTTTCTCTAAAACTCCCATTTTCCACTGGATTCAGTCCTTGAAGTTATATACGAATTCACATCCACCTTATTTCAATCTACTGCACCCCAAAAAAGCTAAGGCTGCTGGAATTACAATAGACCGGCAATTAGGTCTGAGTGCTCCGGATAAGCATAAGCCTCCACTTTTTTTTTAAGCATCAAAAACAGGCTCAGATGTGTTTCTTTACTGTTTCAGACATAAAAGTGGCAGAACTTTCTTTCAGTACTTTCTTTCTTGTCAAATTAGTCTGGTGTGAAAACATTTATATGTACTCGTAAAATCCCAAATGGCAATATCCCAAATTGCCAAAATCCCGAAAAAAGGTTTCAAAAATTATAAAAACTAAACTTCATTTGTAAAATGTGAGTCAAACACGCAGCGAAAACGAATGATTTTTGGCAAACTTTTAATTTTTTGTCATATCCAAGGTGACCTTTCGAAATCGCAGTTGAATTGTTATTGAAATGCAAATCTTCCCCAGTAAGAACGGACATTCAGATAGCGAAACACAAACATGAAGAACATTATTAGAATAAATTGTCGAAACTTTTGTTGAAATAAAATAAAATAAAAATTTGTCAACCAAACATAG
Source organism: Melanostoma mellinum (assembly GCA_914767635.1). Classification (NCBI taxonomy): domain Eukaryota; kingdom Metazoa; phylum Arthropoda; class Insecta; order Diptera; family Syrphidae; genus Melanostoma; species Melanostoma mellinum. The sequence continues at coordinate 76,434,643 of OU612058.1, read as the reverse complement.
CATAATTCATTTACATACAGTTGCATGTTTTCTTTCTCCACACGATTGAAATGAATTTTCGAGCATCATTCTGTAACTGCGAAGTAACAACAATTGAGTCAGATATGCTAGTACATACTAGTTTCAGCTCTTGCATTTGATTCTGAAACAGCAGCAGAAGTAGCGGACGTCGCCGTCGATGGTTAAGATGATGATGATGCTGAATTATGCTCTCAATGACTAATGTCCAAAGCATGGAATTATGCTTTCGATGAGTAATGCCCAAACCACGGAAGTTCCAACTTATACTTACTTCATGCGTCATAATTTCAATCAACATTTCAACTTCCGAACAAATGAAATCTGGATCATAATTGTTGTCGTCGTCGTTGAAATCGTCTTCATCTTCAGTGTCTTCAGAGCTCGAAACCGCATTTATCAATTCCGCCAATGTGTCATCTATCAGCTTCGACAAGCTCCTGAAGGTACCTCATCAATATCATCGAATGAGCAACCTGGAACACAAAATGAGAAACTGCCTGACACGGCCTTTAAGCCTCAAGAAACCTTTGTAGGCTCACCTGTTATTTTTCCAATTGATTCTTACGAAATATCACAGCTTTATTTGGTTTTGTGCTATCGCAACTTGCTGGTTTGCTAAGAGCAATATTTCAAATAGAGGTAAAGCTTATCATATTGGAAAGAATAATCCTACCGTTACCTGTAATCATTTGTACGCTTTACCCTATCTATTGGCGGTTGAAGGCATTAAGGGGTTAAATAAAATTAAGTATAGTAGATCTTGTCTTAAAAATTTTCAGAACGTCGATATTTGAGGTTTCCAAGGTTTCAATCGCTTTCTGAAAGTTAAAATTGGGGGAGGGAGGAACCTTCTCTCAAGTTTTTTTCTTTTTCTAAAAAGATTATTATGTACATCAAACTACTTTTTTAATTATTTTATTTGTAGCATCATTGGATGAAGATCGAACAAGCCCGATTGGTACATCGGCGGCAAATATCATATCGGAAAAGAATAATGAGTCCCTGTCATCAAAACAACGACATCAAATAAAACATCGAGAACTGTTTTTATCCCGACAAGTTGAAACGTTGCCTGCCACCCACATAAGAGGAAAATGTTCTGTAACATTATTAAATGAAACGGAGTCGCTCAATAGTTATCTTAATAAAGACGTGAGTCGTAAATTTCATTCCATTGTTGCTACGACAAATAATACATATTTTATGAAAATTGAAGTGCTTCTATTGCGAATGGTCGAGTTATTGTATAGTGCTTTATTTCTTCTTTTTTTAAATTTTAAGGATACATTTTTTTATTGTTTGGTGTTTGATCCAAATCAAAAAACCCTGCTAGCCGATAAGGGCGAGATACGTGTCGGAAGTCGATATCAGAGTGAGATTCCTGCTAAACTAAAAGATGTACAAACAGACGAGCGAAAGCTAGAAGAACTGGAGACACTCATATGGACGCCAAATCACAGTCTAACCGATAGAAAGATAGATCAATTTTTGGTTGTTTCAAGGTCTATTGGTACATTTGCCCGCGCACTAGATTGCAGTAGTTCAGTAAAACAGCCATCGTTGCATATGTCAGCAGCAGCAGCTAGCAGAGATATCACCTTAGTATGAACACAATATTTTTTGTAAGCGCAGCTTCATAATATTTTTTTTTATAAATAAATATTTCAGTTTCATGCCATGGATATTCTTCATAAGCACCACTATTCCATGGAAGATGCAATGTGCTCTTTAGTTCCTTCGACGGGGCCGGTGCTCTGTAGAGACGAAATTGAGGACTGGAGTGCATCTGAGGCTAATTTATTTGAAGAAGCACTTGATAAATACGGAAAAGACTTCAATGATATTCGACAGGATTTCGTGAGTACAATCATACATTTTTAAGTTTAATCCTTACTTGTGTTAAAATATCCTCGTTAAATCAATTTTTTTAAACAGCTTCCGTGGAAAACTTTGAAACAAATAGTAGAATATTACTACATGTGGAAAACTACTGACAGATATGTGCAACAAAAGCGAGTGAAAGCTGTGGAAGCTGAACTAAAACTTAAACAGGTTTATATTCCACAATACACAAAAAGTAATCCGGCGATGAACTCTGTAAAAGGTGGAGTTTTTAACGGAACAACAACCAACGGAGGAACTGATTTATCAAATAATGGAAAACCATGTGAATCATGTTCAAGTGTTTCATCAGTTCAGGTAAAAAAAGTCAAATCAAACAGAATTCGAAATAAAAATTAATAATTAGTATTTTGGAAAAACATAAGGAAAATAATATTAACCCATGTTGAAAAAGGAGTCAAAACTAGTTTCCGATGACAATGTGAACATACTAGTTTATGGGAGAAGAGTTTATTTCATTTTCTATGATGGCAATGAAATATTCCCATTACATGTAATAAATCAAGAAAAACTTTTTTTCAATTAGAAACTTGAAGTTGTTCTAATAGACCCAGTTAGATAGATCATCGGTACGTGTTTATTCTGGAGTCCTAACGCACTTGAAAGTTTGTTATGATCATTTAATTAGCCCAACATATCAAACGTTGAACATTAACTCAATTTGAAATCTAGAAACGCGCCTAGACATTTTGCCTCTTTTTTGTTAGAACGTTCAGTCCTACTGACTTTTCAGTTAGGTCATGTGCTGTTTTAATAGCAACTCTGATGTTTTGAGTAGACACATTGAAATTCACGGATTATTTTCCGTAACATAAATAATTTTACGGAGTATAAAGGGATCATAAATACATCCCCGTCCTTTTATAAGACTATTTTGATGTTCTGGGATGGATTCTTCATCTGTGCCCACTACTGAAGCCGATGAACTTTATTAAGCTATTTTCAATCGCTTTCGTGCGTTAATTTGGTGATAGATTCTTATCTCCTTTTTTCAATCCAATTAGCTATAAGCTATGGTACCCGTGGTGTGATGTCTGCTTGTTAACCCAGAGGTTCGTAGTTCGAATCCCAACAGAAGCAAAAATTATTTTCCACGGGCATCGTCTTTCGCGAGAAATTGGCAAGTCCTCCGGCAGGAAATTCACTGCCATGAAAAGCGCTTTCTCGGTTAGCCGTTCGGTGATATAATTATATATCATATCATATTTTGTTTTGTCGTCTACATTCATAACTAAACTATTTATTCTTTTGAGTCATTGGTGGTCATATGTTCACAAAATATCTGCTGATATTTAGTGCCTCTATTCTAGGTTTTAGATTATAGCTTTGATTTGTATATTTGTAGGTTAGTTTTGAACAATAGCCGAATTCCAAATTAGTTTCCAGTCTGAAGACATGTTTGTCGGATTGACGAAGCTCACTGTAAAATAGAATATTAAGTTCAATATGCAAAACATGTGATCAGATTGTAGCAAGACATGATGTATGTATCTCAAAGTCAACGATTGCATCTACTTCTTCCTCTTCTGATGTTTCGAGCATTGTGATCTCGAAGGCTCTACAGCTCTTTTTCGTTCCATGTATGAGGCCAACCATATGCAAATTTCATTGCATTTTGACTATCTTCTTTTTTCCTTTTCAAACATGTCTGGACGTTGTATGATAATGTCTTTTGACGTGGTTCTCTGAATCCCTCCTTAAATTTTATATTGTTTAACAAATATACCTTTGGTCATATTTTAGTGGTATCCTTGGGGTCCATCCCATATGACATGTAGATTGTGTCAAAATTGTTTCAACTATTGGAAAAAATACGGGGGTTTAAAAAATGCAACGAGATTGGCTGAGGGAAGTGAAATAGAGGTGAAGAAGAAACAGTTAACACCTGCAACAACGCCTCAAGGACCAATCACTCCTACCCCAGTAACTATTACAGAAACTGTTATCGTGGACGAAGAGAAAGTCAACGATCTTTCTAGTCGTCAGTGTCACAGGTAAGAATTTCAATCTCAGAGCTTTGTTAAGAGATTTAATTATAAATGTATAACTACAGGTGTTCAATTGTGAGCTGTGGTAAAGAATTCAAGTTGAAAACCCATTTAGCTCGGCACTATGCTCAAGCACACGGAATTGTTATCAGTTCCGGATCCCCGCGTCCCATAATGAAAACTCGCACTGCGTTCTATCTGCACACGAATCCTATGACACGTTTAGCTCGAATTTTATGTAGAAAATTTATAAAACCTAAAAAGGCAGCCCGGCAAACATCTTTTGCTGTAAACACACAACTTGTTAAACATGAATGTGAGTAAATTTTCGCACTTAATATTTACAACTTCTATACAATAAGGTTTTTTTTTCTTTTTCAATTGCAGTTAACGTACGTTTGATTGGGAAATCTCCTTTGGATATAAAGAATATTTTATTAGTTAGAAAGAGAGATAGAATAAGTGTGACAAAAATTGCAAATCGTTTAGGATCTCCCGGCCCGGGGCCACATGAGTGGCTGGTATTGACGCCCAAAGATAAATTGCCAAAACCTGATGTGGTGGCATTTCCAAAGCCTCCAAAAGCTCCTGATGGATCTCTTCTGTATGAACGGATTCCGAACAAAGTCGTTGAAATCGAAAAGGATTTGATAATCATACCACCTGCAATATTACGTAAGCGACCAATCGAAGAAATGAATGGTGCAGACGGTAAGTTTTCATTTTTAACCGGACAAGGTAAAACAAAGAATATCCGTGTCGTTATTATTATTATTATTATTTGTTTTGTTTTATTTCAGTAACAATTTTACCAGGGCCACCAACAAAACGGCCCAATAAGGATCCAATGCCTTCGCACTGTCCTAGTCCTGAACAGTTTGCTGCAATGATGGCTGCAGCTGGCCAACCATTGGCAAGACATCATGTAAATTTTAGACCTAAAATAAGTTAACAACCAGCTTATTTCTATTGTTTTTGTTTATTATAGTTAAATGGCAAACCAAAAATAACCCAAATGTCAAGAACTGGTTCAGGTCGTAAACAAGTGATTAGTTGGATGGATGCTCCAGATGATGTTTATTTCAGAGCCACCGATTCAAGCAAGTAAGTATACTTAATTTATTTGGTTTTAAAAATGTGTGGCAGTGTTTCGTACTAATTGTTTTTATGTTAAACATAACAAGCATTCGGCATGTTTTTTTTTAAAGTTCATCCATTATGTGATCAATTCTTATATAGGGGCAGATATTTGTTAAAAGAGCTAATCGTAAGATCAAAAAGTAAAAAGGTTGTTAATAATTTCGTTTGCACGCTTTAACGTAGTAACTATTCGTCGTTCTCTGTCCTTGTTTATTGTTAGTATTGTATTTTGTTTTGCTCTCATTAAACCTTAAACTCATTTTAACTCACCTATGACTATGATCACTTCCAGTTCGGAACTTCGACCAGTCATACTTGCAATGTTTTAACTAGCGTCAATTCCAGACCATGTATGGATTTTTTTAATTCCTTTTGATCTTGTATTTTTTATTTAATTTTTTAATTTTTTTTTTTTTTTTTATTAATTTTATTATTATTAAAAAATCTTTATTTTTTCTTCTTCATTGTTGTACAATTTGAGATTAAATTAAAAGACTTACAAGCATGGCTTATAAGCCGTCTGCCGGTAAGATTTCTACTCTTAACATTTTGAGAGAAAAGAAAAATTATAAATTTAAGTAATTATACATAGTTTGAAAAAAAGGGCTTTCAGTTTAGCTAAAACAAAACAAAGGCTTAAGTCAGTAACAATCTAGACATACCTAATGCATCAAATAACAAAAAAAGTATATTAAATATAAATGCGTTTTAGATATCTTCAAAAAAGGCTTTTAGTTTAGCTAAAACAAAAAAAAAAAAATCTGAGAAGAGAGAGAGAGAGAGAAAAGTAAAAGTCGATCTTTATTGTGCTCAAAGTTATATCGTTATATTTAGTATTTAAAAAGTAAATTAAAACATAAAAACTAGTGAAAAATATTTCTTAAGTCAATCTTTAAATAAAGGAAGTGAAATATCCCGAAATTAATTGAAGGTAAAGTTATTTAAGGCCTTTTTAATTTGGGTATCTCAGAAGGCAGCCATTTTCCATTGCTATACCAATTATATGAAGCCGAAGAGAAAATTGGGGGAAATATCTCCAAACAAACTGCCAACTAGCAAAAAAAAAAACACTTATATCTAAGGATCCGTCACCGAGCAATAACTCTATTAGAATGGCACCAACGATCCCCAAAGCCAGCGATTTAAAATCTATTGTCGACAATTGTTTGGTTGAACATTTGAGAAACATCGCAACAAAGGAAGACGTTTTAGCTGTCACCGCCGAAATACAGCTCTTACGGTCTCAAAACGAGCATCTTGCGGAACGACTGGCCACCGTGGAGAACTATTGCGAAGTACTCGAAAAGCAATTGGAAGTTTTACACCAGAAATCACACGAAAGCATTATTGTTTTGCATTTACCTCCAGATGAGAAGACAGACATGAATAGTCTAGCGAAACAAACTTGTCTTGGCCTTCTCAATCTAAACGAGAATGCAGAGCTTTCTTTTGTTAAAACACATGAGTTTGTGAACCGACACAACAACAAAACAACGATGGTGCTAAACTTTGATGACAAAAACACCGCACAAAAAATTATTGAAGCAGCACCTAAGCTTAAGAACACAGGAATTGTTGTGCATCGAGAGCAATCTCTGCTTTACCGAAAAAAAAGAAGAACACTATACGAAATCAGAGGTAAACTTCTGCAAAGAAATCCGAATGTAAAGATTTTGATCAGGGGATCGAAACTGAAAATTGCCGATTTTTTATTCACGCACGATTCACTACGAGGACTAAAGCTATCAACAAGAGACGAGATGTCATTTGTCAAAACAACATTTGGTGAGGAGGCAATGTGTCTTTTTGACAACTTCAACGTCAGTGTGAAACACAAAATCCCCGATACTCCAAGAGAGCCCTCTATGAGCCAGTGTGCAAAGATACATAATGGTTCCGGTCCCAGCTACAATCATCAGGCGTGTTTTTTTTTAAGCTAGTATATAGTACAGCATTCGAGTTAAAAAAAAACGATCTGTCCACAGTATTTTCAGTTCTATTTTCAGCAACAAGATGGAGCTCAACGTCAAAGCTTGTTGCTACTTTTCAAAGCTCTCTGTGAAATTCAAGATGAAACAAAATCAAATTCATACCAAGTTTGTTTCGTTAATTGTTCTATCAAATGAATAACGATACAAGGCCAGGTATGAATTTGTATTTTTTTTCTTATTTTCCATTCATCAGATTCTCTCTAACAGCTCATTTTTACTATTTTTGAAGGCATCGTCCAGCAGTGAAGAAAGCTCTATGTCAAAGTCAGCTGTTTTGTTGAAAAACACTTTCGGGTATGTTCGGGGAGTATGTAAAAAGATTTAAAAACCAATCTTTGATGAGATTTTCCATTGGCAAACAGAATCAATTTATTTTTTATCCAAACCTGTGGTAAAGCAATTTTACACTATTGACCAGTCTTTTCGATAGGTTTAGAAAGAAAATAAGTTGATTCTATTTACAAAACCGTGAAATTGAACTATAATACTCCGCACAAATAAACACAACCCAAATTAAATTAAGTTGAAACACGTTTTGCTAGTCCCAAACTTGAATTTCTATTGAAGAATGTTTAATTTTCATACATATATCTTTCCCTTTTGACCATTTTTTACTGCTTTGTTTGTTTGTTTGATTTGTTTTTTTCTTGCATTGGGCTATATTTTTTATTCAAATAATTCCATGAGAAAAGCTATTAGCTTCAGCAAAAAAGAACTAGTGCAAAATCCTGTATTATATACACCACCAAGTAAGAAACAGGGCGAAAATTCGATATGAATATAGTTTTTATTTCTTTAATTTTTAATCGAGAGAAAAAATTTCTTTGCGAATACCACATTTTTTTTGAACACGTCCTTTCGAAAAAGCTTTGATGAACTGAAATCATTGGTGGTGCCATCTTATTTTCAAAGCTGGAAACTATCAATCCACAGCAATGCCATCCCTGTTTTCACTGTGGAAAATTACGACAGTAAATTGATTTGTTGTTGTTCCCCAAGGGAAATTTTTACTGTACTATATACTAGCATAAAAAAAAACACGCCTATCATCAACATTCTACATAGGATAGAGTTGCCGTCTGCCACAAAATTAATTTCAATTTTAATATTTTATGTTATAATGTCACAGGGCTCAAAAACAAACTATTAATGCCAGATTTTTTTAAATTAGTCTTAAATTATGATATTTTTATTTTATTAGAAACATTTGTGGAGGAAGGTAAGGAATTGCAATTCTTAAAATATTTTGAAGGTTTTAGTTTAAAATGGATACCAGCTATTAGAAATAATAGACTTGGGAGAGCTAGTGGTGGCATATTGTGTGGCATCAAAAACTATATTTCGAACAAAAATACTACTTTTAAATCCATTGAAAACAGAATTGTAATAGATTTTACTGTCCAGTCGAATCATTTTTTAATTGTACCTGTTTATATTAATTTTAACGCTTGGAATTCTGATTTTGAGGAACTTCAAAACTTCCTTTTAAATCAAAGTAATGAAAATATTTTGATAATTGGTGACTTAAACAGTCGTATAGGTGACTATCAGAACTCTACTTTTTTGAACGATGGGCAATTCTCATTTGAGAGAAATTCTTTAGACCCTTGCATAAATTCCAATGGCAATTGTTTAATAAATCTAATTGAAGATTTTGGATTTATGATTTTAAATGGGATTTCTAAAAGTGATTGTGTCGGTAACCTAACGTTTATATCCACCCAAGGTTGCTCAGTTATCGATTACTGTCTTGTAAAAGGGGAGTGGCTTGATGTTGTGAAAGATCTCGAAGTTTTCCCAACTAATTACTCAAACCATCTACCAATCGTTGTTTCTTGTGAGTTTATTATCCAAGATAGACTTGTTACACATCAAACAGGTAATGAATTCAACAGACTTCGGTGGAATGAAAAAAAATCGGATGTCTACAAAAGAAACCTAAGTCAACATTCACTTAATCTTCCAACTCAAATTACGAATACTGTAGATGAAGCGACTAACTTAGTTTTTCAAGTTATAAGGCATTCAGCGCCAGTTCTGTCCAATAATACTGGAATGACTTTTAAAACCTGTTGGTATGACGAGGAATGTAGGAAGAGTAGAGACAGATCTTTAAAGTTTTTAAAACTTTTTAGAAGCTCCAATAATTTAGCTATGAAGGCGCTCTACATACAATTTAATACTGCTTTTAAAGAACTATGCAAACACAAAAAAGAACTCTATTTAAGAAAATTAGCTTCGAATCTCTTTGAAAGCCGTGATTCAAGTTCATTCTGGAAAAATGTGCGCATCTTAAGTGGGCGCAATAATTCGTGTGTGGCCTCCATTGGATTGAATAATTTGGCACTGCACTTCGAAAAACTTCTGTTGCCAGATCCAAACCACGTGTCTATAAGCTTTGCCCTTCCATTTGTTTGTATTGAAGAATTGGACTCTCCTTTTTCAATGTTGGAATTGCTTAATGCGCTAAAAAAAATGAAAAATAACAAAGCTGCGGGTCCAGATGGCATTCCAGCCGAATTCTTCAAAAATGCAAACTCCCAGTTTCTAGAATACGTATTGGTGCTCTTTAATAAAATGTACCATGAAGAAGTTTTTCCAAACTGCTTCCGGTCTGCATCCATTTCTGCCATTTTTAAAAAAGGTGACCATAATTTACCTGAAAACTATAGAGGGATTTCTGTACTTTGTTCTTTCCGAAAAATATTTACACAAATTCTATACTTCAGACTTTCCTCTTGGGTTGAGAGAAACAAAAAAATTAGTTGCTTCCAAGCTGGCTTCCGCGCTAATCTATCGACGGTTGACCAAATTTTTGCTCTAACGAGTGTCGCAGGACGTTATTTGAACAAAAAAGTAAATTTATACGCGTTATTCGTTGATTTTAAGTCAGCTTTTGACACAATCAACAGACGGTCGCTTTTATTTAAAATGGCAACCATCGGGTTATCAACCAAATTCATAAAAATATACGAGCAGCTTATCTCAAACACGACAGCTGTTGTTTCCAATGGAAGAAATAAATCGAAACAGTTTCGATCTGACGTGGGTGTCCCGCAGGGTTGTGTTCTAAGCCCGTTAGTTTTTTCACTGTATATAAATGACCTTGAAGATCACATACCTGGCGGTGTTACCTTTGGTGATGTATTTGTCAAAGTACTGCTGTATGCGGATGACGCTGTAGTTTTAACGGACAACCCAGTAACACTTCAACTTCAAATAAACAAATTGAAAAAATTTTGTGATTTGTGGGATCTTAAAATCAACACATCAAAATCTAAAATTATGATTTTCAGAACCCAGAACCGTAGCACAGGAAATGACCGTACTTGGACACTTGATGGTGTCAATTTAGAAGTCGTCAAAGAGTTCAAATACTTGGGTTACACAATTACAAACAATCTGAATCTCCGAGTTCATATAAAAGAAAAATTAGCAACGGCTAAAGCAGCAATCAATTGCATGTGGTCAAATTTCTTTAGAAGCAAATATATAGACCCGTCATCTAAGTTTAGGGTATTTGATGCAACAATCAAAAATTGTTTCTGTTACGGGAATGAAGTCTATGGGTGCAATGAACTACAGGATATAGAAACTATACAAAGATATTTTTTTAAACGTATCTTCCGTCTCCCGGTAAATACACCGAACTATGCGATTCACGTTGAGTCTGGACTGCCTCCCATTTTTTTGAGAAATTTAAAAGCTAATGCAGATTATATTCTCAAAGTCATGCAAAGGTCAAACGACAATTTACAGGAAAGGATTATGTTGGTTTGTTTAAGATGTCGGTATACACCTTTTAAGGACTGGTATGAGCTGGCTTCGGCACACAACTGCCCTCTTGTCCTCTCTCTGGAAAACTTTAATTCATGGAGGCCTGCTCTTTATGATTGCATTGCTTGCGTTGATGAGCATATGTTCCTGTCATTTCTTGATCGGGCGAGGGACTATGTATCGAGAACAATATATAGTAAACTAAACCACAGTTTGAGGGAAGCCAACTACTTCCGAAGAGAATTCTCAGTAACGGAGATGAGTCTGATATTTAAAGCTCGCACGGAGATGCTGAGGATCAATTATAGGCCACATAGAACTGACCTAAACCCGAACTGCACGTTATGCAACTTGAATGAACCCGAAAACATTTTCCACCTCTTGGCCTTATGCCCAATGTTGCAAGAAATCCGAAGACTTCATTTCAATAAGAGTTTCCTCTCGTTAGAGGAATGCTTAAGAGTTCTGAATGGAGAGAGTGATTGGAAGTTACTTATACGGTTTCTTTCACAGGCGGTTCAATATAGAAATATGTACGTTGATCAGCCTTAGTACAACTTAAAGATTAAATATCTTACAATTTTGTTTTAGCCAAACTAAAAGCCCGTTTTTTTACAACTGTTATTGCACGTCTTTAAACTGCTCCCTTTTGTTTTGTTATAGGTAAACTAAGAGGCCTACGAAAGATATTTTAACAAATTTTTATTGCATACTTCTGCATTTTATTTTAAATTCCATTAATTTAAACCATTGTTTTGTTTTAGCTAAACTAAAAGCCCTATTCTTAAACTCACTTGTAATCAATAGCAATTGTACTTTTTCTGTATTTTTTTTTTATTTATTTATTTAATGACAAAACATCATTCTTGTCTAGGATCTGTAGATTTGTACTAACGTTTAAAACTTTAATTGCAGGAAAGCCAGAAAAGTGTTATCTGTAGTCGAACTTAGACGAGCTGCTCGTAAACCGTGGAGAAATTTACCAATCAAAACAATATTACCACGACCGATTGATCCGCAGGTTGTGATACTAGACTGACCTACATCGACAGAACACCAACAGCCCTATCCATATACGATGGATGCGCTTCTTAATTGAAAGTAAAAAAAGTAATAATAACTTTCGTTCAATGCCCTCAATCCAAACACTTTAGTTTAAATAAATCGCTCTTATTTAAGCCAACCAAGCATGAGTGTTTTTACAGATTGTTAGTATAAATTCAGACAAGTTATTATTTTACTATAAACACGTTTTGATAGATTCTGCAGATTGTTGAAACAAAACCAGTGTTGTTGGAAGCGCCACAATTTATGTATTTAATTATTATATATCAAAAAACTTAGTTTTCTTCTGCCATAGTCTTATGCATGAAACAAAATAACAACAACAAAAAAGAAAAAAGCAAAACAACATTGATAAACAATGTTGAAAATTCTCAAAAATAACATATTCCATTTACGTTTGTTGAAAAAAAATTATTCAGCTAGATGCAATTGAATTGTACCCTTTGCGTTGCTTCAAAAGTAACTTGGGACATTGATTATCTTGAAACTTGTATCCTATTTTAAGTCTTTTTTGTCTTCACCTTTATTTATTGCAATATTTTAATTCAAACTTTAAAATTAAAATCTATCTCTTGTCAATTACATATTAAAATAATTTTGTATTACTTCAATTCAACTTGTGTTTTTATTTTATCCTCTATATTCTTATAAAAACAAAACAGAAAAATTAAAATAAAAATAGTTATTTTTATACTAAGAAATAAACTTGGAAACTTCCTCTTTTTATGTGATTATAAAAAATATTTAAAATTACAATTATAATATAAATGTACATGTAAAAAATATTACCTTCTAACGCATATATGCATAAATCAGTTGTTTAACAGTGAAGCTATTTGCAATTTTTAAAATACGTATAAAGAATTCAAGTCTTTAAAAAAATCATCGTCATAAACACACAAAGTTAATTAAAGAAAAGTTTTTCCCAGCAAAAAAAAAAAAACAAACAAAAATAAAAGTACCCAAAAATACGTATGTAGGCGAATTCGTACAATTTCTTTTTTTGTGAACAAAAAAAAATATATGAATTTTCTATCGGTGTTTTCTTAAAGTAGTTAAAACTCTAAATATGAGAGCCTTTTATATTCAAAAACTTAAATATATAAACATGTGTAATATATACATATTTATATAATAAATTTTATTTTTATTTAAATATTTCAAAGCGATTAGGGTGGGATACATTTTGGAATTTGTTTAGCAATAATGAAAATAAAAATTCAAATCAATAGAAAATAAAAACAAACAAAAACACACACAGACACAAGCAAACAAATTATAAATATATAGTGTTTTATAAGTGTAGTTGTATTATCGTAGATGTAATAATTGAATTAAAAGAAAAAAAACTTAGAATTATGTTATTAAAAATAAAAATAATATTCTTAAGATCTTTATTAAATTTACTACAACAAAAACAACTGTAAAATATACACTTTAAAATGAATCCACATTGAAATACACATCTTGTGAACGAAAAATGAGTTTGTCTTTTTCGTACTTGTGTTTGCACGATAAGCATAAGCATAGAAAGGATACTGAAAATGAAAAAAGTCTATATATATATACATATAATATTTTATTTCGTGTAAATTTTTACGAAGTTTTCCAAATAAAGATTAAGACACTTTACAAATGTGCAACTGAGTAATGTGTATTTTTGTTTTTGAAACAGGAAATCCATTTAGGCGTACGAAGTGTTTCTAATACAGGGTTTTTCGAGAAAAAGTTGATATTTACTTTATATTTTATTTATAAATTTTATTTTATTTTATGAAAACCATCTCACATTCGAAAATGTGTCAAGAAATTTGAATAGATCGATTTAACCCTCGCAAAATCTGGGCGACCAAGATCATTAAGAATGGCAGAGTGGACATTATGAGCCAGGGCTAAATTCTAGGTTGTACTTAAAAAGACGTTAACTCTCAAAAGGTTACCGAAGTTTTTTTAGACAATCAGCCCTATCATCGTAACAGATCGGAGAAACATACAATCGTAGAGAAGTTCCGATCGTAACATTTGTTTTGTTTATGGTATCCATTCGTAAAGGAAACACTGACGCGTAACGACGTTTGTCTCCTCAGGCGGCCGGTTTTCGAAATTTCTCGGTTTTGGTCTGCATTAACTCGACCAACAATTGATATTGCACTGAGTTTGTGTTTTTTTTTTTTTTCTGAAAGACAGAAAAAAATGAATGAAAATGTTTACTTACAATTGTTCCGTCCCCTCCTCAGAATTCATGTTTTTTTTTTTTTTTTTTTCTTTTACAACCCTTTCGCGACGACTACTTTGCTGTCGGAGACATCGGATAGAACAGAAAAACAAGAAATCGGCATGCATCGCATGAATTCCGAATGCATTGCAAACATTTCCACATTTAATCGCCATGCATCGCATGAATTCTAAACGCGTTGCTGTAAGTTTGACATTTTCATCGCATTGTTTCGTTCTTTTCGGAGATATGTATGTCCGATTAAGCAATCGGAAACGTTACTATAATACAAATATCTTACGTTTCGTACAAATCGGAAAGAATTTCGTTCCGATCTGTTACCATAATAGGGCTGAATAGTTAAAAAGCTATCCTTCAATCAATGTTACATAAAACAATCTTTTGACGGTAAAATCAACGATAGAACATTTTTCAAGCCTAAAAAGTAGCGGAAACAAAAATAAGAGGGATCTTTAATTCTAGAGCGTGCAAGTAATTTAAATGTGCATGTAATCATCATTACGCCAAGTTTTGCATAAAGATCTAAAATTACACCCGTATAAAATTGAATTTACTAGCATCCAATATACTTTTCTATTATGTAAAGAATAAGTGAATTTATACCCGCAAGTAGTAAAGGCGACATTATGTTGCCTCCACGCAGTCCAGATTTAATCCTCAATGTACTTTTTCCTGTGGGTCTATTTAAATCAGAGGTCAACTATCCAATTCTTCTGCGCAATCAAAATGTTTTCAACAAAATCGTAAACATTAGAGTCAACCTATTTAGCCGTCATTGGCAAATTTATAGTCGAGTAAATGCGTGATTTGAAATTTAGATTATGTGCAGTGTATGATGTATGATGATCCCTTCAAAATATCGTTGCTAATCGATTTGATTTTTGTTATATTTTCTTCGTAAGTTACTGGATGAACAGAACAATAAGTTGTTTGTCCTGAATGTATGATCCCTATGTTTACCCTCAACTCGCCCTGTGTTTTAGCTAGGGCGACTTGGGTTCAGGTCGGAAACCCAGATTATTTTTTGATTAACTCAGGGCTTACAAGGAAACATTGGTCAAACCTGGGTAAAGTTTAACGATTAACCCTAATGATTCACAGCATCATACAGAGCCGCAAACGGTTGAATATGAAATAAAACACGTGGATACAATGATGTAAATATATACAATAACGCAAGCTGTTACCGCACAAGTTAACTTTATTTTAACTCTTTCGGCAACGCAGCGGTAATCTAAAAATTAAAAACTACAAACATTAAAAGATACAAAAGTAAAATTTCTTTTAGCTGATCGCTTGTGTAGAAAGGTATACAAAATCAGGTTTCATTTCGCAGTAATCTTTCTCTTAATCGTGAATCTTCATTGTAACAACATAACTAAAAATGGGCACGACTGGGTCGCACGAACTTGCGATTATGTGCTAAGTACAATACGAAGATCTTAAGGCTGAGTAAAAGGTTTTTAGCATTCGCTTTGAAATTTGGTGGTGCAGGGTTACCAACTACACATTAATTATGAAAATTGAATTAAATCACGCAAAATATTGAAAAGAAATTTTATATTAAATATTCCAAAGGTTTCAAACGAAAATCTAAAAACGCCATTTTTTGTAGTTACTTATACTTATAAACGTTGAAAATTAAACTAAAATCGTTAGAGCAGTTTTTTTTAAACTCGGTTTTTTATTTTTCATTAAAAAAAAAGTTTAGTTAGGTATGCAAATTCAGAAGATGTTTTGACAAAAAATTTGCAATAAATCAGCAATACCGTTTTGAAAATATTCAAAAAATTAATCTTTTTTTTAAATTAATAAAAATTTCAAAATTTTAAATTTTCCAAATGTTAATATGCAATCAGTCTTAAACTGCTTACGACTTCTTAAATGTTAAATTTCGTCAATATCGCATCAGCCATTAACGAGTAAGTCGTTAAAAAAAAAATATAATATCTCCCATACTACTACCGTACCATTTTTAGACTTTTGTAAAAAAATTTTTAACATCATAAGGAAGACAATTGAAAAATAATCCTCACATAAAATTTTATCGAAATCGTTAGAGCCGCTTGCGAGAAAAATAAGTATTATCATATAGGTTGTATGACAGGTACCGTTATTTCAAGACCTAGAGATCCAATCCCAAAAACCCCTCTAAAGGCGCCCCACAGACCCTGACTGCAAATTTTGAAGAAAATCGGTCAAACGGTTCAGGCTGTAGATCCATTTACGGATATACAGACAGACCTATAATCTCAAGTAAAAAAGCAACCGAAAATGTGCTGAAATAGAATTTATTGATTTTTGCTGTTGCACTTAGCTAACCACCGATTGCTCCCGATTTTTAAAAATTAGTAAACATTTCAAAAATTAAAACTTTTCAAATGTTGATACACAATCTTTGTTAACCCACTTATGACTTCTATAATATAATATTTCGTCAAAATCGTGTTAGTTATTAACGAGAAACTCGGTTTTTTTTAAAAACGGTACTATGGGGGTCATAAGAAAGACCGTTAAGAAGTAATCCTTCAAATGAAATTTCATCGAAATCGTTAGAGCCGCTTTCGATAAAAATAAGTATTATCATATGGGTTGTATGAAAGGTACCGTTATTTCAAAACCTAGAGACCAAATCCAAAAACTCCTCTGTAGGTTGCTCCACAGAACCTAACTGAACATTTTGAATAAAGTCAGTCAAGGAGTTTGGGCTGTAGATTCATATACAGACAGATAGACAGACAGACAGACAGAACTGCAGGACCCACTTTTTTCGAATTCTCTATCATCGTAATTTTTTTCTTCTACACGATTGCAAAACTTGCCTTATAGTACCTATAATCGCAAGTAAAAGTGATTGACGAGAGTAATTTTTTGTTTGATATGCTGGTTATAATTTTTTGTTTAAAATTCTGGTGTTCTGGTTATACACTACGTGTAGTCTTTGAATTCTTGAAACCAAAATTATTGACTCTATTTATAAAATGAAAACCATTATTTATTTACTTGTTTTTACAAAACCAGAAACAACAATTTTTTATTTATTCTACAAAGTTAGAAATACAAAGGCATGCATTAGTGCCTCCAAACCCAAATGAATTCTTTAAAGCAACTCTTCGTTCAGCAGTCCATTTATTTGGCTTTGTCACGATGTTCAAATCGATTCCTTCTCCAATTTTATCGACGTTAATGGAAGGCGGTAGGACACCAGTCTCACATGCCTTAACAACAAACAATCCTTCGAGATTTCCTGACGACCCGAGAAGATGGCCATGAGATCCTTTTGTCGATGAGACTTGAATATTTTTGGTATGCTCTTTAAATGTTCGATTTATGGCTTTAGATTCGATTTTATCCCCAGTAGGAGTAGATGTCGCATGTGCATTAATATAACTAATAGCGGTATGATCAATTTTGGCATCTTTCATTGCATTTGTCATGGCCAAATAGGCTCCAGTTCCATCTTCACTTGGGGATGTTATGTGATAGGCGTCTCCCGACAAGCCATAGCCAAGAATCTCTGCTATGATATTGGCATTTCTTTTTTTAGCATGTTGAAGCTCCTCTAAAATCAGTATGGCAGAACCTTCACCCATGACAAAACCGTCTCTTTTTTCATCAAAAGGTCTGGAAGCTCGATTGGGCTCATCATTGAAAGAAGTGCACAGTGCTCTTAGGCGACAAAAACCTGCAATTGAAAGTGGATCTATGCAGGATTCTCCACTACCAGCTACCATGACATCTGCATCCCCATATTTAATAAAACGAAAAGCATCTCCTATGGCATGTGCTCCAGTAGCACAAGCTGTTGAAACTGAGTGATTAGGACCTCGAAGTCCGAATTTCATACTTATATGACCACAAGCCATGCTAGGCAGTATTCTGGGAATGAAATAAGGACTAACACGATTGTAAGATTTCCCCAGAGATTCATGAGAATTATAAATTTCGGGGAGATCAAACATTCCCATGCCGACACAAACACCGGTTCGATTTTTCTCTTCCTCGTGGGTAATGTCTAACAGCTTGGCATCAGCTAAGGCTTCTTTGGCTGCCATCACCGCCAGAACAGTGGCTGGGCTCATGAGTTTGAGATCACTTTTTGTAAAAGTTTTCTCCAATTGCAAATTGTCTTTGTTGATCTGAGCTGCGACCTGACAAGGTATTCCTTTGTATGCTTCTCCCAGTTTAGATATTGCTGCTTCTCCTTTCAAAATTTTCTGCCATGAGACACTGACACTGTTTCCAAGTGGAGTCACTGCCCCCAAGCCGGTGACAACTACACGCCTTGCTTCATTTGAACTTCTTCTAATAGCCAATTTTCGAATAGATCTTAAATTAATAAATCTATATACTTTTTGGATATCCATCGATAAAAACACACGAAATAAAGATGAGCAAACAAAATAAACAAACTAGCACCCTGTAACTTATGTCAAATGTCAGTCTTGATGTGACATTTCTCTAGCAGCTGCGTTCATAAAGTTAAAGGGGTGGGGCTTCAATTTCCAGAGACAGGACGTCTATAGGGTGATTCACCCCTAAAACCATTGTATATAATAAACTATAGTAGAATCATTATATTAAATAGACTATAGTAAAACAACATGGCGATTTAAGAATGTTACGTTCTTATGGTCCGAGAGCTGCAGTCGCCAGGCAAAAAACTTAAAAAATGCGAGTAATATTGTGGAATGTATTTGAAAGAAAGTAGAAAGTAGAAAGTTTTAAGCTTTGCGCAAACCAACGCTGTGAGTGCGTGCGATGCGATTGCGTTGAGTCAAATCTCTATATAATCTTATGGAGGTTTGACTTAATGCATAGAGATTTGGCTTAACGCAATCGCATCGCACGCACTCACCGCGTTGGTTTGCGCAAAGCTTAAAACATTTATCTACTTTCTTTCAAATACATTCCACAAGATTACTCGCATTTTTTACGTTTTTTGCCTGGCGACGCATTTTAGTAGTAAAAGTTCAATTTTCCATCAAAAAACGCATTCAAAACTATTTTTGACTAAAATAGTACCAATACCACAGAATGCATGAAATATTTTGATTTTCCAAATTCAATCAAGCTTTGTTCAAACTAAAAAGACTGTCTTTGTAATTTAGAAAAGTAAAGAAAAAAAGTTATTAGCATTAAGCCTAGTACGCTGCTGAAACGAAAAGAAAAATCCCATACAAAAATGACAGGACGGAAACGTAAACGAAAAATTTCGCTCACCTTTCCGTCGTGCAGTACGCTGCTGCTCTGCGAAAAGGGTTCATTAGGTGGATAGTTGTAATAGATTTTTTACTACAATTTTTTATAATTCTCCACACTTTTCCGTCCATCGTTTATCTCCCGGGACAAAAAATGCTTGCGAAATTTTGACAGTTCTATTTTTTTTTGGTTTGTTTATTTATTGTGCCATTTCAATAGAATTTTATTAAATGGAAAATTGAAGAATTTTATTTAAACAAAGTTTGAAACAAATAGATAAAGTAGTTTTGAAGTGGGTGTGAATAGTGAACATTTACTTTAAAAAAGTAATTTTGAATGTTTAGCTACAAGTCGGAGTCGAATCAATACGAGCAACCCAATTGCTATTCTAACCAAGTATGAAAGGAAGCTCTGAATCTTCAATTGCCAGGTACACTTTCTTAGAAGGCAACTTACAAGTTACAATTTTAAAGAAAATCATTTCCAGGACTCAAAGAGCGGATCTCTAGGGAATTACTAGAGATAAGGCTTTTCCAATCACCGCACACAATTTTTATGGCTGATTCAGCAAGTTTGAATGCCTGGTTTGGAGCAAGAGACAACAAAAACCGACTATAAAGAAGAAGGTGGCGAGCATTTCAAAGAACACCCAACCAGCAACTATTTTTTCAGCACACCAACACTCACTGTAGTCGAAACATCGGCCGAATCAATGAAAACTGAATAAAAAGGTTTATTTACTTTTGGATTTCTAATCTTTTATTCAAAAACTGTTGAAAACTTGGAAATTTACTTCGTGCTGTTCAAGTTTTTCCGTCGTATTTTTGTTGGAACCACCTAGTTTCCTGTGGATGAGAAGTTGTCCCTCCTATACTCGGACCTTAAAGCCACGCTCCAAAATCTCTTCGGCCTTAGTGCCACGAACTGTGCAATGAACAGTGATATTTTCATTACGTGTGATGCCGAAAGAACGTACGGTTACGGTATAACGAGTCTTTGAAAACACTGGTTGTTGACCAGTCAATTGTTCCGATACCTGAATGTTGACAAAAAATGTTTATTCGTTGAGTATTCAACTAATGCACTTTATAGTCCTGAGCTTACCTTAGCGGCACGAATCAACCCATCACCGGATTCACCCAAATAAATATTCAAGCACAGTATTCGAAAGTGTAGTTCCTGGATATGGTTCTTAGTTAGTTTTGATAACACATTTTACGTTAAAAATATTAATTTGTTTTATTGATTCTGGTGACATTTTTGTCTTGACTTTGACTGTCACTTTTTCAAAACAGCTGATTATACTCTACAAAAATATTTTCCGCTGAGTGTTCGTTCACGATTCCGACGTGCTCGTGGAGATCAACGAAAAATTTCGTTTCGCATCAGCAGCGTACTAGGCTTTAAAATGAACAAAAATGATATCTGCCAAAAACAATTTTTTTTTAGCTGCATTTATGAACATACACAATTTGGAAACCAACTTTTTTCAATCTACTACCTTGTACCTTCTAACGTCAAAATCTGACATTTTGTTTGCGCTCTGGTAACTCTGACCACTAGTTTTTCGAAGCGCGGCAGGTACCATCGTAATTTTTGGTGTTTTTTAAAACGTCTTTCTGCTGTTGTGGGATCTGTTTATTTGCTTTAAACTAATTTAATCTTAATTAATACACCTATATTTTTGCAGTGAAACCTGCGAAAATGTCTCATCATTACGTAGTTACTGCCCAAAAACCTACAGCTGTAATAGCTTGTGTTACCGGTAAGTAAACTCGTGGACGAGAAACGCGCTTTCGCAAATGCCGCTTGTGTTTAATTTAGAACAGAAAATAAATCCCTATTTCAAATATGCCACGAAAAGTTTTACATAACTGATTTTATTTCAGGTAATTTTACTTCGCCGACGGACTTGAATTTAGTTGTGGCCAAGAACAATCAACTGGATATATATCTTGTTACACCAGAGGGACTGCGCCCCTTGAAAGAAGTCAACATCAATGGACAAATTACAGTTATGAGACACTTTCGACCACAGGTTCGTAGTTGTTTGTTGTCTTTTGAAAGTGTAACTTTTTAAATTTTTTATTTTGAATATTATATACACAGGATAGCAAAAAAGATGTGCTGTTTATTCTCACCCAGCGTTACAATGTTATGATTCTGGAGATCAGAATGATTGGTGACAATATAACCATAAACACCAAGGCACATGGCAATGTTCATGATCAGGTTGGTCGTGAAACAGAAGGAGGCATGATAGCTGTAATAGATCCTAAAGCTCGTGTTATTGGTATGTGTTTGTATATGGGCTTGTTTACCATCATACCTCTGGACAAAGAGACAAGTGAACTTAAAGCTACCAACTTGAGGTTTGTTACCCAAAATTGTTGGATTAGAGTCAATGTAACTTGAAATAATTTTAGGATGGATGAACTTCTTGTGTATGATGTGGAGTTCCTCTATGGTTGTGTTAATCCCACAATCATTGTTATTCACAAGGATAATGATGGACGTCATGTAAAGACTCATGAGATCAATCTGAGAGATAAGGAATTTATGAAAATCGCTTGGAAGCAAGATAACGTTGAAACTGAAGCAACTCTACTCATTCCTGTTCCAACACCACTGGGTAACTATTTTTTACTTTTATTATTATTATTAATATTATTTATTGACATATAATTACAAATTGTACGTTAATAGTTTAAAAGAGCACTAGCAACAGGGACTTTCAGCTGTACAAAGTAAAAGAAGTTGTTTTACTTTTAAATTCTTTGTGTTTGCCCATTACGTTGAACTGAACCTAGAGCAAGCTCATACCTAGACCCATCAGTCTTACCTCCTTCCTGCTTAAAACGCTGGAAAGATTGATTGAGATTTACATACGTAAAACCTCACTCCAAACACACCATCTGTCTCGGATGCAACATGCTTACCAAAGAGGAAAATCTTGCGAGACCGCACTTCAAAATCTTGTTAGCAGGATTGAATGCGCGCTTGACAGGAAAGAATTTGCGGTGGGCATTTTCATCGACATTCAAGGTGCTTTTGATAATGCTAGCTTCGATGGTATGTTCAATGCTGCCAAAAAACACGGTGTGGACAAGTCAGTGGTGTTGTGGATTAAGGCAATGCTAGTGAATAGAACCGTTATCGCTGAGGCGGAGTGTGGACAATATGTTGCAACGGGAGTGAATAAGGGCTGTCCATAAGGTGGCGTTCTATCTCCTCTTCTGTGGTGCATGTTGATCGACTCTCTACTTGTAATTCTCAATGGATCTAACCTTCACGCCTATGCAGACGACGTGGCCGTGCTCTCGGTTGGTTCCAGCCTCCAAGCTGTCTGTTCCCGAGCACAGGCTGTGCTTTATATGATTGACACCTGGTGTGTTAGAAACGGTCTCTCCGTCAATCCTCTTAAAACCGAAGTTGTCCTCTTCACGAGACTTAGAAAATTGACTGGTCAGACCCAACTTTCACTCAAAGGCGTCATTATCCCCTTTTCAAATGAAATCAAACATCTTGGAGTGATCCTAGATAACAAACTTCTTTGGTCTAAACATGTCCAGTCTAAAACTACTAAAGCACTGTCAGTCTTCTGGCAATGCCTTTGGCAAGACATGGGGTCTGTCACCGAAAAGGGTCCTTTGGATCTATACGGCCATGATAAGACCAATCATCTCCTATGCGTCAGTTGTTTGGTGGAATAAGCTCTCGCGTAAAAACGTGGCAATACGAGGCAATACCTCGTTTGCCAAACTTCAAAGAACAATTTGTCTTGGTGTTACTGTGGCCTTACCCAGCACACCGGGAGCTGCTCTCGACGTATTGCTGAATCCCCCTCCCCCCCTCACGTCTAAGGGATATGCCGTCTGACACGATGACCCCAAGGCTCAAACTGCGTCAAAATTACTCAGTCAACTTTCCTTCGGCTTAGATTAGATTTAGATTAGATTTAGATTTAGATTGACGGGTAGAGCTTGCTCAGCTCCGGGCACTGCGGTGTCTGAATGAAACCTATTGTGCCAGCCCATTTGAGGTTTCAGAGCAGTTCTCCTGCTCCTGAGTTGAACCAGAAGTTAGTAATCTTCTGTGGGTGAATGAGTTTGAGTTTATCTATGGGGATGATCTCGTAGTCAAGTATTTGCTTTCTAAGGCGGAAAAGTGCTGGACATTCTGTAATAATGTGCAGAGATGTTTCTTCATTTTCGAGGCATAGTCTACAGATGGGATCCGCTACCAGCCTCATTTGGTGAAGATGTTTGTTTAAAGAACAGTGACCGGTTAGTAGTCCAGTGCAAGTTTTTAGGGTTTTCCTATTGAGGTTCAGTAGGAATTTTGATGTTTTTTCTGTATATTCTGGCAAAAAGAGTTTTGAACAGATTTGACCAGATGAGTTACTCCAAGCTTTGTTTGATTCCTCTAGTAGGATGTTCTTGGCAGTATGTTTGAAGGTGCTTTTATTTACACCGCAGAAGGGTTCAGGACCGACGAATGGTTTAGATGCGCCGTCTTTAGCTAAGATGTCTGCCTTCTCATTCCCATCATAGCCTTTGTGTGCTGGGATCCAGTGGAGGATTACAGTGTTTTTCCTTGCTAGTTCAGAGAGTGACATGACTGTCTCTTGGACTAGTTTGGATCTTATGACAGATGAGCTTATCGCCTTTAGTGCAGCTTGGCTGTCTGAAAAAATGAATATGGTTTTGTTTTTTGTGTTTGATGAACATATTATTCTCGAACATTCGTTAATGGCAAAGACTTCAGCTTGGAAAATGGACGAGTGACTGCCCAGACTTACTGAGAAATTCGTTCTGGGACAGTCGCTGAAAATGCCGGAACCTGTACCAGTTTCCATTTTTGAGCCGTCCGTATACCAGACCATATCTTGCCTTGAAGGATGAGGTTTTGTGTTCTCCCAGTCTTCCCTTGGGGGGATGACAATGGAGAAGTTGAGTTTGAAGTTGTACATGGGAATAGTAGCATCCAAGCACATACTAAAAGTATTAAGTTTTTCTAAACTTTCCATTATCGACAGATGTCCTTTCGGGTATGGATGTGATTTTATGTGTCCTTGATGGAAAAGACGGTGTGTCGCCAGTCTTGCTTCCATTTTTATGAAAAGG
This sequence comes from Melanostoma mellinum, assembly GCA_914767635.1. NCBI lineage: Eukaryota > Metazoa > Arthropoda > Insecta > Diptera > Syrphidae > Melanostoma > Melanostoma mellinum. The sequence goes on along the minus strand of OU612058.1, from coordinate 76,410,195 downwards.
TGAATCGGAGGTAGTCCTACCATAACGTTTAGAGCGTATGTTGGTGTTGTACGCATGCATCCAGTAATGCATGTTGTTGCCAATCTTTGAATCTTTTCAAGTTTTTGGACTGCCGTTACTTCTTCTATTTTTGTCCACCATACAACAGCTGCGTACGTAATTGTTGGTCTGACTACCAGCGTATATAGGTCGTACATCATTTTAGGTTTTAGACCCCAGTTTTTCCCGCATACGCTTCGACAAGTCCATAGGGACTTGGTTGCTCTGCTGGAAATGCGTTCTAGTTGAGGGTTCCATGACATTTTGCTGTCTAGGATTATCCCCAGGTATTTAGATTCTTTGGAAAATGGTATTGTTTCCCCATAGAGATTGGGGGGTATTAGAAGATTTAGTTTTCTTCTTTTTGTAAATGGGACAATAACTGTCTTACGTGGGTTGACAGAGAGACCTTCATCTGAGCACCAGCTTTGTACTGTGTTCAGAGCTGTCTGAAGTCTTCTTGATATTAGTGTTTCTGATGAACCTTGTATGACAATTGCTAGATCATCTGCAAAGCCCACTGCATAGATGCCTTGGGTTGCAAGTAATCTTAGTAGGCTGTCTACAACTATTGACCAGATGAGTGGTGAGAGAACTCCACCTTGTGGGCAGCCTCTTGTTGTTAGTGCTGAGATTTCCACTTCTTCGATATTGCTGTGGATAATTCTGCTGTTTAGCATGGACATTATCCATTTGCGAATAACTTGTGGAACGTTGTGGTGCCTTAGAGCACGGTCTGTAGACACAAAGGAAGTGTTGTTGAAGGCTCCTTCTATGTCAAGAAATGCCACTACGCAAATTTCCTTTTTATCAATAGAGAGTTCGATCCTAGTAACTAGGTCATTCAGCGCGGTTTCCGTTGATTTCCCTGGTTGATATGCGTATTGTGATGTGGATAGTGGGTGGGTAGCTAGATGCTTATCCCGGATGTGTCTATCAATGACCTTCTCCATACATTTAAGGATGAATGACATTAGACTGATTGGCCGAAAGGATTTAGGGCTTGGATCCAGATTCCTTCCTGCTTTTGGCAAGTAGATAACTGTTACTCTTCTCCAGCTTTCTGGTATGTGACCAAAAGCTAGGCTGCAAGTGAACAGTTTTGATAGAATGGGAGCAATTATGGCAGCCCCGTTCTGCAGTAAGGCAGGAAAGATGCCGTCTTCCCCAGGAGCCTTGAATGGTTTCAATGAGGAGATTGCCCATTTGATGACATTGGTGTTGCAAATTTGTCTGGCCGTTGTCCAGTCTTCCCTGGATGGAAACATATGCTGTTCCCTTTGGGGAGATAGGTTTATTGCTGGGTCTATAATGATAGATTGTGGAAAGTGGGTGTCTATTAGGAGTTGCAGAGTTTCAATTTTATTCTTAGTCTGAGAGCCGTTTTCCTTGGTAAGGGTACCTAGGTTTGCCGGCTTGTCGGACGCGAGAACTTTGTGGAGTCTGCAACTAGAGGAGACGTCAGAGATGCTTTCTACAAATTGTTTAAAAGAGGCCTTTTTGGCTTTTTTAATTTCATTATTGTATTTGGTGAGAGCAGTAGAGTAAGTTTGCCAGTCATCATTGCGTTTTGCTTTGTTGAAAAGTTTCCTTACTTTCGATCTCAGTTTCTTGAGGTTGTTGTTCCACCAAGGGGTTTGCCTTTTTGTTGATCTTGTTTTCAGAGGGCAGTTGTCCTCAAAGGCAGTTATGATAGAGTTCCTTCGGCTTAGGACTGGAAAGAACTGTTATTGAATCTTCACAGATGGTTCCAAAGCCGAGGGGTGTGGTGCTGGTGCTTTTGTGGAGAACGACGACGTACGACTGCACGCACCTCTTTAGGATCATAAGCATCCGTTTTCCAATGGCCTTGAGCCACGTTGCGAACAATGGATGGACGGGGAGAAGTATCTTTGTTTGCAGCGACAGCCAAGCTGTGTTTAAGGCCTTTCTCAACCCTCTAACCACTTCGAAAAGGATCCAGGAAAGCAAGAGCTCTCTGAATGCGATCGGAAGATTAAATTCCTTGAGTCTCATTTGGGTTCGGGGCCATCACGGCATAACTGGAAATGAGATCGCCGATGAACTTGCTAGGCAAGGATCTCAGACGGCTTTCTCTGGGCCTGAACCGTCGCCAGGTCTGCCAGCGTCCTCAGTTAATGCTTCAATCAACAATTGGATCTGTGGAGAGCACAACCGTAAATGGCATGCCTCCATTGGATGCAGACAGACCAAGCGTATGCTCCCCAACGTTAGTAAGAAGACTGCAACATTTTTGCTAGCTTGTAGCAGAAAAGACTGTAGAAAGCTTATTGGCGTTGCCAGCGGGCACTTCCCTTTTGCCAAGCATTTAAACGTGTTAGGCTTAAGTGATACCACACTCTGCGAATCTTGTGGAGAAGTTGAGGACACCGCAGAGCACTTCGTCTGTGAATGTCCTTTTTTTCGCATGAGGTTACAGATACTCGGCGCAGACATGGTGAGAGCTTGTAACTTAGGCTCCTCATCACGGCAGCGTCTTTTGGCTTTTCTCCGAACATCTGGAAAGCTATAACAAATAGAAGGTTGCTAACTGGTAGTATAATGGACCGGTATTTAGGTCTGAGTGCTCCAGCTGGTATTTTTAAAACCTCCAACCAAATAAAAAAAGATAATGATAATAAGATATACTGAGGTAGAGGTTGAAAGCATTTAAATATGTGTTCATATCAAACAATGAAATGCTAGTCAAACAATTCTGGTAGTTGTATAAACTCTTTTTTGTGTGCGTCACCGAATAGTTAACCTGTAAATAATACCGGAGCATGAGAAGTACTACTGACTGTTCGAAAATGGTAGAAGTTGTCAAACGTAGACTATTTACACAAAGCGCTCATTTTCTACTCCTCTTACACATCATGTCATCAGGCAACTTGTGTATTTAGCTATGATCAACTCCTTAGAGAATCGTTGGTGTGGACAGCAACAAATTAAAAATACAAGGATGGGCATTCTACCTTTTTTTTTATTATTCTTTTGTTCTGTCGTGAGTGTTACTTCTCATTTCTCAAAGGTAGTTCTGACGTGGCAAATGGCAATAATTTTCTTAATATGCATGCATATTACAAAATCTGCCTCGAAGTGACACAAGCAATTAAATTGCTGTTGTTATATACAGAATTCTTTGCTGGTTGCGGCACGGATATAAAATGCTGAAGAAAATGAATCCCTATCCAAACATTGGGGACGTTCAAGACATCGGAAGTACCATTATTCAAGATTCTATTATAAAGATTCTGTCAGTTTTCTTCGTTCTGATTGGTCAAAAGTATAAAATTTTCAGATAAGCGGAGTGTACACTGTACAATTAGTCGGACAAACTTCGTTTGATGGATGTTGGATAATCGCATGTAGTTTGCTTTCAGACTTATCAAACTTGTCGTCCAACAAGTTGGTCAAGGGGTCGTCTGAGGGTTCACATTATCAAACATCGTGTGTTATATAAAGGTATTGAGTTTTAATACGTTAAGCGTTTAGTTCCTTGAAGTGGTAATGGCTCCAGCTATTCAGTTGCTTTTTTTTAATGTGTTTTGTGTCGAGTTCACTAGGTCTTGTTTCGTTAATATTTCGAATTTTGTGGAGCTTGCAGCTAGATCTGCTCTCAAAAACTTCTTAATCGACAAAGACTTGTATCTTGTATCTTTATTCCATTTTCACTTAAAAATAATTAAATATGTATTTACAATTTTAATAAGAATTTAAGTATTTATAAATATGAAAATTAGAATAGTTAGTGGCATCTTTTAACTAACAATAATTGTGATGATGCCACATTAATAAAAGGTTTCCTTTATCTTTAATTTGTGTTCACTTTGTGTGGGGTGAACAAAGTTTGAAAGAGTAAAGAGAAAAACATTATTATTTAAAAGAAATGAATAATAATGAAGAATAAAGTTTAAATAATAATTTAATAACGGATTTATGGAAAATATATGAACGTAAAACAAAATGAAGAAAATAAACAAATACTTTAGTTTACAAAATTTTAGATTACAATTTTCAAGATTCAAAACATTATAAGTAAGTAAGTAAGTAAGTAATTCATTCATTTTATTGACAATTATGGATACATTAATTTATATTATTTAATGAATCTGAAAGCTATGGCACTGCCGTCAGCTCGATTGGCAAATTTCATACAAGTAATTTTTATAGGTACGTTCGAGTACTTTGTGCACCAAAATATATATATATATATATATAAATTTGAAAATTAACATAAAATGAATTTATACGAATTCAGTTATTAATAAAAGTCTATACTCATAAACTTCTTTCAAAAAAAGGTATAGTTGTTTCCAGTCAAATCCGTTTAGTACTGCTATTGTTTCATTCATGGACATTGTTTTCTTTTTGAAATATGTAAGCCGTTGTGGAACAAAAATGGGACATATACTCGTACTTATGATGTGAAAACAATCTTCTTTGGCTTTCAAATTGCAGAGGGTACAAAACTGGTTGAAGCTTTCGTTGTATGGGCTTCCATTGAGATAGAGAACTTCGCATCTGGTTTTAAATATTAAACATATTTCTCTAAAATTCATTGTGTCATTGAAATAGTTTCTTTCCATTAAGTTGAATTGAAGTTGCGAATACAAAATTCTACTTTCCGAACATCGAGCCTTTTCTACGAAAGCATCACGTATATGATTTTCATGTGCTTGAATTATTCGGTATAATTGCTCCGTTGGAATATTTAAGCTTGGAGGATCTAATGTCACTATTTCTCCATAAGTAGTCCAGTCATTTTAGTTAAAATTAGGCAAGAATCTCGGAATTTGAGATACCCAGCTGTAAATTTGTATGAACTTCTATTTTGACACTCTGAAAGTTGTCTCAAAACCTACATACTGTAGGGTGTCAGCGTCCATTCAAAACCAAAGGTCAAAGGTCACCAAAATCTTTTATTGGCATATATCTCGTTTACTATGGGTTTTTTGTTATTTGTGTCTTTTACAATATTGTAGAAGATTAAATTCTCTACAACTTCTGCTTCAACAGTTTTTTTATACGTTGAACCGTTTTCGAGATAACTACGTCATTAACATTAACGTTTTCGAGGTAACTACGTCATTAATGAAGAGTGAAAATAACAGAGCACTTAAGAGAAAACATTATAATAAAACCTTAAATTACACAAACCAAAAATAGCTCTAGTTCACAGCAGTAAATTAAATAACTTGCAAGACACAATGGAGTAGAAGTTTCTGTAGCTTGTAGTGTAAAAAAGAGGGATATTAACGAGAAACAAGGAATTACTTCTTAGGTTGCGATAATTTGATATTGGGCTTTGGATGTAACCCCCCCTTACAAAAAAAACTTTAAGAACCTTGAAATAGTACAGGTGACGTACCGGCAGAATATCCAGTCTCCTAAATAGATCTATTGATTGGGCATAACGGTGAGCTTTACATAACCTCCTAATTACAGATTTTTGTATTACCAAAAGCTGTTGAAGCTTGTTATAGTAAGCACCACCCCAACAACACAAACCGTACTGAAGTTTCGATTGGAAATTACCATAATATACAGTTTTCAGCAAGTTCATGGAACAACATTTTTGAAGATTATAAAAACAACGAGTAGATGAGAGGAAGTATTGTTTCAGATTTGAAATATGCCTGGATCAGTTGAAATTGTGATCTATAGTGACACCAAAACACTTACAATTCATCGACAACACCAATATTAAAACAATTAGCATGACAGTTAATTTCACCGTTAAAAGTTATTGAACGTTTTACATTTTTTTTGCATCTCAGAGTCTTAAGCGGTACTGAGCTTAGAGCAAGCTCATATGTACGCACTTATCTACGCTCTTCATCATTAATGCAAGTGTTAGTGGTTAGTAAAAACGCTAACACAAGCACAAAGGAACGTATTCGAACGAGGACATAACATTTAACATAATTAACTTCTACTACATCGATAAAACAAAATTAAACTATAAAAACATTATTGAAAGTATATAAAAAAAAAATACAAGTAAAATAAGCTACAATTAACTAATAAATTAAATACAAATTAAATACAAATTAAATATAAATTAAATACAAAACAAAAATCATGCTTGTGGAGCACTGGTTTTTAGTTTTAATTTTAAACTACTTTTACTAAGATTGAAATCTGAAGTAAGAGGGTTAGAGTTGTATAACCTACTCATGCGAGCTAATGGCTCATGCATGCCATAGTTAGTTCTGTGGTGGTAGCAATGCAAAAACTCCAGATTTCGTAGCTGGTGTGATCCTCCACGATAGTTGAATCCTATGTGAGAGAGCAAGTCAGGAGCATCAATTGAACCTGTTATAAGTTGATGGAAGAATACTAAATCATTGTTAATCCGTCTTTGTGAGAGTGGTTGAAGATTTAAAAGACGAATACGGTTTTCATAAGGGGGAAGATTAAAAGGATCTTCCCAGGGAAGACCTTTCAGGGCAAAACGTATGAATCTGTGTTGTACTGCGTCGTTAAATTCTTTTGCCCATCTCTTTATAAACCCAAGCATTGAATTTGCTTTGCTTGTTATGAGGTTGATGTGTTCATTGAATTGGTTAGTACTAAAAATGACACCAAGATCACGGAAATTCGAGAATTGAGATAATGATTGCTGAGAAATTGAATAATTTGCAATAGAGGGAATCTTTTTGCGTGAGAACGTCATACTTTGACACTTGGAAGGGTTCAAACTAAGACCGTTTTTATAACACCACGTAACAAAACTGTCGATATCTTTTTGTAATAAATTGCGATCTGACGAATATTCTATCGATTTGAAAATCTTCATGTCGTCAGCAAAAATTAGAATGTCGCTGTATGATATACAAGAAATGACGTCATTTATTGCAATAATGAAAAGCAAAGAAGAGGGAAAATATTTTTAGTTTTTTGGAATACTCTTTAATACATTTTTATTCTTTTTGTTGTAGCTAGAGAATTCTTTGACAAGAGCACCAGCTGGCCAAATATTGCTGTCACAAAGAGAGTCAAACATTAAGGGTGGGAGTGGGACAAGTAATTTAAAAGACGAAACAAAACTATCGCCGAGATACAAAAATGGATCTAGGTTTGGGGACTGCTTCCATTCGAGTAATAGATTCTAATGGAACAGCATCCAAATCGTTACTTACTGATGGTGAACTAATTGCAACCATATCAACTACATCAGTTTGTTCTAATAGGACTGAAATGCTGTTCACCTTTTTAGAATTGCTTCTCAGAGTCTTTCGCTTTGCAGCAGGACTCTGTTTAGTGGAAGCAATGCTATCACTGCTTCTTTTGGAGCCCTTATTTAAGACGGAGGCAGGGTTCAAACTTAAAGACGATTTGGATTGTTCACTTAATTCTTTCGTAGCTTGGGGCTTATCCAAAGTCAACAAATTTAAGTCATCTGTTGAAGTAGATATGTCAACAGAGCTAACAGGTTAAGAAAATGACGCTAAGTTTGAAACCGATTCATTGAAAACTTTATGAAGCGTTTCGAAGCCTTTAGAGAGTTTTTCAATTTCTAATTTAAAATTAGACATTTTTACAGCTAAATGGGATAGGGAAATCCTCTTACAGTTTTCACAGTACCAACAAGCGATTTTCGATGCAATTGGTTTTGAGCAAATCATATCTGTAACAGTCAGCTGAGTGAAATTTAATCTCAATATCCGGATATTCCTGCCCAGAAAGACTTTAATACCCCTATCATGGATGTCAACTCAACTGAAATTGGGTTGTCTTCTCATATCTATAAAACGGGCACACAACCCAATTTTCAGTTGGGTTGTCATCTGTAATAGGGTTGTAAATCATTAATTTGGTTTTACTGCTTACAATAAAATTATGTGGCAAACCTTAAAAGGTGTACATTATGGTTTATGTCCGCAATCAAATTAAGCTTACTACTAGAACAGTAAGCTATACCTAGATCGTCTGCAAAGGCTTTAACTGTAACAACAAATGGAAGTGAAAACAGGGAATTGACATAGACCAAAATTAAAATTGGCCCGAGAACAGACCCTTGGGGAACACCCAAAGAGCTAGTAATAGGACTACTCAAATTATTACCAACTTTTACAAATAGAGTACTGTTTTTAAGTTAAGACTTGAACCAATTGTAAATAAACTAGAGTTGCGCGAAATAGTTCCATAGCGCCGACCTAGAAAAAATGAGCTGTGGGGAAAACGCTGCTAGTTAAAAAATAGCGCGCTCCAGGTCGTGCAGGTATTAAAATATTTATAACATCAGCGACATATCAATTTATATTGCCAGATTTTTTTGATGATCTGTCGTAATGGGAAAATTTTGGTCGATTGCGGACTTTTCGGGTTTAAAACCAAATTGTTGAAGTTTCAGATGTTCACATATTAAAGCAGACAAGACTTTAGCTGGGCTTATTCCTCTACCGGGTGCGACAAAAGTATGGAAACCCCTGGAAATATGGCAGAATATGCGTTAAAAAAATCAAAGACCCTATATCCGACGTATTTTTCGACGAGGAATCCGATGGTGACCTTTAATTTGACCTTGGACGTAACCTTAAAGCCCCAGCGACCCAAAATTCGATTTTTCAAATGGAAACCCCCATTTTTTATTGCAGATTTGGAAAGAGCGTAAAATTTTACGAAAAAACATGTATGTATTTTATTTTATTTTGCGCTCTTTCCAAATCTGCAATAAAAAATGGGGGTTTCCATTTGAAAAATCGATTTTTGGGTCGCTGGTGCTTCAAGGTTACGTCAAATGCAATGCAGTTATCGTTACGTCCATTGAATTTATTTCACTTGTGAACATTATTTTTAGCTTTGGGCGCTATGTCAATCATAACGTAATCAAAATAAATTTTAATTTTGTAAAAGCAAAAAAAAAATTTGATCACAACAAAATTAATGAATGATAAGTCAAGTTGTTCTTCAAAATGCATTAAAATAAATTTTCTTAATGTTAATTTTTGGTAAACGTCGCACTTTACTATTCCGGAAACAATTTGTTTTTATTAATGGGACACTTTAACCCATGGATTAACCTATGTTCAATGGTTAAGTAGGTCTGTAGAATGAAAATGGAAAAGCGTTTTGTTTATTAATAGGACTGTCAATGTTTAAAGGAAAAAAAAGGAATTGGTAATCATATTAATAAATAATCTTTACATACATATTTGTTTCCATAACTTTAGGAGGAGCAATTGTCATTGGTCGGGAGTCGATTGTATATCACGATGGGAGTAATTATCACGCCGTTGCACCATCAACATTTAAGGTAATCTATCAATACAATGTCGTGTTATATAAATTTTACAGACAAAAAATTACTTTCAGCAAAGTACTATCAACTGTTATGCGCGCGTTGATAGCAAAGGTCAGCGATATTTATTAGGCAACATGTTTGGCCAATTATTTATGTTATTCCTAGAGACAGCAGACAATGGAAAAGGCGTATTTGTAGTGAAAGAAATCAAAGTCGAGCTTCTAGGTAAGTTCATTTACACTTGTAAAAATTGTTAATTTCTTTTAAAATTGTTTTTTTTTTGTAAGGTGAAATATCAATACCCGAATGTATTACTTATTTGGATAATGGATTTTTGTTCATTGGTTCAAAGCACGGTGACTCTCAGCTAGTTCGTTTAAGTACAACACCGAATGAGAGTGGCTCTTATGTTATACCAATGGAAGTTTTTACCAACTTGGGTCCAATTCTTGATCTCGGAGTTGTGGATCTGGATCGTCAAGGGCAGGGACAAATAATTACTTGCTCTGGAAGCTTCAAAGACGGATCATTGAGAATTATTAGGTAAAAACTAGAAATTTGATTAAAAAATCGGTCTTACAAAAATTCTCACTCCTTTGCCAAAGGCAATATCTTGTTTCATAAGAATGAAATTGGTATTTCCCATTGATCAAGTTATTATTATTTTTTCTTATCAATTTATTTCTTTTCTTAAAAATGCTTTTCTTATTTTATTATCTGACTTCAAAAATTTCAAGGATTGGTATTGGAATTCAAGAGCATGCTTGTATTGATCTTCCTGGCATCAAAGGAATGTGGTCTCTTAAAGTGGGAATTGACGACAGCATTTTTGAAAATACACTTGTTTTAGCATTTGTCGGACACACACGCATTTTAACTCTTACAGGTGAAGAAGTCGAAGAAACAGATATCCCTGGCTTTTTAAGCGATCAACAAACATTTCACTGTGCAAATGTTGACCACGATCAGGTAAAAAAGTAGTTTGAATAGTTTAAATTGAGTTAAAAAATTTGTTTTTCCAATTAGATAATACAAATAACACCAATGACAGCTCGTTTAGTGAAAAGTGGAACAAAAACTCTAGTTGCAGAATGGCAGCCTCCTGGTGGGAAACGTATTGGTGTAGTTGCTTGCAACACAACTCAGTTGATAGTTGCTTCGGCGTGTGATTTATACTATCTTACAATTGAAGATGGGAAATTAGAAGAAAAATCTCATAAGTCCTTAGAATATGAAGTAGCCTGTTTGGATATCACACCACTAGATGAATCAAGTTTACACTCAAGTTTAGTTGCAGTTGGATTGTGGACAGATATTTCGGCTGTTATTCTTTCGTTGCCAGATTTACGAACTATTTACACTGAAAAATTAGGAGGCGGTGAGTTTGTATAAGTATTTAAAAAATGTTCTTATAATTTCCCTGTTCAAAAGTTAAACCATAATTAAATTAGGTTGGATGGGGAGTGCAGCGCAAACGGCAACACCTAACTCGAATAGTTGCTTATCTTTTTCTTTCCAATTGAGTTAACAACAACTCACACAGCGCTGTTATGAATTCCTTCGCATTTATGATGAAGTTATGAAGTCTCCAGCATAGGCTAAGACTTTGATCCCGCATAGATCCAGTTAAACCAGGAGCCAGACTAGCGGAGATAAAACCCCACCTTGCGGAGTACCTCTACAAGTTTGGACTTTTACTGTTCTGGTTTTATTATTGTTGTTGGGAGCTTGCAGTTTGACAGCGTTGGCTCGGCGTTGATGAAGCCTAGAGCCTGGTGAATAGCACTGTATTCAACATTGTTGATAGCCTTTCTGTATCAAGAAAAGTGGCCAGTGTTTATTCTCTGTATTGGATTGATTGTTAAATTTTTCCTTCTTCCGTTTCGTGAAGAACAGTCTCAACCAATTTGGCTATAGAGATTACATTATAGTTCAGTTTGGTTAATTAAAATGAGTTCTCTCACTATTTGAGATAAGTTAAGCCTACTGGATGACGATTTTTCAGGCAAATTGTAAAAAAAGGGCACTTTTACGCTCAGCGAAAAAATCTTTTCAAACATTCAAAAATAAGATTTAAAAATGAAATTTCTAACTATCCAAGCTATTTGAAAGCACTGTGTACTGTTCTTTACACTTTTCTTGTAAATCAATTATTTTCCCACTTCAAAACGACCAACCTTACCCAAATTGTGACAAAGACTTTTGACTCTGGACAAGGACAACAAATGCCAGTCTATGACTTTCTCGCGTAAGCGCTTACATTTAAGTCTTCCAATTTATTACTTCTGCAGTGTGCCTGGTCCTATAATTTTGTCTATTTGTGATCTTGGGATACTTTGTGATCAGGAGAGCTAAATTTCCACTCTCATATTATTATCCATATAATAGCGTAAGAAAACTGTTCCCTTGGCTTTATCAAAAGCTGATCTAGAGTGTTTTCCAATCCATTTGTCCGATCCATCCTTGAATAGGTTCGTTCGTTGAATTTTACCCAGGGTTGACCCAGGTTTCCTTGACAAATAATGACAACCCTATAAGTTGTCAAAAAAAAGTTTTACACTTCTCAAAAAACGCTAATTCACAAAATCACCACAAATTCCTCTCATTTGAACAAAAATGCAGGTCATTTGAAAGCCCTACACTCGCCCCCGCAAAATCTAGGGCGAGTTGAGGAGAAACCCAGGTCAACCCTAGGGCTTAATAAACACTCAGTTTGATATTCAGGGCAAGTTTTAGTTTTCAAAAAAAAAAAAAAAAAAAAACGCTTTGTGGCGACTACAGGGCTAACCCAGGGCTTCAACGCACCAACGAAATATGCCAGTCAGTCATTCTGGACGAGTTGAAGTTATTCGAAAAACTCTTTTTTGCGAACCTAGGGCAAACCCAGGGTCTCAACGATCTCATTCTTATATCGCTTTGATAAAAAAATTAAAATTAACATTTTAAATCATTTACTTTTCAGAAATAATTCCTCGGTCGATTCTGATGACAACATTTGAGTCCATTCATTACCTACTGTGTGCCCTTGGTGATGGATCAATGTTCTATTTCATTTTGAGTGAAACCGATGGCAAGTTAACAGATAAAAAGAAGGTTACTTTGGGCACCCAACCGACTATTCTCCGAACGTTTAAATCACTTTCAACCACAAATGTGTTTGCCTGTTCTGATCGGCCAACTGTTATCTACTCATCGAATCATAAATTGGTGTTCTCAAATGTTAATCTTAAAGAAGTTAATCACATGTGCTCTTTAAATGCCGAAGCTTATCCTGATAGTTTAGCATTGGCAACTAAAAACTCGGTTATTTTGGGAAAAATTGATGAGATTCAAAAGTTGCACATAAGAACTGTACCCTTGGGCGAGGGTCCACGTCGCATTGCCTATCAAGAGAGTTCACAAACTTTTGGTGTTGCTACTGTTCGTATTGATGTTCAAGGACGCGGTGGACCAAAACCATCAAGACCCAGTGCATCTACACAGGCTCAAAATATAACTTTTTCAAGTAACATGGTTCCTAAGCCAGGTGGTGCTAATGCTTCATCTGCCAATGCTGAAATTGGACAAGAACTGGACATTAATAATTTGTTGATTATCGATCAGAATACATTTGAGGTCTTACATGCCCATCAGTTTATGCCGCCAGAATGTGTTATTGCTTTAATGTCCGCCAAACTGGGCGAGGATCCCAACACGTATTATGTTGTATCAACAGCACTCATTTACAGTGATGAGGCTGAACCCAAAGTGGGAAGAATTATAATTTTTCACTATAATGACGGAAAGCTAAATCAAGTGGCGGAAACGAAAATCGATGGTTCTTGCCACTCCTTAGTGGAGTTCAATGGAAAAGTTTTGGCTGGTATCAACAGCTTTGTAAGACTTTACGAGTGGACCAATGAAAAAGAATTACGTATGGAGTGTAACATACAAAACAATATTACAGTGTTGTATTTGAAAGCAAAGGGTGAGTGTTAAATGTTCTAATTAAAGTTTAAAATAAATCTATAAAAAAAAACAAGCATATTGTAATACAAATTTATTTCTGCCGACTTTGAAAGTATGTATTATTAAAACATTTATCCATTTTTCTTATTACATATTTTTCCAGGTGATTTTATATTAGTTGGAGATTTGATAAGATCGATGACACTCCTGCAACATAAACAAATGGAAGGCATATTTGTTGAGATTGCCAGAGATTGTGATCCAAAGTGGATGCGTGCAGTCGAAATTCTAGATGATGACACCTTCCTTGGCTCAGAAACTAACGGAAACTTATTTGTGTGTCAGAAAGATAGGTAACTCAACAGTAGACTGTAGAAATTAAAACATATTATTATTAAATTGTGATTGAAAAAAAAAACTTACTTATTTAATCAGTGCTGCTACAACTGATGAAGAGCGCCAATTACTGCCAGAAGTAGCACGATTTCACCTGGGGGATATTGTGAATGTATTCCGTCATGGGTCATTGGTTATGCAAAATGTTGGTGAACGCACCACACCTAACCAGGGTTGTGTCCTGTATGGTACAGTGAACGGTGGAATTGGTATCGTTACGCAAATCCCACAAGACTTTTATGACTTCTTGCATAGTCTAGAAGAACGATTGACTAATACAATAAAGTCAGTTGGAAAGATCGATCATTCGTACTATCGTAGTTTTAATACGCCACAAAAGAATGAGCCTTGTGAAGGATTTATCGATGGGGATCTTATTGAATGTTTCCTTGACCTGAGCAGAGACAAGATGAAAGAATCCGTAATTGGGTTGGAAGTAAGTCAGCAACAGTATTTTATTTTAATTCGTTGATTGAATGTGATTTGCTTCTTTTTAATGCAGACAAACATAAATGGCCAAAAGAAAGAAGCCGATGTTGACGATGTCATCAAAATTGTAGAGGACCTCACAAGGATTCACTAAAAGAAAAACGACGGGTGGACAGTATGTTTGTTACCTTAGTTACATATTGGCTTAGTTAAAATATTTTTTTTTATTCACAACAATCACTTGATCTATTATTTTCCTCCAGCTTTCTTTATCTACTTTTAAATACTATTTATGTAAAAATTATATATTGTATACTTATGCATACACTTTGTTTCTAACTGGACTTTGAAAGATCCAGAAAGTGGTGAAAAAATAAAGTTAATTTAAGACTGCGATTTTAGCTTTGGTTTATTTTGATAAGATAAGTTTTCATGTAAGGAAATAATGTCTTTCAGGTTGGTTCTAAAAATAACTTAACTGTTTTTTGAGGACTTTAAAATATCGTTTGAAACTTCACTTGATTTATAACTTAACTGTAATTTATGAACTTCAACTTGTTGTAGAATGTCTCAAAAACGAGATCAATTCATATTTTAATATAATACGAGTATTATATCAAAATATGAATTTGTTCAATAAAATACTTACATTTTCCCACAAAATGATTTCCTAACGCAACAGTCGACCAGAAAATTATGAACGAAAGATGTCGACCGTCAAATCGAAGAATGTCTATCGAAATCGACAAAAGTCGAGTATTGATTAGTCAATCGACAACCGCAATCGGGGCCTAAAGGATAAGGTGATTAGCCAAAACCCAGTTAATGAGCGTATAATGACCATCCGCATCAGGGCTTAATTCGCCAACATTAGCCTAATATGCGCCCATGCCCACACAGAAGAAAAAGACGACAATTCCAAAGACTGTTTCTACGAGCTCCTCAAAGAAACATATGAGCAGTGCCCTAGACACGACGTGCAAATCGTTCTTGGCGATTTTAACGCAAAACTAGGGAAGGAGGACATCTTTGGAAATACAATCGGTAAGCAAAGCCTCCATGACAAAACCTCCGAAAACGGACTGAGGCTAATCGATTTTGCTGCGGGGCTAAATCTTGTTGTAAGTAGTACACGCTTCCCGCATCTCAAAATTCATAAAGGTACATGGCGATCCCCATATCAATTAACCGTCAACCAAATTGACCATGTTGCGATCGACGCAAGGCACTCTTCCAGTGTGTTGGATGTCCGAACTTTCCCAGGGGCCAACTTTGACTCGGACCACTACCTTGTTGTAGCCAAGGTACGAATGAGGATATCTTGTTCACGACCTGCACGAACTAACGCTGTGAAGAGATATGACGTCGGAGAGCTACAATCGCAAGAGATTGCCAATGCCTTTTCCAATCGAGTGTCCCTTCAATTATCCTTGAATCCCATGCCGCCAGCATTAAGCATTGAAGACCAGTGGCAGCAATGCCAAGAAGCCATCAGAACCGCTGCTTCTGAGGTTCTGGGTTTCACTCGGCTGCCAAAACAAAACCCATGGTTCGATGAAGAATGCAGGCAGGCAAATACAGCCAAACAAAAAGCAAGTCAAATGCTGATGCATCAACGAACAAGGGCTGCTTACGATCAATATAATGAGATCTACAAGGAGAAAAGAAGGGAAGAAAACCGACTTCTCAAAAAGAAAAAGAAGCAGCATGAGAAGCGCTCGTTTGAGGAAATAGAGAGGTGCCATGACAGGAACGAGATTCGGAAGTTTTACCAAAAGGTAAAAAGAACCAAATTTTCACATTACGCAAGATCTTGGAAAAAAACCCGAGAACTCAATATTGATATTCACCATCTTTTTATCGATTTCAAGGCCGCGTACACTGAGGGAAAAAATTTGTCAGATATTCAAATGGGAAAGCATTAAAATTGCAGTTGTTGGCGTTTTTAAAGCAATACATTTAAATTGAATTGAAAGTAGTTTGTTTCAAATACAAAGTGCTTTTGCGAAAGCAGATAAGTAACTTTGGCTTTTGAATTGAATAGTTCACTTCATTGAATCGAAATCTTAGTTTTTCGAATTTAGATCAAAAGAAAACGTATTAAAATTAAACGAGAATACACTTTAATTTTTGAATAAAAAACAGCATTTGCATTTTCGTAATTAAAATACTTTAAAATTAAAGTAAAAACACATTTGAAGCAAATGAAAACGCTTTTGCGTTGAACAGTTGAACTTCATTGGAGTTTTCTTTGTTCAAATCTGTATAGCGGCATTCGCGTATTAGTAATAAAAGAGTCAAGTTCTGTAAAAGAGTGAAGTGAAGTGATATTTTTGATAACGACTCTTCGGCAAATTCGAAAACTTACGATTTTCAAAAGAACGCCGATGATGAGATGGATCCGATTTCAAGACCTGTGTGCTCTAAAATCGTATGTAATAGGAAAAAATTGCAAACTAAATATGAAATTGTAAATACTCAAATCTTTATAGAATCTTCAAAACCTATTAAGTTCAACATCAAAGGAGTGGTTTACTTCAAGTATATGAGAACAACAACGAGAATACCCACCGGGAAGGAATAGTGCAGTTGATAGATTGAGGAAGCATTATGTACAAACATAATGCTTAGAACCAGCTGACTTATAATCCATTGTTGACCAAATTATTACAGTTTTGTAATTTTGTATGTGTTTAATAAATAACACTTTTCAAAAATAAATAAAATGTGTCACTTTAATTGAACAAATTTTTTATTTTATTTAAATTTTTTCAGTTTATCTAGTTTGGTAATAATGAAAATTACCAAACGTGCGATTACGAATTGAAAACATATTTGATTCAAATCGAAGCAAAAGGTGTCGCTTTTGAATCAAATGCATGCATACTTAAAATAAAGCAGCGAGCGCAATAGGTTGAATGAATCAAAGCTTTGATTTCAGAGTATTTCGATTGAAATTCATGGAAGAATTTCATTTAGAAATAATGCACATTGTCTTTCACTTATGGTCACTAAGCATTTAAAAGAAATGCCATCCGTAATTAAATCAGAGCTAATAGTTTTTAGAATTACAGGTCTCTTGTCTTTTAAATCATTGTCAAAAAGCATTTATTTCAAATGGAGTTTTCATTAAATTTTTATTCAAAAGCGTTGCAGCTTTGACTTTAAGAAAAACGCCTTTAGTGCTAAATTGTTGCCTTTTTTCTTTGATTCAAAGCCTTTTTTTTTTGATTTGGTGATGTTTTTTGGCTCAGTGTATGACAGTATCTACAGAGATGAGCTGTACAGAGCCATGTCTAGTTTCGGCATCCCTGCAAAATTCGTACGACTATGCAGGATGACTTTGGAGAATTCACGCTGCTCCGTCAAGGTCGGTAAAGAACTCACCGAGACCTTTGATGTCGAAAATGGTTTTAGGCAAGGCGACAAACTGTCATGCGATTTCTTCAACATCATACTTGAACAGATTGTAACTTGTAAGAAGCTCAAACGTCAACACAAGGGGAACAATCTTTCAAAAGTCTGTACAATTACTCGCCTATGCAGACGATATTGACGTAATGGGAAGAAAAAAGCGTGATGTCATAGGTGCTTTTGCGAGTATTGAAACAGAAGCGGCAAAAATGGGATTGATGGTTAATGAGGGCAAAACGAAGTATATGCTGTCATCAAGCAAGTACACAGTACATCAACGAATTGGACAAAACGTCACAATAGACAGACATAACTTCGAGGTAGTACAGGACTTCGTCTACCTAGGATCCGCTATAGACACGGACAACAACATCAGTGCGGATATCAAACTGAGAATAACTCTTGCCAACCGTTGCTTCTTTGGGTTAAGAAGGCAATTGAGAAACAAAACCCTCTCCAGAAAAACCAAGGTAACCTTGTATAAAACCTTAATCATCCCAGTCCTGCTTTACGGCGCGGAAGCATGGACCTTATCGAAAGCGGATGAGAAAACTCTTGGTCGTTTCGAAAGAAAAATTCTCCGAATGATCATTGGTCCCGTATGCGAAGACAATATGTGGAGAAGAAGATACAACAACGAGCTGTATGAGCTGTACCGCGACATGGGCATAGAAGAGTACGCATCGCGAGGCTACGATGGTTGGGTCGTAGAGCGGATGGACCCAAACGCTCCGGCTCGTCGGGTGTTCGAAAGCACATTGCAGGGAAATCGCGGAAGGGGAAGACCTCGTCTTAGGTGGCGCAATCAAGTGGATGAAGACCTCAACCGACTTGGAGTGCGAAACTGGAGAGAACTCGCCCAAAATCGAAGTCGTTATAGAAGGATGTTGGTTGAGGCCCAGGTTCACCCCGAACTGTAATACCCACCTAAGTAAGTAAGACGTAAGTTGATGAGCCCACTCGGGTTCCAGATTTTGAAGGCCGTGCGGCCAACACTCTTGACAAATATTTCTCACTTCTCATCCCGAAAAATACAGGGTTATAGTATCATCTCCTCTTGGCAAATCGGACCATTGTGTCATATCGGTAGATTTTTCGTTTTCCGTCACGGTAAAAAAAAGATAAAGTCCCTAAAAGAACTGTGTGGCAATATTAGAAAGCCAATTGGGACGGCCTGAATAGTATCTTTCGAAGCTTTAATTGGTCATTGTGCTTTCTCTACGGAAACTTTGACGCATCAGCTGATATAATATCTAACGTAATTCTCAACGGCATGAGAAATTTTGTTCCTCACAGAACAAAAAGTATCATCCCCAAAGAGAATTCGTGGTTCGATTCAAGCTGTAAGGAGGCGATTAGGGATAGAGAAAGTAGTTTTCGAAAATTTAAAGATAACCCTACAGTAGGAAATTGAAATTTGTTCAAACGGTCCAGAAATATCTGTAATGCTCAAATGAAGGCTTAGTTTTTACATGACCAAAAAGTTAAGCAAAAAATACTATTGTGTCCAAAAGGAAGCAAAAACTTTTGGTCTTTTGTTAAGAACGTTAAGAACTCGACCACGTCATCGGTCCCAACGCTCGTTTTCAATGACTCTCCGTATGTCAACTCCATTGATAAAGCTAGTTTGCTAGCAGCTCAATTTGCTGCTATCTCGACACTTTCTGATAGCATATTGGCTCCACCTGAGCTTGAGTCTGCAAATTCTGTGATGAAACAAATTTTTTCAAATTGGCTCGGTAGCGAGAGTCCTCAAAGACCTCAATATACATAAATCCGCTTGTCCAGATGGCATCCCCACCGTAGATTTGAAGTAGATATTTTTTCGAACTAGCTTGGTTGCGAGAGTCCTCAAAGATCTCAACATACATAAATCCGCTGGTCCAGATGGTATCCCCGCCGTTATTCTGAAGAGGTGTTCTTCTACGCTGGCAAAACCACTGCGTAAACTTTTTCGTCTTTCTTACTCTGCTGGGCTTTTCCCGAGCAGATGGAAAACTGCATTGGTCCAGCCGGTCCCTGAAAAAGGCGAATCTTCCTCCCCTTCCGATTACCGTCCAATTGCACTAGCGTCCCTTCTTTCCAAGGTCATGGAAACGTTGATAAACCGTCAACTTATGAAATATCTTGAAGATCGAAAGCCTCTTAATGACCGTCAGTATGGCTTTCGTAGCAAACGGACCTCTGGTGATTTGATGGCTTATCTCACCGTTTTATCTCATTGTTTTGGAGAAAGTAAGATTACTGCGCTTGATATTTCTAAAACATTGAACAGAGTTTGGCATCAGGCTCTTTAATCGAAAATGCGTGCTTTTGGTATCGATGAGTCTCTTCTTCGTTGGGTTAGAAACTACCTTTCTCCTTCTCATTTTCATAAATGATCTTTTGTCTGATCATTCATGAATTCACGTCCTTGCTCCTCGGATGTGGAAATGGAACGGTTGCGTATGTTAAGCTCATTGACTTCTGACCTTGAGAGCATTGTGTCATGGGGTCCTAAAAACCGAGTAGAATTCAATGCTTCGAAAACTCAATGTTGTCTCTTGTCGTTGAAGCTTAACATTCGCCCATTACCATTACCCATGAATGGTACATGCATCCAAAGAAACCGAAAAGCTGTCAGTACTTGGTATGCTTAGGCTTCTTGAGACGATGCAGGAAGTTCTACACCTCTTCTGATCTGGTTACAATTTATAAGGCCTTCATCCATCCAAAACTGGAGTATAACTCCCATATCTGGTCAGTTGCTCCTCAAACATCTTTGTACCTACTTCATAGGGTATAAAATAGACCGCTAAAATTGATAGGTGATAGTTCAATCGTAGAATCAATTGATTCTCTTGAACATCGTCGAAACGTTGCCTGTCTCACTCGCTTTTATCGCTTTTTTCACAAGCAGTGCTCTAGTAAAGTAGCCAGTTGCATTCCTCCCCTGAATCAATTTAGCCGCAACATCCACCCTGCTACAGGAATGCCCATCAGTTAGACCTTGAGGCCAACTTCGTGCGCACAGTCAAGTATAGAGATTCATATTTTAGCCGCACCACCCGATTGTGGAATGCTTTACCTGGCTCTGTATTTCTCCTGCATTACGATTCAAAAAGGTTCAAAAGCAATGTACATCGGTGTCTCCTAAATCCTATAATTTTTTCCTAAATGCTCGCACTTTGTTCTATAACACTATAAGGGTACTTAATACTCATAACCCCTTGATGTGTGCGCTAATTATAAAATCTGTACCATCTTTATTTCAATTCGCACACATAACTGAAAATCAAGGTTTTTGATTTGTTTTGTCTGCCTCCATCCTTTATAGCAGGACAGAGTAAATGGCCGCGTTCGAGAACCTATCGGATAGCCTATCTTAGATAACTTTTTGAACAATTCAGATATCTTTTTCCAGATAGCTGCAGACAACAGCTGTGAAATATTAAAATTCGACTTTTGAAACAGAAAAACATTCAAAATATCTTTGCTAGACGATTATAATCTATTTTTTTTTCGATTTCCCATGCGTTTTAAAAGACTCTCATGCTGAAATAAATGCACACCAAAACAAAAAATCACCATGAAAAGAAATAAAAATAAATTTTCTACCAGCTGATCACTTGAATAGAAAGGTAAAAAATACTCGGATACCTTTAGATAGCTTTTTAGTAGAAGTGGGTTTGTGACTCTATTAAACGTTTTAACACGTAAACAACAACAAAAAGCTATCCGGATACGATTCTTGAAATCCCCCAATTACTTGTTTGTAGGGCTATTCCAGAAAGCTCGGCTGATCGCTTTTGGTGTTGGAAATGAATTTTCGTATCCTCAAAAGCGAATATCTTTAAATTTTTTTCGCAATAGAAAGCGAAAGCGCCTTTCCAAACGTTATTCTTTTTTTTTTCGTAGAAACTATAACTTTTTGACATAATTTATTTCGTTTTCAAAAGCGATAGGTGTTGTAGTGTCGAATTGCAAGCGGATTGATAGAAAAATGTTAATATAACGGAAAATCTAATCATCATCAATTGAATTAAGAGTATGTTGTTGAGAAAAATATGCCGCAAACCTGTAAGACATCCTAATTTTCCTTATTGTTTTATAACCTCAGTATCCTTCTAGTTCGTCACCTGTATTGTTTTAAAGTGTTGAAGACTTTTTTTATGAAATCTGGAAATGGAAACTTTCGGCTTATTTCTGCTCATAGTTTACGTGTTAACGTAGTGCTTGTTGAGTTGATGCAACAACACGAAGGGATAGCAATTTTCTACAGCTATTAGATAATAATGATTGACCTAAGTCTACTTTAAATTTTAAACGAACGTTATGCAACATGGCGCACTTGTTATACTCTGTCCAACAAAGATTGTCAGTACAGGCCTTATGGGAGAGCTTTTTTCGAAACTGTGGTGCCTGTCAACGTTCTCAGGACACCACACAAGTAATAATGTACGTAGCGCCCACTGAAATAAAAACAACCCACTGACCTACCTATGAGTTTTTCATGTAGTTTTAATAAAAATTTTGCGATAGTCCCCCATACAACTTGTCTGCCACACAGTCGATGGCAGAATGACTTGGGTTCAGGGTTAGAACCTCAGTAGTAGAATTTCGGAGCAGATTTGTAAAAAAAGTGGAGTAAATTGAAAATTTCCGGAGTAGATTTGAAAACGAAAGAAAAACTCAGATTTTCAATAACTGTATTTAACAAAAGTTTATTTGAACTAAAGTATGTAAATAATTGTTTACAAAGCTTGTTAAATGGGAAATCGAGTTTACTATTGTGAATATACTGTGCCAATAAGTTAAAAGAGCTAAAGTCAATTTTTATAAATTTTCAGTACGATCAAATGAAGTTTTGTGAACTAGTTTCGAAAGACGTTTTTAGTGATTGCCTTAAAACTGTAGGTACTAGACTTACGATTTTTTTTTTCAGGACAAATGCCCAAATTAAATATTTTTTCGTTGTTAAAAACAACCACACATCTAATAATAAAAAAGGTTTTTTGAACTTAACTTTAGGCTTATGTCGACATAGGTTATCAAATGATCCGATTTACTTACGTTCAAAACAACCTATGTCTACATAAGCTATAATTTCTTCTGATTTCTAAATGTAATAAGCGCTTATATCATGGCTTGATCCGTTAAAAAAAAAAATATATTTTCTTATTGTTTTGATCAATTTGTGCTCAAGACAAGCATTTTTTGTCTATTTAAACATAAGTTGCTTTGATTTTTTTTAATTTAGCGTCTATTTTTTGTCGTATAGTAACGGAGCCCAGATTAATTGAAAGGTAAACAAAAAGGAAAATATGTGATATTGAAAACACGATTTTCACTTACGTCGACTTTAGCTCCTTTAACTTATTAACATAGTTATACATTGCCAATGAGAACGAAATGATCGAGAAACGAAGAAAAAAATAAATGGGATCATTTAGAACAGTATAAAACTATAGATACAGTACAGCTTCAGATTCAGGGTTGGTTGCAAAATTGAATAACACAGGATTGTAGTTTACTTTCATGAGACTCGGCTGAAAGATTTCAAAATTTTTCAGAGTGAAAAAAAGTAGTAGATCTCAAAAAATCGGAGTGGTGGAGTAAATTAATTTTTTTTCTCAAAACTGGAGTAGATTTACTCCGATTGGAGCAAGGTTCTAACCCTGCTTGTGTTTGCTATTCAACCCTCGTTTATTTGCTGAGTGCAATGAGAATGCGTACATTCAGACGGCGTTGCCATGACCAAATTTGACCGAAATAATACAACTCTTCTTTCAGGGTTTGTTAAGAACTTTGAAAAATAATGCTTTTCTGAAGCTTTTGAGATAAATTTAATATGTAAGTACTGCCATCAGTGTATGTTGTTTTACTTTTTTCTTTTGTGTGCAAATACGTTATAATGCAACTATATAATGATATTTCTCACTTTGGCTGTACAGAAAAGCCATTTAAATCCGTTATGAAAAATGATGTGGGACGTTGGAAATGAAAAATATATTGAACGACAATATTATTTTCAAGCACGTGTGTCGCCACTGATTACAACTGTCTTTCAGGAAGGATTCGTTATGATGGATGATGGATGTTTTCACCGAAGAAGCCACAGAAAGGCTAGTTATAAATCTGAACGAAGATAGTAGCACTAGCAACTACTCGTCAGATTGTAATTAAGATCTTTTTCTATATTGAATAGATGTAAGTATCCAATTATTTAAATTAAAATTATTTTATGATGTTTTTGTTATGAAATGTATATTTTTATATTGTTAAATAGATTATTTTTAAATAAATGAAGTTATATTTATTTTTTGTTATTTATGTTGTTTTTGTTAAAAAAGGATTAGGCCTACTGGGGATACCTTTAAAAAAAAAACGCACCTATTATCTTACCTCATGGTGGTGTGGAAAAAGATGATCAAATTTTTGTTTAAATCGTAATTGTGAAATTAAAAAGCAAAAGTGGTAGCGCTGGTACTTTTCTCTCTCATTTTGAAGCGATTTAGTATGATTTTTTATACATGCTATGGGAACGCTGAAAGAGCTTTCACGTGTGATAGACTTATGCAATATGTTGCAGCCAAAGTGAGATGCCAACGTCCTATCTTCCCTGTACTGACAATCTTTGTTGGACAGAGTATAGTAATACATGCTGCTTTTCCGGATGTTTATTACATCTCCCTTGAGTGCAATAATAGGCATCGGAATCTTCCTTTGAGAACTCCTAAACATCTCTATATAGTACTTGGACATTTTGAATGCACCGTATTATACTTTGAGTCACCGCTGTTCCCATAAGAGATGCTCCATATAGTGTCATTAACCACGGCTCAAGAGTACATATATTAAGCATCACCTTCAAATGTATAAAACAAAAGTAACAAAAATATTTAAAAATTTGTTTATATTACTCAAAATTTTGCTTTTCAGAATAACCTAAAGTGAAGCGCTTCGCAATTGAGTTATCGCTTTAAATACGATCCGACGCGCTTTCTGGAATAACCCTACAGAAAAACATTCAAAATAAAGTTGCTAAACGATTGGCATTGTTTTTTTTTTTTTTGAACTCTTATGCAACTTAAGTGACCTCAATTTTGAAATAAACGCACACAGAAATAAAAGAAAACCAACATGAAAAGAAACAAAAATAAAATAAAAGCTGATTAGCTACTTGTTATTAGTTTTGTTACTTAAAGGCAAAGTTATAATAATTTTATTTTTAATCACATAACTGCATAGGTAAGAAAAATATGGGTTAAAATTTGCAGATGGGAAAATAAAATCTTCAAATTCGTGTCCGAATGAAATAAGTTTATAAGAAAATAAAATTATTTTAAATTTGTATTGCAATGACAAAACTAATACCATCTTCAAATTCGTGCGAACTCTGGCAACGCCAAGAGATTTTCAACTGAAACGACTGCTGAACTCATTTAAGATTTACCAATAAGAAAACGAATCAAAACCAACCTTTTTTCTACTCAAAATACGGTGTAAGTAAAGCTACATAAAAGTATTTGGTTCCGTCAAATGTTTTGACTTTTGAGATATTTAATGCGGTGTTTGGTGTTAAACGAACTAACACCAGCGACCAGCC
The DNA here is from genome assembly GCA_914767635.1 of Melanostoma mellinum. NCBI lineage: Eukaryota > Metazoa > Arthropoda > Insecta > Diptera > Syrphidae > Melanostoma > Melanostoma mellinum. Next base: position 76,385,131 of record OU612058.1, on the reverse strand, counting down.
TACACCACCTTCTTTTCCTACTCAAATTACTCAAAATGCGGTGTTAAACTGTCCAACAACAGCATACACGACCTTTTGGATGCATTTCGACACTCTCGTCCTTTAAACTCTTAACGTTAAAGATAAACAAAATAATAATAATTATACAATAATTACATATCTCAATATCTCTGCAATCGTGATTTTCCCGATCGGTTATGGGCAGAATAATACCTTTTGTGTTATGAAGTTTCATTGGCATGTCTACAATATTCCCAGTGCTTGCTGAAGATTTCATGTAAGTCTTAAGCTATCAATCTAATCAACTGTTATGCATTGTTTAAATGCACTTGGAAAGGGTTGCTGTTCGTGCGTAATATGTAAACATTTTGTAGGCCAGCTAATAAGAAAACCAATCGTTTGCATCATTATTTGTGACTACAGACAGGAAAAACGAAGCTATATTTAGTATAGCGTTCCCGGATACATACTCGAACTTATTTTGAAATTAATCCAAATGATGGGTGGTACTATTACGTTATTCTTAGAAATAATTGAACGCACGCTGTTCAGCTGCTGATTTACCCGCCATCAGCACAGCCCCTTTTTTTTTAATGTTCTTCGTTTTCATAAGGTTTAAAATAATCTTTATATGCACTTATATATAATTATACAAGGCGATAGGATGTTTCCTTACATACTTGGTACATATGTATACAAAACCCAAAGAGACTTAAAGTTAAAAGAAGTACCTATTTGATTTGACATTTCAATGTAATTGGTTTAATTTATCGATACTTATGTTACCTACATTTAAATGAAACTTCTTGCCTTTAGATGGGAGTTTTGAAAATCTGATTCATTTTACTTTCTTTCCTTGAAAAAGTGTATTTTGAAAATAAGACTCATGAAAGTGCATGGAATAACTATTCATTATATGAAAAATATGGAAACAAAAATGCTTCATTTGATTACAATACAAATATACAACAGAATCAATCTTCTGTTTTTCTTTTCAAATATAGGTTTGTTCGTTGAAGCCCAAGGATATCCCTGGGCTGGGGTCGCCACAAAGCGTTTTTTGAGAAACTTAAAGTCGCCCTGAATGTCAAATTGAGTGTTTTTTTGAGACCTATGGTTGACCTAGGTTTTCCATCAAGTCGCCCTAGCTTTTTGCTGTGGCGAGTTAAGGGCTGTCAAATGACATGTATTTTTTTTTAATGACTGGGATGTGTGGTGATTTGTGGTTTAGCGTTTTTTGAGGACTGGAAAACCCAGTTTTTTTTGACAACTCATAGGGTAATCAAGAACAACTGGGTCTACCCTGAAGAAAGTTCAACGAACAAACTTAATGCTTTGCAACTTTTGAGAAATAATGTTGACAAAGAGTACGACCATCTATATGAAGAAGCAAAGGTGATGCTCGATGAAAATGGTGGTATACTGCAAGTGCCACGTATGGTTGGAGGGCGAATTAATCGCTCTAACACTCCTACGTCGGATATATAAGTACACGTATTACAAAATAAAGAGGTGAAGGAGGTTTTATAATTTAGGTTTTAATATACAAATACAAATTTTTTCGTGTCAATTAAATAAAAATGGCGGCTGTCCAGCATTTTTTCGGAGACGCCTCAATTTTTAGACGGCCGAAGATGTAACCTCCGTAATTTTGGTTCTGGAACAAAATCCCGAAAATTTTAAGTTTCTATATAACAACAGCAAGAGACGTACGTAGGATTTTTTTTTCGATATTTTGTTTTTTTCGCGAAATGGTGCACGCTTGAACAAAACATTAAAATTTTAACTACCTACCTATAAAAAAAAATAAGCACGACTATGTCGCACGAACTTGCGATTGTGTGCTAATGTCAAAATCTTAAGGCTGAGTAAAAAGTTTTATTATTCGCTCTAAATATATTTAGCGGTGCAGGGTTGCCAACCACGCATTAATTGTGAAAATTAAATTAAGTCACACAAAATATTGAAAAAAATTAAATTTAATAAATTAAGTTTCTTTAAAGTTCTAGACCAGCTTCCCCCTTAAGGTCAACTAGTGGACCCGGTCAAAGGCACATGTTAAACTCCTTTTCTTCAGCGTATTCAACGACATTTGTCTCCAGGTCCAGTTGAATTTGTTAAAATACGTGCATGGGATCAGACCAATAAGACGTTCGTGTGTAAGAATGCTGGGTCTTAAGCAAAGACAAGCAAAGAATGAGATTGACTTGATAGAGATTGAAGCTGTGTAGATGGGAGCATTGCAGCTAGCACTAACATTTAACGCCTTCATCGAAAATTTTAACAGCCACTGCGGCGGCGCTTTCTAACTGCAAGTCAAACCAGTTCTATACGAAAAAGGCAGAAAGGATATAATCAAATAAACATTTGTCAAAGGAAAAAAACTAATAACATTTGAGTTTTCTATAGCCTTTCTAGCGGCCAACTCAATTTCATTATCGACTAACAACATACATTGTTGTCGATCGGAGTTAGGTTTTGTTGCTTTGAGCTTAGAGGAACTCTTCTTTCCATTTTCCATTACCACGCAATATGTGTCAAAAAGAGGTTGGAAATTACCTGTCAAAAGAATCGATGCTTGCAAGAATTCGCGTGGTGATAGTCATTGGGGCGTTTATGGCAATTCAGACTTTAAGACTAACTGAAAAACTTATTCAGTTTTGCGTTGGACGGTTATCTAAAAAATTCATTAACTTGATGACTTTACACCGATAAACATTTCAAAAACACTGAATATTGGCATATTTCTATTTTTTTAATAAAAATCACGCACAACAAAATCACCTTCACGTATCGCATCTGACAGCTCAATAAAATGAATCTAGATTTTCACCCTCCTTTTCCTGACTGAAAAACTGAATCTGCAAAAACTAACAGGTCTGTTTCTTTACTTTGTGCACAGAAATTCACAATCTGTCATATTTTAAGGAGTGGGGGTAAAATTCTCTCAGGAACTCTCTGAAAGAGCGTAATTGTCTTAAAAGTAAAGAAACGCCTTGAACAAAACATTCGCAGCAACGCTTGGAAAAATGTATGTTTGACATTTGCTGTATTTGTTTTGGCTGTCCACGATTTCCGCCCACAGAAATTTAGGTGGCAGAAATTCGCAGGGTGGGGAAATTTTTTACTCTCTCGTGAGCACTCTCTTTCGTGCACTGCTACGAAATATCGCTGTGCTGGAACGACATTAGACTGACTTTCGCCGAATTTCGGTGCATTTCGTGCGAATTTTCAGTAAAGAAACACACCAACAGTTGATGAATTGTCAACTGAAAAACTTATTAAAGGCCGAGAAAAGTTAGTTAATCTGAAAATCTAGCTTTTGATAAACGCACCCGTTGAATGATGTAGTGTTTCACTTTTCACACATAACGTCAACGTTCAAACTTTATGATAAAAAAGAAATGTCATGAAAACATTCTTTTTACATGTTTTATTTACGTTTACTTTTGAAACCGCAGAATGGATAAAGCCTTGCGCAAACCAAAGCGGTGAGTGCGTGCGATGCGATTGCGTTAAGTCAAGTTCCTATGCATCAAGTTAAACGTCCATAAAATTACATAGGGATTTGACTTAACGCAATCGCATCGCACGCACTCACTGCGTTGGTTTGCGTGTGGCTTGGTTCTTCTTAATCTCCGAACATTGCCTCTCGTATTTAATACAGACTCCATTTTAGAGTTGATATGACTATGCACAATGCACATGCAGTCGCTGATTGTGTGATTCTGATTCAGCTTGTTTTCTTACAACTTCTGTAACCATTTCTATTTGTAGATCACGATGTAAATCGCTATTTCTTATATACCATGGTGCATTTACTATCCACGAAGGACTTTGTTTTGGAACTTTTGGATGTTTCAGTATTTGTTTTCTTTGTACAGCCCCATAATTGGATTCAATAGGTCTAAACAGGTCTAAGTACTTGTTTATAAAGCATTATTTTATTTTCGACAGATAAGTCAGAATTTCTACCGAGTAACCAGTACATTTTTCTATATTTCAAGTTGAGCTCTTCCCTTTTCTTTTTGATATGCTCATTCCAATTTAGCTTTGCATCCAAATCCCAAGGTAAGGTACAGCTTGGTTGTTGATGAATATTTGTACGTTGCTTAACTTTTTATTTGTAAAGTTCATACATATGTGCAGATTTAGCTTCATTGAGCTTGATACGCCATTTTTTGGTCCAATCACTAATGGTGTTGACGGCATTTTGCAATTCCTCAGCAGCCTTGACGACGCACTTACTGGATGCCAAAATTGCAGTATCATCTGCAAAAGTAGCCATAGATAATGGTGTTGTTATCCACTTGAATATCATTTATGTATATATAGCAAATACAGGGTAGGTCCTAGGACGCTTCCATGTGGAACACCGGCTTGTATATTACATAGCTTTGAATATTCTTGATCATACCGTACTCTGAAGAGCCGGTTTGAGATATAAGATTTTAGTATTTCGTAGTACTGCCTGGGTAGGTCCCTTTGCAGTTTGTACCATAGCCCCTCATGCCATACCTTGTCGAATGCTTGAGCAACATCTAAAAATATAGCCGAACATACCTTACTTGTTTTTATTCTAATGCTTTTTCAACTGCATCCGTTATTCTATGATGTTGGTCTATCGTGGAATGTTTTCTTTCTAAATCGAAACTGATGATTTGGGATTAGATTTCTTTCTTCTATGACTTTGCTTAGTCTTTTCAGTAACAATTTTTCAAAGTCTTTTGCCATTATTGGTATAAGCGATATTGGTCTGTAAGACGTCACTTCTGTTGGTGGCTTACCTTGCTTTGGTATTACAATTACTTCAGCAATATTCGAATAATGTGGGACATATTGGCTCTTTATGTATGAAAATTGACTTAAAACAAGCATGTCACACGTCTCAACGAATTCATAGGAGTTGAAGATGACACATGCCCAATCATAACACTCAATTTTAAGGGTTATTGCAACGTAAGATAAAAACTAGAAATTTAACAGTTCATTTTGTATTGATAACTCAACATATATAAATAAATAAAAATATCAATAAATAATAAATAAGAGATAAATAATAATTTATTTAAAAGAATTCGTATCACATTTTACCATTATTTCTTGTGATGGTTTACCTATGTTTTTATATAAAGGAGCTCACCAGGAATCAATTCAGCTATGTCACATTTGCTTACTTAATTTAAGGAAGTCAACATATTCTCGTAAGTTCCAGTTTTTAGTCGGTTGGTGAGTTTATTTTGCATCATAGTTAGCTTGGAAAAATCCTCTCAGCGCAGGCACTGCCTTAAGTCAAGGTTAATATTTTTGGAACAAATTCATATAAGTCGGAAAATGGAGTATCCATTCAAGCTATTTTCGTGTTACCCACTTTAAGGGGTAAGGAATAGTCAGAATGCATTTTCTTAAAGTATAGTATCTTAAAACTACTCTCTGAATGTTTGAAGTGAATCCGACAAATATCTTTCGAGTTATTCAGCGAAGAATAAGAGGCTCAGCGGTCTGGTATGGTATATGTAAAATTTTAAATGCGTTTTTCTCAAAACTATATGTTTTATGAACTGGTGACCACAGTAATTCAAAAACCGCTCGATATATTTGAATGAAACTTATACAGCTTTTCGAAAACATAAAAATCTATAGTGACTGATCGAAGGATTTTTTTTTAATTCGATTTTTTATAAACAATTAATTGTTGGTTTTTCCTGAAAATGAGAAAAAAAATTCTGAGGCCGCCGCGTCATTTTGCTAGTTTAAAAAAAAAGCTTCGATCAAGCTGAGCTTTTTATGTTTTCTTAGACCTGAATAAGTTTCATTCAAATCTATCAATCGGTTTTTGAGTTACAGTGGGCACAGCAAGGACCTATTATTAAAACCTGTTCAACTTAGACCGCCATAACTTGTAAAATAATTATTTTTTTTTTAAATTTTGGTGAAGTAGTGTTAAAGTATGATGAAATGATACTATGTTTTTACTTATTGAAATAAACTTAATTGCTAGTAAAAAAAAAATTACTAGAAAATGCATTTTTTCACGCTCCTGACTACACCTAACCGTTTAAACCAAAATAATTCGATATTGTCAATTTCAAAAATTGATTTAAAATCTGCGTGGACGGATTTTATTTCTAAAAATATTTGTTCGATTACCTTTTCGGGAGTTTTAGTAAAATTACTAAAAATAGAAACAATGTTAAAAAAGTGGCACAAAATAAAAAGTGGTGGCTCGGTGGCACAGCCTGAAAAAAGTGTCAATTTGACACTAAAGTGGCACAGCGGTAACGCTGACTTCAAGGTCGATTTGCTCTTTTGTTTCCAAATGTGAGGTGAGGTAAAAATTTGTGAGAAAACCCCGTCATAAATGAAAGCTCAGCTCAAACAATTTTTTTTTTTTAACTTTTACACTTAGTTGTAACCTGCAGCTACAGGTTGGTACCTAGTTTGTGAGGGTTAAGGAGTAGGTAGATACCTACTCAGAATTTCACATTAACACTTTTTCCAAGTGGTTTAAATTTTTTTAAATTTATAGGAATCAAAGTTTTAAAAAAAATCATCAAGAGACCTTTTTTTAGATAAATAAGTACCTATTTGAAATTAAAGAGCTTAAAGATCCAGCTAACAATTTCGATCAGGTGTACCGACTAAGATTTTAGAATATCAAATATTTAGAATATACAAAAGGCATATAGGTATACCTACCTACCTCACTTACATAGCTTAGTTCTAATAATTTTTTAAATCGGATTAACACAACACCGACAACGCTTCGTTTCAGCCCTCATTAAATTATATCGAACACTTATGCTCATAGGTAGGTACCCATATTGTTTAACTCCTTCATGCCACCATTTTTCCCGTCAAAAATCTCTAAGCACTAAAGACTAAAAGGCAACAATATCAAAAAAGTTATACCCATATATATAGGTAGGTACATCAACACATGCAATACAACACATAACGACCCTTTGCCTCTCATATTTATAATCACAACAATTAATGCATGCGCACTCTTGCCTTGCTTCCTCGTTTATGGGCAGCCTCCTGTTTCATAATAATTGTCGGCGAACAACGCGGCGATGCCAGTCAACGAATTGCCATGAGCTAGAGAATAACTTTTTCCATCATCGGTTCCTCACTTGTCGGTTTATCGAGTAAAAAAAGAAGCAAAAACTGCTCAAAAACCAGCTTCATAGACAGACAGACAGGAGTCATTTTGTCATCCTGTTTTATATACCACTGTAGTATAACAAAAACAAAACAATCAACAAAAACAACAAAACGTAGTAAATATGTAAAAGACGGTCTCTAGTGAAAAATACGTTTTGTTCAACTTCAAGTTTATCCTTTAGGTAGAAATGCGAGCGACCGGTGAGCGGTGACAACGACACGACAACCACGTAATTATAGAAAACACAAAGGCGCGTGTACATAAACATAAAACGTTCGGAAGTATCGGGGGTTCGGGGTTTCCTCCGCATCGGGTTGGCTGTCGATGCCGCTGTCGCTGTCGGGGACCTATGTACACATTTACGCGAAGGCAGTTCCCTGCTGTTCAAAGTTCACCCCCTGTTTATCGCATTGGAGAGACAAAACGCCACACTTGAAAGGGAACCACAATAATCTTATGTTCCGCGAAGCACGAAGGACGTGAACGCGTTCGCTGAGTTTCGTCACCGAATCGATAACGTTTCTTGTGGTTTAATATTTTAACTTATGTTTTTTTTTTCTTTTTTATTAAATCAGAAGTGTACCTTAAAACCAACACAAATTCATTAAAAAACAATTTTTGTCTTCAAATATAATAAAGTGCTAGTGATATTTACTCTAAAAGTGATGGTAGAAGTAAACTATTTTTGATGTTATTTTCTTGGTGGAATTCCAATTGGTGCCTGAAAAAATCAAATAAGGATATACAAGTTCCAGTTAAGGAGGTGAGAACGAAAATTACGAGTGACCCATGTCATCATGTTTATCAGTCCATCAAATCAGTATTTTTTTTTTATCAATCGACTGAGGACGACGTGTTACTTGAGAAAAATTCCGATCAGCGGATTCTTGCGGGATTTTTATCTCGGTGCAACAAAAGTTGAATTGTTTGATATCGAACCCTTCGGGATAGTTATTCGCTTTTCTTTAAAATAAAATTTTTTAACAAAACTATGCGGGTAGGTAACTCAGTTGCGTCTCTCGTCGCGTCGTTCGCTTCATGGGCATATGAACTTTTTATTTTTATTATCACATCTTCGCCTTTTGTAGTAGATATAATGTTCGCTAGAATTCTTGTTGTTAATCGATCGATTTCCATTTCGAACAAATGGACGACGTGATTATAACAAAGGCCTTTGACAGGATACAAAGCTGGGAACAAAGAGATCTGTTTTTGTGTAAAATGGCTTTGTTATCAAGAAGAAGATACAAATTGGGATGAAATGCCTATGGGAAGGTGATTTTATAATTGAGGATGTGTTTATGAATAAATTTTGGAAATTTGTGCGTGTGAAAACAATTAAAAGGACAATCAATAAAAGTGACGATGTGAGGCATCTGCCTAACTTACAATTTTGTTTAGTTCTTACTCTCTTGGTTTTAGGGGTAGATAACAAAGCAAGGCGAAAACTTTTCTTTTTTAAAGCATCCGTCGGCGCGGCGCGGCGTCGGTCTTTTCTGTTCTCAATATATTTTTTTTTTGCTTAGAAAAGCATAGGGTTTGCGGTCAAGTCTAGAGATAATCAGTCGCATTTATTATCTCATTTTAAAGTAATTTGAACGTAAGACAGCTCTACAGATGATTTTTTATACACATATACTTTTATATATTTGTTTGCCTAACCTTAGTCAGCGAAATTGTTGTCTACATAAACCGAAGACTAAGTGACATTTAATGCAACAAAGTTTTAATTGAGTTTAAAAATGAATTGCTGTTCAAAGCTTGAAATATTAATTGAAGTTCATGAAAAGTTTAAGCAATGAGAAATATAAAGGAAAATACTATAAACGACAGTTGAATTTTCCAGTCCCAGCTGTTGCAAAAAAAAAATTTAACACTTGGTTGCCAAAATCGGTACGTTCAGAAATTGGAGTACCTAGGTATACCCGACCAGTTTGGTCTGTTTTGCTGGAAATCAAAACAATAGAAAATGTAAAAGTGTGAGTTGGTTGTCGAAAAAATCGTTTCAGCGTCGGAAACAAGGAACACCAGTTGAAGGACACCAACACAACATTGGGATATACGCTTAAAGATTCCGTCTTTACTCTTTACCGTCATATTTTCAGCCTCACATCAAATTGGCTCTTTATTTGCGATTGTAATACTGACTGTTTCCACTTTAATTCGAGAGATTTTTGGACGAAATATATTGATGACATGTCTACAAGGCCGTATTTACCCTTTTGGGGGCCCTGGGCTATTTTTGAAAATGGGGTCCCTGTATGATTCTATAAAAATGTTATTTTGCGTATTAAAGGTATACAGAAAAAAACACTTAACTTTGAAAAAATATTTCATCAATCATTATAAATCGTAATAAAAGTAAATAAATATTGCAGCATGTTTTAACATAAACGTTAACATAAACATAAATGATGTAAAAATATAAACAAAATAAACAACATTTAAATAAGGAATGTAGTTTAAGGAACAAAATATTGATATGCAAAAAGATGGAAAGAGGAATGTTTATTGAAGGAGTCTTTTTCTTGATTTAATATTAGCAAAATCATTGATTATATCTACAAAATCGATACCTCTGAGGATGTCGCTTTCGATTGACATCAGCGACAAACTTGTCAATCTTTCTTGAACCATTGTAGTTCTGAGTACCTACGTTTTTTATTCTTTTTAACTTAGAAAAGGAACGTTCACCACTGCTTTTGGCACCATCATACTTAAGAAAATTTTTAGTGCAATTTAAACACTTGGAAACTCATCTTCAAATCTATTTGTTTTTAAGAAACTATAAAGTTCTAGAATATTTCCAGTTTTTTCATTTTCGTATCGAATAGTTTTCCAGTATTCTTTTAAATTCAGGCATTCAGCATGTAGTTCATTTCCATTTACATCTTCAGTGTAAAATTTTGCAAAAGACTTTTCTTTTAAGCCTTCTGAATTCAGGTTTTTTTATCAAAAAAAAGTCCAAACTTTGGCCAATATTCGTATACGAACCTACTAACCTAGTCGCTGTTTCAAATCAACGCTTAGAGTGTCAACAATGGGAAGAAAGGTTTACATTTCGAACCTTTCTTTCCCAGTCAAAAATACTGAGGGTTCAGAGCCGACCATCTTGTTTGAGAAAGACTTTTTACAACTTTTCATTTTTATTATTTATCACTTAAATCTAATTACTTGCTACCAAAAATGTTTGAACTAACTTACATAATAACTTAATTAAGGGTCAGTAACCCAAATATTAAAACTAAGAAAATTGTAAAAAAACTTAGTTTTCTCGATCATTTTTTTATGTTTTTTTTTTAAATACTTCTTAAACTAATTAAAACTACTTAAAACTAGAGTAGCCACAGTAGTTTTTCGTTGTTTTTGGTTTTATATTTTTTTTTTTTGGTTTTATATTTTTTTTTGGATAATGAGTAGAGACACTCTCTACACAAATGCAACGCCTATAAATTAACAATATACAGCAAAAAATAAAAAACCCACATTTAGTGAAAACATGCAAAAATTATTAATATAAACCTATTCGCACCATCGCATCGCAAATGTCAGAAGGATACACAAGAAGTTTCTTCACAACTAGGGATTGCCACAGGAAGTGCCCTGAAACGAACACAAGGCAGTGTATGCGGTTTCGTTGCCCTGATCATTACTTGAGTGACCTCTTTTTTTTTGTTTGAATTTGAATATAATTTCGGGGGGAATGTGATTTAGAATGTTCAACAAAGGTTGTTGTTAAATGTATCGAAATATATTTTTTTCTTGTAAATAGACCAATAGAGGTTGAGTGTTGTCTCAGCAATTTGGGGGCCCCCGGTGATTGCGGGGCCCTGGGCCTGGCCCAGTAAGCCCAGTGGTAAAGAGGGGTCTGCATCTGCATGTCTGAGCATATACATATACCTATATTGCATTGTGTGCGATGTACCTTACACTACAAATGCCTATACAGAAATTTACAAGAGAAATTTGATCATGTTATAAGATACATACATATGTGTTTTTTGATGGTAAATAAAGTATCATCGTGTTTAGGCATTAGGCGTGACAACAACCAAATCGTTCTTTTCTCAATATACAATTAACCACTAGTTGCAAAAGGAACAACAAGCAGCAGTTCTTTCAAATGTTTGGCAATTGAATGAATAGCAAAAATTTTTTACGATAGACACTTGAATAAAAGTTTTGAGCAGTGGATCTTGTAGAAACTACTTACTTGACGCTCCCTGGAGTAATTTTTCGTATGAATTCATTGGCCAAGTCAGATCACGAAATTAATAAGCCCTAATATTTGAGTTTGAAGTTGTATCTGAAGAAGATGTTGTTAATACTATCCGCTCTCTCAAGTCTAAAGCTGTGGGTAAGGATGGTAATCCTATTTATTTTGTGAAAATGATCTTGCGACATTTGCTAAACGTCAATCTTTCCCAATCCCAAATCGTTCTTTTCTCAATATACAATTAACCACTAGCTGCAAAAGGAACAACAAGCAGCAGTTCTTTCAAATGTTTGGCAATTGAATGAATAGCAAAAATTTTTTACGATAGACACTTGAATAAAAGTTTTGAGCAGTGGATCTTGTAGAAACTACTTACTTGACGCTCCCTGGAGTAATTTTTCCTATGAATTCATTGGCCAAGTCAGATCACGAAATTAATAAGCCCTAATATTTGAGTTTGAAGTTGTATCTGAAGAAGATGTTGTTAATACTATCCGCTCTCTCAAGTCTAAAGCTGTGGGTAAGGATGGTAATCCTATTTATTTTGTGAAAATGATCTTGCGACATTTGCTAAACGTCAATCTTTCCCAATGCTTGGAAGTTAGATTTAAGTTATTCCAGTCCCAAAAAAAAACTCAGCCTTTGACGGTAAATGACTTTAGTGTTTCGTCCAATCAGCATTTTCTTTCGAAAGTTTTTGAGAAAATTATTTTTAAGCAAATCTCTACATTTCCCAATGAACATAGTGTGATATCCCCAATTCAATCTGACTTTCGTCAACATCACAGCTGTTCTATGGATATGGATTCCTTAACGGTACTCTGCTTGCTTGATTTTTCCAAGGCTCTTGATAGTGTGAATCATATGGTGCTTTGTCAGAAACTTAGACTGTATTTTGGCTTTAGTGAGAGATCGGTGTGCCTGATAAAGACCTATTTAATATTTACAAATGGTCGGTTTGCAACGGGGTTAATTTAAACCCAAACAAATCTCAGCTAATATGTATTTCTAAGAAACCTTATAACACCGATTAAATCCCACCTGTATTCTTAAACAATTTGCAATTGAAATTTTCGGACCGACCTTGGTTTTAAACTTAATCACTCACTGTCTGGAACTGATCACATCAATTTTGTTATAAGACGAATTTATATGGTTATGGGGTACGGAAACTTAGTTTTTCATTTAGCTTTACTTCTGTAGCTACGAAACTAAGACTTATTAAGACTCTATTTTTGCCTATTTTAGATAACTCTTCAGTTGTGTACTGTAAACTCGACTCTCACTCTCACCATAAGCTACAGGTTGCGTTCAATGATATTATTAAGTTTGTGTACGGGCTTCGCCGATCTGAACATATACCTTATTATCATAAATTGGTCCTCGGATACACTTTTCACCAATTTCTTGACACAAGGTGCTCCCTCTTTATGCATAAAATCCTTATGAACAAAGCCCCAATATATTTATATGAAAATCTTCAATTCGCTCAATCAAGCAGAACTTTAAATCTTATAATCCCCTACTTTGCTTATTTACACTCCTCGCGCCTTTTCTATATTCATGTGACCAAATTATGGAATTCCCTCCCAACGTTGATAAAAAATATAGTTGGTGATAGCTGATAGTAAATTCAAAACTGCAGTATTGGTACATTTTTTATTTCTGTAATGATAAAATGCTCTTTAAAAAATTGTCTTGAATTAGAATCTTCTTTTCTTTTTCTCATTTCACTTTTCTGTCTATCAGTCTTCTCTCTATTTCTACTTCTAAACATACACGTCTACTTTTTAATTATTTATTTCATCAACACAATCTCTATTGCTCAAAATGTCAAATAGAATCAAAACACTGATCTAATACTTTTTTTTGCTTTTTTTGTATAACTTTCATTTATTGTTATTTCGAATTGAAATTGTTCCAATTATCTTATGTATGTACTATAAAAGACTAAGTTTTATTTGTAAAATTATTGTTTTAAATAAACTGAACTGAACTGAATATTGGCTCTTAGAAGTTTAGAAGATTGACGAACTGTATATTTTGTCTTAAAATTAACACTAAATATGCAAACCAACAAAGGACCTGATGTTTGCAAATATGCCACAAGCCAAAAATGCCCATCGTTTGGAATGGGTGTACGATGGCCCACTAGAGGTCACTTAAGATCCGCAGAACATTTAAAGATTTTCGTGAAAACCAAAAAATTTTTGGTAGATCCATAATTCTGTTACCACGTCAGACATATCCAAAATCAACTGTTGTTGACGAACTAAATGCATGGCTTAAAATCGTTTAAATTGTGGCGGCATGTAAATACACTCTCATTAACCACTAACACACGAGTGTGTTTGCAACAAGATCAAAATGCCATTTCAAAACAGTTATTAGATATTGGAAAGGATATAAGATCCACATGAGTTTTTTAATTTTTCCGACACCAATCAGGAGTTTATTCAACGTGTTCTTATGGATATAGAGATAGACAAACAGTTCAGAAACAGTAATTGGCTGGGTAAATCGAACAATATTTGGAACGATAGAAATTTTACATTAAAACTGTTGAGCAAATAAAAACGTGGCGTGGAATTCTCACGAACATACTTGATAACAATAAAGAATAATTAATTATCCCTTAAGACAAAATGGTCACGAAACTTATCATAATGAATTTATTGAAGTTCCGTTATGCGACTTCACGTTTTCTGTGGGCTTAAGTATGTAAAATATTGGAATTCAAAATGTTACTGATACTTTAACTATTCTTTATTGATTGAAGAAGTATGAACATTGTTGATCAAACATATTGGTGATAGTTCAACAGTGTATTTGGTATTTCAATCACAAACGTGATGGTTTTTGTAATTTCAGCCTTGTTAGTTAAATATGTTTGTTGTTGATCATGTATGAAATCAACAATCACGTTGTTGGTTAAAAATTAGAACATATTCAAATCAACTACGAACATACTTAATTTAAACATTTTTATGATACTTATACCTGAAAACAAATTGATCACTTCAGCATACTCGATTTGAAAATGCGTTCTTATTTGAATTCATCACGAAACTTGGTTAATTTCACAACTTTAGATGAATTGTTGATTAACATTGAAACATGTTTAAATCAAACAAGGTTTTTTCTTTCGGTGTACCTACGTGGCAAGTAGAAAGTTCGCAATATCAACTTGGAGTTTTAACTTCAAGACTTGACTATTCAAAATTTTTTACTGATCCAACTTGAACTTAAATGTTAGTTAAAGAGCGGTATCAGCTTTCAAATGGCTTAAATGCTTTGAAAAAATTTTTTTTAGAAAATTTAGTAAATTTATTATAAAATTACCCCTCTCACCTAACCGGAGAGAGGAAGCCCTCCGTTCCCCATACGATTTTGTTCTGGTTTTGACCCAGAACGTCTTGAGCTTTTGTCGTATCTTAAGACAACACCTTGTACATACGAAGGCTGCTAAGGCTTGTTCAACTTTTTAGACTCCGCTGCCGTATAGCTATAGGCATTTGTAAAAGGATGTTCCTAAAAATTTTTATAGATAAGGCAAAGTCGGGTGATATGGCACAACGAGTGATTTGGCACCATTTCAATATGTCCAACTTAACGGCTTCTTTTTAAAACACAAAGTGCAAAAGATAATTCAGTCTGACGTAAGAATAAAGTTGATGCATTCGAATCCGCAGTAACCATTGAGACTTAAAACTTGAAAACGGCGAAAAGGAAATTAACCTGCAAAAACCGGATGTGGCAGGTATTCAAGAAATGAAAAAGGGGAGTATAATGGTCAAGCAGTCGAAATTGTCCGCGAATAGAAATATCTAGGAACTTTAATAACCTCAAACCTGAGCATGAAGAAGCACCTGGAGGGAAAATTAACAGACGCTAAACGCGCAATTTCGTCGTTATGGAAAAAATGCATCAAGAACAAATACATTGAACAGAGCACAGTGCAAAGCAAAAGTTATTGCGAGCTACAGCATTGTCAATCCTGTTCCACGGGGCGCAAGTATGGTTTTCCATGTAACCTGTGGAAAAATGTTTAAAATATTTTGTTGAAAGGCTATTTCGATTACCAATGAACACTCCAAATTACATGATTTATCTTGAAACAGCAACATCTCCTTTGATTATGAACACCCTTGCCATGCACTTTAACTACGTTGTAAAGGTAAATAAAATGGAAGATAATAGGATACCAAGAAAAGTCTTAATAACAGTTCTCAAAAGAAAAGGAACAATGTTCGAAGAATGGACTAGCCTAGCTGCAACGTGTGGCATCACCCATAAACATAAGTACTAGGGAGCAACCGCATCCATGTTAAGAAGAAAGTTCAACGAAATCCTGGAAAAGTTTGGAAACACCCTGTTTTAAAGATATGTTTCAGAAGCCAGTTCTTATCTGTTTAGACTTTAGATGTTACTACAGTCGTCTAATTTTCAACCTGCAGCAGAACTCGTACCTTTTTAATAGGAACTCATTGAATAAAATAAACATTATCTTCAAAGCGAGATGAAAACTGCTTAATCTTAGCTTTGTACCACATCGACCAGACCTGCCTTTATACTATGCAGTCTTTGCAATTTAAGAACGCGTGAAGAGAAGATCCATTTAATTTTATTGCTCTATGCCTAATCCTTGCAGAAGTCCGGTATAGATATTTCAGCAAACACAAGATGGAAGAAAGAGAAGTGCTCAGCATACCCAACGGAGACCAAGAATAGGACAGACTTTACAACTACATTATAACAGCACTACGATATAGAAAAGCTATTCATTAAGAAGATTTTTAGTATATAAGTCTACAAACTATATCTTTTTTTAACACTTTATTATTATTTTTACTAATGCAACCATGCTTACTTAGGTGGGCATTACTGTTCGGGGTGAACCTGGTCCTCAATCAACATCCTTCTATAACGACTTCGATTTCGGGCGAGCTCTCTCCAGCTTCGCACTCCAAGTCGGTTGAGGTCTTCATCCACTTGATTGCGCCACCTAAGACGAGGTTTTCCCCTTCCGCGATTTCCCTGCAATGTGCTTTCGAACACCCGACGAGCCGGAGCGTTTGGGTCCATCCGCTCTACATGGCCCATTCATCGTAGCCTTGCGATGCGTACTCTTCTGGCTATGCCCATGTCGCGGTACAGCTCAAACAGCTCAATGCTGTATCTTCTTCTCCACACATTGTCTTCGCATACGGGACCAAAGATCATTCGGAGAACTTTTCTTTCGAAACGACCAAGACTTTCCTCATCCGCTTTCGATAAGGTCCATGCTTCCGCGCCGTACAGCAGGACTGGGATGATTAAAGTCTTAAACAAGGTTACCTTGGTTTTTCTAGAGAGGGTTTTGTTTCTCAATTGCCTTCTTAACCCAAAGAAGCAACGGTTGGCAAGAGTTATTCTATGTTTGATCTCCGTACTGAAGTTGTTGTCCGTATCTACAGCGGATCCTAGGTAGACGAAGTCCTGTACTACCTCGAAGATATGTCTGTCTATTGTGACGTTTTGTCCAATTCGTCGATGTTCTGTGTCCTTGATTGATGACAGCATATACTTCGTTTGGCCCTCATTAACCATCAAACCCATTTTTGCCGCTTCTGTTTCAACACTCGCAAAAGCACCATCACGCTTTTTTCTTCCCATTACGTCAATATCGTCTGAATAGGCGAGTATTTGTACAGACTTTTGAAAGATTGTTCCTCTGGTGTTGACGTTTGAGTTTCTTACAATCTGTTCAAGTATGATGTTGAAGAAATCGCATGACAGTTTATCGCCTTGCCTAAAACCTTTTTCGACATCAAAGGTCTCGGTGAGTTCTTTACCGACCTTGACGGAGCAGCGTGAATTCTTCAAAGTCATCCTGCATAGTCGTACGAGTTTTGCAGGGATGCCGAAACTAGACATGGCTCTGTACAGCTCGTCTCTGTAGATACTGTCATACGTGGCCTTGAAATCGATAAAAAGATGGTAAATATCGATATTACGTTCTCGGGTTTTTTCCAAGATCTGCCGTAATGTGAAAATTTGGTCTATTGCGGACTTCTCTGGTCTAAAACCTATCAAGTTGTTGACGTGGGGTTTCAGACGTTCACATATTACAGTAGACATGATCTTATAAGCGACGTTAAGGAGGGTTATCCCTCTATAATTGGCGCAATTGAGAGGGTCTCCCTTCTTTAGGATCGGGCATACGATACTGAGGATCCTGGATCCATTCATCGGGCATGCTTTCTTCAATATCATGCAGATCAGCTGGTGCATGCTCCTTTCCAACTGGTCTCCAGCTGCCTTGAAGAGTTTGGCATCAAGGCCATCTGTACCTGCAGTCTTATTTGATTTAAGTTTGCATATGGCAAGCTTAACTTCATCTAGGTCGGGAGGACGGAATTCTTAATCATCGTCCAAGCTGAATGGGGCAATCTGCCTGACAGCGTAATTTGTGTCATCATCGCCGTTAAGCAGTCTGAAGAAGTGATCAGATCCTCAGTAGCGACTGTGACTCTATAACTATGTTTCCCTGTTTGTCTTTACAGGCTTGAGTTCGGTGCTTGCCACCCTGGTAGGATCTTTTTACCTTTTCGTAAAACTTCCGAATCTCGTTCCTGTTATGGCACCTCTCCATTTCCCCAAACGAGCGCTTCTCATGCTGCTTCTTTTTCTTTTTGAGAAGTCGGTGTTCTTCCCTTCTTCTCTCCTTGTAGATCTCGTTATACTGATCGTAAGCAGCCCTTGTTCGTTGTTGCATCAGCATTTGTCGTGCTTTTTGTTCGGCTGCATTTGCCTGCCTGCATTCTTCATCGAACCAAGGGTTTCGTTTTGGTCCGAGTGAAACCCAGAACCTCAGAGGCAGCGGTTCTGATGGCTTCTTGGCATTGCTGCCACTGGTCTTCAATGCTTAATGCTGGCGGCATGGGATTCAAGGATAATTGAAGGGACACTCGATTGGAAAATGTATTGGCAATCTCTTGGGATTGTAGCTTTCCGACGTCATATCTCTTCACAGCGTTAGTTCGTGCTGGTCGTGAACAAGATATCCTCATTCGTACCTTGGCTACAACAAGGTAGTGGTCCGAGTCAAAGTTAGCCCCTCGGAAAGTTCGGAAATCTAGTACACTGGAAGAGTACCTTGCGTCGATCGCAACATGGTCAATTTGGTTGACGATTAATTGATCTGGGGATCGCCATGTACCTTTATGAATTTTGAGATGCGGGAAGCGTGTACTATTTCCAACAAGATTTAGCCCCGCAGCAAAATCGATCGATGTAACCATAATTATTCAAAATGTCAACCTGGTAGACGGCCACAGAGGCCATACTAATTAGGTTTAAGAAGTATTTTTCAATCACAAAAATGTTACTGCAAAGAAATAAAGGAGTCATTTCAACTTACTAACTTTAAAAACTTTACCTAACCTAACTTTACCTAACCTAACTATGCACCTATACCAGTTTCTATTTGTACAACTAATATATGTATTATCGGCTATAGCCTATGTTTTTATCATTCCTGGGGTTTTTTTTTTCTTTCCATAGAAAAAAAGCTGCGGATTTAAGTGAAGAAATTCAGAGATCTTAAAAACGACGGTTAAGATGTGTATTATAATGTGCCGTTCTCAGGGTTATGACAATGCATGAGCTGTTATGAGCCGTGTACATTGGAGAGTGCAAGCTTAATTGAAAAAAAAACAACAAAGCTATTTTCTTTGGATGTATAGACCCATTCAATTAATTTATGTGGCCAACATTCATTTACTCAAAATATATCTTGTGTAAAATTTTTTGGAACAGTAGACACAACTTTTACATTTTTTTCTGTTTCCTTTCATCGCTGAAAAGTGCTTCTCAAGCACAGCAAATCAACCGTAAAAAGACTTTCAACAACGCGTTAGAGTGGCTCATTATGCAGCAGTGAAGGTTTTGGACGAAAATTTTGATGAAATCTTAGCTGCAGCTGAAGAGTTGTGTGATGCAAGAGAAAATAGAAACCAGAGGTGCTGCACATTTCTTTTTATTCTCTTCTTTTGGAATAATGTCCTTAAAGAAAAACATTGTACTCAGATTGCACTACAAGCTAAAGGATTTTTTTTAAATAATAACGCGCACATCAAGGGGTTATGACTATGACTACCCTTATAATGTTATAGAACACAGTGCGAGCATTTAGAAAAATAGGAGAGGATTTGAAAGGGGACACCGATGCACGTTGCTCTTGAATCTTTGTGAATCGTAATGCAGGGGAAATACAGAGCCAGGTAAAGCATTCCACATTCGGGTGGTGCGACTGAAATACGAATCTGTATACTTGACTGTACGTCCAAAGTTGGGCTCAAGGTAAAACTGATGAGCATTCCTAGCGAGGCGGGTGTTGCGGCTAAATTGTTTCAGGGGAGGAATGCAACTGGCTATTTCACTAGAGCACTGCTTGTGAAAAAAGCGATAAAAGAGGCAACGTTTCGACGATGTTCAAGAGAATCAATCGATTCTACGATTGAACTAGGGTAAACGCACTAGTAGCCGGACAGTGTTAGTACCCGGACACTTTGACCTTTTTTTGCGATTAATAGATAAATCACACAAAAAAATCCACAAACAACAACAAACATGGGTTCTTCAATGTGTCCTGTACATGCATGCAAAGTTTCAGGTACTCGAAATGCGTACTTTAAGAACTACGCGTCATTTTATTGCGGTTTGAAGGTGCGGTCTCGTTGTCGATTTAGGTAAAAAAAAAATAGTAGGAACAGTTTTTAATAGTAAGCAATTGAACAAGTAATAGTTAATTTATTGTAATGGAAAGTCATTGGTTTCGTTGGAAATATGATCAACTAAAACAATTTTCAAAAAAAAACCAAATTTAATAAAATCTTTGCCATTATTTGTGGTGTCCGGGAACTAACACCAAAATTGAATATGTTTTTCAGTACCCAGACATGCCGTCCGGGTACTAACACAGTGCGATTATCATGCATATTCAGTACCCGGACAGGGGTTGTTTCTTAAAATAATTGTGTATGTATACTGAAACAAAAGCGTTCGGATACTAGATCAGTCATTTTAAGAGATCAATCATTGAGAGATTTAATCATTTAAAGAGACAAGCCCTGTATGGATACAAAAAATGTGCGCTTATCTTATATTTTCAGTATCCAGACAGGGCTTGTCTCTTAAAATGATTGTGTCTGGGTACTAAAACAAAGGCGTCCGGGTACTAGATTTTGCTGTCCGGGTACTAACGCAAATGGAACTTTTCTAAATTGTTATTTTATTAATTTTAACAGTGATCTCTTTGCAATCGACTTAAACGCCATATTATTGAGAAATGTCTATTTTCTTACAATCAATAAAAGTTTCCGCGGTAGCATTTATGGTTACAAAATGGTTTGTAGTCAAAGTTGAGAAAAAAGTTAAGTGTCCGGGTACTAGTGCGCTTACCCTATCACCTATCAATTTTAACGCTCTATTTTGTACCCCATCAAGTAGGCACAAAGATGTTTAAGGAGCACCTGACCAGATATGGGAGTTTTACTCCAGTTTTGGGCGGATGAAGGCCTTATAAATTGTAGCCAGATCAGAAGGGGTGAAGAATTTCCTGCATCGTCTTAAGAAGCCTAAGCATTTAGCAGCCTTTTTGGTGACTTCAAATATGTGGCCATTCCAACGAAGATCATCGTTTACACACATAGCAACCGTATGCGTATAAGAACGCAACCGTTCCATTTAAACGTCCGAAGAGCAGGGACGTGAATGAAAAGCTGAGGGTTGAGTCATCAGCAAAACAGTTGAGAGGATTAGAAGTTTCAGACAGGAGATCATTAATGAAAATGAGGAAGAGAGTCGGAGACAAAACGGAGCCCTGGGGCACACCAGCATTTATGAGGTGGGTATCAGACTTGAAGCCATCCAATACAACTTATATTGAACGGTCGGAAAGGTAATTTCTAATCCAACGAAAAAGAGACTCATCGATACCAAAAGCAAGCATTTTCGATAAAAGAGCCTGATGCCAAACTCTATCAAATGCTTTATAAATATCAAGCGCAATAATCTAACTTTCTCCAAAACAATGTAAAGATTGGTTCCACTTTTCGGTGAGATATGCCATCAAATCACCAGTGGACCGTTTGCTACGAAAGCCGTACTGACGGTCATTAAGAAGCTTTCGTTCTTCAAGATATTTCATAAGTTGACGGTTTATAAACGTTTCCATGACCTTGGGAAGAAGGGACGTAAGTGCAATTGGACGGAAATTGGAAGGAGAGGAGGATTCGCCTTTTTAGGGACGGACTGGACAAAAGTAGTTTATTATTCCTATTCTGCTCGGGAAAATCCCAGCAGAATAGAAAAGATGGAAAAGTTTACGCAGTGAAGAACACCTCATCAGAATAACGACGGGGATATATCATCTGGACCAGCGGATTTATGTATATTGAGATCTTTGAGGACTGTCGCAACCGAGCGAGTTCGAAAAAATATCTGCTTTATCACAGAATTTGTAGACTTGAGCTCAGGTGGAGCCAATATGCTATGAGGAATTGTCGAGTTGGTAGCAAATTGAGCTGCCAACAAATTGGCTTTGTCGATGGAGCTAACATATGGAGAGTCATTGAAGACGAGCGTTGGGACCGATGATGTGGTCGAGTTCTTAATGTTCTTCACAAAAGACCAAAAGTTTTTGCTTCCTTTTGGACACAACAGTATTTTTTGCCTTACTTTTGTATTTGAGCATTACAGATATTTCTGGCCCGTTTGAACAAATTTCGATTTTCTACTGTAGGGTTATCTTTAAATCTTCGAAAACTACTTTCTCTTTCCCTAATCGCCTCTTTACAGCTTGAATCGAACCACGAATTCTCTTTGGGGATGATACTTTTTGTTCTGTGAGGAAAAAAAATTTAAAAATTGAAGTTGTACAGGCAAATACTTTACTTTTAGCAAACATTAATGATTTGAAAATAGTTGCTTCAAAATTTGTTAGAGCTTATGATGAGGTGTCAGAGCCAGAACTTCTCTCAGAGATACCAAGGTTGAGAAGTCATTTGAAAGCGGCTAAAGTGACAACATCTAATTGGTTATCTTTAGACTTTATGAAATTCATCCTTGAATGGGACTTTGCAGAATCTCTTCCGAATCTCATTGTCGCATTAAAAATGTTTATAACAATATGTGTGTCAGTTGGGTCATGTGAAAGGAGAAAATGAAAAAATGTCTTTGTCTAAAGGCAACAGAAAAATTGTACCACCACCAATTATGATCACAGGATTCCCAAATTTTGGAGATCTTAAGAAAATGATTGAGAAATGTACTAAAAAAGCTTGCAAATATACATCTTATAACAAAGACAATTGGAAAGTCAATGTCGAGGAAGATGATGACTATATAGACTGGTCACTGAGGAACTAAGCAAACATAAAATCCAGTGGCACTCCTATGAAAACAAATCCACAAGACCAATAAAGGTAGTAGCCAGAGGCCTACATTCCTCATGTTCTCCAAAAGAATTAGTAGAAGACCTTGTTCAAGCAGGCTTCCAAGCCCTTGATGCAGTCAATCTTATTAAGAATGAGACTACTAAGAACTCTGCTGGGGAACCAATAATAATAAAGAGATCACTGCCTTTATTCACGCTATCTTTCGACAGCAAACAAAGTCTTGAAAATGTCTATAATATTCGATCAATCTTGGGCATTAAAGTCAAAATTGAACCACTGCGAAAATCAAAAATTGTTCCGCAATGTAAACGATGCCAAGCATTTGGCCACACCCAAAAATATTGCAACCGCGAGTTTGCTTGTGTTAAGTGTGAAGGAAAACATGCAACTAAAGACTGTCCATCAAGCAAAGAACAGAAAGCAAAATGTGTAAACTGTCAAGGTAATCACCCTGCAAGCTATAGAGGCTGTCCAGTTGCTAAAAGATTTCAAAAATCCAAAAGCAAAATGACATCCGGTGAAATAAAGCCCAGCAATCCAGCAAACACAAAAAGAACTCCTGAAGCTGAAGATAAAAGTAAGAAAGAACTTCGGAAGGAAGCTGTTAAAAGCAAAAGCGACGAAAAAAAATCCTATTCACAGATTGTTAAAAACGTGCGGAAGAATGAAGAAACTTCCATTAAAGAAATCCTTGAACTTATTCTTAAAAGAATTGACAATCAGGATTTGAACATCAAACGGCTAAGTGAAGAAGTCGCTCTTAAAAAACAATGATGGACAGAACACTAAAAATTGGAACATGGAATGCAAACGGTCTTTTACACCATTTATCAGAATTAAAAATCTTCTTAGACATCGAACACATAGATATCTGTCTGGTATCCGAAACTCAATTCTCAAGTGGACTGGTTCTTGGTGATTTAATATCAAACTATATTTGCTACCACGCTCCCCATCCAGCTGATAAGGCTAGAGGTGGATCGGCAATCCTCATAAAAAAGAGCTTAAAACACCATGAAGAAGTTATGTTTACAAACGAGAATATGCAAGTAACAATAATTAGTATTGGTATGAAAAAGAAAGGCTTCAAGTTGGCATCAATATACTGCCCGCCGAGGCGTTCCCCGACTGAAGATGATTATACAGAACTGCTAAATCTACTAGGACATAACTTCTATGTTGGCGGTGACTTTAACGCTAAGCACACCCATTGGGGATGCAGACTTATAACAACAAAAGGCAGAAGGCTTTACAAAGCATGCCTCAAATACAATTGTGAGTTTTATTCATCCAGATCACCAACATACTGGCCATCGGATTAAAGTAAAATACCAGACCTTGTTGACTTTTTCATAGTTAAAGGTATTAAACGAAACCATATAAGAGTCGAAGGAAAATATGACTTATCATCAGATCATACACCGGTGATTTTATCACTTAATGAATCGGAGATAATGGAAAAAAGTAATCCTAAGCTAGTAAACAATAAAACAAACTGGAGTGAATTCAGAGAAAAGCTTGAAAGCTATATAAATATCAGATCCCCTATGGAAACAAAAGAGCAAATCGACCTTGAAGTAGAACAATTCATTGCCGATGTTCAACAAGCTGCAGAAGAAAGTACACCAACTTACTCGAGTAGGAAGCAAACTGAAACAAAATACCCTGCCGAGATAAGATAGTTGATATTGGAGAAGAGAAGAGCTCGAAGAAAATGGCAAAATACTAGATTTCCAGACGACAAAACAGCGTTTAACCGGCTAAGCAACGAACTGAAAAAACAAATCTACGAATTCAAAAATGATTCATTAAGTAGATTCCTGGAAAATTTAACGACTAATGCTTCAACCGATTAAAATGTCCCTCAACTAATTCGAAAAGTACTCATTGCCAATGATAATGAAGAGATCGAAAAGTTATGGCTTCATGAAAAGAACTTTCTTAGAACACACCACACTTCACATCGAAGGATACCCTATATAAAATCACTAACGAGAGAAGAATGTATTTCCATTTTTCGAACCAGGGTAGGGAAAACACTTTTCACAAGTCAACATTACTTCTCTAATGAACCGCCACAGTTATGTCAATATTGCCTACAAGAACTCTCAATTTGGCATATATTCACTGAATGCCCGATTTCACACCAAACAGCAATAACCGACAATCTAGAAGCAAAGAAGAAACGTTTAGCAGAAATCCTTAACCCCTCTGATGTTCAAACCATTGGTCGTATCAAAGAAGCTATGAAGTCCCACAACAAACTTAAGGAAATTTAAAAAAGTTTTAATTTTTTTTTTTTTTATATATAAAACAAACATGTAAAAACACTATTTTCTTACAATAATGCACTATGAAAAAGTTTTAAATGAATAATTTACAAGTACTATTTACAAACGGCATCTATGGTCCTGTAGCCCTGATGCTTTAAAATACATATAATTTGTAAATTTATTTTATAAGTTATATCCTCATAAATAAATAAATAAATAAGAACTCCTGAAGCTGAAGATAAAAGTAAGAAAGAACTTCCGAAGGAAGCTGTTAAAAGCAAAAGCGACGAAAAAAAATCCTATTCACAGATTGTTAAAAACGTGCGGAAGAATGAAGAAACTTCCATTAAAGAAATCCTTGAACTTATTCTTAAAAGAATTGACAATCAGGATTTGAACATCAAACGGCTAAGTGAAGAAGTCACTCTTAAAAAACAATGATGGACAGAACACTAAAAATTGGAACATGGAATGCAAACGGTCTTTTACACCATTTATCAGAATTAAAAATCATCTTAGACATCGAACACATAGATATTTGTCTGGTGTCCGAAACTCATTTCTCAAGTGGGCTGGTTCTTGATGATTTAATATCAAACTATATTTGCTACCACGCTCCTCATCCAGCTGATAAGGCTAGAGGTGGATCGGCAATCCTCATAAAAAAGAGCTTAAAACACCATGAAGAAGTTATGTTTACAAACGAGAATATGCAAGTAACAATAATTAGTATTGGTATGAAAAAGAAAGACAATATACTGCCCGCCGAGGAGTTCCCCGACTGAAGATGATTATACAGAACTGCTAAATCTACTAGGACATAACTTCCTTGTTGGCGGTGACTTTAATGCTAAGCACACCCATTGGGGATCCAGACTTATAACAACAAAAGGCAGAAGGCTTTACAAAGCATGCCTCAAATACAATTGTGAGTTTTATTCATCCAGATCACCAACATACTGGCCATCGGATTCAAGGAAAATACCAGACCTTGTTGACTTTTTCATAGTTAAAGGTATCAAACGAAACCATATAAGAGTCGAAGGAAAACATGACTTATCATCAGATCATACACCGGTGATTTTATCACTTAATGAATCGGAGATAATGGAAAAAAGTAATCCTAAGCTAGTAAACAATAAAACAAACTGGAGTAAATTCAGAGAAAAGCTTGAAAGCTATACATATAAATCTCAGATCCCCTATGGAAACAAAAGAGCAAATCGATCTTGAAGTAGAACAATTCATTGCCGATGTTCAATAAGCTGCAGAAGAAAGTACACCAACTTGCTCGAGTAGGAAGCAAACTGAAACAAAATACCCTGCCGAGATAAGATAGTTGATATTGGAGAAGAGAAGAGCTCGAAGAAAATGGCAAAATACTAGATTTCCAGACGACAAAACAGCGTTTAACCGGCTAAGCAACGAACTGAAAAAACAAATCTACGAATTCAAAAATGATTCATTAAGTAGATTCCTGAAAAATTTTACGATTGATGCTTCAACTGATTATTCGCTCTGGAAAGCAGCTAAGCGCCTGAAAAGACCGCAGTTACAAAACCCGCCAATTAAATCTCTAAACGGGAATTGGATCGGAAATCCGAAAGAAAAAGCTAACCTGTTTGCAGAACATCTTGCGAATGTTTTTAAGCCATTCCCAGCAAAAACATCTGAAATCAGCTTACAGTTTATTGATAAAGTCGATGAAGTTGACATACCAATTGTCACACTAAAAGAAATAAAAAGTGTGTGTCGAAATCAACTATCGAACAAAAAATCACCTGGGTACGACCTAATAACTGCTCAGGTTATGAAAGAAATGCCATCAAAAGCCTTCATTAAACTCCAATTCATAATAAATGCATGCCTAAAGACCCAATATGTCCCACATCATTGGAAAATTGCTGAAGTAATTGTTATACCAAAGCAAGGTAAGCCACCAACAGAAGTGACGTCTTACAGACCAATATCGCTTATACCAATAATGGCGAAAGTCTTTGAAAAATTGCTACTGAAAAGACTGAGCAAAGTCATAGAAGAAAGAAATCTAATCCCAAATCATCAGTTTGGATTTAGAAAGAAAACATTCCACGATAGACCAAGTTCATAGAATAACGGATGCAGTTGAAAAAGCATTAGAATAAAAACAAGTAGGTATGTTCGGCTATATTTTTAGATGTTGCTCAAGCATTCGACAAGGTATGGCATGAGGGGCTAGAGTACAAACTGCAAAGGGACCTACCCAGGCAGTACTACGAAATACTAAAATCTTATATCTCTCTTCAGAGTACGGTATGATCAAGAATATTCAAAGCTATGTAATATACAAGCCGGTGTTCCACAAGGAAGCGTCCTAGGACCTACCCTGTATTTGCTATATACAAGGAATATTCCAGTGGATAACAACATCATTATGGCTACTTTTGCAGATGATACCGCAATTTTGGCATCCAGTAAGTGCGTCGTCAAGGCTGCTGAGAAATTGCAAAATGCCGTCAACACCGTTAGTGATTGGACCAAAAAATGGCGTATCAAGCTCAATGAAGCTAAATCTGCACATATAAACTTTACAAATAAAAAGTTAAGCTACGTTCAAATATTCATCAACAATCAAGCTGTACCTACCCTACGCCAATACGGCCAAATACCTTGGGATGAATTTGGATGCAAAGCTAAAATGGAAAGAGCATATCAAAAAGAAAAGGGAAGAGCTCAACTTGAAATATAGAAAAATGTACTGGTTACTCGGTAGAAATTCGGACTTATCTGTCGAAAATAAAATAATGCTTTATAAACAAGTACTTAGACCTGTTTGGACCTATGGAATCCAATTATGGGGCTGTTCAAAGAAAACAAATACTGAAATCATCCAAAAGTTCCAAAACAAAGTCCTTCGTGGAATAGTAAATGCACCATGGTAGGTATATAAGAAATAGCGATTTACATCGTGGCCTACAAATAGAAACGGTTACAGAAGTTGTAAGAAAACAAGCTGTATCACACAATCAGCGACTGCATAGTCATATCAACTCTGAAATGGAGTCCGTATTAAATACGAGAGGCAATGTTCGGAGATTAAGAAGAACCAAGCCACACGAGCTAATGGCCTAAAAGTCATGGGAAGCATTAAAAGTTTAAGCTTCCCTTAAAGAGATAATATTATTGAGAAAGAAAAATCTGTTGTCTATCGTTATAGATTGGTTCTGATTATGAGGAGTTTTTAGTGGGTAAGAATCCCACACTACTTGGTATCGAATACTACTAAGTGTCTTTTGAAGATTTACTCCTGACAAAAAAAAAAAAAAAATGTGAAAGGAGTTTTAGCAAGCTTAAATTAATTAAAAACTACTTGTGGGCAACAATGACGGATAAGAGCTTCAACAATCTAGGATTTTAACAATTGAACATGAGGCGACCTAGCAAACAATTTTGATGACGCTATCGTCAAATTTTCTTAAAAGCTAGGAAGAAGACGTTTTATTAATGTTTTTTTTTTTTTAACAATGTGAATATGTAGATATACTAATTTTTGTTCTCCTTTTTTAAATTTTTTATTTGAATTTAAATAAAGAAATCGTAATAAATGGAATAGCGGAATTTCACTTATTTTACTGTTTTTCATTCTGGTGGTGAAACTATAATTGCCGCCCCATCAGGTGGCACCCATGCTAGCTACGCTACTGATTATAGGTCATAGCATCCCCAAAACTTTCAGCGACAGCGAAAGTCACGGCCAAAGCAATTTGGACATCTGATTTGGAGATTATTCTGTTAGAGCAGTTTGATGATCTGAGAAATTAATAAATCTTTAGTCACGTCACGGTTCTATAAATATGTACATATGTATTTTCATACTCACTTACGAAGAATTGTATGCTGATATGCAACAATTCTCTTTCACATTCAATCAAGGAGTATCTAAAAGCGCTAAAAGAACGTGAAGGTTCCAACAAGAAAACAATGATTTATTTACCACAATTAAAAAGCAGGAATGATAATGTCTCGCCTAAAATTAGACTCTCGATAAATGTTTACTAAGTAATGCTCCATTAAATGTGGCGTTAAGCGTTGAACAGCTCTACCAAGCACTTACAAAGATTTAGTTCAAGAATAACAAAGGCTCCTTGATTTTCAATACCCATTCATGCTACTGTGCCGGACAAAGTCTATAACCGAACCCTCATTCCTCATAACATATAGGTATTCATTTATCTTTATTCTTTGTTCCCATAAGAACACAACGACACGACAACCCCACAAAGACGCACATGGACATATTTAACATAGTGTCCTTTAAGAGAAGGACTTCCTTCCGTGTATCGGAATTTTATCTGGGCAGGTTGATAGCTGCATCAACATACCGGTCGTCGGATGACTGAACCCTACGGTTGTTAGTTGCGTTGCAGCTAAAACTGTAGAGGCTGCACTGTACGCTAAATTATTTTGTCTTACATCCTTTGCTGATAAATTCTACGGTGTTCTCATATTACGGAAGCCCTTCTCATTGGATCGATTACAAATTTCATTGAGCGTAAAATTGTAACGCAACATTGCAATTGATATTCCCAATTCATGTCTGGCAGCGGATAGGATAAAATTAAAAAAAAAAACACAACAAATCATTATCCGTGTTCACAGTCACACATGCATTGCAAGGAAAGTCGTTTCAGTCAATAGAGTTGCTGTTTCTCCAGGCGAGATGTAGGTATGTAGGTAAATTCGTACGGACCCTTGGCGGCTGTTCTATGACACTATGGCAATTACTATGAACACGCGAGTTAATGCGTTCACTCGGCGCGTCGCGTCATCGGCGTCGGTCGGCATACTATGTACCACAATTCGCGTCGGCAATTTCTTACGTTGAAAAGGCTCCATCCACATCCAAAGAAATTTCACTCCACCAAACGAAGGTTGTAGGTAAAGCGCTTTAAAGCAACGCACATTTTTAGCAACAAAAGCGTCGGACAATTGTTGAAATTTTTATGATTTTTGAATTTAAATGCAAATTACTTGTTTGCATGTTATATGTGGATGGCCAAGACAATGCACATGTCAACGTGTTTATGATTTTCGAGAAATTTTGTTACGACACGAAGGAGATTCAAAAGCGATAAATTTGAAGCCCTTTAATGCGTTGTCACAGCTTCGAATTTCACTCATCGCGCATGGAACACTCTTACAATTTGTTTGGTTGCGCCTACGATTCGCTTTGTTTCTTGTTTTGCTTTTTTTTTAAACCCGCTGTCTATAGAATTGTTTGTTTTGTTGTGTGAAAAGATTGCGGGCCAAAAAGATACTGTGACGACGTTTTCTTTTTCGCCTTTTCATATGCGTCAATATTGTATGACAATGGCTTTCAAATTAAAAGTAAACGGACTGAATCGAATGGCTGGCATTTGTCTGGTGTTTTTTTTTTTTTTTTTAAATAATTATAAACCGTTGGTGTCAAATATCTTTATTGTAATGAGAGCACTGAAGATAGGCTGCATATAGCTTTCTGGGAGCGATAAAATTGACTTGGTCAATTGAAACTCAGTAATCAGTTTGGGAACTTAATTTTTGAGTCTTATTTTCACTGTTTAAGACATTTTATGACACATCTTTCTCTCTGTTATGATGAAACTAGTTTGTTAATTTTAATATATTTTAGTTTTTCCATTTAATATATCTAAAATGTTGATTTATTTACTTGGTGACATCTATCGACGTCTTAACGCAAGCTAGCATGATTCCCCTATGTAAACAAACTGAAAGAAAATAATACTCAGCCTTCATCATCATTTCAAACCCATTTTTTATCTTACCAACCTTTTCGGTAACCAGCGAAACAATAATAAAAATATCCTTTGGAACTAAATTTGCAAAAAGGTTGGTCAACTAACTAGCTCCAATATCGATACTAGCGGCATAAGAACTCCTGGAGGCGATTTATTTCGGTGTCGCCTCTATATACTCGTATGTGTGTAATTATTCAATGGGCTTTCTTTATTTCTAAAAAAAACCAAAACAGCAAATTAAATCTTATAAGGTAGTGACAGCAGGCCCGGATCTAGAAATTTTCCGCCCGCAGGCAGTTGTGAAAATTGACCCGTCCCCGCCCTTAACTGTTGCACGTTTAGACTTGGTGCGATCACAAGATGTCTTCCATTGAATCGGTTTAGCTTACTTAGGTACTTACTTAGGTGGGCATTACAGTTCGGGGTGAACCTGGGCCTCAACCAACATCCTTCTATAACGACTTCGATTTTGGGCGAGCTCTCTCCAGTTTCGCACTCCAAGTCGGTTGAGGTCTTCATATACTTGATTGCGTCACCTAAGACGAGGCCTTCCCCTTCCGCGATTTCCCTGCAATGTGCTTTTGAACACCCGACGGGCCGGAGCGTTTGGGTCCATCCGTTATACATCCGCTGTACAGCTCATACAGCTCGTTGTTGTATCTTCTACTCCACACATTGTCTTCGCATACGGGACCAAAGATCATTCGGAAATTTTTTTTTTTCTTTTCTTTTCTTTCGAAACGACCAAGAGTTTCCTCATCCGCTTTCGATAAGGTCCATGCTTCCGCACCGTAAAGCAGGACTGGGATGAACAAGGTCTTATACAAGGTCACCTTGGTTTTTCTAGAGAGGGTTTTGTTTCTCAACTGCCTTCTTAACCCAAAGAAGCAACGGTTGGCAAGAGTTATTCTCCATTTGATCTCCGCACTAGTGTTGTTGTCCGTGTCTACAGTGGATCCTAGGTAGACGAAGTCCTGTACTTCCTCGAAGTTATTTCTGTCTATTGTGACGATTTGTCCAATTCGTCGATGTTCTGTGTCCCTGTTTGATGACAGGGACAGCATATACTTCGTTTTGCCCTCATTAACCATCAAACCCATTTTTGCCGCTTCTGTTTCAATACTCGCAAAAGCACCTATGACATCACGCTTTTTACTTCCCATTACGTCAATATCGTCTGAATAGGCGAGTAATTGTACAGACTTTTGAAAGATTGTTCCTCTGGTGTTGACGTTTGAGTTTCTTACAATCTGTTCAAGTATGATGTTGAAGAAATCGCATGACAGTTTGTCGCCTTGTCTAAAACCTTTTTCGACATCAAGTCTCGTGAGTTCTTTACCGACCTTGACGGAGCAGCGTCAAAGTCATCCTGCATAGTCGTACGAGTTTGGCAGGGATGCCGAAACTAGACATGGCTCTGTACAGCTCGTCTCTGTAGATACTGTCATACGTGGCCTTGAAATCGATAAAAAGATGGTGAATATCGGTATTACGTTCTCGGGTTTTTTCCAAGATCTGCCGTAATGTGAAAATTTGGTCTATTGTGGACTTCTCTGGTCTAAAACCACATTGATAAGGACCTGTCAAGTTGTTGACGTGCGGTTTCAGACGTTCACATATTACAGCAGACAAGATCTTAATCGACGTTAAGGAGGCTTATCCCTCTGTAATTGTCGAAATTGTGAGGGTCTCTTTTCTTAAGGATCGGGCATACGATACTGAGGTTCCATTCAACGGGCATGCTTTCTTCCGACCATATCATGCAGATCAGCTGGTGCATGCTCCTTTCCAACTGATCTCCAGCTGCCTTGAAAAGTTCGGCATCAAGGCCATCTGCACCTGCAGTCTTATTTGATTCAAGTTTTCTAAAGGCAAGCTTAACTTTTTCTAGGTCGGGAGGACGTCATTCTTGATCATCGTCCAAGCTGAATGGGGTAATCTGCCTGACAGCGGAATTTGTGTCCTCATCGCCGCTAAGCAGTCTGCAGAAATGATCTTTCCAGATCCTCAGTAGCGACTGTGACTCTATAACCATGTTTCCCTGCTGGTCTTTACAGGTTTGAGTTCGGGGTTTGCCACCCTGGTAGGATCTTTTTACCTTTTCGTAAAACTTCTAAATCTCGTTCCTGTCATGGCACATCTCAATTTCCTCAAACGAGCGCTTCTAATTCTGCTTCTTTTTCTTTTTGAGAAGTCGGTGTTCTTCCCTTCTTTTCTCCTTGTAGATCTCGTTATACTGATTGTAAGCAGCCCGTGTTCGTTTTTGCATCAGCATTTGTCGTGCTTTTTGTTTGGCTGCATTTGCCTGCCTGCATTCTTCATCGAACTATGGGTTTCGTTTTGGTCCGAGTGAAACCCAGAACATCAGAGGCAGCGGTTCTGATGGCTTCTTGGCATTGTTGCCACTGGTCTTCAGTGCTTAATGCTGGCGGCATGGGATTCAAGGATAATTGAGGGGACACTCGATTGGAAAAGGCATTGGCATAATCTCTTGGGATTGTAGCTTTCCGACGTCATATCTCTTCACAGCGTTAGTTCGTGCTGGTCGTGAACAAGATATCCTCATTCGTACCTTGGCTACAACAAGGTAGTGGTCCGAGCCAAAGTTGGCCCCTCGGAAAGTTCGGACACACTGGAAGAGTGCCTTGCGTCGATCACAACGTGGTCAATTTGGTTGACGGTTAATTGATCTGGGGATCGCCATGTACCTTTATGA
Source organism: Melanostoma mellinum (assembly GCA_914767635.1). NCBI lineage: Eukaryota > Metazoa > Arthropoda > Insecta > Diptera > Syrphidae > Melanostoma > Melanostoma mellinum. The sequence goes on along the minus strand of OU612058.1, from coordinate 76,351,540 downwards.
ATTTTGAGATGCGGGAAGCGTGTACTACTTACAACAAGATTTAGCCCCGCAGCAAAATCGATTAGCCTCAGTCCGTTTTTGGAGGTTTTTTCGTGGAGGCTATGCTTACCGATTGTGTTTCCAAAGATGTCCACCTTCCCTAGCTTTGCGTTAAAACCGCCAAGAACGATTTTCACTTCGTGTCTAGGGCACTGCTCACATGTTTCTTCGAGGAGCTCGTAGAAACAGTCTTTGGAATTGTCGTCTTTCTCTTCTGTGGGGGCATGGGTGCATATTGGGCTAATGTTGGCGAATTTAGCCCTGATGCGGATGGTCATTATACGCTCATTAACTGGATTTTGGCTAATCACTTAATCCCTGAGTCTTCCTCTAATGACAAATCCGCATCCAAATAAGCGTTGTTTTTGTTGTCTGTAGCAGTCGCCATAGTAGATGTCACAGTTTTTCATCTTCTTTATGCCCGGTCCACTCCATCGCACTTCTTGGATGGCGGTTATGTCTGCTTTGCAGCAGTCCAGGGCGTCCGCAAACGAAGGCCCAATTCCTTGCATTTATGTTATTTACATTTTCAACTTCTGTTAGGATTCGAACCACGAACCTCGGGCGTAATAGGCAAACATTCTTACCATCGGCATGGCATCTCGCCATGGGTACCACAAGTAATTCAGGTTACCTTTACATTATACATATATTATGTATATTTTGAATATGTTGTTATCGGAAGGCTAATTGAACGCGTCTATGAACTATAAACATTTTTAAGACATACAAAATGCTTGTAACTCGCCTGAATTGATTTCTTTTTACCGTCGGACAGAGGTAGATCGCGCGTCCTCCGATTCACGACGCAATTGCTACGTGTCCAGTTCAGCACTGAAGGTTTCAAGTTGCATCACTATATAACGTAACAAAGCTTAGATTTATACCCTTAACAAATTTTGGTTATACGAATCAAACCTACAGCTCAGATTTAAGTGGTTTAATGATATGGCAGATGAATAAAGCCTTATGGTAGTGTCACATTAGGACTAGGTTTAGGTTTACATATGGCTGCCAAACATTACATGACACCTGTAATGTAACTCGTTTCTGTTTAACGTAGATTAGCACAGGGTAAAATAATTAAATGTGTCAGTTGCAATATCGCCTGAACTGGCATCTCAGAGCTGTACCTACCTGTTTTGTGTCTTAAAACAAATTTTACTGATTCAAAATCCTTTGTTGTATTTTGTGTAACATGCGGTAAAAAGGTGTATGCGTCGAAATCAAATTTCGAAATGCTTTCGAGTGAAAAACTGAAAGTTCCATAGAACATGAGACACAATTCCTTGAAATCACAACGCTTTTGCTTCAATCAAGTTCGAGTCACTGTCTTTTATGATGAACAACTTCTCTCGTATTTGACTTACGATTACGTTTGTAAGCAGGTACTTCGACGTTCGACCATCACAGCTCACAGCACGTGCTTTGTTTTTTTTTTATTCTAAAACCATTTACAATCAACCAAATCACAATCACTGGCTTATTTTTTATGCTACCCAAAGACAAAAGACCCAGTTCGAGGTGATTAAAAAATAAAAATAAAAAATTAACAAAAAAAATCATTAGAGTTCAGATGAAGCGCTAAACGATATGAAAGCATATAAGCGTAGTTTTCGCAAGCCAGCACAAGTCACGGACAAGTCGTTGTTTATTTTGATTTAGTGACATTGCCCGTGATGAAGGCGACATTGGTGAACTGCATTCTCTGTGCCTAGGGCTCGAGTTCTGTCTCTTGGAATCAACCTTAAACGTTAGTCAGTGATCGGAGTGCGCGCAAAATACTTGCACTCTTGTTGGCGTATGTAAGTGTCAAACCTCTCAGAAGTCGTTAATTCGGTGGCAATATGAAGTGCGCGGCTTATGACTTCGCTTCGGTGTAAATAATTTAATTCGTCTCGACGGACGTCCGTGTCGGCTGTCCCGAATTGCACTTTTTTTCATACATTCATATCATCCGCGGTGTGCTGAACCTGAAACATAATCTCGCGACACATTTGCTTGTTCGAGAGTGGGAATAACAAAAGCTATGCCTATCCGCATTGGTGTCGGGAAGATACTGCTGAATCAATATGGATGCAAAAAGTAATGATTTGTTGTGTCTGTTTTCGAAAGTGTTAACATATATTGAGTTACGAAAAAAGAAAACAACGATAGGATCTGCAAAAACAAGTGGCAAGTGGTGTCAAATTTCTAAATGTGTTCCTTAATGCTTGTCGATTCAAGTTCGATTCGAGTCTTGACAAAGTCTGTTTACTTAACAAATTGTTCCTTTGAAAAAAGAAAAGAAAAAAGTAAATTGTCGGGCAGTGAGTGTGTTTTGCAGTATAACTTTGCATTGACATCTTATAGATTCTCATCGTATTTATAAAATTTGCTTAGAACATCCTTAGACAATTGTCCAGCTAGACGGTGTCTAAAGAGTTGGACAAGTCTTAGCCAATTTTGTATTTATATAAATGCATTCCAACAGTTGTCTAAACAACCCCTAAAACTGTCAACTTCGAATGAAAAACTAAACGGCAGCGTTAATGATGTATCCGTGCAGAAGGTACCTACCATTGTCTGTGTTTTGGTATGGTATGAAAGAGAGTGGCGAAGGACTTGAACTAGACCGAAAAAACAGCTGATTTGTCTTTGTGTTTCATCTTTTCCAAGTCTCATAAAATGATCAATGTGCAATTTATAAATGGAATTGTTGAAAGTAGTATTTTTGCACCTCAAACTACTTAATTTTTTCGATCTTAACACTCTCAACAGTGTTTCATAACATGTTCAACAAAATTGTTTTTTGCTGTATCAATGGTCACTTTAGCCATAGTTTAGACAACCAATTTCAGTGTCTAAAGTTAGACATTTCTTAGACAGCGATGAAAGTGTTTATAAATACGATTTGGACATGGACACTGTACTATTCTAAGAGCTGTCCAAAGTTAGACATACTTTGGAATGGGATTATAAATACGACTGTCTATGTCTAATAGAGTTATGTTTCTGTAGATACTATGCTTGTTGGGAATCAATTTTCAATCAACGATCTGATATATATAACATTCGCGTGTTTAATTAGTTTACCAACGGACTAGTTGGGTTACCAATGACATCAAAATTCAACCTGGTACAATATGCAACACTTTATATCGAACAAAAAATATCGAAGGAAAAAAATCTTAAACCAGAAATTTTGACTAGCTTTTCTTAAATAATTATACCCGCTGAATACAAATATGGGGTCAGAATGGTTCTATGACAAATTATTGAGATGCAACTTAACTTTAAAAGTTGTTTGGCGTGGTAGTGACCTATTTTCATGCTTATGTCATGTTCCGAAAACCTCTTCCTGAAGGCTGTTATAAAAAGCTGGAATCATAAGTTCAGTCACAGAATCGCCCAAGCTAGTCATAATCTTCAGATTATAACTTTTTGAATGTGTTTTCTGATTCAAACCTCTGTTTTTTATTGTAACAAGTCAGAAAATAAACAAAGCATTCAAATGCGAATCATCTTCACACAATATCCTTTAATTTGATGCACTCATAGTGAGAATGAAGACAGCTGTTTGGCAGCTATAGAGCTTATTTAGTTTCCAAATCAAGATAAAAGAGGCTTTGGAAGCTTTAAGCAAGCACTTTCTTCTTTTTTTTCGACGTTTGAGCGTCGGCGTCGTGATCTAGAAGGGATCATAACTCTTCCAGCACTTCTCTGCTCCAGAACATTTCGGCACAAGCCTCTTGGTTTGGTTTTGTTCCATGTCTGAGGTCCACCAATTTTTTGTCCAGAACAGTTTTAACCCCATAGGAACCCGCCTAGGCAGCAATCCTGTTCAGTCCCTTGGGCAATGCAATGAGGTCTTTTTAAGACGATGAAGGGATTTAAACAACTTCCAGATGATCGGCTCCAGGCATTTTGCTACTTGTAACAACATAATCACTTTGACTTGATACTGCAGCATCGCCTTACCTGATGGCTCATTGGCTTTATTGAAATGGTTTTAATGAATTGGTTATAGATACATTTATGATCCTTTGTTTTTTGATTGGGTCAGGAAATAGAAGTGAGACATTTGGTATTTATTGTCAGTTTGATCTTGTTAAAATAAATAAATAGGGTGGCGCAACAGAGCGAGGAGCCCCTGGGCCTAGCGCATTTCTCACAACCATGCCTTGTGAGGGATGGAAGGGACCTACAATTTTCTGCCGGTTCCGAACGGCTAATCGAGAAAGCGCTTTTCATGGCAATGAATACTAACGGAGGACTTGCCAATTCCTCGCGAAAGGCGATACCCGTGGAAAAAACATTTTTGCCTCTGTTGGGATTCGAACTCGAACCTCTGGATTAACAGGCGGACATGCTATCCATCACACCACGGGTACCATCTTGATCTTGTTCAAAGCAATTAATTTGTGGTTCCCGTGGCGTGATGATTAGCATGTCTGTCTGTTGACTCGGAGGCTCTTGGTTGGAACCCCAACAGAAGCATAAATGTTTTTCACGGGTATCGCCTTTCGCAAGGTATTGATAGCAAATTCATTGCCATCGATTAGCCCATCGGAATCAGCCGTAGTTGTAGGTCTCCTACATTCCCTCATACAAGGCAATGTTTGTGAGAAATACGCTAGGGGCTCCGCGCTCTGTTGCACCACCCTCTTTTTTATTTTTATTAATGAAATGAATTACAATATACAACCAAATAAAACAGTTTTGTGGCTCAATGTCCTCTAAATAATGTTCATGATATTTCATTTAGCCTTCTTTAATTTCATCGTTGGACTTTGATGTCAAGAAATCTAAACAAAGAGTTAATTTCACAATGAGTTTCTAGTCGCAGCGACAACTCTGCTATACTGGCAAATATGATCCAATTTTTAACTTCTATCTTCCCCTGAGTATACAACTTCTTCTGCGAATTCCTTCTTCGGTGATGGCATTCAATTGTTATCACCAGCTGATTTGCATCACTGTATTCGGTATCAGTTTTTCCATTCGCCTTTATCTCGTAGTCGTCAAACAAATCTTCTCAAAGCGATTTCAAATAGGATCAACTGCTGTTCGAACCGAAGGTCAATCGTGAGTTTTGTAAAGATATGCTGAATATGGCAGTTCAGCATATTTTCATTACTGCATTTTCTTTTAGTTTTCAGAATCTTTTAATAGACATCTAGCTTCGCAAATCATTTGCGATTTCAGAGTCTCATCGTTGGCAATAAACTGCTAAGCTTTCTGAAAACTTTTATATGTAGCTTTTTGGAAAAAATAGTGTTCTGAAAATTTATCAACATTTTTTTTACCAAATAAAGAATTGAATGTAATATACATATACCTAATAAAAAAAAAAATATAATATACTTGCGCAACAGAAATATTAACATACTAAATACTACTATACTATACTTGTGGTACCCGTGGCGTAATGGTTAGCATGTCCACCTGCTAACCCAGAGGTTCGAGGGGTTCGAATCCCAGCAGAGGCAAAATGCAAAAATGTTTTTCCACGGGTATCGCCTTTCGCGAGGAATTGGCAAGTCCTCCGTTAGTAAATTCATTGCCATGAAAAGCGCATTCTCAATTAGCCGTTCGGAACCGGCGACAAATTGTAGGTCTCCTCCATTCCCTCACAAGGCATGGTTGTGAGAAATGCGCTAGGCCCAGGGGCTCCTCGCTCTGTTGCGCCACCCTATTTATTTTTATTTAAATACTAAACACAGATTTTTAATAATGATTTACTTAAAGTCAGTGGTATAGCAAAGACTCATTTAACGTGAGGTTCACGTGGCCGTGGGGGCGAAGTGGCACTACGCTTTATTTTGTTTTCAATTTTAAGCTCGCGAATCGCATTGGCAAAAACCTTTTTTTCATCATACTTTACAACTACGGAATGCATTCAACTATAATTGGTGTATTGGGGTCATACTAAAGAAAGTCTAGGAATTAACGGGTGCGTTCCGAATTAACGCTGTTATTATCTCTATACTACTCGATGCTAGATAGCTCTGTTTAAATGAAGTATTTGACATGAGTCGAAAACAATTATACCATGTATTGTTTTTGGGAAACTTCATACAAATTTTGAAATAAAATGTTCGTTCTTCGTGCGTGCACGGACCCTTAGTCGATGCGGGGCCTGTAGCTAGTTGCCTACTTTGCCTTTTGCCTAATGACTAACCCGACAATGCATTTATCTGTTAAGCAGTATTTTGACTTGCCTTTCTTTCGTTTCTTCGCGATCTTGTCCGAACGATATTGATATTGCCTTTTGAATGGGTTCTTTGGATCCATGCTTTGAACGTGACAATACCAACTCAGCACTTCTGTCTCTAATTTCTGCAAGAAGATATTTTTGACATGAAGGCTCCGACGTGGGTTGGTAGTGTTGGTACTTCCTTATACAATCAAGCTTTGTTACTCCTGTTGTCGTACAAAACGTCGTCAACTGCACTAACGGCAGCGTTTCATACTTTTTGTATATTTGGCCAACATTAGGTATGTGAACCATATGTAAGTGCTGGACCAACAACCGCGGTGTAGAGTCTTATTTGTATTTTAGGGGCAAAAATCGTAACACAAGCACCCATAGTCCGTTTTTGAAATAATGGTACCCACAACCTTTTAAGACGTTTATACCCCTACCCCTACGTTCTGTGCCTCTTTCATCAGGAAGAGGAATGTAGTATTTTCACTTATAATGGATCCATCTTCTCAAAGAATAGTTGATGTACCTACATTGGTGTTATGTATTTATATCTTCCAGTAGGTAAGTATGAAAAAACTGTAACAAAGAGCAAGTACTCAAGACATTTCCTTTGCCAACGCACCTATTATGATTTTGAATGCTTCAGTGACCCCAGCTGCGACATTTCAAATTCGTCACTTCTACATCATATACATATCATTTATCATCCTCACAGGCCTCTGTTACTCCTCGTTGTCTGAGCCTCTCATATCAGATCTCGTGGTTTTGATTGAATCCTTTTTCGAAGTCAACCACCGCCAAACGCAGTTCCTCTAAGGAATCTGGAAGTTTTTCCACCAGGATTTTTATACTTCGGATCACATCTCTTGTTGTCTTACCCACGACAAACCCTTATTGGGCTTATCAAAATAAATAAATACGTTGGCACAACAGAGCTGGGTGCCCCGGGGCCCACCGAATTTCTCACAACCGTGCCTTTTGAGTGAATGGGTAGCTTGATTATTTTTCGTAGTTGGCTGCCCAAAACCCGCTCAATCAATTCCCTTGTTACTTTGCTGAAAGGTAACTCTCCCTCCATTGCTTAGGCAAATAGCCTATCATGTCTTCAAATAAGTTAGTCATCTATGCCCGATGTATTCCTATCTTTTTATAAAACTAATATGGTATCTCGTCGGCCCACACCGTTGCCTTTTTGGGAGTTCTTAACTTCTGCCTCTCTATAGCTTCTTCGACTGATTATTTTGGATATTTCATTTGAATCAGTCTCTGGGAAGTACTTTCGAGGATGCTGTTTCGTTCGATGGGACATGACAATATACTACTGCCATCTGTGTCGTTGCCCACGAGAAGCTGTCCTTGACTTCATCAATAAAATTTGGAACGAGTGTCTTGAGAATTTTCCCTTCTATGAGCGACTATTTTGAAGATGTTTGATTATTCAAGTTGTTTTGTCATACTTCTTGAATAGCTTGCTTTGCATCAGCAGTCACAGCGCGGCGTAGCTCAGGCCCTACGTTAATCGAATTGAGTAGGTTTTAGTTAAGTAGTTGCCAAGTTCCCATTCTAGTGGGAGAATGGGGATGAAATATAGTTTATGTTACTCAGGAACAGTTAAGCAATCTAACGATGACATAGTTTTTGGAATCGTTCCATAGTATACTGTAAAAGAGATAAACGCATTGAAATCAGTAGGTACAGTGGTTTTTTTTCAATTCCTGTTCCCGTTCCTGTGGGAAAGTGGTGATGAAATACAGTTTAGATTGCTCAGGGACAATGAAGCATTCTAACAGTGACAGAATTTTTGAAATCGGTTAAGTACTTTCCAGTTTCCTGGTTATTTCGCCATTCCCGAAAGAATATGGGAAGGAGATATAGTCTTTAATTCTCAGGAGCAATGAAGCAATCTAACATTGAAAAATTTTTGGGAATTGGTCCAATATTTTCCAAGTTCCCGTTGTTTCCGTCCCGTTGCTGAAGCTCGTGACACTTGTTGGGTACATCAAAGTGTCAGCATCTGCACCGTTCAACATGGTCACAGAGACCACCACGTGGTTTTACAATACCCTTATTGCGTCTAAGCTAAAACTAAAATTTTCCTCGAGTCCTTATTACTTTATTCATTTCTTCTTGTCTACATAATATCCAAAGAACTTCCACTTCATTTGCATTCGAACCAAATATCCCTTCGAGATCCTTATCTCTACCAAAGGCCTAGAAGAGCTTAGGTCAAAGTGTATAGTATCACTTTAAATCAATTCCTTTTGTTTTGCGAATATGTAGGTATATATCAAGTTCAATGTGCGGTCATTTCATACGAAAAAATAGCTTGAATTATTGTAAAAGTAACACTTTAAACTAAAAAAAATTTAAATCTCTATTCTTGCCAGTCGAAAATCAAAAGAGTTCTTAAAAACAAACAATCCAATAATCGTTGCGTTGCTCGGGTCTGTAGTTTTAAGGCTCCCGTTCTCGATCTTGTTTCTGTTCCCGTGGGATTATAGGGATGAAATCTACGCTAAGTGTCTGATAGATCATGTGGGATGTGGCATCCCAATGCCGAAAGAATTTTTGAAATCTGTCCAGTAGTTTCTAAGTTTCCATTTCCAATCTTCCAGACTAACGAACAGCAATTCACTTTCATATATATAGATAGATACAGATATAGATAGATTATAGATAGATAGAAGATACTTAGATATACAGTACGGACTCGATTAACGCAACTAATAGAAATTCGGGCAGTTGCAGTAACCGGCGAGGTTGTTGCACTTACTGGGTCATATTTTTTGTATGAATTTTTAGTAAAAGAGGCGTTCAGACGGTCCAATTTGTTTGTCAAGCATCAAGTTTGTCAAGCAAATTTTTTAATGTGAATTCTTCATCAAGTGGCTTGTTGAATGTATGTATTTCAAAATTTTTTGATATTTTTGCAAGTTGGACAACAAGTTTGAGAAATGTTAACTCAACTCGTCAAACTTGCAAGAAATTTAATTTCCCAAAAAATTTCAAGTAACAAGGAAAAACTATTTTTTCTTTGCTGGGTAGGTAGGTACATTGAAAGCGGAATTTACGATGGTTTCAGTTAGTGCACCTCTTCCCAACACGCTTTATTTTGTTTTTCTTGCATTTCATCCCTAATAAGCGCTGCTCCTACTATGTCCTTCATGGTTAAAATTTAAATCAGAATGGAGTTTGATGATTTGTTTGATGGTTTTTTTCGTCAAACTTTTCATCCTACAAATTTGAAAAACAAATTTGATAGTCTGAACGCCCCTAAACACTAACGATCGCAACCCACTCAAATAAACACGCAGATGACTTTTATGTTCTTTTGTGCATGTTATTGCAAGAAATATTGTTAAGACAAATGAATAAAGAATAAAGAATCAAAAGAAAAACGTATAAATAAACACATGAAGTTGCACTTATCGAGGTAGGTAGCTTAATTGAAAAGTTGCACTTATAGAGTCAATAAGACGTGTTACGATTTTAGTGTTGCGAAAATCGAGGAGTTGCACGAATCGAGGGTTGCGCAAACCGAGTCCGTAACTGTAGATAGATCGATAGATAGATTTCAACTAAACACTTCTTTAGAGTAACTTTAAACTTAAAAATAAGTTTGCTCTAACATCTAACTCATCTGACGTTTCTCAATTGCTTGACATTTTTTTGTGATTTATTTCCACAGTTAGGTAGGATATTTGTTCTAAATCAAGTATTTCTAGACAAAAGCAAGTTTACCGTTTAATTCCAAATTTTGGTTTTCAATCAAAATTTTATTAGGTAGGTTACCTAGGTATACCTACCTATACCGACTTCTCCTGAGTTTACTTATTTTTTTTTTCTTTTGCTTTTTAAGGCTTCATTTATCTACTAGAACTGTGTTAAAGTTGTCATTAGTAAGTGAGGTGATTATAAATTGTTTGAATTTTATGTTAATTAGATCCATCACTTTCTCTTAAAAATGCGCTGGCTATATTTTGGCGCTACTATGACTATAATTTTGGGCTTGAAGCTTCGCAGACAATAGACAAATAAACAATGCAAAAACAAATGCCATCATGAGTATTGTGGTAGGAAGGTATACCTACCTTAACCTATACCTAACATCTACCCACATTTACCAACCTCAAGCCCATGTAGGTAATAACAACCTATAAACCAATAACTTGTTCGAGTTCACCTTTAGCAATATTTTGTGCGTGTTTACTTATTTTGTATGCCCTATAATCCGTTTTCCATAGTCCCACTCGTAAATTTACCATATTGTTTTCAATTTACATTTCGAACAACATTTCGCAAACAAAACCTAATCCAGCATCGTATCCAAAATGGCAAAGCAAGCACAAGTACAAAGTACCCACTTCACTTCAGCCTTCAGCGTGGATCAATTCAAAGTGAGCATGTCCGGACTCCGGAGCAAGGGAGCATACCACCCGCATTCAGTTTCAGTTATAAAAATAATCTCAAACGTCAAACAGCCTCCGTTTACTCATTTCAGTGAATGAAAATCGCTGAGTCAGCCAAAATGAAAGCAAAACGAGTTCAAACTGGGAGGCGTGGTTTTTCCTAAAAGGGCGTACACAATCAAACAAGTTTACGGTAAACCTTGTACGCCATACATTTAACTGTAGATGCTGGTAAATAATTTTGTACTATGTGTTAGGAAAGGAACCAATCGGATGTCGATCATTTATTATTTGGAATGGCTGTGTGTGTTGATGGCGTCATGGTGTGCGTAAATGCCTACTAAAAGGCACATGTTCATTTCTATTATCCCTTTAAGCTACTACACATGCATGTGCACTTGTATACATACATATATATAGCAAGGCTTAAATTGTCTGACGACTTACCTACCTGGATTCAAACACATACATATAGTAAGGTAATATCTACAGTCGAAGGATTCAAAAGAGGAAATACTTAAGTAAATACAAAATACGTGGGGTTGTATAGTTTGTAGATATGTTGAATTAAGGGAAGCTGCCTTGAACCCCGACCGTACCTGGCGGTGGCTGTAAAATGGGCACCCACATATAGGTATGAAGGTACATATTTAAACGGGTGTCTGGTAAAGTTCAATCGATTTTCCATTACTGCATGGGTGGAATTTAAATTTTACTGTGGAATTTCCCAAAAAGAAAGAGAAAAAGAAAGAAAATACCCATACATAAGGAACTGAACGCGCTCAGTTCTCCTACGTGATGTTTTCGGAAACGTGACTTCGTATTGATTTTCGAAAGGAAAACATTTTCATTTTCACTACGATTGTGTCTTACATTCACACAACTTTTGTGATAAAAGGTTGCTTCTATAGTTGTTATAGGTACCATTGAGAGATGGAATTTACATTAAAAGAAAAAAAAAAAAAAAAATACAAAATTTTCAATAATGAAATAGGTTAACATTCGTTATACAAGGCAAACGTCACGTTTGTTTTATTGAGCACCGATAAAAAGGTTAGGTAAAGGTGTTTATGATCTTTTGTTGTGGCGGGCGGCTGCTACCACTGGGTACATCAGACGCGACGGTGATTCCCCTCAAAAGAAAAATAAATAAACAACAAAAAGTAAAGTATAGGTATAGGTAAATAGGTAATGAAAATGACTCTTTAGTATACCTAGTAGGTAACAAAGTTCAGAACTGACGAAAATGGTTTTTTTTTATGTTCTGTAAGAATTTTAGAGAACTCGGTAGCATATTTGACTCCAATTGACAAATTGAATGTGTGTTCAACAGTAAGTAGATAAATATCCCCTGTTCAGTGAGAGATATTTTGGTGCATAGAGCATAGGTACTCCTTTGACAAGCTTCAGTAAATAAATTGAAGGACTGGAAGAAGGAAGAAGGTTACCAGAAAGTGCCCTTAAATATTATAGAAATAAAAAGGCTCTCCTCAAAGTGAATTACAGAAGCTGCTAGAAGAAAACGAAGAATTGCGCCTAACATCAATAAAAAAAGGGGGGGCATGTATCTGGATCTGGATGAAATTTTTACACCGACTGTTGTTGCAAACCAAGCTGTTCAAGAAATATGAAAAAAAAAACTTGAATGAGAGAGTAATCGTCTCTAAATCAGCCGCTCTAAGAGAAATGAAATGCTCATCAGGTTCGTTCGCCGAGGCAAAATTTTCGATGATCAAACACAGCCTATTGACGACAAATTTCTAGACAGGTGACAACAGTTTTCTAACAAATTGAACAGTTTCCTCGGAGTGAAACACATGAGTTTGGCAAAAGATAGGAAACATCGGGCTCACAATTCTCATCTGGAAGCTTACCTATAGGATGTGATGCCTGCCTAAGTAATGAATTATACTACTTTTATTTTTTCAGGGCTCCAAATGGTTCAATGAGGTTCCCCAAAAAACTAGTTAGCCACACAATCTTGCTTTATACTTCAGTCCCTTCTCCCCTTCATCATCCGATATACAACAGGGAGTAGGGAGCACAGTGAATCGATGAATATAGTGAGATCAGATTGAGGTGTTTTCGCATGCGACTGTACCCAAAATCCATCCTATCCTAACCTACTACCATCTTCCAATGCGCGATGAGAAATACACGAAGTTTGTGACAACTTCCATTTGATTAAGTTGATCCCGTACTTTTTATAGCACTTGGGGTGCGTATTCGGTCTAATAAAGCTCTTTGATACCCCATGCAGGTTTTTCGCGGACAAGTCAACAAAACAGATGCAATCAAGAGTATATAGTCCTAATGGAAGCATAGGTACCTAAAATGATTTGGACTTCGAACAGTATTCGACCTGTGATCTGTGCGTTGAAATACCTAAGCAGTGAGGTCGAAAAGTGTTTGCTTATTACTATTTATTGTCCATCACCATGCAAATTCAAAGAAGAGAACTTAAAGGAACTTGAGGAGATTAGATATAATTGGTTCAAAATATAATGCTATCCTGATTGGTGGGGACTTTAATGTTAATTATTTGGAAAACTCTGCTTCGTCACAAATGTTCAGGTTTTTCTGTGAAAAAAACTGGTTGAAATGTTGTTAACAAACAATGGCCTACATGTTTTCAGTCTGTTATAGAAATCCGTCGCTCATTGACATGTTTTTAACAAACTCAATTAACAGAGTGGTAGGAAACGATCAAGTAAGACTTACATCAGATTTCATTCATGATCTCCTCTTTTGCTCCTTTGATTTTAATTTGTTTGGTGCACCACGTACAGGAACGGTAAGGTACAGATCATATCATAATATAGATCTTGAACAAATACAGCAAAATATTGGTAACTTTGGTCTTGATGAAATTTATAATACCGCCGATATTGATTCAAAATTATCTGTGCTGAATAGGGCGACCACTGAAATGTATGAATGCTATGTGCCTTAAGTGACAAAAGTTTTAAAGCTAAAAAATTTGCCAATGGTTCTCAAATCAGATTAAATTGCTAATCCAGGAAACGGAACGTTTCTTCAGGAGGTTTAAAAGAACACCTACAGATTTCAACAAATATCAATTCGTACATGCTCGTAATAATAGTAGATAACTGCACTGATTCGTTCCGCTAAACGTTCTTATTTCTTAAGACTTCTTGATCCGAAACTGTACACAAAAGTTTTATGGAAAAATTTAAAGAATGTAGGAGTGGTTTCAAATGAAAACTGTGATTGTTCCTTTGAACATTCGAAGATGGCTGCAGTTTTGGTTCCCAGCTTCATCTAACTCGTCCCCATTGAACTTATGGGGCCTTAATTTTATTGGTTCTGGATTTTCATTCAGATGCGTAACAAACATTAATGTTGAATGGGCGATTCGTTGAGTTAAATCAAACGCAACTGGTATGGACAATATGTCACCAAAATTTATTAAGTTAATCCTTCCGTTTCTGATTTCATATTTTGTTCACCTTTTCAATTACTGCATCTATAGTTGTCATTTTCCGGAAGCCTGGAAGTATGCAAAAATTGTACCCATCCCAAAAAAGCCTAATCCAGCCATCAACAGTGCAGACTTTCGACCCATAAGTCATTATTTATTTAAGTAAAAGGATAGGATTGATTGAAGATTGTGTAATGAGAGTAAATGAATATTTGTTAAACATTAAAAGGTGGTCTGATGAAAACCAACTATATTTAAAACCCTGTAAAATCTCTCGGAATCGTGTGCTCTCGAAGGGAAGTGTGTTCATTAAACGTTCCTCCCCTTATTGTAAGCGATGTAACAATACCTTACGTGGAATTTGTTAAATACTTAGGATTCAAAATAAACCAGAAGATGAGTTGTTGTAATGCTACTTCTGACACCATCAAAAAGGTTTACGCTGGACTACCAAATTTAAGAGCCTCTTCACACATGCTCTTCCCAAAAACGAAAATGCGTCTTGCCAAAAGCCTACTTCTTCCATTTTTCCTATACAATTGCAATGTGTATCCATGCTTAGACGCTGATGTAAGTATAAGATTAATGTTGCTTTTAATGACTGCTTATGATATACCAAGATATGTCAGCGTATCTCAGTATAAAAGATCTCTGTTAGGAATGAGTCTCGATGAACTTTATGACTTCAGAATCATGATCAAACTGCACAATATTATACAAAAGAATTGCCCACAGTATTTTTTTTACTATCTTATGTTTGCTCGATCACCAAGAGGACTTACACTTAATATTCCTCGGTTACGGTTCACATATACGGTGGGACAGCGATATTACTTTGTCAAGGCTCATGGGCGTAGCCAGGAATTTTTTTAGGTCTTTTTTCGAGGACAACTTCTCAAAAATCAATGAAAAAACGAGGACATTTTTTTTGGAAAAAAAAGTAGGACATATTTATTGACAAAAATATTGAGAGATACTTTAAAAGTACCATTTTTTTGGTTTCTAAAAATAGAGTAGGATATTTGCCTTTAGCATGTTCTGTAATAGCATTTAAAATGCCGCATTCAGATGATTCAGAATTTCTGGAGAATATTTTGATTCGAAGAATTATAAATATAAATGCCCAAATATACTCGTGTAATATTTCTAGATGTTAGAGAAATCTCATTAAAAAGTCCTCGTTTTACTGCAGTTTTGCGAATTGTCCTCATTTTTTTTTTCTTTTTAATTTTCATTGATA
Source organism: Melanostoma mellinum (assembly GCA_914767635.1). NCBI lineage: Eukaryota > Metazoa > Arthropoda > Insecta > Diptera > Syrphidae > Melanostoma > Melanostoma mellinum. The sequence goes on along the minus strand of OU612058.1, from coordinate 76,336,220 downwards.
CTCCTTTTTTTCTCCTTTTTCCCCAAATTGTCCTCGTTTTTTACGAGAAATCTCATTGAAAAGTCCTCGTTTTCCGGCAGTTTTGCGAATTGTCCTAATTTTTTTTTTTTTAAATTTTCATTGATACTCCTTTTTTTCTCCTTTTTTCCCAAATTGTCCTCGTTTTTTACGAGAAATCTCATTGAAAAGTCCTCCTGCCGGAAACGGCAGTTTTGCGAACTGTCCTAATTTTTTTTTTTTTAAATTTTCATTGATACTCCTTTTTTTCTCCTTTTTCCCAAATTGTCCTCGTTTTTTACGAGAAATCTCATTGAAAAGTCCTCCTGCCGGAAACGGCAGTTTTGCGTCCTATTTTTTTTTTTTTTTAATTTTCATTGATACTCCTTTTTTTTCTCCTTTTTTCCCAAATTGTCCTCGTTTTTTACGAGAAATCTCATTGAAAAGTCCTCCTGCCGGAAACGGCAGTTTTGCGAATTGTTTTTTTTTTTAAAATTTTCATTGATACTCCTTTTTTTCTCCTTTTTTCCCAAATTGTCCTCATTTTTTACGAGAAATCTCATTAAAAAGTCCTCCTGCCGGAAACGGCAGTTTTGCGTCCTCATTTTTTTTTTTTTTAAATTTTCATTGATACTCCTTTTTTTTCTCCTTTTTTCCCAAATTGTCCTCGTTTTTTACGAGAAATCTCATTGAAAAGTCCTCGTTTTCCGGCAGTTTTGCGAATTGTCCTCATTTTTTTTTTTTTAAATTTTCATTGATACTCCTTTTTTTCTCCTTTTTTCCCAAATTGTCCTCGTTTTTTACGAGAAATCTCATTGAATAGTCCTCCTGCCGGAAACGGCAGTTTTGGGAATTGTCCTAATTTTTTTTTTAATTTTTTTAAATTTTCATTGATACTCCTTTTTTTCTCCTTTTTTCCCAAATTGTCTTCGTTTTTTACGAGAAATCTCATTGAAAAGTCCTCGTTTTCCGGCAGTTTTGCGAATTGTCTTCATTTTTTACGAGAAATCTCATTGAAAAGTCCTCCTGCCGGAAACGGCAGTTTTGCGAACTGTCCTAATTTTTTTTTTTTTAAATTTTCATTGATACTCCTTTTTTTCTCCTTTTTTCCCAAATTGTCCTCGTTTTTTACGAGAAATCTCATTGAAAAGTCCTCGTTTTCCGGCAGTTTTGCGAATTGTCCTCATTTTTTACGAGAAATCTCATTGAATAGGCCTCCTGCCGGAAACGGCAGTTTTGCGAATTGTCCTAATTTTTTTTTTAATTTTTTTAAATTTTCATTGATACTCCTTTTTTTCTCCTTTTTTCCCAAATTGTCTTCGTTTTTTACGAGAAATCTCATTGAAAAGTCCTCGTTTTCCGGCAGTTTTGCGAATTGTCCTCATTTTTTACGAGAAATCTCATTGAAAAGTCCTCCTGCCGGAAACGGCAGTTTTGCGAACTGTCCTAATTTTTTTTTTTTTTAATTTTCATTGATACTCCTTGAAATTGAATCTCATTGAAAAGTCCTCGTTTTCCGGCAGTTTTGCGAATTGTCCTAATTTTTTTTTTTTTTTAAATTTTCATTGATACTCCTTTTTTTCTCCTTTTTTTTCCTCGCTTTTTACGAGAAATCTCATTGAAAAGTCCTCCTGCCGGAAACGGCAGTTTTGCGAATTGTCCTAATTTTTTTTTTTTTTTTAATTTTCATTGATACTCCTTTTTTTTTCTCCTTTTTGCGAATTGTCCTAATTTTTCTTTTTTTTTTTAATTTTCATTGATACTCCTTTTTTCTCCTTTTTTCCCAAATTGTCCTCGTTTTTTACGAGAAATCTCATTGAAAAGTCCTCCTGCCGGATACGGTAGTTTTGCGAATTGTTTTTTTTTTGGAAGTAGTTACTACCCGGTAGCTAGGTAGAAATTGGTGGTACTACCGAAAGTAAGTAGCGGTACTACCGGAAGTAGTTACTACCGGTAGCTAGGTAGAAATTAGGATAGCGGTACCACCGGAAGTAGTTACTACCGGTAGCTAGCTACTGTGGTGGTACTACCGAAAGTAAGGTAGCTAGCTAGCTATCGGTAGTAACTACTTCCGGTGGTACCGCTATCGGTAGTAACTACTTCCGGTAGTACCACCAATTTCTATTGATACTCCTCCTTTTTTCCCAAATTGTCCTCATTTTTTAGAAAATTGAAAAGTCCTCGTTTTGCGAATTAAAATCCTAGTTTTCCGGCAGTTTTGCGAATTGTCCAAATTTTATTTTTTTTTTAAATTTTCATTGATACTCCTTTTTTTCTCCTTTTTTTTCCTCGTTTTTTACGAGAAATCTCATTGAAAAGTCCTCCTGCCGGAAACGGCAGTTTTGCGAATTGTCCTAATTTTTTTTTTTTTTTTTAATTTTCATTGATACTCCTTTTTTTTCTCCTTTTTTCCCAAATTGTCTTCGTTTTTTACGAGAAATCTCATTGAAAAGTCCTCGTTTTCCGGCAGTTTTGCGAATTGTCCTCATTTCTTACGAGAAATCTCATTGAAAAGTCATCCTGCCGGAAACGGCAGTTTTGCGAATTGTTTTTTTTTTTTTTAATTTTCTTGATACTCCTTTTTTCCGTTTTTTCCCCAAATTGTCCTCGTTTTTTACGAGAAATCTCATTGAAAAGTCCTCCTGCCGGAAACGGCAGTTTTGCGAAATGTCCTAATTTTTTTTTTTTTTTAAATTTTCATTGATACTCCTTTTTTTTCTCCTTTTTTCCCAAATTGTCTTCGTTTTTTACGAGAAATCTCATTGAAAAGTCCTCCTTTTCCGGCAGTTTTGCGAATTGTCCTCATTTTTTACGAGAAATCTCATTGAAAAGTCTTCCTGCCGGAAACGGCAGTTTTGCGAATTGTCCTAATTTTTTTTTAATTTTCATTGATACTCCTTTTTTTCTCCTTTTTTCCCAAATTGTCTTCGTTTTTTACGAGAAATCTCATCGAAAAGTCCTCGTTTTCCGGCAGTTTTGCGAATTGTCCTCATTTTTTTGTTTAAATTTTCATTGATACTCCTTTTTTCCCAAATTGTCCTCGTTTTTTACGATACTCTTTGAAAAGTCCTCGTTGTTTCAGCATTTTCTCCAAATGTCCTCGAGGACAAAGATTTATTTTTTCTTAAAAAACGCAGAATTTTTTCGAGGACATTTGACTTAGGTTGGGGCATTTGCCCCTACCTGCCCCTACCTGGCTACGCCCATGTACAAGGCTATTCAGTTGTGGAAAAATCTTCCACATCAACTGCAAAGGCTAAACTCATCAACCGTTTTTGTTAATAAACTTTTTTTTACATATTTCCCAACATATATGAAGAAATCAATCAAATCAAATTTACTTTTTATATTGCCAATCTTTGAACTATTATTTCTCTATACTTTTCCTTTTCTATACTTTTTGATGTTATTAAATCTAATTATACTATTTATGTACTAAATTTATTTAATATTTCAAAAAAACTGTAATTTATTTTAGATGCTTATTTAAAAGATATCAATCTTGAAGTGTCATGTAAATCTAAATACTTAATAAATGAAAATGAAAATGAAACTTGTTACCTATAAAAGCACGATATCTAATATGTACTCCTCAGACGACGAGGAGTTCCAGACGACTGTTTACAGATAATTGGGGATACATATAGATATATAAGGTCACTGCGAAGCAACCCAAAAGCTACGTAGATGTATACACCAAGAAAGCGTCTAAAGTTCTTTGTTCTCTGGAGACGATTGAGCCATCATAAATCGAAAGTCCTATATACATGACTGCAACAAGGACTTGGCATATGGGTAAGCGTCTGAGAAGGTAGTGGGTACCGTATTATGATCAGTTGTGAAACAATGCTCTAAGCAGAGATCCAGAGGACCACGCCAAAAAATAAAAGCAATAACAAACCTACAACGCTCAGACACGATCAAAAAATAGGAACAAAACTAAAAGCAGACCAAAAAATTTATACAAAGAAATGCACAAGCATTTCCGGAAACCGCGAGGCTTGCCAAAGCTTTTTGAAAACGGGCGGATAGATACTAGTGTGAAGAAGGTTAGTGGGAAAGCTATAGAGATCACGATGGCCATAACTTCGAAAAAGAAAGAGTAGTAAGAATGCAAGTAACTCCTCGCTGCGGTGCCAATTATACAAACACACATGTAGGAATGCATTATCCTTTCTGGTTTCATGATTATTCGAACTTACATGAAACGGCAAAAGACCGATTCAAGGAATCGTCGCAACTGCAGTGTCTTCTCCAGACACCAGACGTTAACGCGAGGTTTGACTTAATTCAAATTGAGTTCAAGAATTCAATTGACTTATGAGTTATGAAGTGCGGCCAGTAAAATATTTCCAACAATTGCAAAGCTATACCTATTTTAACTGATGCGCAGATTCCAAATCATCATTAGGTCACAAATCAGCAATCTTAAAATCAGTTTTACAATGCAGTTCACCACTGAAGACTGAACACAGAAATAAATCAATACTGAGCTAAAGTGGTTAGATTTGATTTGCTTTTTTGTTCAGTTCAGTGGTAAAACTCAAAATGCAATGCGGAGCTGATTATACATATATTATGTAAAGGAGCAACGCACCTTTTATAACTAATTATTATTGTTAGTGTGTCACTCTATTGCAAATCCCCATGAGTTAAAACGACTCCAGCCCATCTTAATCCTATTAGACGCAATTAATGCAAGCAAACATTATGTCCAGTCCACAATTCTCAAAGAGAAAAGCAAACAAACAAACACAATTCTTCAACAGGTAGGTTTGTAGTTCTCACTTTTCATATTCCCATAAGTTAACAAAACTACCTCAACTGCTTCTCCAGATTTTTAAAATTCTTTCCCACGTTAACCGAATTCTATGATGTATGTAACAAAAACAGACTCGTTGAAAAAGTCCATATAAAAGTCATTAATGCTATTGTTCTTAAAGTTTGTCTAATTTTGAGGCGTTTCATGCTACGCGCTGCGACGCTTTGTTCGACAACAAAACCTACCAAGAGCGATAGGCGCTGCGTTGCGCACGTATCGTCAGGTACCATTGGCTATCACAAGACTACATCCTACATTTTTACAAGGCAAAAATTTTCTCACGTATCATTGGGATTTTCCAACAATATCTGCGTTGAATTGAAAAATCTGGAATCTCAACAGGTATGTCTATCTCTGGTAACGCAAACACCTCTTCGCTGGACTAGCTATACACTTACATTTTCCGTCAGTGCTAAATTCCCATATAACACAGTGTTCGATCTCACGCTCTTCCATTTGCACATATGTTAAATTTTGTGTGTTTTCGAAATTTGGAAAAACAACCATAAGTGTTAAATGTGCCGAACATATGACGCTAATTTACACACCTTATATCTAGGTTAGGACTTTCTGGATTTGATCCGCTACGCTGCGCTGGCCGCAACATCAACCAACTTTAATTATTATCTTTGAATAACAGGCGGAATATGCAACGAGTTTGCCACTACCACTGCTAAAGCTGTACGGGGCTTGAACTTATATCCGATTAGCAAATAAGGGATTAGACCAACACCAAACAAGGGAGTTATAAGGGCGTTTTAAGTAGCATCGCATCTTTTGATTTGTTTATTGAGTATAAAAGAATTATCAAACAGTACATAAGGTAATCTTTGATTGCCGAATCCATTTCCTTATAGAACTGAGTAAGAGTGGTTGCTGGTAAGAGGGTAGTTATGTTGATGTTCAATTTCTGCATAACCTTACGAGCATGTCAGTCCATTAGGATACCGGATTAGCAGTGTACTTTGTAGATGGAAACCATTAAGGAAATCTGTTGCTCCAGCGGGGGTTGTAAACGGATGATGAGGAACCAGCCAGATAAATCTTCCGGCTACCCATTTTTGTATTTATGTATGTGTATGTTGAGTGTACTGAATAAAATTCATTTTTTTTTCGCCGTAGCTCTGCGTTATACGAGCATTGTGATCTCGAAGTGATCACAGTTCTCCCACGTATCTCCTTCACACTAAAGTGTTACCACGCGGCGCCCGCCGTAGGCCGTAATAGTTATAAGCTTAGTTATTTCTAGTTGATAGATAAATAAGAAACCATTTTGGCGTCGACAGCGACGGCAAGGCGCGGTTGAGTGGCTATTACAAAATAATTCTTTTGTAATTCCAAAGTGGTCCAAATCCCATAAGAGCAAGAGAGGCAAAAATGTTTTTCCTCGCCTTTCGCGAAGAGTTGACAAGTCCCCCGATATAGTAAACTCATTGCCATGGAAAACGTATTCTCCATAAGCCTTTCAAGCCGACAGAAAATTGTAGGCCCCTCCACTCCCACACAAATCACGGTTGTGAGAAATGCGCTAGGATCTGGGGGTCCTGGTTCCTCGCTCTGTTGCGCCACCAATTTATTTATTTGTTTCATTCTAAGTTCATGTATTTAGAAGGAAGTGTACAATTTAGGACATAGATACGATTGAACTGAAAAATCTTGCGAATAAATTAGTTAAAAAGTATCCCTATCCCTAGCAAATACGGAAGATGTACGCTCCGCACAAGAAATACACAATGTGTTTTTTTCACAGGACTGTTATGTACATAACATCATTTTACACGCAAAGCAAAAACAACATCCCCGACAACCAAAGTTATGGATAAAAGGATGGTTAAGATTTGGTCGGGGATAGACTTTTGACGTTTATTCAAGTATCGAATGAGTTTTTCGACTTTTCATTTTTCAATGTTGGTGTGTCTAGAGACTTTCATATATCTCGAACAAAAGCAAAATGGGTGGCAAAGGGTCTGTTCACAAATGTGTAACTGAATAAAATCGTATGCCTACTCTTACACTCCGCAATTTAGTTGCAGAAAATTTTTGATTTTTAGAATTTCATTGATTTCAAGAGTTAGATTTGTAAATGTATATTAAGATACATAAAACAACGTAATAGCAATTAAAAAGGGTCTGTTTAGTGACTGAAAGCACTTTTTGCATATTTCTTTTCACATTTTTGTGTGAATGTTAGCATTTTTTTCAAAGCTAATTGTTAAGTATGCCATAAAAATGGTTGTACTTTTTTATTATTAATAGTTTAATTCGTTTGAAACAAGTAACAAAATATTTTTTCCAACTCACATCTAAATCACAATCTCATATAAGTTCAACCCCAGCATGTAAACAGAGTCAAGAGAAATTTCTTGTTACCTTTGTGAACGGACCTATTTTTGACGTTTTTAAACTATAAAAAAACAGACAAAAAAATTGTTTACCTGCATTAATTTCACTACGGAACATTTTTATTTTTCACTCTATACAATTGCTTTAGGTTTTTAACAAACAGTTTTTGCGTTTTTGTGCGAATTTGGCAAGAATAAATTCATTTGTTGCCCTTTATTGGTTTGACAATTGATCGAGAACACCAACCCACAAATAAAAAAAAACCAAGCGTTTTTTTGGATATCATAGTACAAGAAATTGATAATGACGACATAGTTGATGCTTTTACTCGGATAAAAGTCAGGAAGAAGTAAGAAGAGATTTACAAACTAGGCAATACATTATAATTTGAAAAAAATGGTTATTTTTATCTGTTATGCTAGCTAGAGTTTAATAAACATTTTTTTGTATTATTTAATAATTATATTTGAATAAAAAATAGAGCACTCTATAATGATTCGCATTACGAGTCGTGTAAAAATTAAAAGCTTTATTTTAATAACAATTGTGGTTCAAAATATATAGAATTTTGTTGATCAAAAAGGGCGGCGTATCAGACAGGGGAAAGGGCGGCAATAAGCCTTAGTCCGCCACTGATGGCACTACCACATTATACTATTTTTTTCATGGCAATGAATTTACTAACTGTTGGGATTTGAACCACGAACCTCTGGGTTGACAGGCGGACATTGTTAACCATCACACCACGCGGGTACCACCAACCTTTGGAAACCAATGTAATACTGGTAACAATACATTGACATAGCAAAAGGAATAAAATGTCCCCTGATTATTGAATTGTAATATAGAAGAAGTTGAAAGCTAAGAATTATGTAAATAGTAAATGGGCCTACAATCTTAAAAAATAATAGAATAATTGAATTTTAAAGTATTGTTTTTTAATCATGTTGATTACATTTTAAAGGTTTTTGTATTACAAATTACAAGCCTAGTACAGAAATATTAAAATGAAATACAAAATAATTAAGAAAGAAAAATAATATTTGGGAAATAGTAAAAACTAATTTTGACTGTATTGCATACAGCTGTAATACAAGGTCTGTGTTAAAAGGCACCATCAGGCACTACCATTGCTTTTACTACGCATGGTATTGGAAATGTTTCGAACCCAAAGAGTTGATGAGAAATAGGCGAGTAGACAGACATCTTATGTGTCCAAGAAACAAAATAGCGGAATGCAGGAAAGAATTCTCGATTTCTGGATTTAAAGGCTAAAGCTCACAAGATGTTATTATGAAACAGATTTGGTATATCAGCTTAGCGGAAAAGCTTCTTTAAGGTACGGAGCCCTGGTGCATACCAGCATTTATAAAGTGAACATCAGACTTGAAACTATTTAATAGAACTTATATTGAGGTGTCTAAAAGACAGTTTCTGATCCAACGAAGAAAGGACATCGATAGCAAAAGCACGCATTTTCAATAACAGATCTGATCTATTAAATGCCTTAGACATATCAAGCGCAATAATCTTCCTTTCTTCAAACGAGTGGAAATTTGCTGTACGAAAGCCGTAGAAGCTTTAGTTCTTCAAGATTTATTAACGTTTTCATGAACTTGGATGAAAATAAAAAAAAAAAAACATAAAAGTATGGGAAACAAGTGAAAGTAAAATAAGCTCACAAATTATTTAACTAATAACTAAATACAAAACACAAATTATGCTTTTTAGTTTCAATTTTAAACTACATACTTATACTAAGGTTAAAATCTGAAATAAAAGGGTTAGAGTTGTATAACCTACTCATGCGATCTATCGGCTCATCTATGCCATAGATAGTTCTGTGCTGGTAGCGCAAAAGCTCTAAATTGGGTATCTATAGTGTGATCCTCCGCAATAGTTGGAATCCTATGTAAGAGAGCAAGTCGGAAGCAGAACCTGTTATAACTTATAAGTTGATGGAAAAAAACTAAACCATCCGTCGATAAATAATGGGTGAAATCTAAATGCTTTTATCTTATATAATACATATTATGAGAAAGTTGACCGAAGGCTCAAGATATATCAGTGTAAGTGCATTAGAGCATTTATATTTGGTAAAATGAGCGAAGATTAGTAGCCATCGATATTCTCTGCATGAATCCGTGTATTGCCAGATTATATTGCTTGCAATGAACGATAAACTTTCGCAGACCTGTTCAAACAGCTAAGGAATTCATGAAAGCTTTGCAATTGGCCTGTAGTTTTTTATATCTATTTTTCAACCCTCTTGAAAACAGGGGTAATATTAAAGGACCTCCTCCATAAACTAGGAAATTTTTCCGGCTTTAAAGAAAGTTTAAAAAAGTATTTGAGAATACTCGGGGAAAATTCCAGGATAGGATGGGTAGATATAGAAAAGTATACGCAATGGTTTTGCCAGCGTAGTAAAAAAACGTCTTCAGCATAACAACGGCGGGAATACCCTCCGGGCCAGCGGCTTATGTATATTGAGATCATTGGCTCTCGCAACCGAGCAAGAGCAAAAACAAGTATCTACTTCATGGTGGCATTTACAGTCTCTCAGCTCAGGTGAATGTTAAATGAGCTTAATGAGTTAAATGCTTTTTGAACTCTGGGTTTACCATCAACTCTCTACAAGCTAGCTCTAGATTTTGCTGGGACAAGATCAGGTAAAGAACAGGGCTGTTATATATGGGTGATTCTTATATAACTGTGATTTTTTATGTCTATAGTACTGCATTTATTGTTTGGCATGTTTTGTTTTATTAAAAATTATAAATATGATGAATTTGACAGTATTTTACTGCCGACAATGTATATTCAATCATAAGTATTGATGGATCACGAATAATTGCAAAATTATATACAAAATGTCAGTAACCGTGGCATATCCGCATTCCGTTTTTCGAATTATGCATAGCCGTATTAATCTAAAGTTTTGCTTTTATAACTAAAACCTATTGTACATTTCATCAAATTATGCTACAATTGTATCCCAATATTGACTTGTGGAAAGGAATAACGGTCATTGCTTCATGTCCTGGATTTTCTTCAATTTTCAAATTTAAAATATTTCCCGCATAAGCGACATCTTTTATTCAGTTTCTGTCGCTCGCTCTATTGGCATTCTGAAGAATGACTATTTGTGTACAATTCATAGCTGTGTGGTTGTTTTTAGACTCGATGTTACAACAGAAATAGTTTGTTGTGTTTTATAAAAGGTATGTCATAAAATTAGCGGTCAGTACCATGGTATTGAAATTCACGCGTCTTGATGCAATGTTAAGGTCAATTATACTGAATAATTATTTAAATTCACGTGTGAGTTCTAAATTATTTGGCCAAGCATTTTAATTACGTGTGAGAATTTAATTAAGGTTAAAATTTAAGTTATTATTAATTATACATTTGTCAATACCGTGGATGTCAGTACCATATGATAAACAAAGCAAATAATATTTAAATGAATATTTCCATGATGTTTTAATTTATCATCATGCTTAATTGATCTAGTGTTATAAAATTTAAATTTTAATTTATTAAAAACTTCAATGAATGTCAATATTTAACTAATGTTAAACTTTGTTTAATTCTAAGACAGTTATCAAAAATTTTATTTTAATTCTACTGTTAATAGATTTTAAAGATTGTTAAAATCAAGAAAGAAAATACCGTTTAATGTCTCTGTATAATTATCAAAATCCTATAATTTATCATTTGCTTTATTATTTTAAGAGATTTTCTAAATATTCTGAATGTTTTATTTTGATGTCAGTACCGTGGTAGTGAAATTTGGGAGCGTATCGGAATCCCGCTTTTTAAAATCCCGTTTTTTAAAATCCCGACAAAAAAAAGTTTATAATCCCGTCTTTTTAAATACAGTTTTGTTAAAATCCCGTTCGTGACAATCCTGTTTAATCGAAGTCCCGTCTGTCAAAATCCCGTTTAATCCCGCTTAGCCCGTTATATTTGGATAAGTATTATTCAATATTGTTCATTTAAACACTACATATCAATTCTCAAATGTTGAAAGTTTTGTTGTCTGAACATTTTTTTTATTAATACCATTATACAGAGAAACTTGGAAACATCTTTCAATTATAAAACTGATAACTGTTTTTCTTGTTGCATTTTCTGCATAATAAACTATTGCGTAAGAAAGAGAACAATAAAATTTCTTGTTTTGTTTGAACATTTTTTGGTTATCAATGTCTATGCATTTATACAAGCTATGCTATGCATTATTCAAGCTGGGACACAACTCTTAATCTCTTAAATAACTGAACATTTGCGTCGTATAGCTCACAATTATTCAAAAAAGTATCTGTTACACACGCAGCCTTTGAAATTTTTCAATAAATCGCGCGATTTTTAAAATAAAACACCTGGTGTTGATTACAAAAGCGGGCTTATAAAAACGGCATTTTAATAAACGGGATTTTAACAAACGGGATTTTAAAAACGGGGTTTTAAAAAAGCGGGATAATAACAAAACGGGCTTAAAAAACGGGATTTTAAATGCGGGAAAATAAAAAGCAGGATTATAAAAAACGGGATATCGAACCCAACCCGTGAAATTTCTAATTTTTGTTCTAGCTTCTTTTCTATTGCAGTTGTAGTAGAGCTACGTTACAGGCTTAATTTTGAGCATAACAAAAGACCAATAACACCCAGATCACAAGATTTAAAGCATTTCTGATTTTAAAAAATTTTGAGTTGTAAAAACCACAGCTTTGTATATAAGAATAACCGTATGCCATATCCTTTTTTTTTTTTTTTTAAATGCCAGAAATGTGTGGGGGTGATTTCATGGTTTTAGAGAACCGAAAACACAGGTTCAAACAACGATCCTAATATTATAAAAACTAATAAATAAACCTTATCTTTTCCCATATCTTGTTTTTATATCGCAATGTACCACTACCGGTTCACACAAAGCCATAAATTGCAGCCCTTACCACGTTCGATTTTTATTCAAAAAAGTATCTGTTACACACGCAGCCTTTGAAATTTTTCAATAAATCGTCTGTGTAGTAAAGAATTGTTCCTATTGGATTTCCAAAACCGGACTTCATTCATAAACACATCGTACAATCAACAACGTTCCTGGAGTTTTGCCAGACTGGTAGGCTACTCATATACATGTATGTACATAAGGTTCCTGTGGGCACAATTTGCACCTTTGTAGTTTTATGAATGGAAAAATGAAAAAAAAACCGATTGCATGAAGCAAGGTAGTTTTTGAAAGTTCTAAAAACAGGTAGGTTTATCCGTTTTTCCTCTAATCAACCTGTTAGTGGCCAATCACGGAAAGATTTTAACAGGTAGAGAAGGCTTTTTTTCGTATTCGGATATGCTTCCGCCTTCCGTTTCAAAATTCTATATTACGTCGCAGATTTTCGGATAGTTCCTCAGTTTATAAGGTGATTGAAGAGCGCACAGGTCTAGTCATTTTTTCATACTCCGTGTCCGTATAGAAATGAAATTTGAAAGAAAGATTCTCAAGCACTCCAACCAAAATAATCTCCTTGGTTAGTTTCGTATCTCATTAAGTAGTATATAGCCGTCGCGTCGTGTGCGGTGTGCTGTGTGGAGTGTGTAAATTTTTTTTTTTTTCTTATTATAAACAGCAATTATTTTTTCCTATTTCAGGTCTTGCAAAAACGTGTGCGATGAAGGAAAAAAGTAAAAACGCTGCAAGGACACGACGTGAAAAGGAGAATGCCGAATTCACCGAATTGGGCAAATTACTGCCACTGCCAAGTGCAATCACAACGCAACTGGACAAGGCGTCCATCATAAGATTAACAACATCGTACCTTAAAATGCGACAAGTTTTTCCGGATGGTGAGTCTTTTTTTTTTCAAAATAAACGTAATCTGCTGCTATTAGTCCTTCATTTGGTGCACGTTGTTTGAAAAGAAAAAAGAAAAAAACAAACCTCAAATGACAGACGTATGCGTGCTCCATATGAAAATAATTGGAACAATCAAATCGGTTCATTGAGCGTACGTTGCCTTTCAATCGTGCACCATTTGACATGATGCACAATGGAAAAACAACCAAACCAAAGATCGCTTTAGGCAATTTCGCAATACTCACCCCCAAATGCTTACAGAGCACAGCTCTCAGCGAGCTTCTGGGGGTGTAGCGTGTAGAGCGCTGGTATAGTCCTTAAAATCACACACAAGAACCAGCTTGACGTCCTCTCGTCATCGACTTCACTTCACAATATTGTGGGGAGGATTTGTGAAAATTTCGCTGACGAACGCGAGACGACTGACAACCCCCGAATAGCGCAAGACAATGACAGGAGTGGTGGTCCGTTTCTCATTTCTTCCTGGCATCACATCCTTGTTGTTATTATAATTATTATTATTCCTTTTTATTATTTTAATAGCACTCGCGTCAAATACACGGGGTGTGGGAAAAACATTTTTTTTGTCACACTGAGATTCCACCCTCCTCCACTCCATTGTTTTGAGGACTTAAGCGGGTTGTATCGTGCCGGTGTGAGTCGTGAATGGATGAATGAAAATATTGTCGGCGTGTCACTTTTTACGTCGCGAAGCCTTTGTGTTTTGCAAAGATGTTGTACCTATGTATTGTTGTTGTGCTTGGCTCCGCTAATTCATTTGGTTTTCCTTAAATGTCCCTTTTCTTATATGAAAATGAGATTAATTGGGAATAATATTTATGCCTTTGTTGTATTGTTTTTTTTACAGGTCTCGGAGAAGCTTGGGGATCTTCACATCCAATGCAGAGAGGAGGAGCAATAAAAGAACTTGGTTCTCATCTACTTCAGACTTTAGATGGCTTTATATTTGTAGTGGCACCTGATGGTAAAATTATGTACATATCTGAGACAGCGTCGGTGCACTTGGGATTGAGTCAGGTAAGAGTCAAAAGAGTACCTACTTACGTTGTTTTTGTATATGGATATGTGTATATCTTTATTTCTGTCACTTTGCTTCTATTTATTGTCATGTTTCGGGGATGGTGTTTGCCTTTTTTTATGAATAAATTTGAGTTTGTTCTTTTGAATAGAAAATTTTATAGCAATTTTCAATGTAATCAGAATAGAAAATGCAGAAGCATGTCTGCCTTTTCTAGTAATGTTGATTGGGTTCAGCGCTTGTAAAAGAGAAACAGAAAATTTCTTCAAACTCAAGTGGGATTCCTTTGTTTTTTAAAGTTGTTCTTTTGGTAACTGAATGGCACATTTGCTTTTATTTCGGGGAGAGTAAAAAGGAGTGTAACCATACCTTGTTAAGGATTCGCAATGCGTAGAATAAATTTTATTTAATCTTTTAGAACCTGAACGGTTAAAACCTATTGAAGATATTTTACCTTTGCCGAGCCAAATTCACAACTAATGTTATAATTTATGTTACTTGTTTACAGTTATAAAACTGTAGATAGTCTAGAACCTGAGCAACGGCATAGGTTATATTTCCTCCCCAGATTCATTGGGGAACAAAGACTGGGACGGAAATATAACCGGGAGATTAGAAAATACTAGACCAATTTCAAGAATTGTTCCACTGTTAGAGTGCTTCATTGTCCGTTAATAACATATACTATATTTCCCCGCTGAAACGTGAACTTAGAAACTAAATTATTTATAGTTTACTTAATTCGATCAGTAACTAGTAACTCATATAGAACAGCACTGTATAAGGAAAACAGATAATTTCATCTATGAATTGATATTTATTTCTTATAGAAAATTTGACTCACCGCACAGTCAATGGCCGTTCACTGGGAGTATTGATAAATTTGCTCATTAAAATAGAGTAACCAGTGCCACTTGTGAGCTATATCTCTTCTATTTAGCTTGCCCTGTTCATTTATCTGGGTCAAATTTAGTAATTGAATTTTATGGAAGAATTGATCTGAAATTTGGTACATGCACGCTTAAATTTGATGACAATAAAATTTAATACCTTCGATACTTGTTCACCCCATCACAGCGAACGTCGTAATAGTTTTGGACTAGGTACGAATGTCAAATAGAAATGACTAAATACATCTCCGTAATAAACGCTTGGCAACAGATATTTGTAACTTGTTAATAACTTAATTAATAGTAACAAATTTTGTGGCAAAACATTCATTACAAAGGCGTCTGTGATGCTTCTATTGTGGTATTCGTTGTCCGAAATTGCTAAGACGGACCTTGTAATAGGGGCCATTACTGTAAGTCCATGATGGGCGGCTATACAAAATTAAAATTGCAGAATAGGTAGGTACATACCTATGTTATTTTTTTACTACTTCCTTAATATGGGTACGAAATGAAAAGGGCTTGACCAAATAGAATTCTCTATATTAAAGTTAAAATGAAATCCAATATGAACGCCAGAAAAATTGTAGGTAAATTTTTTTTCACAATCCTTTCCATATGGTACCTTATTAAAGGAAAGAATACATTATAAATTATGAAAAATAGGTGAAAGTCCAATATGGACTTTATACAGGGTGCGCCATTTAGACCTTCGGTATTTCAGAATTGAATAACTATGACATTTTTCAGCCGATTCTGACAAATGAGCAAGATTTATTCATGATAAACTTTACACTCTCCAAATCACCATATTTCGACACAACGCGTCCCGGGAACTTGCGCCAATTTGCGCTACAAAAAATGCATCGAAGCAACTGCTGTATGACAAGGTGCACCATCTTGCTGGAAAAAGAAGTTCGTCTGACCATTTTCTGTGTTGGTCGATGGTAGATGGTAAAGCGTTAAAATTTTAGCGCGGTTCTTTCGTTGTTTATTGACTCATGCTAAAATGGTACTAAATGACGTTTCAGAATAGTGCTCATTTGACAAAATTGGCTGAAAAACAAAAGTGTTATTCAATGTTGAAATACCGAAGGTCAAGATGGCGCACCCTGCATAATTAAATACTAAGAGCGTGAATGAGTTGTAAAAAATTAAAGTTAAACGGTTTTATTGAAAGTAAGGATTTAATTAACCAGTTAACACAACACTCTCCTCGTCAATCTACGGTATTGCTCAGACAAAAAAAGCGTTGGTAAGGGCCGTCCATAAAATACGTCACACTAAAATTAGGTTTTTTTGACGGCCCCTCCCCCAGTGTGACGCTGTGTCACACTTTCTGTGACCCCCCTATGAATATTACCTCACAAAAGCTAACCCCCCCCCCATTTGCGAATGATAAGTTTTGTTTGATAGTGCAGCTGTAACCTGTAGGTTTTAATTTTTTTTTATCTTAAATCAACAAATATATTTTACGGTTTCTAATGCCGCTAGAGCCAAGTCAGAACACTAGAGATTAAACATTAGTAGGTAAATATATTCTCCTCCATTCCCTCACAAGGTTTGGTTGTGAGAAATGCGCTAGGCCCAGGGGCTCCTCGCTCTGTCGCGCCACCCTTTTTTTTTTTTTTAAATATATTGAGTTACAATTTATTGTATTAGAAACATATCCATTTAAATGTCTGTATGTTTACCTAATATGAAGTTAATATAAGTTTTATCATGACAACGATTTAAAAAACACTAGTCGAGAGAAATACTCAGCCCTATTGTGGGTTTCACGTGAACAGCATTCCCCTCGAAAAAGATCCCATTTCACTTTTCCCTTATTATGAGTTTCGGCGGAAAAATTTTCCATGTTCGAAAAATGTCCCTTGTTATGAGCTATTTTGCTCCGTGAAATGTAAAAAACGTTGAGAGCAATTTATTTCACTTATTTTTTTGAGGCGAACAAGTTAACAACAAAAGCGGAAAAAATGTAGGTAAGTCTGGAATTTTGTTCAGGCGAAACTAATAATAGCTTTTCGAATTCCGGGCGAACAAAAATGTTCCTGGCGAAAAGTTGTACACGTGAAACTCACAATAAGGCTGACTGTAGTTGATGAATGGCGAACGTTACGTTGCCATAGACCCCTCTTCCCCCTTGTCACGTCTTGTCACAGTCAGCGAGACCTCTCCCTCCCCCTGTATGCGAACGTATTTTATGGACAGCTCCTGGTATGACATTTCTATAAAGTCAACCGCTATGTCATAATTAACAATATTTACACTGGTTTTGATAAAATTTGCTTCAAATTGAAGAGTGTTGTCATTTGAGTGTTTTATTATAATTTTATTTTTGAAAGTGATTTCTTGTGCGACTTCCAACAATGTTCCGTTAAACGTTTAACGCGGATTATCGATTGCATACTTTTTGGCACTGCTAGCAATTTGTTGATATAACAGTTGCATATAAACTCCGCCAGAAGTTAAATTAAAATCAAAATTATTTTGATTTCAAACAGCTTATCATGTAAACTATGAGGGAACAATGAATAATATTCTCGACACAGAGTTGCAATGCTTCAAACCTCGTATATTCCTTTTACACACACTATCATTTGAACACAGCATACCCATCTTCTTCTCTCCCATTTATCTGCTTCACATTCGTGACCAGCCTATGTCGTTCGGTGGTCGCTTTGACCTCTGAAAGTGTCAGGAAGGTTTCCGCTTTTCGATTGTTTCATGTGTAAGGCCAACTAAATACATTTATTGTTCTTTTTTCGCGATCGTGTCTGATCGTAGTATGTACTCGTATATTGACTTTTTGATTGGGTTTCTAGATCCCTTATCTTTGAATATGAAAATACCAACTGATCCGGTCTTGTTCTAATTATTCCAAGACAATTGATTTAAAAAAAATGACGCAAAATTTTATTTAAAGAAAAAATATTTGATTTTTTTTTCGATTGAGACAAAAATTGTTCATCATTAAAAAAAAACTTTAAATAAAATGCTTATTGAAGAGCAAAGTGTTGGCTTTTAAAAACGAGATTTTAATGATTTTAAATATATTTGTTTATATAATTACTTGTCAATTTTTAATGCCTAATCGAAAGGAAATAGACATTCCTCCCAAACGAGTTCTTTTCTCGACCTAACCTATCCGTCCTGGATTGCCAAATGTCATGTACCCATTTTTTTTTAATTAAACGGATGTGTGAAACCTGGGGCAAACTTATTTAAAGGTCAAGAACACACCTTTAATTATTCCAGAAAACGGGTGAAAATTTTTTGTAACAATTAAGTTCGTTAGTGATCTTTGTTTAAAATGAAGTCTCTACCATCTCACTCGAGGCACACGTTTATGTATAGACTTTCATTTATTCCTTAGATTCTTTATTTTATTTCTTCTACCTGCAACAATCTGCAAAATGCAAAAAGAGTTAACTTCTACCTTTTACAGGTCGAACTGACTGGTAATTCTATCTATGAGTATATTCACAATTTTGACCAAGACGAAATGAATGCAATATTATCATTGCGGCCGGATATGTATCAGAATCCTGTAAGTTTAAAGTTAATCTTATTTCCAAAGAGAAGTTTGATAAAAAAAGTCTTTTATTTTAGGACCTCTTTATTAACTCATTAAATTTGCCACCAAACACACCAAACCCATACATTTCCGGACAAGGTGATCGAGGGTCATATACCATTGAAATTGAGAAAACCTTTTTCCTCCGAATGAAATGTGTTTTAGCAAAGAGAAACGCAGGACTGACATCTTCCGGATATAAGGTAAGATCAAGAAAAAAATAAATTATTTATAGGTATACAAGAAAAACTTAATTGAAATGCAAATTCTAGGTAATACACTGCTCTGGATACCTTAAAGCAAGAATATTTCCGGATTACGGAGATGGCCAAAGGTGTATACAAAATCTTGGCTTGGTTGCTGTTGGACACTCACTGCCATCATCGGCGATCACAGAAATTAAATTATACCAAAATATGTTTATGTTTCGAGCTAGTATGGATTTGAAATTGATTTATCTGGATGCAAGGTAAGCCGAAGGTTATTGTTGATTGTTAGAGTAAATTGTAATGTTCTCTTCAAAAAACAGTTTCAAATTTTTGATCAGAATAATAGAAGTTTAGCTGAACTAGTAACATTTGGCTACGAATATAAGTACGTCTTCGTATGGCAGCGTTGCCGATGTAGCAATGGCCGTGGAGTTAGCCGAGCCATTTCGAAAAAAATTTGTGCTTGATTTGTGCGGCTTTTCTTTTCACGCTATTTTCAAAATTGCCTGTGTTAGAGAAAAATTCAAAACTCATCCTCTAAAATATTAAAAATTAAATATTTAAAATTAAATATTATTAAATATTAAAATATAAATATAATATTTAAGTGCGCTTTTGTCGCAACTGAGCTAAATGTGCTCATTGTTGATTGTTGAGTCTCGAAAAAACGCACCTATTTTCAGTTGCAATAGAGGGCTTTTTTACCAATACGAATACAATAGCTCAGTTTGTAAATAGTTTTTTCTTGTCGGAAAGCTGGTCTTATAGGTACTGGAATAAATATATACAAATACATGGTATGAAAATGCTGCTGCAACAATCAAGCTTCTATACCTACAAAGGTACCTGTTTTCCCAAAAAAATTTTCGCCATTATAAGCTCCCGATGGGCAGAAATATAACCATTTCACCCTTATGCAAATTCATGGGGAAATCCAATACGCTTGCCCAAATATTTATTTACTCTTCAAGCCCCAGCTAGAGTCACCCTCGAAAATATTTCCAGCTCAGACCATATGCTTGGTATTATCACACTCAATTACCCTCATCATTTGATGGGATTTAATTTCTTTTATAATAGAAGCCCTTTGTTATATTTCCTTTTATTTTCGATACTTTTGTGTTGGGCTATAGCCAATGAACAGACATGGTGAAGAACTTAGGTACATAACCGAGAATAATTGAATTTTTATAGCAAATTGTTTTTTTTTCGTATCTTTTTACAGAGTATCCCAGCTAACAGGATACGAACCGCAGGACTTGATTGAAAAAACCCTCTACCAATATATTCATGTTGCCGATGCCTTGCCTATGAGATGTTCTCATCAAATATGTAAATAATACTTTTTTGTTTTCGATAAAAAAAAGAGAATCCATATTGAGCCTCTTGAAATTGTTTTTTTATTTGCAGTGATGTACAAAGGACAAGTAACCACCAAATACTATCGTTTTCTCACCAAGGGTGGAGGGTGGGTGTGGGTACAATCGTATGCCACTGTTGTGCATAACACACGCTCATCTCGACCACACTGCATTTTGAGTGTGAACTACGTACTTAGGTGAGTAAACAACGACGTGATGCAATGTAACATAAACAGTAATTGAATCGTATTTACATTTCAGTGAGCTGGAAGCAAAGGAGTTCGTTTTGAATGACATTCAGGGAGCTGTTAAGAGTGAACCATTAGCACCGGTTATTTCGTCGCATGTGGTCCACTCCACAACGCCCGGTTTGGTGGCTTCAGTGGGAACATCGGGTGCTATCACACCCACTGTGCCCTCAAAAGTTGAACAATGCTTTCAGTCTCGCCTGACTCAGGGTAGCTTCGATTACGCTCAGGTATATCCTACTCCTGTGCACGACGTAAGTTCCAGTATCAACCAAAGTATTCAGTTTGCTGATACTACTAGTAGTAACTACTACAACCATTACTATTATGACGATGCCAATATCATTCGACCATTTTCTGCAAATTCGAACAGTTGTAGTAGCAGCGCAGAGAGCGAACACCAGATGTCGACTGGGAACGCGTCCATCATAAACGATGCCTCCCCACATACCACCTATAGCGATCTAAGTCACAATTTCGAACTTAACTACTTCTCCGACAACAGCTCGAATCCTCACCACCACCACCATCATCATCATCATCACCAGCATCAAAACTCACAGCAAAGTAATCACAATCATCACAATGGCGACCTACAGCCAAACCACCACAACCACGCACATCACGCGCAGCAGACGCAACAACAGACACATCTTCCCGAAAGTACGTTCGGTGATACTTTCAAAAATGTCAACCCCTCACAATACACCAGCGTGATCGTTGAGCCTCAACATTTTATAGCCAATGAGTTTGTTCGCTAAGACTTAAAGAGGCCTGGAATCTATAAGCTGGATTATGCTTAATACAGAATTCAACGATTCTAGTATTCACCCATATTTTAGTTTATTTTTTTTTTTTTTTCAACAAAACAATTTTACTATAATACTTTTTGTTCAGTTTCTTGTTGAATCGATATTTAGTTTGTAAACTAACACATATTTTTAAGTATTTATAAAAACATTTTAGAATTAATTTAATACGTACACTGTCGTTTATATTATCAAAAATAGTTGTAAGAATTAACTGTTAAAACCAAAAAAAAAAAAACAAACAGAAAAAAAATCCGGTATACATGTAAATAAACAACATCGATATATTTATTGAAGAAACTCATTACCGTCTTAATTTGGCATTTAAATTTAACGATAACCTAAAGATGCAACCAACTGAGCTCTCTTTAGTTTTCGATTATGTAATGGAATTGTCTTGTCTGAAAACCTATATTTTATTGTTGGGCGATTTTAATTTGCCAGAAGTGAATTGGGTCACTTCTAAAGACGGATCCTTTCAAGTAGCATCACTGACCTCGTCTCAGCAAGAGCTTCGTTTACTTGACAATATAATTTCTCAGACTTACAGCAAATAAGCTGTATTAGAAACTTTATGGATCGCATGCTCGATTTAGTTTTTTCATCTGACGCAGTTAGTACTGTTGTTCTTAAATCTAAGTATGGCATTACAACTTAGATAATCTTCACTCACCTGTAGATATTTTTCTGGATTTGTATGTTCGTAGCAACTCATTTGACTGTTCGAATTTCGATTTGCTTTCCGACACTATCGACGTTGCAGTCAAAATGCTTTTACTTGATCTTAGTACATTGTATGAACAAAATAATTCCTCGAAAAATCCTTTAAAAATTCCTGCATTAATCAGAACTAAAGATTCAGCGAAATAAGAGGAATACAGCCTGGAAAGCCTACTCATTCTACAACTGACTACAGTGTTTATATTAGTTTTTTAGAAAACTTTAACATGCTCTCCAAAACTCTTTACTCCAACTACCTAAGACAGATGTCTTTCTCTTAAGGGGATGACCCGAAAAGTTTTTGGCGATTTGTCAATTCAAAGAAAAAATCTGATCATTTTCGAAGCTCTTTCTGTGATACGCCCGTAGTAATCGATGAAAACTACTTTACGTAAATTTACGTGCTCTCAAGTTAATTTTAATAATATCCCTATTCATAGTGACAAAATTTTAAAATATTTATCACTTCTGCAAGATGACTTTTCGTCCGATCCGGAATCCTTTTAAAGAAATGCCGTTACATAACAATGTTCCCACTTTTACATCGCTTTCTGCTTTCCATCAAACCAGGCGTTTTCCCAAGCCTTTGGAAAAAGTCCTTTATCACTCCAGTTTTTAAAAAGAGTGATAAGAAAGAAATAAAACACTACAGGCCTATATCCAAACTGTCTTGCATCCCAAAATTCTTTGAGCAAGTTGTTTGTGACAGCCTCTCATGCTCTCATTCTTCACAAAAAATATTATTTGCAGGCAGCAGCATGGCTTTATGCATAAAAGATCAACGGTAACAAACATTCTTTCTTTTCTTCACAAAAGTTCCAATGCCCTTGAAAATGGGTATGAGATCGACTGTATTTATACTGATTTTTCCAAGGCATTCGATCAACTCTCTCATGGTGTTTTTATATAAGCTCAAGGCTTTTGGATTTCTTACAATATTTATTGTATGGATATACAGGGTGCGACTAAAGTATGGAAACCCCTGGGAATATGGCAGAATATGCGTTAAAAAAAACAAAGACCCAATATCCGACGTATTTTTCGACGAGAAATCCGATGGTGACCTTGAATTTGACCTTGGACGTAACCTTGAAGCCCCAGCGACCCAAAAATCGATTTTTCAAATGGAAACCCCCATTTTTTATTGCAGATTTGGAAAGAGCGCAAAATCTTACGAAAAAACATGTATTTTATTTTATTTTGCGCTCTTTCCAAATCTGCAATAAAAGTTACCTTGGGCCTTTGCTTTTCATTGTTGCCATGAATGACGTTGTTTCGTGTTTTCATATAGTGAAATTCTGATTTTCGCAGATGATATTAAAATTTTTAAATCCATTCAAAATACTTCTGATCGCGTACTTCTTCAAAAAGATATCGATAGCTTTGGAACATGGTGTAAAAGAATGGTATTATTCTCAACCCAAGTGCCCAACTATGACTTTCTCGAAAAAACGTGAACCTAGTAAAGCTGTGTATTTAATGTCTGGCCACTTATTATGTAATGTCTCAAGTTTTCCTAGATTTTAGTGAGCATAAACTCAATTGTTGGGAGAGCAAATTCTATGCTAGGTTTCATAAAGAAGTGGTGAAAAGAATTTGATGATCCTACGCCTCACAAGTTTGGTCTGCCCTATATGAAATTCATAAGCATCGTATTGAGGTAGTTCAACCCAAATTTATACGTTTTGCTTTGAAGGGCCTTCCTTGGGAAGATCCATTCAATCTACCTCCTTATGAACATCGAATTCAACTTTTTCAATTACAAACCCTTAGTCAAAGACGTATCAACAATGACGTAATATTTTTCCACCATATATGACTGGCTTTATTGATGCTCCCTACTTGCTCTCGTCCATAAGTTTTAACTACCGCGGAGGATCTCACCACTTGCGTAATTTATTGTTGATTTATTGCCACCATCATAGAACCAACTACGGCATGCATGAGCCGCTATCGCGCATGAGTAGGTTATACAATGCTAATTCCCTACTTATAGATTTCAACGTTAATAAAAATTGTTTAAAACAAAAATTTAAAACCAGTGCTCAAGATGCATGATTTTTATTCAAAGTTTCTTAGTTTATATGTCCATCAAAATATTTGTAGCTTATACTTTATTTTATTTCTAGTAATTTTGTTTAGTTATTATTGTATTTCATGTTAGGTGTTCTATTTCACCATTTGTATTTTTTTTTTTCATATACAGTGTGATTTGCATAAGGTATTACAAAAAGATAGGGTGTGTAGGTTGAACTTAGACAAGCAAAAAATCGTATGGGAGGGGGGGTCCATTTCCCCCCGTTTAGGCGGGAGGGGCAATTTAAGAAAAAATCAAATAACGAAAAAAAAACTTAAAAAAAAAAATTGAAAAAAGTCGTTTTTGTAATTTTTGGTTTTCTCAAAAACTACAGGTTATTTTGACAACCGGTTTTTTGTGTTTGATCAAAAATAAATAAAAGCATTGAAAATAAGCCAGAAAAATACTACTTAATTACGTAAAATTTTGAAAAAAAGGGTTTGAAAAAAAAATTATGTTTTTTCCAAAATTTTGACTTTGAAAACTAATATTTCAAAAACTATTCATTTGAACAACTTATTTTAAAATTTAAATAAATGTATAGGTTTTTGGCTTTTCAAAATGCTGCAGGTATTACCGTTCTTTTAGAATAATTTTTTTTTTCCATTTTAAGTGATTTTTTTCTTCCAACCTACACACCCTATCTTTTTGTAATACCTTACGCAAATTACCCTGTATATATTTTCCATACGTTCTCTTTGTGATGGTGTTGTTGTTTTCTAACCTCTAACACTTGCATTTATGATGAAGAGCGTAGATAAATACGTACAAGCTTGCTCTAATCTCCGTGCGACTTAGTCTCTGAGATGCAAAAGAAAATTTTGAGAACTTATTGCTACAGGAAAAGTCCTGCCCACAAAGTAGAGTAGAGATTCACCTTGTACTGCATTTGGCTGAAACATCCTCAAATTACTTGTGATGATATTTGTAGTGAAATCAAACATAGCGTATTGTTTGAATTATCGGCTATAACCGGCTGAAATTACTCTATGGTTCTTCTCTGTGCAATAAGGCAGGATGATCGAATTGATAGCTATAAGCCAACCAATAAAGAGCCAAGTGACTTAAATTTTTAGGAAATATTTTAAGGATACCCACCGATCTTCTAGGGACATCAAAATATTCTATTTTTCCAAGAAGGAAGAATTGCTATTCTGTTTTTTAAAATACTGTATCTCGAAATACTAGGAGATGTTCATTTAAGCTACATTGAATAATTTGTTGTGCAAGGCCACGTTGCGACCGTATCCGCTACAGAGATCTACTTTTAGACAGGAATAGCAGTTTGTGGGGCGAACAATCCCGTCTTAGACAGGTCGAAAAAAAATTGGGTTGTGGTTCTAGGCTACCTGAAAAAAAGGAAAACACAAACAACAAAAACCATAACAATTCCCAAAAAATAGAAAAGTAACATAAACATACAAAATAGGTTAGGTTAAAATGGCAGCCAGGAAATCAAGTGACACACTTAGACCAATATTAGGTCCGTTGTGATAACATAAGAATCATGCGAGGGAGTACCTCACAGAACAAAACCATTTGGAGCTTTTGATAAAGCGAAAGAGATAGGTACAGGGTATCTGTGTTCGCCAGATCGCTTAGATCATCAAGGAAATATTTTCCTATATGCTGTTTTCTTTTAAAGGAGAGTGCCGGAAATTTTTTTTTTGTTGGAGATTTTTAAAATACCAGCTAGAGCACTCAGACCTAAAAACCGGTCCATTGTACTACCAGTTAGCAACCTTCTATTTGTTATAGCTTTCCAGATGTTCGGAGAAAAGCCAAAAGACGCTGCCATGATAAGGAGTCTAAGGTACCAGCTCTCACCATATCTGCGCTGAGTATCTGTTACCTCATGCGAGGAAAAGCAGGACATTCACAGAGATAGTGCTTTGCGGTGTCCTCTTTTTTTTACAAGATTCACAGAGTGTAGTATCACTTAAGCTCAACACGTTTAAATGCTTGGCAAAAGAGAAGTGCCCGCTGGCAACACCAATAAGCTTTCTACAGTCTTTTCTGCTACGAGCTAGCAAAAAATGTTACAGTCTTCTTACTTACGTTGGAGAGCATACGCTCAGTTTGTCTGCATCCAATCGAGTAATGCCATCTAAGGTTGTGCTCTTCACAGATCCAATCGTTGGTTGAAGCGCTCTCTGAGGACGCTGGTAGACCTAGCAAAGGTTCAGGTCCTGAGAAAGCTGTCTGAGATCCCTGCCTAGTAAGTTCATCGGCGATCTAATTTCCAGTTATGCCGTGATGGCCCGGAACCCAAATGAGACTCAAGGAACTTTTTAAACGAGAAATGGTCTTGAGAGTTCACCCCATGATGTAGGTATCAAGGGGAGGAAGATTGAGCAGTGCGTCGAGTGCAGCTCCCGGTGTGTTGGGGAAGGCCACAGTCACACCAAAACTGGACATGTCCAGACCAAAGAAGTCTGTTATTGAGGATAACTCCGAGATGTTTGACTTCATTTAAAAAGGGGGTGTTGACACCTTCAAGCGTAAGTTGGGTCAGACCAGACAATTTTCTACGTCTCGTGAAGAGGACAACTTTAGTTCTAAGAGGATTAACGTAGAGACCGCCCAAGTAGCATTTTTACTCTCATATGACTCTCCAAGAGCTTTACTACACATATTTCTGGGACTTAAATGTGATCTTGTAGAGCTCTCTAAGATCGTTATGAGACTCTAATAAGCCTTAAATGGCATAGTTATAGGAGGCTCTCTGCTACTCATAGCAAGAGCTAGGCTTTCTTTTTTGCGATACTTGTTGTTTCCTTAACAGAGTTAAGTTCTTCTTATGAGATGACAGATTGTGAATCAAATGCCTCTGGAAAGAATCTTATAAGGCTCCGCTTACTCTAACTATGAGAGCGCGTCTCTTCATATAGGAGCAACTAAAACGAGAAAGGAATATTTCTAAACTGCAAAAAGTCATATACCTTTCCCATTTAACATTTTTTTACAAAAAAGAAACAAACTACTATTTAATTCTTGTTTGTATGCCTTGTTCAAAATAAGGATTAAAGAAAGAAACAAACTTCTATTTGATTTTTGTTTGTATGTCTTGTTCAATAAATGATGAAAGTGTGCGAAAATAATTATATTTGAAATGATTCTCATAAGTCAAGGGCGATGCACATAACATATTGTAACGTGCGCTTAGTTCGCAAAAAATAAAACTCTACTTTTCAATTTAATTCTACCACTTTATTCAGTATCTACTTTCGATATACACTTTATTTGAACTCAACTCGACTTTTGGACTATCACTTGTATTTACTCTTAACTTTATCACTCTATAAACAAGACTGCCCTCTGGTTGCCTCGGGCGGGCTATTTATATCGAATGACATGCCATCTAGAACTCTCCAGTAACTTCTACATTGTCTCCACATTTGCTGTCAAGCTCTCTACACTCACACACACTGGCTTACAAGCAACGCCTGTCATTTATACCATTCCATTATAGTGTTGCCAGTTGTGTTTTCGGTTGAACGTTTTTCGATTAGGAAATTGGTATAAAATGTTGGGTTCACGTTACACTGCCCCCTCCTTAGGATTGTTCGTCCCGAATAAATCCATCTGCAGCCTCGCCACTATATCGATGCAGCCTGTCACAATGAACTACTTTTAACTTGCCTCTTAGTCCTCTTTGGATGCGGTAAACCACGTCGTTAATCCTCGTGACTACAGTATAAGGACCTTCCCAGTTTTGCTGAAGTTTCGGTGACAATCCCTTTTGACGATGAGGATTATAAAGCCACACACGATCTCCTGCTTGGAATCCTGACGTTGTCGCTTTTGTGTCGTACCGTGTCTTCATCCGGTCGCTGTAGGTTTTCATCCGTTCCCTTGTTCTTTTATGGATGTCAGCGAGTCTCTCCTTGAGGTCGTCCACATACTCGTTTGTGTCCTGTGGCTCCTCTGTGGGGCATCCAAATTTAAGTTCGCTGGGCAGCCGCATGGTTTTCCCGAACAGGATGTCAGATGGTGTTTGTCCTGTCGAGCTATGTACTGCACTTCTATAGGCCATCAGGAATAGCGGTACGTGCCTATCCCAGTCTCTTTGGTAGTCGCCTACGACCTTGGTGAGGTGTTCTTTCAAGGTCCGGTTGAATCTTTCAACCATCCCATCAGATTGTGGATGAAGCGGTGTGGTTCTCGTCTTCTTAATGCCAAGTAGTCCGCACACTCCTTGGAAGATGTTTGACTCAAAGTTCCTCCCTTGGTCGGAATGGAGTTCCATAGGCACCCCAAACCTACTCACCCAGTTAAACACAATCTGGTCGACCACCGTTTTGGCTTCTTGATTTGGGATGGCATACGCCTCAGGCCACTTGCTAAAATAGTCCATTACAACCAGAATGTATTTGTTTCCAGCGTTGGTCTCCGGAAAAGGCCCAGCCACATCTACTGCAATCCTCTCAAAAGGCGATCCAACGTTGTACTGATGCATCTTACCTTGAATCTTCCTACCAGGTCCTTTGGTTGCAGCACACTTGTCACATGTTCGGCACCACTTCTCCACGTCATCTCTAGCATGTAACCAGTAGAACCGATGTCGCACCTTCTCCAGTGTTTTGTTTACTCCCAGGTGGCCTCCATAAGGTCCGTCGTGCATCTCCCGAAGAACTTCACTGACTTTCGATTGCGGTACGATCAGCTGCATCACATGTGACTTACCGTCAGCGGATTCCCATCTTCGCCTGAGGACACCTTCTTGCACATATAGTGAGTCCCACTGTGCCCAATAGGCTTTGAG
Source organism: Melanostoma mellinum (assembly GCA_914767635.1). Lineage (NCBI taxonomy): Eukaryota > Metazoa > Arthropoda > Insecta > Diptera > Syrphidae > Melanostoma > Melanostoma mellinum. The sequence goes on along the minus strand of OU612058.1, from coordinate 76,307,503 downwards.
AACTGGACTCCTGTCAGAAATGTCTCCCCATTCCGGTTTCTCTTCATTTTCTTTCCATGCGAGAATGGGTTCGATATCTGGATCTTCCTGTTGAGCAGTCCTCACATCCTCATTGCTCCATCCGCTTATGGGGTCAGCTCTTAGTCGCTGAGCGGTAATGATTTCTTTGTCTTCTTGCCGCTTGCAATGCTTGCAATCCACTTTGCAAGGTCTTCGTGATAATGCATCGGCGTTTGAGTGCAGCTTTCCTCTGCGGTGTTGGATCTGGTAGTCATAGGTCTGCAATCTTTCTATCCACCTTGCGACTTGACCTTCTGGATTTTTGAAGTTCAACAGCCAGCTCAGAGCACCGTGGTCTGTCCGCAGAAGGAATTTCTGTCCATAGATGTACTTATGGAAGTGCTTTGTTGCCAAGATAAGAGCTAGCAGTTCCCTTCTGGTCACGCAGTAGTTCCTTTCGGGTTTCGATAGGACCTTGCTGTAGTATGCCACCACTTTCTCTTCGCCATCATGCACTTGGGATAGTACCGCCCCGATTCCAACGTTGCTTGCATCTGCGTCGACGATGAATGTTTTGCCAGGTGTTGGATGTGCCAGCACTGGAGCGTTACAGAGGCGGTATTTGAGTTCCTGTAAAGATTTCTCACACTCACCTGACCATTTAAACTGCTTCCCCTTTTCGGTGAACTGATGCAAACTCTTTGCAACTCCAGCGAAGTTCTTAACGAAACGTCGGTAATATGTGGCAAGTCCCAGAAAGCTTCGGAGTTGATGTTTGTCCTGTGGTGTTGGCCAATTTTTGACGGAGTCAACTTTTTCAGGATCAGTCTTTACTCCTTGGGATGAGATGATGTGTCCCAAATACTTGACTTCGGTTTTGAAAAGTGCACATTTTTCTGGATTCAGTTTAAGGTTAGCCTCTCGAAGTCTCTGAAACACGGCTTTAAGGTTCGTACAATGTTGGTCAAATGTTTTCCCGTAAACAATGACATCGTCCAAGTAGACTAGGCAAGCTTTCCACGTCAGTCCTTGAAGAACGCACTCCATCAAACGCTCGAATGTTGCCGGAGCGTTGCATAGCCCAAACGGCATAACCTTAAACTGCCAGAGCCCATTACCTGTAGAAAATGCCGTCTTTTCCCGATCATCAGGGTGGATGTCAACTTGCCAATATCCGCTCTTCAAGTCCAGCGTCGAGAACCACTGGGCTCCCTCCATGGCATCCAGGGTATCACTGATTCTGGGCAGGGGATAGCTGTCCTTCTTAGTCACATCATTCAGCCTTCGGTAGTCCACACAAAAACGAGTGCTTCCATCTTTCTTTTTCACTAGCACCACTGGTGACGCCCAAGGACTTTTGGAATTTTCGATAAGACCATCCTTCTTCATTGCTGTTATCATGTCCTCAACCTCACCTTGTTTGGCCAGTGGAAGGCGTCTTGCGGGTTGACGAATCGGTCTTGCATCTCCTGTGTTGATGCGATGCTGCACCAACTGTGTCCTACCATATTGTCCCTTTTTCGATGCGAAGATGTCAGTGTACTCTTGTAGGAGATTTTCAGCCATCCTTGTTTGTTGGTGATCAAGGTTGGATGAACTCAGTATTTTAGCTCTGATGGTTATGAGCTCTTCCGGAGTTAACGTTTTTCTCGGGGCCTCGTCTGTGATCTTCGTAATTGCTGCAACCGATTCGCAACGTCCAACGACTTCTCCTTTCTTCAACTTTACATCGTACGGTCTGGTGTTTAGTAATCGTACGGGGACCATTTTGTTTTTCGGTGCTACCAGTGTTTTCCCAATGATGACGCTTTGGGAGGAACACTCTGGGTCTGGTTCCACCATGAGGTATCGAAGGCTTCCAAACTCACCTTCCAGTTTTGTCCAAACGAACACTTCAGAAGAAGGAGGCAGAATCAGATCTTCCGTGATGACAGTTCTCAGTGTTGACGTATTTTCATTCGAATAGGTCATTGGAATTTCTTTATTTTGGTATTTCAAAACTTGATTACCGATATCCAAAATAACTCCGTGCTGTTTCATAAAGTCGATTCCAATGATGCACTCGTCACATATATCTGCCACCAGGAATTGATGAGTAAACACTAGATCGGCCAGTCGGATCTTGAGACACACTTCTCCATATACTCTTGCTGCTTCTCCCGTTGCGGTTCTTAGACGGTAGCTATTGGTGTTATGGAGCCACGTCATCTTTACCAGGTCTCGACGTACTATGGATGCTGTGGCACCGGTGTCAATGGTAGCCACATGTTTGTTCCCGCTAATAGTAGTCTCCACAGTCAGACTTTTGTTGTCGCGTTTGGTCTGGGAGACCTGGATGGTGGTTTTGGGGCCATCGATACAAGAAACCAGCCTCTGCCCCTCGAAGTTGGTTCTTACGGGCTGATAGGCAACGCTGGTGTTGTTGTTACCTTGCTCTGGGTTGGATCTCTTGCTTCCACAATGTTGACAACTGGCTTTGTTTGGTGGTAGTCGGCATTGACGCTGTAAGTGCCCGGTCTTGTTGCAGTTCCAACATCTTGCTAGTCCGCTCCGGTTCTTTTGTATTTCAGCTATTTGGCACGAGCATTCTTCGACTATGGCCTCTCTAAGTCGATGTACTCCCTGAGAAGCCTGTTCTGCTGCTTCAATTGTCAATGCGAATGCTAAAGTTTCGGAAAGAGTACGTGTTCTTGCAGTTCGCACAGACCTCTGAAGATGTATATCGGAAATGGCACGAACGAAGGACTCAACAGCTAGCTGGTTGATGATTTCTTCTCCAGCATCCGGGTATGCAAGGTGAACCAGTCTTTGGACGTCTGCCTGGAGCTGCTGTAGACTTTCACCCCTTTTCTGGACTCTGTTATTGAGTTGGACTCGGAAGACTTCTTTCAAGTGGCTATCTCCAAAGCGTTTATCTATAGCTGCCACGAGAGAACTGAAATCGCCGCTCTTACCAGCTGGAACTGTTTGAAGTAATTCAGCTGCTGGTCCTCTAAGAGCAAGAGTCAGTGCAATGTACTTGTCTTCGTCATCCCAGCCATTTGTTGTCGCGGCTGCCTCAAATTGTCTCTTGTAGACTGGCCAAGAAGACTGTCCATCAAATGTTGGGGGTTTCATCTCCTTTTTCCTTGCAAACTCTCCAGCAGATTCTCGAATTTTTATTTTCCGGATCTGGTCTAATTCCTTGGTGAGAACATCACATCGACTTTCTACGCCTTCGAAACAGGCGCGGATCCAGAATTTTTCCCTGGAGGGGGTCACGGGATAAAAAAAAAAATCAAATATAACAAAAATAAACTGTTGTTTATATTAAATTATAAATTGTTTATATGTATAAAAAATTTACTTTTATAAGTAAGAAATGTCTTAGCCAATAAATTTTTTTCTGAAACGTTTCCTCGTGTGTTTTCAAATGGCTTCGCCTCATTTATGGCATCGTGGCTAACTTCACATCAGTTTGCAATCAAAACATTGAAAGCACAACAGTTGTTGATTTCAGTGTCGTTAAAATCAGGATAGTTTGCATTGTGTTTTGCGATAAACAAAGAAGGAAACGGAACAAAAACCAGAAAATAAACAAACAAAGTAAAAAATATAAAACAAGGATTCATTTGACGGATGCTTTAAGGTAAATTAATTTGAATAATATGGAGTAAACATCAAGAGAACCGAATGTATGAGCATATTTGTCTGATTTTCAAATTAAAAAAAGGTGATTTCTTTCATAAAATCTAAATAACCATTTAATGACAGTTGTTTGTTTGCAGTTTTCTCTACGCAGCTTTGTACTATTTGTACGGTTCTTTAAATCAAGAATTATAGTGATAACAGTGACAAAGACACGAAGGTTTGCAATTGCAATTTGATGAATATTTGGTAAACATATTTCTACAGTTGTATACCATCATTAGATCTGAAGAAAGCAACCGCTTACATACAAGATACTATAACTGTGCTTGAGAAATGAGAAGAAAAGAAGCGATGCTGATTCTGTTTTCCAACGGTTGTTTTCTGAAACTGAAAATCTTGCAACACAGTTGGGTGTCGAGTTGAAAGTACCACGCGTTGTTTCTTGTCAAAAACATCGAGATAATCACCAAACAGAGCAAACCCCGGAGGAATATTTTAGAAGAGGAGTTTACGTTCCTCTTTAAGACAAGCTGAACTGAAACTTTTTGCGTTGAGAGTTTTTCTGCCTCGGACTTCTTATACAGAGGAGGACATTGAAGAAGTTAACCTCGTAGCAGTCATGTACCAGAAGCTTCTGAACACTCCTCCTGCAAGCGTTATTGCAGAATTTGAGTTGTGGGTAGCAAAATGGAACCGAATTGTTGAAAAAGGCTTTGAACTTCCTGATTCGGTTTCTGCCGCCCTTGATGCGTGTAATAGAGTAATGTATACGGCTATTCATACCCTGCTTTGGATTGGTGACGCTTCTTGTTACTGCAGCCACTGCAGAAAGGAGCTTTTCAACTCTCCGTCGCCTCAAAACTTGGTTGAGATCGACTATGGCAGAAGACAGACTCATTGGTCTTGCATTGCTACACATTCATCGCGACATTGAATTGGACATCGATGCGATCATCAACAGATTTGCGAAACAAAATAGAAGATTGGATTTTGTGTTATAAATTGTTTTTACTTAAAACTTGTAATCAAATGTTAAGATATTAAGTAAAGCTACTATCCAAATATAGAGAAATTGATACAAAAGTCAGTATTGTGTGAGAAATTTATTCAATTTTGAGTCAGTCATGTTGAGTCAGCCATTTTTTGATAGCAAGTTTTCCATAGTGCAATAAAGTAAGTTGATTTTGGTCGCTTTAGTTTCCGTTTTTCAAGTTTACAAAAATTAGATTTTGTTCGGTTATTTTTTTTTTTGATTTTCAGTTTCAGTTTCGATTGGTTTAGCTCTAGTTTTTGAAATGCGGGCTGTTTTGGGGGGGGTCATGACCCCTGTGACCCCCCCCTTGAATCCGCGCCTGCTTCGAAACGATTCTCTACAACAGAAAGCTGTTTTTCCACACCTTCAACGCGTTCGTCAATGGCACATACATTTTTCTCAATGTTGCCCAATTTGCCTTCTAGAATGTTTTTCTGACCTTCCAAAACATTCTGTTGCGCCTCAAGTCTTTCGAGAATATTCTGTTGTTCTTTCTTTTGTTCGTTGCGTTGTTCTTCAATCAGCTTCTTTTGCTCGTTTCGTTGCTCTTCCAGATTCTTTTGTTGTACTTCGAGTCGTTCAAGAACATTCTGCTGTTCCTTCTTTTGATCGTTTCGTTGCTCTTCCAGACGTCCGAGAATATTCTGCTGTTGCTTGTTTTGTTCTAATAAAATCTTCATTATACTAGAAAAATCTACACTTTCATTTACTTCCTCTTCTTCCACTTCTATTTCAAAAACAAAAGTGTTCACGTCTTCCCCTTGCTGTTCCAAATAGTTACGCAAGCGCAGGACGAGCTCATTTTTCGATCCCGCTCTAGAAAGATTTCGCTTACCTAACTCACTTTTAAGCTCAATGCAAGTGAGCTCTTCTAACAACTTACCCATTTTCACTGTATATAATTATTATTTTCTTTTTTTTTTACACTTTACTAGTCAAATAAGTTTTATTTACACTTCTGACACCAATGTAACGTGCGCTTAGTTCGCAAAAAATAAAACTCTACTTTTCAATTTAATTCTACCACTTTATTCAGTATCTACTTTCGATATACACTTTATTTGAACTCAACTCGACTTTTGGACTATCACTTGTATTTACTCTTAACTTTATCACTCTATAAACAAGACTGCCCTCTGGTTGCCTCGGGCGGGCTATTTATATCGAATGACATGCCATCTAGAACTCTCCAGTAACTTCTACATTGTCTCCACATTTGCTGTCAAGCTCTCTACACTCACACACACTGGCTTACAAGCAACGCCTGTCATTTATACCATTCCATTATAGTGTTGCCAGTTGTGTTTTCGGTTGAACGTTTTTCGATTAGGAAATTGGTATAAAATGTTGGGTTCACGTTACAATATTAATTAATTGAAACGGGAAGCCACAAAAAATGTATGCGGTTGAAATTTTATCTACTAATTTTGACATTTTGCTTTGAAAAAAAAGCAAAGCGCCTTCGCAATAATGCATATTGTAACGTGCGCTTAGTTCGAAAAATAAAACTTCACTTTTTAATTTAATTCTATCACTTTTATTCAGTATATATGCTTAATTCGATCTCAACTCGACTTGGGGACTATCACTTGTATTTACTCTTAACTTTATCACTCTATAAACCAAACTGCCCTCTGGTTGCCTCGGGCGGGCTATTTATATCGAATGCCATGCCATCTAGAACTCTCCAGTAACTTCTACATTGTCGCCACATTTGCTGTCAAGCATCTCTATACTCACACACACTGGTTTACAAGCAACGCCTGTCATTTATACCATTCCATTAAAGTGTTGCCAGTTGTGTTTTCGGTTGAACGTTTTTTCGATTGGTATAAAATGTTGGGTTCACGTTACACTGCCCCCTCCTTAGGATTGTTCGTCCCGAATAATTCCATCTGCAGCCTCGCCACTATATCGATGCAGCCTGTCACAATGAACTACTTTTAACTTGCCTCTTAGTCCTCTTTGGATGCGGTAAACCACGTCGTTAATCCTCGTGACAACAGTATAAGGACCTTCCCAGTTTTGCTGCAGTTTCGGTGACAATCCCTTTTGACGATGAGGATTATAAAGCCACACACGATCTCCTGCTTGGAATCCTGACGTTGTCGCTTTTGTGTCGTACCGTGTCTTCATCCGGTCGCTGTAGGCTTTCATCCGTTCCCTTGTTCTTTTATGGATGTCAGCGAGTCTCTCCTTGAGGTCGTCCACATACTCGTTTGTGTCCTGTGGCTCCTCTGTGGGGCATCCAAATTTAAGTTCGCTGGGCAGCCGCATGGTTTTCCCGAACAGGATGTCAGATGGTGTTTGTCCTGTCGAGCTATGTACTGCACTTCTATAGGCCATCAGGAATAGCGGTACGTGCCTATCCCAGTCTCTTTGGTAGTCGCCTACGACTTTGGTGAGGTGTTCTTTCAAGGTCCGGTTGAATCTTTCAACCATCCCATCAGATTGTGGATGAAGCGGTGTGGTTCTAGTCTTCTTAATGCCAAGTAGTCCGCACACTCCTTGGAAGATGTTTGACTCAAAGTTCCTCCCTTGGTCGGAATGGAGTTCCATAGGCACGCCAAACCTACTCACCCAGTTAAACACAATCTGGTCGACCACCGTTTTGGCCTCTTGATTTGGGATGGCATACGCCTCTGGCCACTTGCTAAAATAGTCCATTACAACCAGAATGTACTTGTTTCCAGCGTTGGTCTCTGGAAAAGGCCCAGCCACATCTACTGCAATCCTCTCGAAAGGCGATCCAACGTTGTACTGATGCATCTTACCTTGAATCTTCCTACCAGGTCCTTTGGTTGCAGCACACTTGTCACATGTTCGGCACCACTTCTCCACGTCATCTCTAGCATGCAGCCAGTAGAACCGATGTCGCACCTTCTCCAGTGTTTTATTAACTCCCAGGTGACCTCCAGAAAGTCCGTCGTGCATCTCCCAAAGAACTTCACTGACTTTCGATTGCGGTACGATCAGCTGCATCACATATGTTTTACCATCAGCGGACTCCCATTTTCGCCTGAGGACACCTTCTTGCACATACAGTGAGTCCCACTGTGCCCAATAGGCTTTGAGAACTGGACTCCTGTCGGAAATGTCACCCCATTCAGGTTTCTCCTCATTTTCTTTCCATGCGAGAATGGGTTCGATATCTGGATCTTCCTGTTGAGCAGTCCTCACTTCCTCATTGCTCAATCCGCTTATTGGATCAGCTCTTAGTCGCTGAGCGGTAATGATTTCTTTGTCTTCTTGCCGCTTGCAATGCTTGCAATCCACTTTGCAAGGTCTTCGGGATAATGCATCGGCGTTTGAGTGCAGCTTTCCTCTGCGGTGTTGGATCTGGTAGTCATAGGTCTGCAATCTTTCTATCCACCTTGCGACTTGACCTTCTGGATTTTTGAAGTTCAACAGCCAGTTCAGAGCACCATGGTCTGTCCGCAGAAGGAATTTCTGTCCATAGATGTACTTATGGAAGTGCTTTGTTGCCAAGATGAGAGCTAGCAGTTCCCTTCTGGTCACGCAGTAGTTTCTTTCGGGTTTCGATAGGACCTTGCTGTAATATGCCACCACTTTCTCCTCGCCATCATACACTTGGGATAGTACCGCCCCGATTCCAACGTTGCTTGCATCTGCGTCGATGATGAATGTTTTGCCAGGTGTTGGATGTGCCAGCACTGGAGCGTTACAGAGGCGGTATTTGAGTTCCTGGAAAGATTTCTCACACTCACCTGACCATTTAAACTGCTTCCCCTTTTCGGTGAGTTGATGCAAACTCTTTGCAACTCCAGCAAAGTTCTTAACAAAACGTCGGTAATATGTGGCAAGTCCCAGAAAGCTTCGGAGTTGATGTTTGTCCTGTGGTGTTGGCCAATTTTTGACGGAGTCAACTTTTTCAGGATCAGTCTTTACTCCTTGGGATGAGATGATGTGTCCCAAATACTTGACTTCGGTTTTGAAAAGTGCACATTTTTCTGGATTCAGTTTAAGGTTAGCCTCTCGAAGTCTCTGAAACACGGCTTTTAGGTTCTTGCAATGTTGGTCAAATGTTTTCCCATAAACAATGACATCGTCCAAGTAGACTAGGCACGCTTTCCACGTCAGTCCTTGAAGAACGCACTCCATTAAACGCTCGAATGTTGCCGGAGCGTTACATAGCCCAAACGGCATAACTTTAAACTGCCAGAGCCCATTACCTGTAGAAAACGCCGTCTTTTCCCGATCATCAGGGTGGATGTCAACTTGCCAATATCCGCTCTTCAAGTCCAGCGTCGAGAACCACTGCGCTCCCTCCATGGCATCCAGGGTATCACTGATTCTGGGCAGGGGATAGCTGTCCTTCTTAGTTACATCATTCAGCCTTCGGTAGTCCACACAAAAACGAGTGCTTCCGTCTTTCTTTTTCACTAGCACCACTGGTGACGCCCAAGGACTTTTGGAATTTTCGATAAGACCGTCCTTTTTCATTGTTGTTATCATTTCCTCAACCTCACCTTGTTTGGCCAGTGGAAGACGTCTTGCGGGTTGACGAATCGGTCTTGCATCTCCTGTGTTGATGCGATGCTGCACCAACTGTGTCCTACCATATTGCCCTTTTTGCGATGCGAAGATATCAGTGTACTCTTGTAGGAGACTTTCAGCCATCCTTGTTTGTTGGTGATCAAGGTTGGATGAATTCAGTATTTTAGCTCTGATGGTTTCGAGCTCCTCCGGAGTTATAGTTTTTCTCGGAGCTTCGTCTGTGATCTTCGTAATTGCTGCAACCGATTCGCAACGTCCAACGACTTCTCCTTTCTTCAACTTTACATCGTACGGTCTGGTGTTTAGTAATCGTACGGGGACCATTTTGTTTTTCGGTGCTACCAGTGTTTTCCCAATGATGACGCTTTGGGAGGAACACTCTGGGTCTGGTTCCACCATGAGGTATCGAAGGCTTCCAAACTCACCCTCCAGTTTCGTCCAAACGAACACTTCAGAAGATGGAGGCAGAATAAGATCTTCCCTGATGACAGTTCTCAGTGTCAACGTACTTTCGTTCGAATAAGTCATTGGAAGTTCCTTATTTTGGTACTTCAAAACCTGATTACCGATGTCCAAAATAACTCCGTGCTGTTTCATAAAGTCGATTCCAATGATGCACTCGTCACATATATCTGCCACCAGGAATTGATGAGTAAACACTAGGTCGGCCAGTCGGATCTTAAGACACACTTCTCCATATACTCTTGCTGCTTCTCCCGTTGCGGTTCTTAGACGGTAGCTATTGGTGTTATGAAGCCACGTCGTCTTTACCAGGTCTCGACGTACTATGGAGGCTGTGGCACCGGTGTCGATGGTAGCCAAATGTTTGTTCCCGTTAATAGTAGTCTCCACAGTCAGACTTTTGTTGTCTCGTTTGGTCTGAGAGACCTGGATGGTGGTTCTGGGGCCATCGATACAAGAAACCAGCCTCTGCCCCTCGAAGTTGGTTCTTACGGGCTGATAGGCAACGCTGGTGTTGTTGTTACCTTGCTCTGGGTTGGATCTCTTGCTTCCACAATGTTGACAACTGGCTTTGTTTGGTGGTAGTCGGCATTGACGCTGTAAGTGCCCGGTCTTGTTGCAGTTCCAACATCTTGCTAGTCCGCTCCGGTTCTTTTGTATTTCAGCTATTTGGCACGAGCATTCTTCGACTATGGCCTCTCTAAGTCGATGTACTCCCTGAGAAGCCTGTTCTGCTGCTTCAATTGTCAATGCGAATGCTAAAGTTTCGGAAAGAGTACGTGTTCTTGCAGTTCGCACAGACCTCTGAAGATGTATATCGGAAATGGCACGAACGAAGGACTCAACAGCTAGCTGGTTGATGATTTCTTCTCCAGCATCCGGGTATGCAAGGTGAACCAGTCTTTGGACGTCTGCCTGGAGCTGCTGTAGACTTTCACCCCTTTTCTGGACTCTGTTATTGAGTTGGACTCGGAAGACTTCTTTCAAGTGGCTATCTCCAAAGCGTTTATCTATAGCTGCCACGAGAGAACTGAAATCGCCGCTCTTACCAGCTGGAACTGTTTGAAGTAATTCAGCTGCTGGTCCTCTAAGAGCAAGAGTCAGTGCAATGTACTTGTCTTCGTCATCCCAGCCATTTGTTGTCGCGGCTGCCTCAAATTGTCTCTTGTAGACTGGCCAAGAAGACTGTCCATCAAATGTTGGGGGTTTCATCTCCTTTTTCCTTGCAAACTCTCCAGCAGATTCTCGAATTTTTATTTTCCGGATCTGGTCTAATTCCTTGGTGAGAACATCACATCGACTTTCTACGCCTTCGAAACAGGCGCGGATCCAGAATTTTTCCCTGGAGGGGGTCACGGGATAAAAAAAAAAATCAAATATAACAAAAATAAACTGTTGTTTATATTAAATTATAAATTGTTTATATGTATAAAAAATTTACTTTTATAAGTAAGAAATGTCTTAGCCAATAAATTTTTTTCTGAAACGTTTCCTCGTGTGTTTTCAAATGGCTTCGCCTCATTTATGGCATCGTGGCTAACTTCACATCAGTTTGCAATCAAAACATTGAAAGCACAACAGTTGTTGATTTCAGTGTCGTTAAAATCAGGATAGTTTGCATTGTGTTTTGCGATAAACAAAGAAGGAAACGGAACAAAAACCAGAAAATAAACAAACAAAGTAAAAAATATAAAACAAGGATTCATTTGACGGATGCTTTAAGGTAAATTAATTTGAATAATATGGAGTAAACATCAAGAGAACCGAATGTATGAGCATATTTGTCTGATTTTCAAATTAAAAAAAGGTGATTTCTTTCATAAAATCTAAATAACCATTTAATGACAGTTGTTTGTTTGCCAGTTTTCTATACGCAGCTTTGTACTATTTGTACGGTTCTTTAAATCAAGAATTATAGTGATAACAGTGACAAAGACACGAAGGTTTGCAATTGCAATTTGATGAATATTTGGTAAACATATTTCTACAGTTGTATACCATCATTAGATCTGAAGAAAGCAACCGCTTACATACAAGATACTATAACTGTGCTTGAGAAATGAGAAGAAAAGAAGCGATGCTGATTCTGTTTTCCAACGGTTGTTTTCTGAAACTGAAAATCTTGCAACACAGTTGGGTGTCGAGTTGAAAGTACCACGCGTTGTTTCTTGTCAAAAACATCGAGATAATCACCAAACAGAGCAAACCCCGGAGGAATATTTTAGAAGAGGAGTTTACGTTCCTCTTTAAGACAAGCTGAACTGAAACTTTTTGCGTTGAGAGTTTTTCTGCCTCGGACTTCTTATACAGAGGAGGACATTGAAGAAGTTAACCTCGTAGCAGTCATGTACCAGAAGCTTCTGAACACTCCTCCTGCAAGCGTTATTGCAGAATTTGAGTTGTGGGTAGCAAAATGGAACCGAATTGTTGAAAAAGGCTTTGAACTTCCTGATTCGGTTTCTGCCGCCCTTGATGCGTGTAATAGAGTAATGTATACGGCTATTCATACCCTGCTTTGGATTGGTGACGCTTCTTGTTACTGCAGCCACTGCAGAAAGGAGCTTTTCAACTCTCCGTCGCCTCAAAACTTGGTTGAGATCGACTATGGCAGAAGACAGACTCATTGGTCTTGCATTGCTACACATTCATCGCGACATTGAATTGGACATCGATGCGATCATCAACAGATTTGCGAAACAAAATAGAAGATTGGATTTTGTGTTATAAATTGTTTTTACTTAAAACTTGTAATCAAATGTTAAGATATTAAGTAAAGCTACTATCCAAATATAGAGAAATTGATACAAAAGTCAGTATTGTGTGAGAAATTTATTCAATTTTGAGTCAGTCATGTTGAGTCAGCCATTTTTTGATAGCAAGTTTTCCATAGTGCAATAAAGTAAGTTGATTTTGGTCGCTTTAGTTTCCGTTTTTCAAGTTTACAAAAATTAGATTTTGTTCGGTTATTTTTTTTTTTGATTTTCAGTTTCAGTTTCGATTGGTTTAGCTCTAGTTTTTGAAATGCGGGCTGTTTTGGGGGGGGTCATGACCCCTGTGACCCCCCCCTTGAATCCGCGCCTGCTTCGAAACGATTCTCTACAACAGAAAGCTGTTTTTCCACACCTTCAACGCGTTCGTCAATGGCACATACATTTTTCTCAATGTTGCCCAATTTGCCTTCTAGAATGTTTTTCTGACCTTCCAAAACATTCTGTTGCGCCTCAAGTCTTTCGAGAATATTCTGTTGTTCTTTCTTTTGTTCGTTGCGTTGTTCTTCAATCAGCTTCTTTTGCTCGTTTCGTTGCTCTTCCAGATTCTTTTGTTGTACTTCGAGTCGTTCAAGAACATTCTGCTGTTCCTTCTTTTGATCGTTTCGTTGCTCTTCCAGACGTCCGAGAATATTCTGCTGTTGCTTGTTTTGTTCTAATAAAATCTTCATTATACTAGAAAAATCTACACTTTCATTTACTTCCTCTTCTTCCACTTCTATTTCAAAAACAAAAGTGTTCACGTCTTCCCCTTGCTGTTCCAAATAGTTACGCAAGCGCAGGACGAGCTCATTTTTCGATCCCGCTCTAGAAAGATTTCGCTTACCTAACTCACTTTTAAGCTCAATGCAAGTGAGCTCTTCTAACAACTTACCCATTTTCACTGTATATAATTATTATTTTCTTTTTTTTTTACACTTTACTAGTCAAATAAGTTTTATTTACACTTCTGACACCAATGTAACGTGCGCTTAGTTCGCAAAAAATAAAACTCTACTTTTCAATTTAATTCTACCACTTTATTCAGTATCTACTTTCGATATACACTTTATTTGAACTCAACTCGACTTTTGGACTATCACTTGTATTTACTCTTAACTTTATCACTCTATAAACAAGACTGCCCTCTGGTTGCCTCGGGCGGGCTATTTATATCGAATGACATGCCATCTAGAACTCTCCAGTAACTTCTACATTGTCTCCACATTTGCTGTCAAGCTCTCTACACTCACACACACTGGCTTACAAGCAACGCCTGTCATTTATACCATTCCATTATAGTGTTGCCAGTTGTGTTTTCGGTTGAACGTTTTTCGATTAGGAAATTGGTATAAAATGTTGGGTTCACGTTACAATATTAATTAATTGAAACGGGAAGCCACAAAAAATGTATGCGGTTGAAATTTTATCTACTAATTTTGACATTTTGCTTTGAAAAAAAAGCAAAGCGCCTTCGCAATAATGCATATTGTAACGTGCGCTTAGTTCGAAAAATAAAACTTCACTTTTTAATTTAATTCTATCACTTTTATTCAGTATATATGCTTAATTCGATCTCAACTCGACTTGGGGACTATCACTTGTATTTACTCTTAACTTTATCACTCTATAAACCAAACTGCCCTCTGGTTGCCTCGGGCGGGCTATTTATATCGAATGCCATGCCATCTAGAACTCTCCAGTAACTTCTACATTGTCGCCACATTTGCTGTCAAGCATCTCTATACTCACACACACTGGTTTACAAGCAACGCCTGTCATTTATACCATTCCATTAAAGTGTTGCCAGTTGTGTTTTCGGTTGAACGTTTTTTCGATTGGTATAAAATGTTGGGTTCACGTTACACTGCCCCCTCCTTAGGATTGTTCGTCCCGAATAATTCCATCTGCAGCCTCGCCACTATATCGATGCAGCCTGTCACAATGAACTACTTTTAACTTGCCTCTTAGTCCTCTTTGGATGCGGTAAACCACGTCGTTAATCCTCGTGACAACAGTATAAGGACCTTCCCAGTTTTGCTGCAGTTTCGGTGACAATCCCTTTTGACGATGAGGATTATAAAGCCACACACGATCTCCTGCTTGGAATCCTGACGTTGTCGCTTTTGTGTCGTACCGTGTCTTCATCCGGTCGCTGTAGGCTTTCATCCGTTCCCTTGTTCTTTTATGGATGTCAGCGAGTCTCTCCTTGAGGTCGTCCACATACTCGTTTGTGTCCTGTGGCTCCTCTGTGGGGCATCCAAATTTAAGTTCGCTGGGCAGCCGCATGGTTTTCCCGAACAGGATGTCAGATGGTGTTTGTCCTGTCGAGCTATGTACTGCACTTCTATAGGCCATCAGGAATAGCGGTACGTGCCTATCCCAGTCTCTTTGGTAGTCGCCTACGACTTTGGTGAGGTGTTCTTTCAAGGTCCGGTTGAATCTTTCAACCATCCCATCAGATTGTGGATGAAGCGGTGTGGTTCTAGTCTTCTTAATGCCAAGTAGTCCGCACACTCCTTGGAAGATGTTTGACTCAAAGTTCCTCCCTTGGTCGGAATGGAGTTCCATAGGCACGCCAAACCTACTCACCCAGTTAAACACAATCTGGTCGACCACCGTTTTGGCCTCTTGATTTGGGATGGCATACGCCTCTGGCCACTTGCTAAAATAGTCCATTACAACCAGAATGTACTTGTTTCCAGCGTTGGTCTCTGGAAAAGGCCCAGCCACATCTACTGCAATCCTCTCGAAAGGCGATCCAACGTTGTACTGATGCATCTTACCTTGAATCTTCCTACCAGGTCCTTTGGTTGCAGCACACTTGTCACATGTTCGGCACCACTTCTCCACGTCATCTCTAGCATGCAGCCAGTAGAACCGATGTCGCACCTTCTCCAGTGTTTTATTAACTCCCAGGTGACCTCCAGAAAGTCCGTCGTGCATCTCCCAAAGAACTTCACTGACTTTCGATTGCGGTACGATCAGCTGCATCACATATGTTTTACCATCAGCGGACTCCCATTTTCGCCTGAGGACACCTTCTTGCACATACAGTGAGTCCCACTGTGCCCAATAGGCTTTGAGAACTGGACTCCTGTCGGAAATGTCACCCCATTCAGGTTTCTCCTCATTTTCTTTCCATGCGAGAATGGGTTCGATATCTGGATCTTCCTGTTGAGCAGTCCTCACTTCCTCATTGCTCAATCCGCTTATTGGATCAGCTCTTAGTCGCTGAGCGGTAATGATTTCTTTGTCTTCTTGCCGCTTGCAATGCTTGCAATCCACTTTGCAAGGTCTTCGGGATAATGCATCGGCGTTTGAGTGCAGCTTTCCTCTGCGGTGTTGGATCTGGTAGTCATAGGTCTGCAATCTTTCTATCCACCTTGCGACTTGACCTTCTGGATTTTTGAAGTTCAACAGCCAGTTCAGAGCACCATGGTCTGTCCGCAGAAGGAATTTCTGTCCATAGATGTACTTATGGAAGTGCTTTGTTGCCAAGATGAGAGCTAGCAGTTCCCTTCTGGTCACGCAGTAGTTTCTTTCGGGTTTCGATAGGACCTTGCTGTAATATGCCACCACTTTCTCCTCGCCATCATACACTTGGGATAGTACCGCCCCGATTCCAACGTTGCTTGCATCTGCGTCGATGATGAATGTTTTGCCAGGTGTTGGATGTGCCAGCACTGGAGCGTTACAGAGGCGGTATTTGAGTTCCTGGAAAGATTTCTCACACTCACCTGACCATTTAAACTGCTTCCCCTTTTCGGTGAGTTGATGCAAACTCTTTGCAACTCCAGCAAAGTTCTTAACAAAACGTCGGTAATATGTGGCAAGTCCCAGAAAGCTTCGGAGTTGATGTTTGTCCTGTGGTGTTGGCCAATTTTTGACGGAGTCAACTTTTTCAGGATCAGTCTTTACTCCTTGGGATGAGATGATGTGTCCCAAATACTTGACTTCGGTTTTGAAAAGTGCACATTTTTCTGGATTCAGTTTAAGGTTAGCCTCTCGAAGTCTCTGAAACACGGCTTTTAGGTTCTTGCAATGTTGGTCAAATGTTTTCCCATAAACAATGACATCGTCCAAGTAGACTAGGCACGCTTTCCACGTCAGTCCTTGAAGAACGCACTCCATTAAACGCTCGAATGTTGCCGGAGCGTTACATAGCCCAAACGGCATAACTTTAAACTGCCAGAGCCCATTACCTGTAGAAAACGCCGTCTTTTCCCGATCATCAGGGTGGATGTCAACTTGCCAATATCCGCTCTTCAAGTCCAGCGTCGAGAACCACTGCGCTCCCTCCATGGCATCCAGGGTATCACTGATTCTGGGCAGGGGATAGCTGTCCTTCTTAGTTACATCATTCAGCCTTCGGTAGTCCACACAAAAACGAGTGCTTCCGTCTTTCTTTTTCACTAGCACCACTGGTGACGCCCAAGGACTTTTGGAATTTTCGATAAGACCGTCCTTTTTCATTGTTGTTATCATTTCCTCAACCTCACCTTGTTTGGCCAGTGGAAGACGTCTTGCGGGTTGACGAATCGGTCTTGCATCTCCTGTGTTGATGCGATGCTGCACCAACTGTGTCCTACCATATTGCCCTTTTTGCGATGCGAAGATATCAGTGTACTCTTGTAGGAGACTTTCAGCCATCCTTGTTTGTTGGTGATCAAGGTTGGATGAATTCAGTATTTTAGCTCTGATGGTTTCGAGCTCCTCCGGAGTTATAGTTTTTCTCGGAGCTTCGTCTGTGATCTTCGTAATTGCTGCAACCGATTCGCAACGTCCAACGACTTCTCCTTTCTTCAACTTTACATCGTACGGTCTGGTGTTTAGTAATCGTACGGGGACCATTTTGTTTTTCGGTGCTACCAGTGTTTTCCCAATGATGACGCTTTGGGAGGAACACTCTGGGTCTGGTTCCACCATGAGGTATCGAAGGCTTCCAAACTCACCCTCCAGTTTCGTCCAAACGAACACTTCAGAAGATGGAGGCAGAATAAGATCTTCCCTGATGACAGTTCTCAGTGTCAACGTACTTTCGTTCGAATAAGTCATTGGAAGTTCCTTATTTTGGTACTTCAAAACCTGATTACCGATGTCCAAAATAACTCCGTGCTGTTTCATAAAGTCGATTCCAATGATGCACTCGTCACATATATCTGCCACCAGGAATTGATGAGTAAACACTAGGTCGGCCAGTCGGATCTTAAGACACACTTCTCCATATACTCTTGCTGCTTCTCCCGTTGCGGTTCTTAGACGGTAGCTATTGGTGTTATGAAGCCACGTCGTCTTTACCAGGTCTCGACGTACTATGGAGGCTGTGGCACCGGTGTCGATGGTAGCCAAATGTTTGTTCCCGTTAATAGTAGTCTCCACAGTCAGACTTTTGTTGTCTCGTTTGGTCTGAGAGACCTGGATGGTGGTTCTGGGGCCATCGATACAAGAAACCAGCCTCTGCCCCTCGAAGTTGGTTCTTACGGGCTGATAGGCAACGCTGGTGTTGTTGTTACCTTGCTCTGGGTTGGATCTCTTGCTTCCACAATGTTGACAACTGGCTTTGTTTGGTGGTAGTCGGCATTGACGCTGTAAGTGCCCGGCCTTGTTGCAGTTCCAACATCTTGCTAGTCCGCTCCGGTTCTTTTGTATTTCAGCTTTTTGGCACGAGCATTCTTCGACTATGGCCTCTCTAAGTCGATGTACTCCCTGAGAAGCCTGTTCTGCTGCTTCAATTGTCAATGCGAATGCTAAAGTTTCGGAAAGAGTACGTGTTCTAGCAGTTCGCACAGACCTCTGAAGATGTATATCGGAAATGGCACGAACGAAGGACTCAACAGCGAGCTGGTTGATGATTTCTTCTCCAGCATCCGGGTATGCCAGGTGAACCAGTCTTTCGACGTCTGCTTGGAGCTGCTGTAGACTTTCACCCCTTTTCTGGACTCTGTTATTGAGTTGGACTCGGAAGACTTCTTTCAAGTGGCTATCTCCAAAGCGTTTATCTATAGCTGCCACGAGAGAACTGAAATCGCCGCTCTTACCAGCTGGAACTGTTTGAAGTAATTCAGCTGCTGGTCCTCTAAGAGCAAGAGTCAGTGCAATGTACTTGTCTTCGTCATCCCAGCCATTTGTTGTCGCGGCTGCCTCAAATTGTCTCTTATAGACTGGCCAAGAAGACTGTCCATCAAATGTTGGGGGTTTCATCTCCTTTTTCCTTGCAAACTCTCCAGCAGATTCTCGAATTTTTATTTTCCGGATCTGGTCTAATTCCTTGGTGAGAACATCACATCGACTTTCTACGCCTTCGAAACGATTCTCTACAACAGAAAGCTGTTTTTCCACACCTTCAACTCGTTCGTCAAGGGCACATACATTTTTCTCAATATTACCCAATTTTCCTTCTAGAATGTTTTTCTGACCTTCCAAAACATTCTGTTGCGCCTCAAGTCTTTCGAGAATATTCTGTTGTTCTTTCTTTTGTTCGTTTCGTTGTTCTTCAATCAGCTTCTTTTGTTCGTTTCGTTGTTCTTCAATCAGCTTCTTTTGCTCGTTTCGTTGTGCTTCAAGTTGTTCGAGAACATTCTGCTGTTCTTTCTTTTGCTCGCTTCGTTGCTCTTCAATCAGCTTTTTTTGCTCGTTTCGTTGTGCTTCAAGTTGTTCGAGAACATTCTGCTGTTCCTTCTTTTGCTCATTTCGTTGTTCTAACAAAAGTTTCATCATACTAGAAAAATCTATATTTTCACTTACTTCCTCTTCTTCCACTTCTGTTTCAAAAACAAAAGTGTTCACGTCTTCCCCTTGCTGTTCCAAATAGTTACGCAAGCGCAGGACGAGCTCATTTTTCGATCCCGCTCTAGAAAGATTTCGCTTACCTAACTCACTTTTAAGCTCAATGCAAGTGAGCTCTTCTAACAACTTACCCATTTTCACTGTATATAATTATTATTTTCTTTTTTTTTTTTTTTACACTTTACTAGTCAAATAAGTTTTATTTACACTTCTGACACCAATGTAACGTGCGCTTAGTTCGAAAAATAAAACTTCACTTTTTAATTTAATTCTATCACTTTTATTCAGTATATATGCTTAATTCGATCTCAACTCGACTTGGGGACTATCACTTGTATTTACTCTTAACTTTATCACTCTATAAACCAAACTGCCCTCTGGTTGCCTCGGGCGGGCTATTTATATCGAATGCCATGCCATCTAGAACTCTCCAGTAACTTCTACATTGTCGCCACATTTGCTGTCAAGCATCTCTATACTCACACACACTGGTTTACAAGCAACGCCTGTCATTTATACCATTCCATTAAAGTGTTGCCAGTTGTGTTTTCGGTTGAACGTTTTTTCGATTGGTATAAAATGTTGGGTTCACGTTACAATATTTTAAGAATATCATTTATAATTTTAGTTAGAAAAAGTGTTACCATTTCTATCAAAAAATTGCTACGAAGTTATTCACCCCGATTATGGAATCCGAAAAATGGACTGCGGAAGCTATCCGCACGAGTTTTGACATTTTTGCTATTATCGAATCCGACGGTGTGAAAGTAAAAGATTGTCGATAACACAGGTTAAAAAAGTCGTATTACCGAATCCGTTGTTCATCCGCACTCCATAAAATTTTTGGCGTTTCTCATCCGCACCAAAATTGTTGCGGATATTTAAAAGTGAATGTAAATTCTACTTGGTACTATGTTTTTTGTTCATTTGTGTAGGTATTTTTTAGTGTTTTGCAACTCTATTCGAAAAATTTGAATAAAAGCTGTGGATTAAGCATTTTGCGTCGACTTCTTACAATAGGCACATCATCAACCCCTGAAAGAATTGAATTAACATGCAACTCAATTTCGATCTGAAATAGTAGTAGGCAAAAAATCAATATAATACAACGTTCAAACACGATCGTGACGAATCAAAACGAAAAGCCGACCAAACACCAAAACATTCCTGGTTTAGATAAATGAATTATGTAATTCTTTTTATTAAACTTTTTCTTTTCAATCAAGTTAGTTTCACCTACACAATATTAGGCAGCTCAAAAAGTTATGGAGACTGAGACTTATAGCTCATCGGATTTCCTTCCAGTTTCATTTCTATTAAAAAAAACGCTACGGAGTCCATTTAAAATTTATTTTATTAGATTAATGCAAGTTTTAATTTCTTATTCCTTTTTTTACAGATGAAGAATGCCACCACTTGAATAAAGTCAAATGAAGCCATTTGACAGGTGGTATAGGATAAGGTAAAGTGGTGTCGCGGATCGACATTGCAGTTCATCCGCCGGATTCAATAATTGTGTTCAATGCGGATGCGGATGCCTTGCGGATCGGATGAGATCCGCGGGAGTAGACTATTGCGGATTCCATAATCGACACGATTAAAAATTTTTTGTGCTTCCATACCTGCTGGTATTTTGTCGTCAGTAATTTTTGGCAATACTAATCCGTCATAAAGTGGGTTTGGGCAATATTTTACTGATGGGCAATCATTTCATTTCTTTAAATAGAGACAAATTTCTCACACGTGTAAAAAGGCCAGCGCATGGCATATAAATGGTAAGCTAACTGAAACATGTTCACAATCTTTTCATTACAGAAAACTATTACAAATTTGTATCTTAAATCAAAATTAATTTATTTTGATTTCCCATGTGTTTTAAAAGACACTTATACTAAAATAAATGCACTCCAAAACAAAAAATTAACATGAAAAGAACTAAAAATAAAATTTCAATCAAACCAAAAGCTATTCGCATACGATTATTGAACGCCCTCATTGAATGTGGATGGAATCCACTGGCAAAGGTGAAACTCACATATTTATGCCCTGAGTATTTCATTTGTGTTTTCTGTTAATCCATGATTTTAGAGGAGGGCATAATTCCACCAACTAGATATGTATTTACTGGGCGTCCGATGCCATTTTTGCCAGATTTGGCTGATATTTTATTTTTTTTCGTGTGTACAGCGAACAGAAACCGACCGAAATGACAAATAATTCTTTTGTTGTGACAGCATATTCTGTCTAGTAGTCACTTTTTTCCGGTAAGTTCACAATAGGATATGTTTTTGTACTGTTTGGCTACTATCACATAATAATTTACCACACAATTTCCTCAAGTTGAGGTAATTATGATAAAAGATTTTGTATATGGGTAATTAAGTCAGTTTAGACATATTTTAAATTTTTTTCTTAATCATCTCATTGGCCCTTGTGAAAACGTAGTATTATGCTGGATTTACATGCATCTGCTACTGCAGAGGTGCAGAAGAGTAAAGTGAGACGGATGAAGATTACAAAGCACAAAAACTAAAAAGAGAAACGAATACAATTATGACTGCAGATGAAAAATGAACATGAACATGTGGGCGTGTCTTCCCTCTCTATCAGACAAGTATGAATTTTATATGTTGGTCTATTTCCTTTTTTTCATCTGCATTTGCAGATGCATGTAAGTCCACCTTAAAAGTGTATAGTTTCACTTTTAACACTTGAAATTCATTCATTGTTCCCCATTCGATATAATGTCTGAATGCGCTCATTCGTTGTTCGAAAAGTGTTTCGAGTCTCGATTGAACGTGAACACAAAACTGAAGTTCCGCCATCTTTCTTTTTCGTATCCCCGACACAAGTGACAAGGTGAGAAATTCTTTTCTTTAATAATTTCACAATTTTAATCAAATTTTCAACTATCTTCTGATAATTAAATGGTGTGTTAAATGGTGTTTGATTGTGCTCTAATGGTTTCTTAAATTATTTGAATGCTACTCTCCTCGCTCTATTGAAAGTGATTGTAAAAATTTGCACGTGTTCTAATAGGAAAATTTATACCTCCATTTGTAGAATTTGCCACAAGATAGCCAACATGCAGCTCTTTGTACGTGGTTTGGACACCGTTGAAACCCTAGAGGTTTCCCAAAACGATACCATTGCCTCCGTAAAGGTAAGTTAAAATAAAGTCAAATGCCGACAAGTTCCACAAAAAAAAAAAAAACATAACCAAAAATTCAAGTTGACTTGATACTAATTAAAATTCAATTTGTCTTAAAGGCTCAATTGACACAACTGAAGGGAATCACCGAAGAGTTTGTCCTCAACTGTGAAGGTAATACTTTGGAGAACGATGCATGCGTTAGCAGTTTGTCATCGTTCGAATTGGATGTGACCGTACCACTTCTTGGTGGTAAAGTGCACGGTTCCTTAGCTCGTGCCGGTAAAGTCAAGGGACAAACTCCAAAAGTAGACAAACAAGAAAAGAAAAAGAAGAAGACTGGACGCGCAAAGAGGAGAATCCAGTACAATAGGCGTTTCGTTAACTTTGTTCACGGATTCGGTCGTCGTCGCGGTCCCAATGCTAACTCTTCTTAGATGTTTCATTATTATCCTTTGAATAAAAACGTCATTTTTTAAAAACACTTGTTGACGGCAGCGTTTTTTATAATTGAGTGGAGAAGTTGAATCATATCGAAGCATTCTTGGTATTCTTTGGCAACTAAGTACTTCAGTAAAATGAAAAGTGTGTACAACAGTTGACAACTTAATTGAGTGGATACGTTGTGAACACTAGTTTCTCTCTCAACGCAGATTGAATAAAGATAAACGTAAGTTCGCATTCACTTTGATGATTAATTAACAACATATTCACTCAGTCAAGTACGTCTCTTAAAATTGCGTTGAGGAACTTAGAAAAAAAAGGGTAACAGCATTTTAGTTTCCAAATGTATTAACCTACTAACTAATTTTTAGTCGCCTGTTGCCCTCGACATTAAGCCTATGTGTCCTTCATTTAACTGAAAATGAATGATTCAAGACGCTAGTCGATATTTGATAACCGTAGTAATGACTTCCTGCATGAATAAAGCCTCAGAATGGATATTTTCAGTATATAGGTAGATGGAGTGCCCGCAGGGTAATGGTTAGCATGTCTGCCTATTACGTGGTGGAACTTGTAATTCAAACAAAAAAAAAGAATGCTTTTGCACGGGTGCTGCCTTTTGATAGGAATTGGCAAGCCCTCCAGCAGCAAATTCATTATCATTAAAAGCACTTTTTCAATTAGCCGTTTGGAATCGACAGAAAATTGTAGGGGCATTTTTATACTCACTTATGAGAAGTGCTCACCAACATGGACAAAAAATATGAAACAGTCATACGTTCGACCGCATCCCACCTCTTACCTGTCGACTGACTTGCGTTTTTAACTTATGTACTTTATTCATTTGACACAAAAACTATCTGTAAATGGAAGCTGTCTCATCAAAATAACATTTTCTCATTTGTCAATAAAGAGG
This sequence comes from Melanostoma mellinum, assembly GCA_914767635.1. Taxonomy (NCBI): domain Eukaryota; kingdom Metazoa; phylum Arthropoda; class Insecta; order Diptera; family Syrphidae; genus Melanostoma; species Melanostoma mellinum. The sequence continues at coordinate 76,283,813 of OU612058.1, read as the reverse complement.
AACCCAACAAAACACAATACTATTCAATGTTGTTATGATGGGTTGCCCTCGGTTAGGTTAGGCTATGTAAAATGGGCCGACGGTTGATCTTATTTCCGTCACACTTAGATCAATGTAGATCCATTGTGATACCCTGGTGTATTGTAACGTCCTAGAAACCTATGAGATTATGTCTGTTCTGTATTTAACCATTTTGTGGCCTTAGTGAAGTTTAACAGGCTGCTTTTTGAAGCGTCCGATATTTCTTCTAGTTCATTTAAAAAGTAATTGCCTAGAAATTTTTTCCTAGTATGGCAGAGTGCTGGGCATTGACAAAGGAAGTGACTTGTATCCTCATATTCATCCTCGTCATTGCATCCTCTGCACAGGTCATCGGTGCAAAGACCCATTTTCTTTTCGTGATAACCTAGTAGGTTATGTCCAGTTATGATACTGATAAGCATTCGCAATGAAGGTCTATTCAATGATAGCAGCTTTTCAGATTCTTTCTTATCATATTTCGGCCATAGTTTCCTGAAAGTAACACAGAAATCTAGGCATTCCCATCTTTCATTGGATTTTGGCATTATTTTGTTACCAATGATCTGTTTCATTTCACAGGGTGGAATCCTGATTGATTTATCAATGAGAGAAGGACAAGTGCTGATCCCTTTCTCGCTAGTTCGTCCGCTTTTTTGTTTCCCGGTATTCGCGACAACAAGAAACAAGCTTTGATTTGACAAGAGTGGCAGAAATCGCTTTTATTGCTGCTTGGCTATCATGAAAAAAGTGATATCAGCATGTGATAGCGCCATCATGGACACCTGTTTTGCAGCGTTTGTAACTGCCAAGATTTCGGCTTGGAAGACGCTGCTGTGATTTGGAAGTCTGAATGAACTGGCAAGTCTTAGGCTTTCTGAAAAGAAACCTGCCCTTTTCCAACTTCCATTTTTGAACCGTCGGTATAGATTGATATAGACGTCTCGTTCAGGTAAGGTTTTTTATTCTCCCAATCCTGTCTATTGTAGAAGCTCGTTGTGAAGTATTTTTTAAAGTCCAGGTATGGAGTTATGTAATCCGTGCAGATGTTGTTTTCTGCATATCGCGATAAGATCTGTGCGTGTCCTGTTTGGCTGGTTTTCCAGACATTACTCTGGTTTAGTCTAAGTGCACTGTTTGCTGCCGCTTCTTGAACATAGAGATCAAGAGGTGTGAGATTGACAAAGCTGGGCACCGTTAATCAAATATTTAACTTCGTTAATCGTTAATCCGCTACAAAAAAAGTTAGCTTCGTTAAACGTTAAAGCGTTACATTTCGGAAGAATTAACGCAAGTTAACGTTAATCTTTAATCCGTTAATATGTGTAAAATTACATTTTTATATCGTTGCGTTAGTGAACTTAAAAGGAAGGTTATGAATAAATCAAAATACTTGTATAATTCAAATGTGTAATTTAATCGTCCGGCATAAGGTGCATATTCCCCTTCATTAACATGTTGAAGTTCTCGTCTGAAAGCGAGGCTCTTTTTGGTGTCAAAATGTCTTTACCCGTGGAAAATAAACGTTCAACTGCAGCGCTTGAGGGTATAGCAGTATTGTACTGTAAGCACCGGCTCTAAGTAATGAAATGATCAAACGAAAAAAAATTCTTCGCAGTTTTCTCACTCGCACGCGCCGGCCAAATATATCTAGTTTTGTTTTTGTTTCACGCGCTACCACGCGCCGCCCGGCACTGGTCATTTCATACTTGTCTGAACCTGTTTTTCGCGCCGCGCCGCGGTTTCGTGCGGTAAATAGTAGGCATTGGATTAAGGATTAACGGACTTCTGCACATTAACGGAAGTTAACGTGTCCGTTAACATTTTTAAAAGTTAACTTAAAAGTTAATCCGTTAATCAAAATGTTAACTTCGTTAATTAACGATTAACGGATTAACGAGTTAATGCCCAGCTATGGAGATTGAGGATTACTTCCAAGCTCGCGGTTGGTGTAGTTCTCATTGCACCAGTTACGCAAATACGCAAATACGGGTTGCCCTCAGACATTAGTCTAAAACCGAAAGACTTCTCGACGCTTGTTGAGGTTAATGCGTCGTACCTAACCTTCCCTGGTACCTATTCTCATTTTTTTGTATTTGTCTGGTTCGCGGTCAGTTGACTATCAACTTTTGTGCTAATTTAATTTCAATAAACCATTTAAATTACGATAGCGACAGTCTTTCTTAAAGCAAAGGAACATTTCCTGTTCAGCATAAGACTTTTGCTCGAGTTGCATATTTCGAAAGTTCAGAGCAGACAGATATTCATCTGAGGTGAAAGTGTACAGCGGTTAGCTTGTAGGAAACTTTGTGTTTATTGCATAGTTTTGGGCATTTCGAATCTTTAGTTATTGTTTGTTCAACAACTCACAATTTTCATTTTTTGCCCCTACATGTATAGTAAGAAATTGTTGAGGTATGTCGACTTCCAAAAACAATTTAAAAAAGCGACATGAAAAAGTTGGTTGGGATTAAATAATATGTATAGGAAAAAGTGTCTAAAAGAGACTTGAAGGTTTAAATAAAAACTAGAAGAACAGTTTGAATAATTGTTGGAAGCTTGATTAACAACAGGAAGCCATTCGGATACCTACGCTTGTTGAAGTAAGACCAGTACCACAGAAAAGCCACTACAGAGATTTCAGAGTTTTATTTATTTACTTATATTTCATAAATTACACAGTAAGAAGTAAGATAAAAGATACAATATCTCTTTAAATAGTGCAAGCCTCAACTACAGTTCAATTATAATTCTAATTTTAAGTATAACTTGTTACGTTTTATCTTTGATTTTGTAATTTGTATACATAGAGGAACCATGCTAGCTTGCGTTAAGACGTCGGCGTCGGTAGATGTCACTAAGTAAATAAAATCGAAATTTGAAATTTTGGTCGAATGCTCTCCACAGAAATTTGACTTAAGCGGAAAAGGAAAGCAGGGAAAACGTCATGGGTATAGAGAAATGCATAAGAAAACTTTTGCATTTGAAAATTTCAAATGTGGAATTATTTTATTTTATTTCATTTTATCTACAAGCAATTTTAGAGCTAACACATATAGCACTTCAAGGATAAATCATTAAAATATAAAGAAGTATAATAAATCAGTCTTAAATTTACTTCGACTAAGGATTCAATTTCTGAAGGCATTGAAATCAGTTATACATCTTGATAGCGTTTCATTACATCCATAAATTGTTCTATGCACTTTTTGAAATAGGAAAATTCTTGTCCTCGTGGACCTGGCAAGTACATGAACAGGTAATAGAGCAAGGAATGTTGAACACTTTATGTGGTAGCATAGTAAGTCTCTTATGAGCATCTAACTATGCATTTTTCTTCTTGATTCTAATGATTTAATTCCAAGCAATAAGCATCTAGCTTTGTAATCAGGACAGAAACCCCAGCTCATTTTGTTGAAAACGTATTCCGTAAATCTTCTTTGAACCGATTCTACCCTGTCAGAATTAACTTTAAACGCGAGACTCCAGATTACATCAGCGTATTCCAAAAGCGATCTGACAAGAGATGTATACAAAGTTAATAAAACATAAGGATCTTGAAAATCTTTGCCATTTCGATTTATGAATCCAACTAACGAGTTAGCTTTTGGTACCTTAGAAATTAATGTAGTTCCTAAAATTTAGTGAGGAATCAAAAATAACACCTTGTCCTTAAGTGATTGAAAAAAAACTTCATATATTTTTTCACGAAATGTTTTCTTAGTTCTTTGTTGCACTTTTTCTCATAGTAAAATATTTAAACGAACTTAAACTTAAAAATTGCGAACTATTGGATATACGGATCGAATCATAAAAATTTAAAAACAAGCGAAAAATTGAGGTAAAAGAAATGCACAACCGGTGTGCCGCATCGAAAAATTCAATTGACTGATGACAACAACTGTCAAAGGTCGAATAAGAAAAAGTGAAATCAGCAGCGATAAAAATTCTGAAATCCGTGGCTAGTCAAATAGGTTGGGTTCACAATTTGAAAAAATAAGCGATGTGCTCTAAAGTTAAAATCGTGCGTTCAAAGGTAGACTAATCAAATAATAAAAAAGAATTACATAAGATATATTATCGGTTCAGGATGTATGTATTAAAAAAGTAGGCGACAGGAAATTTTATGGTGAAATTTCCCAACTACGAACTAAAAACTTAAATACTCGAAATCGATTGAAATATACGAAATTCAAGTTCCTCACAAAATGTGAGATTACAAACTGGAATCTATGTATATAACTATACAAATGGTGGACGGTTGGACAAACCGTTTGAAGGAAATCAAAAAAAAAAAAAAAAAACAAACACAAGGATTGAAACGTTAATTGTTCTTTCCCCCGAAAGGATAATACGAATTTAAAAATCTTCGAGAATTTTCAATGCGAAAGGCAAAGACCAGCCGAACTATGTATTATAAAAAACTCACAACAGATCAAAATTCTCCATACTTAACTTTTCCTCTGTTCTTTCATTCCTCCTCCAATTTCCTCACTTTCGTCTGTCTGATCTTACGCCTTCCACTGACTCCACACTTTTCTTACAATTTTCAACAAAGCTTTTCTGCAAAAAAACATTATTTCCAACTTTTCTAGTGTAAACTTTGTTTTAGTTGGTTTGTAGATTTTACCTAAAAATTTCCTGGCGCCCTTTAGTATGAGTAAGTACACCCGGTGCACTTCCTCGCACTTAAAATAATTGTGTACACCCATCACTTCTCACTTACCCGTGGTGTGATGGATAGCATGTCCGCCTGCATCTGGCTAGATCAGTATCTATATTTTAACAAACATATGGATGCAGCTCTGGCCAGGGCTAGAGGAGCTTTTGCTCTGACAAGGCGACTGTTTCACAGCAGTCAACTTGATAGCAGAGTGAAGGTGATTTGCTACATGGCCCTCATAAGGCCAATGATTGTCTATGGGTGCCCCGTGTGGTTCAATGTTACAGCGTCTCAAATGGAAAAGATTCGGGTGTTTGAGAGACAGTGTCTGCGTACCTGTCTTGGATTGCACAGAACACCAGAGTCGAAGTACAGAAAATATTATCCTAATGAGGTCCTTTACAACGGGGCTCAAATAAACAGGATCGACAACTTCATTATAAAACTGACTCGTGGTCATACTGCAAGAGCGATGACCTCGACCAATGGTCTGATATTTGGGGCTTATTACCCCAACACTAAATATATGGAGAAAACGCGCTTCAGTGGATTTGTCCCACCGGAGGCTTTCCTCTATTTTGATATGGTAGGGCTGATTCAGGATAGGTTGGCGGTTCCGCTGATCTACCACGTCTGCCGGAAGTCCGTGGAACGACGGCTCCTTTCCAACCGAGACGTCACCGCAGTAGGCGGAGAAGCTGTTTCAGATCGCGATCGTCGTGACGTTATTAAAACGTCGAAAATGTTCTGGTGGTTGTCGGAGCAACAACTTGAAGTTGATAATGATAGCAAGCCGCCAATGGCTGGCTTACACAGGTTTAGCGTGTAAGTCTTAGGGTATAGGGGGTGGGCACAGTGGCAAACAAAAAAATCACAAAAAATCCAAAAAAAAAAAAAAAACATAAAATCAAAAAAACAAAAAAGAAAACTACAAAATACAAAAAACCAAAAAAAAAAAAATTAAAAAATACAAAAATCCAAAAAAAAAAATAATTACAAAATACAAAAACAAAAAAAAACAAAAGCTTCTGTGGCTGCCCTAGTTTTAAGTAGATTTAAGTAGTTTTAATTAGTTTTAATTAGTTTTAAGAAAACAAAAAAAAAATGATCAAGAAAGCTAAGTTTTTAAAAAAAATTTTCTTAGTTTTAACTAGTTCTAGTTTGTAATTAATAAGGTCTCTTAAGGCCGAAAGGCATTAGTAGTAAGATATTGAATAATTTAGAGTACCCGCCTAGGGTCAGTAAGTTAATTAAGTTATTATATAAGCTTGTTTTACACATTTTTGTTAGCATGTAAGTAGTTATAAGATAAAGTTAAAAGAAATGAATTAAAAATGAGCATGTCCGCCTGTTAATCCAGAGGTTCGTGGTTCGAATCCCAACAGAGGCAAAAATGATTTTCACGGGTATCGCCTTTCGCGAGGAATTGGCAAGTCCTCCGTTAGTATTCATTGCCATGAAAAGCACTTTATCAATTAGCAATTCGGAATCGGCAAAAAATTGTAGGTCTCCTCCATTCCCTCAAAAGCCATGGGTTGTGAGAAACGCGCTAGGCCCTGGGGCTCTTCGCTCTGTTGCGCCACCCTATTTATTTATTTATTTTACTTCTCATTTACATTTTAAATATTCATTAAAGTATTTGATCGAAAACCTAAAAAGTGTTCAATTTTCTTTTCATGGAATGATTTGATTCTTTGGTCTGACGTAAGTCCGTCTAAAAAATAGATCGAGTTGCTTCAACATAAATAAAAAAAAGCACGTTGAGTCTGGATTTATTTACTCCGAAATGGCTATTTGCTGTACTAATGTGAAATATGTTTGTTCCGAACATCTTAAAAAAAGACTACTCTCTTGGTATCAAGTTGAGTACTCTCCAATGCTGTCCTTTCTTAACAGATGCAATCTCTTCCACCAGTATTCGCAGCTAATAATGAAGACGGCCATTAGAAATCCTGCGGAAAACGAGTCAAAATAAATGGAGTTCTCAATGAATTGAAGTCTCACCAATAAGCAGCACAAGAAAACAGCCTTGCATATCAGTTAAGTTTACTTTGTGGTTGGTGATTTGCCCCAAAACGCCTTTTCCATTGCATTTGTCCATTAACGGCAAATTTATCTTGTGCCAACGATTTAAAAAGCCCATTTGATGTAGCCGTTTGATTTCGTCATTAACCAGAGACATAAATGGGCTATTGATCGGCATTATCAGACCAATTTGCTCTTCAACGAAATCTTCTTTTCCTTTTATTAGAGGAGGGAGGATATACAAGTTATATTATGTGTATAAAAAAGAAGCAGGTAAGAGGACATACCCAATACAAATTTACATTCTTTGTCCTTTTCAAAATGTTTTTGAATGACAAGTTGCAAGTTAATACGCCAGTCTATATTGATGCGGTGTCCGTTCTCAACTGCCGCTATATTTTCGGAACTCAAATTGTTGTATATTATTGCCCTTTCCATAAATCGTTTGAAGTCATCCCGGCTTGAAATCTTTGAGAAGAAAAAGAATCAACATTTCATTGAACACATTATACATATACAAATGTATAATAGCGGAAACCAACTCACTAAAGAAAACTTCTCGAAGAAAGTCCCGTTTCTCAATCCAAATTGTTGCACATCTTTGTGCTGAAAACTCTCAAACAAGTAATCGATGCCAGGTTGATATTTTGGAAATGTCAAGAACGCAACGAGGTTACCACAGTATGTTGTCACCAAAACTAACACAGCAATCCACCAAACACCTACAATGAGTCTACCACTATCCGCCCTTGGAAGGTACATTCCCCCTTAATAACAACAACAAAAAAAAAACGATTTATTCGTCTGCCAATATAAAATACTATAGTATTTATTACCTTGTTGGAGCAATGCCCCATAAACATACCAAAAACAACTGTTTATCTTACATAAGCCTTTGGTTCGCAGCTCTTCCGTTGGAACAAGGATATTTACCAAATACAGCAGCGGGGCCGTAGTAAGCAGGACTGCTATTAGCGATGCCCATGTCTTGCATGTGAATGAGCAATATTTTATTCTTATTGCTCATAATTTATTCTAATTGTTCAAATTGATTGATGAAAGATATACCTCAATGGTAAAAGGTGCCGTAAACAAGTATATCCGGCTCACCTCATCGGGTCGTCTTGATAGGAAAGTGTATTTCTGAACGCTAATAGGATTAGTATAATTGAAGGGCTTTGAATCAGGTTCATCAATGGTGCATGCAACAGCAGCTATAAAAAACTAAATTGAATAATTGATTGGTGCTGTTTTTTGTTCAATTGTGGAACGAGTTACCCTATCGTTTTGAATGAGCTCAGCTACCGCGCTAGGAATGGAATAGGTTAGTGCTCCAAATAAGTCTGAAACTGACTTTAATAAAAAGGAGAAAAACTGTTTCATATTTATACAAACACATTTTGTTTTCAATTTCATGTTCTATATTAATAAAATGATGTCAAGGCCTAAAAAGCACTAATTGGTATATGAATGGAAGATGCGATCTAGGTTAAGAAATATGAAATATACAGAACTAGCTGTGCCCGCGACTTCGTCCGCGTGGAATAGTGACTTTCAGCAGCATTTTTAACTTTTTAGGAAACAAAACTTCTAGCCTTAAAAATGGCGGTACATATTTCCAAAAAAAAACATTCAACCCCTATTTCAACACCTTGTAGCCCTGTTAAAAATACTTTTGAGACCGTAGTTTTTGAATTCCCATTTCCGTTCCCGTGGGAATATAAGGATAGATATATAGCCTTTATCCTTCCGCATGTTCTAGACCATCTCTGTAGCTAATTTAATAAAATCTGTTTAGCAGTTTGAACGGGAGACATACGAAAAACATACCAACATAGCTACATTCGCATTTTCAATATTAGTTAAGACTCCCGTTCCCGTGGAAACATGGTTCCCGTTTTCGTGGGAATATGTGGATAAGTTAAAGTTAATGTTACTCCGGGATTATGGAGCAATCCAACGGTGGATGAATTTTTGAAATCGGTGCTGTAGTGTCAAAGTTCCCGTATACGTTCCTGCTCCCGTGGGAATATAGGGAAGAAATATATAGTCTATGTCTTTCCTCAGGTTCTGTGAACGGAAGACATACGAAAAACATACCGACATAGCTACATTCGCATTTTCAATATCAGTAAAGACTCTCGTTCCCGTGGGAATATGGTGACCGTTCCCGTAGGAATATGGGGATGAGTTAAAGTTTTTGTTACTCGGGGATAGTGTAGCATTCTAACGGTGGATGAATTTTTGAAATCGGTGCTGTAGTGTCAAAGTTCCCGTATACGTTCCTGCTCCCGTGGGAATATAGGGAAGAAATATATAGTCTATGTCTTTCCTCAGGTTCTGTGAACGGGAGACATACGAAAAACATACCGACATAGCTACATTCGCATTTTCAATATCAGTAAAGACTCCCGTTCCCTTTGGAATATGGTGACCGTTCCCGTAGGAATATGGGGATGAGTTAAAGTTTTTGTTACTCGGGGATAGTGTAGCATTCTAACGGTGAAAGAATTTTAGAAATCGGTGCTGTAGTGTCAAAGTTCCCGTATACGTTCCTGCTCCCGTGGCAATATAGGGAACCGTAGGAATATGGGGATGAATTAGTTTTTATGTTAGTCGGGGATAGTGTAGCATTCTAACGGTGAAAGAATTTTTGAAATCGGTGCTGTAGTGTCAAAGTTCCCGTATACGTTCCTGCTCCCGTGGGAGTATAGGGAACCGTAGGAATATGGGACTGAATTAGTTTTTATGTTTCTCGGGGATAGTGTAGCATTCTAACGGTGAAAGAATTTTTGAAATCGGTGCTGTAGTGTCAAAGTTCCCGTATATGTTCCTGCTCCCGTGGGAGTATAGGGAACCGTAGGAATATGGGGATGAATTAGTTTTTATGTTTCTCGGGGATAGTGTAGCATTCTAACGGTGAAAGAATTTTTGAAAACGGTGCTGTAGTGTCAAAGTTCCCGTATACGTTCCTGCTCCCGTGGGAATATAGGGAACCGTAGGAATATGGGGCTGAATTAGTTTTTATGTTTCTTGGGGATAGTGTAGCATTCTAACGGTGAAAGAATTTTTGAAATCGGTGCTGTAGTGTCAAAGTTCCCGTATACGTTCCTGCTCCCGTGGGAATATAGTGAACCGTAGGAATATGGGGCTGAATTAGTTTTTATGTTTCTTGGGGATAGTGTAGCATTCTAACGGTGAAAGAATTTTTGAAATCGGTGCTGTAGTGTCAAAGTTCCCGTATACGTTCCTACTCCCGTGGGAATTTTGGGAACCGTAGGAATATGGGGATGAATTAGTTTTTATGTTTCTCGGGGATAGTGTAGCATTCTAACGGTGAAAGAATTTTTGAAAACGGTGCTGTAGTGTCAAAGTTCCCGTATACGTTCCTGCTCCCGTGGGAATATAGGGAACCGTAGGAATATGGGGCTGAATTAGTTTTTATGTTTCTTGGGGATAGTGTAGCATTCTAACGGTGAAAGAATTTTTGAAATCGGTGCTGTAGTGTCAAAGTTCCCGTATACGTTCCTACTCCCGTGGGAATTTTGGGAACCGTAGGAATATGGGGATGAATTAGTTTTTATGTTTCTCGGGGATAGTGTAGCATTCTAACGGTGAAAGAATTTTTGAAATCGGTGCTGTAGTGTCAAAGTTCCCGTATACGTTCCTGCTCCCGTGGGAATATAGGGAACCGTAGGAATATGGGGCTGAATTAGTTTTTATGTTTCTTGGGGATAGTGTAGCATTCTAACGGTGAAAGAATTTTTGAAATCGGTGCTGTAGTGTCAAAGTTCCCGTATACGTTCCTACTCCCGTGGGAATTTTGGGAACCGTAGGAATATGGGGATGAATTAGTTTTTATGTTTCTCGGGGATAGTGTAGCATTCTAACGGTGAAAGAATTTTTGAAATCGGTGCTGTAGTGTCAAAGTTCCCGTAAACGTTCCTGCTCCCGTGGGAATATAGGGAACCGTAGGAATATGGGGCTGAATTAGTTTTTATGTTTCTTGGGGATAGTGTAGCATTCTAACGGTGAAAGAATTTTTGAAATTGGTGCTGTAGTGTCAAAGTTCCCGTATACGTTCCTACTCCCGTGGGAATTTTGGGAACCGTAGGAATATGGGGATGAATTAGTTTTTATGTTTCTCGGGGATAGTGTAGCATTCTAACGGTGAAAGAATTTTTGAAATCGGTGCTGTAGTGTCAAAGTTCCCGTATACGTTCCTGCTCCCGTGGGAATATAGGGAACCGTAGGAATATGGGGATGAATTAGTTTTTATGTTACTCGGGGATAATGAAGCATTCTAACAGTGGAAAAATTTTTGAAATCGGTGTTGTAGTTTCTAAATTCCCGTATACGTTCCCGTTCCCGTGGGAATTTAGGGATAAAATATAGCCTATGTGTTATTCTGATGTATAAGCTATATTATTGGAAAGTTTAATTGAAATCCATTCAGTAGTTTTTGCGTGAAAGAGGAACAAACATACATCCAAACATACAAACTTTCACGTTTATAATATTAGTAGGATAAAATATATTATTGGAAAGTTTAATTGAAATCCATTCAGTAGTTTTTGCGTGAAAGAGGAACAAACATACATCCAAACATACAAACTTTCACGTTTATAATATTAGTAGGAAAAGTCACTATTCCACGCGGACGAAGTCGCGGGCACAGCTAGACCATCTCTGTAGCTAATTTAATAAAATCTGTTTAGCAGTTTGAACGGGAGACATACGAAAAACATACCAACATAGCTACATTCGCATTTTCAATATTAGTTAAGACTCCCGTTCCCGTGGAAACATGGTTCCCGTTTTCGTGGGAATATGTGGATAAGTTAAAGTTAATGTTACTCCGGGATTATGGAGCAATCCAACGGTGGATGAATTTTTGAAATCGGTGCTGTAGTGTCAAAGTTCCCGTATACGTTCCTGCTCCCGTGGGAATATAGGGAAGAAATATATAGTCTATGTCTTTCCTCAGGTTCTGTGAACGGAAGACATACGAAAAACATACCGACATAGCTACATTCGCATTTTCAATATCAGTAAAGACTCTCGTTCCCGTGGGAATATGGTGACCGTTCCCGTAGGAATATGGGGATGAGTTAAAGTTTTTGTTACTCGGGGATAGTGTAGCATTCTAACGGTGGATGAATTTTTGAAATCGGTGCTGTAGTGTCAAAGTTCCCGTATACGTTCCTGCTCCCGTGGGAATATAGGGAAGAAATATATAGTCTATGTCTTTCCTCAGGTTCTGTGAACGGGAGACATACGAAAAACATACCGACATAGCTACATTCGCATTTTCAATATCAGTAAAGACTCCCGTTCCCTTTGGAATATGGTGACCGTTCCCGTAGGAATATGGGGATGAGTTAAAGTTTTTGTTACTCGGGGATAGTGTAGCATTCTAACGGTGAAAGAATTTTAGAAATCGGTGCTGTAGTGTCAAAGTTCCCGTATACGTTCCTGCTCCCGTGGCAATATAGGGAACCGTAGGAATATGGGGATGAATTAGTTTTTATGTTAGTCGGGGATAGTGTAGCATTCTAACGGTGAAAGAATTTTTGAAATCGGTGCTGTAGTGTCAAAGTTCCCGTATACGTTCCTGCTCCCGTGGGAGTATAGGGAACCGTAGGAATATGGGACTGAATTAGTTTTTATGTTTCTCGGGGATAGTGTAGCATTCTAACGGTGAAAGAATTTTTGAAATCGGTGCTGTAGTGTCAAAGTTCCCGTATATGTTCCTGCTCCCGTGGGAGTATAGGGAACCGTAGGAATATGGGGATGAATTAGTTTTTATGTTTCTCGGGGATAGTGTAGCATTCTAACGGTGAAAGAATTTTTGAAAACGGTGCTGTAGTGTCAAAGTTCCCGTATACGTTCCTGCTCCCGTGGGAATATAGGGAACCGTAGGAATATGGGGCTGAATTAGTTTTTATGTTTCTTGGGGATAGTGTAGCATTCTAACGGTGAAAGAATTTTTGAAATCGGTGCTGTAGTGTCAAAGTTCCCGTATACGTTCCTGCTCCCGTGGGAATATAGTGAACCGTAGGAATATGGGGCTGAATTAGTTTTTATGTTTCTTGGGGATAGTGTAGCATTCTAACGGTGAAAGAATTTTTGAAATTGGTGCTGTAGTGTCAAAGTTCCCGTATACGTTCCTACTCCCGTGGGAATTTTGGGAACCGTAGGAATATGGGGATGAATTAGTTTTTATGTTTCTCGGGGATAGTGTAGCATTCTAACGGTGAAAGAATTTTTGAAAACGGTGCTGTAGTGTCAAAGTTCCCGTATACGTTCCTGCTCCCGTGGGAATATAGGGAACCGTTGGAATATGGGGCTGAATTAGTTTTTATGTTTCTTGGGGATAGTGTAGCATTCTAACGGTGAAAGAATTTTTGAAATCGGTGCTGTAGTGTCAAAGTTCCCGTATACGTTCCTACTCCCGTGGGAATTTTGGGAACCGTAGGAATATGGGGATGAATTAGTTTTTATGTTTCTCGGGGATAGTGTAGCATTCTAACGGTGAAAGAATTTTTGAAATCGGTGCTGTAGTGTCAAAGTTCCCGTATACGTTCCTGCTCCCGTGGGAATATAGGGAACCGTTGGAATATGGGGCTGAATTAGTTTTTATGTTTCTTGGGGATAGTGTAGCATTCTAACGGTGAAAGAATTTTTGAAATCGGTGCTGTAGTGTCAAAGTTCCCGTATACGTTCCTACTCCCGTGGGAATTTTGGGAACCGTAGGAATATGGGGATGAATTAGTTTTTATGTTTCTCAGGGATAGTGTAGCATTCTAACGGTGAAAGAATTTTTGAAATCGGTGCTGTAGTGTCAAAGTTCCCGTAAACGTTCCTGCTCCCGTGGGAATATAGGGAACCGTAGGAATATGGGGCTGAATTAGTTTTTATGTTTCTTGGGGATAGTGTAGCATTCTAACGGTGAAAGAATTTTTGAAATTGGTGCTGTAGTGTCAAAGTTCCCGTATACGTTCCTACTCCCGTGGGAATTTTGGGAACCGTAGGAATATGGGGATGAATTAGTTTTTATGTTTCTCGGGGATAGTGTAGCATTCTAACGGTGAAAGAATTTTTGAAATCGGTGCTGTAGTGTCAAAGTTCCCGTATACGTTCCTGCTCCCGTGGGAATATAGGGAACCGTAGGAATATGGGGATGAATTAGTTTTTATGTTACTCGGGGATAATGAAGCATTCTAACAGTGGAAAAATTTTTGAAATCGGTGTTGTAGTTTCTAAATTCCCGTATACGTTCCCGTTCCCGTGGGAATTTAGGGATAAAATATAGCCTATGTGTTATTCTGATGTATAAGCTATATTATTGGAAAGTTTAATTGAAATCCATTCAGTAGTTTTTGCGTGAAAGAGGAACAAACATACATCCAAACATACAAACTTTCACGTTTATAATATTAGTAGGATGTCCAGTAATTCGTTAAACATAATTTAAAATGTGATTCTAAGAAAAAAATTGTTTCACTTTAAAGCTCGGTTCTCATCTTTGAAATTACTTTTTGACAATTTTAAAAAAGGCTAACTTTAATGTACCCTGACCTGTGTTAAGTTCGATTTCTCTGTCAACACTGATAGTACATAGTAGAGACCAAATTTTAGACTAAATTTTTTCCTGAAATAAAAACTGTGTTTAAGTTGGGCTTCTATAAGCTTAGGGTTGCCAGATTTTAAATTTTAAATGGTGTTCAAATTTTCTTCCCGAAAAAAATTTTTGACTTTGAGGTTTTTCTTTCAGAAAATGCCTGATAAACATACAGTTTCTTTATTTTTTACAGATGAACAAAACGGGTGTCGTACATTATCTCAAAAAAAAAAAAAAAAAAATCCCCATCGATCAAAATCCCCAAAAATTTTTATTCACCTAGCTAACATCCCCATTGAGATAATGCACATTGATGAAATCCACACCTAAACAATCTTTTTTGTCAAAATCCCCACGAAATCTCCATATCCCCAGAGTCTGTGTACATATAAGGTCTGTTCGTTGAACTTTCCCCAGGGTTGACCCAGGTTTTCTTGACAACCCTATTTGTTGTCAAAAAAACCTGGGCTTTCCAGTCCTCAAAAAACGGTAGACCACAAATCACCACACATCCCTGTCATTAAAAAAAAATACATGCCATTTGACAGCCCTCAAATCGCCACAGCAAAAAGCTAGGGCGAGTTTGGGGAAAACCTATGGCAAACCTATGGCTCAAAAAACACTCAATTTGACATTCAGGGTGAATTTAGGTTTCTCAAAAAACGCTTTGTGGCGACCCTAGGGCGACCCCAGGGCTTCAACGAACAGACCTATAAATTATGTGCATTTAGTTTTCAGAAAAATCTCTCTCTTTCGTTGTTTTTGTAATTAATAAATGATAACGATTAACAGTTTCTTAACAACAAATTACTATAAATGCATGATTGTATCCTCTTTTTAGTCTTGTTTACGTATTCATGGTACGCACACGCAGTGATCTGTGTTAGTTTCGTAGTGCAGCGTTTTTTTTTTTTTTGAGAATAAAAGTTGAAATGGATAATAACATTACTGTTTGCAAATCCAATAAAGGTGGAAGAAAGTTATTCATAAATGGATATGGTTATCATTACATTTGCTGTAATACATAAACCTAATATCGCGCGCGCGATTTGATCGCATGATTCACTACTTGAATATATTTGTTTTGGGGATATTAGGTTTGTAGATTATCTCTTTGGGGATTTTCGTTTGGGGATTTAGCGTTTGGGGATTTTCGTTTGGGGCTTTTGTTTTGGGGCAAACGTTACCAACCCGAACAAAACAACAATAAAAAAAAACTGATGAATAAGTGCAC
The DNA here is from genome assembly GCA_914767635.1 of Melanostoma mellinum. Classification (NCBI taxonomy): domain Eukaryota; kingdom Metazoa; phylum Arthropoda; class Insecta; order Diptera; family Syrphidae; genus Melanostoma; species Melanostoma mellinum. The sequence continues at coordinate 76,268,249 of OU612058.1, read as the reverse complement.
TCAAAAACCCATACATTTTATGATACTTGAAAAAATACAAAATGGGTAAAATAAAAAAAAATAAAAAAAAATTTTAGCTCTGAGGTTTGTTTGAATAAAACAATAATATGGGCACTTTTAGTAGTTTTTTTTATGGATTTTATACAAATACAATTATAACAAGTGCTCAAAGTACCCTCCTTCGATTTGAATGATATGGTACCCGTGGTGTGATGATAGCATGTCCGCCTGTCAATCCAGAGGTTCGAGTTCGAATCCCAACAGAGGCAAAAGTGTTTTTTCCACGGGTATCGCATTTCGCGAGGAATTGGCAAGTCCTCCGTTAGTATTCATTGCCATGAAAAGCGCTTTCTTGATTAGCCGTTCGGAACCGGCAGAAAATTGTAGGTCCCTTCCATTCCCTTACAAGGCATGGTTGTGAGAAATGCGCTAGGCCCAGGGGCTCCTCGCTCTATTGCGCCACCCTATTTATTTATTTATAACCATAGCTCAAAATGACCAAAATAATGGTTGATTCCGATGAAGAACAAAAAAGGAAGGAAAGCGCTCAAACTAGAAGAAGTAAGGGTTGCCAAGTTCGTATGTTAGCTTAAATCAAATAAAACTGCAGTTGCACACGACCTCGACAAAACTTTCAAGACAGCCAGAGATTAGTTTTGAAATAGAATGCTCCAGTTGCATGATTTAGTCAGGAAAAAGTATGGTCAAGGAATATGGAAGACTTTACATTTGCACTTATTATAGGAATACGCCTCCTAAACTTCGCAACATCGGAAAACCCCATACGTCAACAAATTCTTACAGTACATATTAAATCTTGGAGAAAACCTGCGTGTGACAGTATTGACAGAAACAAGCTATGCAGCGTCATGTCTACTTGCCAAAAAAGAACATAGGTTTTCGGTTTAAAAAAATTCAATCACAGAGTTACTTTCACTACACATGCTGATCATTTGAAGAGAAATATGTGTCTTTTGACATCACTGTTTGTTACCTGAACTCTCCCCAGCAAAAAACTAGTTTTATATCATGGTGAGTTGATGGCAAACCCAGACTTAAAACAAAACGCCCAGCTTGATATTTATCTTATGTTGAGGTTTTTTGAAAGGAGGCATTGTGGCTTCCTCAGAGCAATCCTTGGGCTTGAACGAAAGAACTTATTAATGCACTTTTTACATCATACGATAAGAGAACTGCTTCATGTATAGATTTCATTTTTGAGAACTTAAAACCCGAAGTGTTTTTCTTATTTCATTCCGTTGAAACGGAATAAAAAAAGACCATGTGACAAAGTAAAATAATGACCAGAATTGGTCATAAATGACCAAACTGGCAACTGTGCCCAGAGCCCGTTTTTGGATTTCATTGTGGGTGTTTGCTCTCCATAACTCTTGTCATGTAATCTTTGAAACTGTATTTAAATTGGACTCGTATAGGCTTAGGGTTGCCAGATTTTCAGTTAGGATAAAGTTCCTGGTATCTTCGTTGTGCTCTTCCTGAATTTCCATTGCAAAACTTATATAAGAAAAAAATGTCTGCGTATTCTTCTTTCGTAAATGAAGACATTTCAAAAAGCTCTCTGATCAAACTACAATCGTGACTTATTTTGATAAGCTGATGATTAAATTTTTTTTTTATTCTTTTATACGACTAATTTAGCTATTGAACATTCATACTCCAAATTTAAAGCAAACACCTACAATGAAGTCCAAAAACGTGCTCTGGCAAGCATTCAAAACGAAGGGGGGCACTTTGAGCATTTGTCGTGATTGTTTTTTTAAAAAATACATAACAATACATTGTTTTATTCAAAACAATTGTTAAATTTTACCCATTTTGTATTTTTTCAAGTATCATAAAATGTATGGGTTTTTGAGTAAACTTATTCATAAGTTTTTTTTATTATTGTTTTGTTTATCTGTAAAAAATAAAGAAACTTTATGGTCACCAGGCATTTTCTGAAAATAAAAAAATTACCTCAAAGTCAAAACTTTGCTTAAGAAAACTTTGGGTAAGAAAACTTGCAAAATCGTACAACCCTATGCCTATAAGAGTCCAATTTAAATACAGTTTTAAGGATTATCATTTCTCAAAAAAAAAAAATAAATCTAAAATTTGGTCTCTACCATCAGTATTGACAGATAAATCGAATTTAACACAGGTAAGGGTACACCAAAGTTAGCGTGTTTTAAATTGTCAAAAAGTGATGTCAAAGTTGAGAAACGGACTTTACTGTACAACAATTTTTTTTTCTTAGAATATGACCAAGAATCACATCCCAAAGTATGTAACACGAATTACGGAACACCCTGTATATGTGTTTCATGACCGAAATCAAAACACCACCGCCGACATCATCTGATCTCTCTACGTGCCGAGAATTCAGAGCTGAAGATTTCGGTGCTCAATTGACTTGATTTTAGCCAAGTTTCAGTCAAAGCAAATACGTCATGTTTGAAAACTGGGGAATCAACACACAAATCAGCAGTTTAACTGCGAAGACCTCTTACGTTTTGATAAAAGAGAAAATCAAATTAGTTTTTTGAAGCAGTATTAATAACCAATTTGTTTTTAACTCTCCTGTTGATGGAAAATTCTTTAAGAAGAGCACCACCAGGCCAAGAGTTACTGTCACAAATAGGGTCGAAAGACGAGGGCGGGTCAAGCAATTTGAACGAAGACCCAAAGCTATCAGTTTTGTTATCTTAGTCCATTAAATAAAATTTTTGTTAAAAATCAATTTCTTTGATACGAGATATAGTGGAAAACATCTTTTTAATTTAGGTTTTGAAACCGTCTCCATTAGTGTGAAAGATGAACCAGACTCTGGTTCAGAACTGGAATGAGTTGACAACGATTTATTTTCGTGATCCACTACTTCAATTACTAGTTCCATCGGGACAGAAGGACTATTAACTTTGACAGAGTTGCTTCCCAATGTCTTGCGATTTTAAGGAGGGCTCGAATTTTTGCTAGCCACTTTGCCTTTACGGTTTCTTTTAGTGCCCGTATTTGGAAACGAGAATTAGCGCTTTTACCAACTGCACCAGGCAGACGATAATAAAGTGCCTACAAATTTATATTATATGAAATATGGTTATTGAGGGAAATTATAGTTTGAGTGCCGATTTTTACGAGGAGAAAGGATAGATGAGGGATTCAATGTGGTTAAAAGGAGAGACAAAAATTAAAAAGAAAACATCCTTAAACTTCACTCAATTAATAGGAACGGGGAAAAAACTCTTTCTTACCAATCACTACACAATTAAGCTTACCAAGAAAACTTCTTGTAAATAAATAGAAATTAGATTGATTTATAAATCAAAATAACACATTATACAAATTTTGAACTTAAAACACTTATTTACTTTGCAGTTTATATTTAAAATTAGTAAACTACACAAGATAAATGAGAATAAATAAAACGCGATTAGAACACAAACTAAACGCACAAGAACCAGTGTTACCACTGCTTTCCAACTTATCTCCATTTTCCAGCTGCCTTGGAAAGTTCGGGGTCAAGGCCATTTGCAATCTGTAAATTTATTTGATTTAAGCTCACAAATGTCAAGCTGAACTTCTTTTACATCTGGAGGACGGCATTCCTTATATTCGTTCATGATGAATGGGATATTCTAGGGTAGAGCGGAACTTGTGTCTTCATAGCTCTTCTCTTGTTTTGCCGTTTTCTCGTTGTGCTGGTCAAAAAGCCATAACTTATAGCCTATATGCTAAAATAACGATCCACATTGATATTCATACTTCCATTATTTAACACTTTCGCGTTTATAACAGTTGTAGAATTTGTGTTGAATTTATTTATTATTTATTGAATTTATTGGAAGCATTTGTTAAGAAAATTATTTCTTTTGCTTTCCGTTTGCTCTTTTTTAAATTTATTTCTGAATTATCTATTTGTTGTTATTATCTGACATTTAATTTTTATTCAATTATAAGGACTGCTTCTATTTCTGTTTCATCATTTATTTTGTAATGAAGGTTTTTAGTAGCTTTTCTTTTCTAGCCTTACTCGTCACTTGTTTAAAAATTGTAATACATATTGTCAGTAACGTAGTTTAAATACCACAACTTATATATAAAAAAAGTTCTACTCAGAATTAATATTTAAACATATGTATATACTTACTGATTGATTTTCGGTTGCAGATGTAAATCCGTCCAAAACTTTGGCGTCATAAAGCCTATAGCTGAATATTATTAACATTATGTACATGGGATATTGTTTTTTTAATAGCAGGTACAGTAGAACTTACGTGAAATTAAGCTTGTGAGAAAGTTCCTTCAAAAGTTCTATTACAATTCCAGAAGACTCTACAACATCGCCTTTTTCGTTAGTTTTGATGTTTTGCCACGGTGGGTTCTGAAAAAATAAAATATTAGCCAGAAGAGTTAAGAAAATTGTATTACACAACCAACATGGTAGGTTATTACATCCATCGTTATATTTCTAAACCGTTGCTCGATATGTGGAAATATCACATCTGTGGTAACAAACCCCAAAATCGGACTCCAGTATCCAACATCAATGAATTTGTACTTATGAATTTTTTCGTCTTTAAAAATGATATGTTCACGTCTTAGCTACTATCAAACAAAAAAGTAAAAATAAGCTTACTTTTCTCAATTGCTTTTTTGTTATATTCCTGAGTTGTTCCCCAAGACAAAGCCGTTTTAAAACGCCATTTGGAGCAGCTTGCACACACACTTGCTGTTTTTAGATGTTCCTATACAATCACAGTTGTTGAATGTTTCCGGATAAAATAAATGAAGCGCTTAGAAGATGAAGGTGTTAAGCGACATTTTTGAAATTTTTAGCTATCAGCCTTTAAAGTTTATCGTTTATTACCAAATTGGTTGCATATAACACATTTATCTTTGGCTAAATATGAATCGATAGAAGGATTTATGTTTTAATGTCAGATTTTCATCAGTAACACCTTCATCTTCTATGCGCATCAAATATACTTATTCAACCTTTGTGTAGTTTAAAAGCTTTGCTTGCTTCTCTATCTTTGTCAAACGAATTGCTTCCCATTCCTCATCGGATATTTCTCCGAATATAGATTCTTCTTCTCTGATCAATTTTGATAGGGATGAAACAAATCCCAATGCTACTTCTGCCATTGTACATTTTAACGACTCCTGAAAATAAAATTTCTTTTGAATTTCTTTGTTGAATTGCTGTATTTTGGGGGAGGTTTGTGAAAAATCGTTTGCCAGACCTTGAAGTTTATGCAAACAAAAAATATTGACTATAAAAGGGTCTGAAAAGTTTGTTTTTTGGTTGCAACATTTTTAGTCAAAGACTAATAAAAATATGCATAAGTATTTAAATAATAATAATTTTTGGTCTTTTACTAATATAATAATACAAATCAAATCTGACGTATCGGCTCTTAAGAGATCTATTGATGACGTCAACAACCGCATTAGATCTCTTGAAAATAAACTCAGCGAACTTGATGCCGTCAAGGAAGAAAATAAAATCTTAAAAGAGGAGCTAAGAAAACAAGATGAAACACTTAAGCAATTATTCATACGCGTTGACCGCAATGAAGAAAATTCAAATTATAAACAAACACAGAGTGATGCTCTAATTCACGGATTACCAAGCTTGCAAAATGAAAACCTCAAAACAACTTTTGATCACATGTGTGGTGTTATAGGAATTGAGCTACTAACACTTCAAAGAGAATTTCTGTTTTGTATTTAATTTCATCTGTTTGAATTGTGAAAATAAAACTCAAATAATACTTATATTAATGACAAGAAATTAAATTCATATAAAATTCATAAATTAAATTGAAAATTTTCAAATATCTCATCAAAAACTTTTAAAATACGTACACATGAAAGTTTGATGATGAATAACTTTTGAACGGTTAATTTCATCGCTAAAACATAAAAAAACATTTTTATGGAACAGTTAATTTCCAACAAAAATTTGCATATATAATATACATCTATAATTCTATATATATATCTAGCTAGATTTGAAGGTGTAGCAAAGAGGTGAAGAATGTTCGAAACTTTACTTCTTCTAAATCAATTCGAGTTGATTTAACCTAATCATCAGCATATCTTACTCATATACATAGTATATCCGAGTGGTTACCGGCATACACAACATTCATCACAAATGCAACAAGTTCAATTTTTCAAATACCGCGCCAAAAAGGAAACACTGGCAGCACTGTCAGAGATTTCTCAAACTTTTCCTCTATATCTTTCCTCAATCCTCGATAAGCCTGACAAATGTAAATTTTCTCTGACGCTTTGAATGAATTTACGTAAAAACGCGAGAACGCAAATTCTACTTTCCACGTTATTTATGAACATGTTGCTAGAAATTGCCACGCCCGCCGCCGCGCCGCACCGTTGCAATCAACAAAAATCGTTCGTAATGTATTGAAAACTACTACAGAATTTCTTTCCACATTCCATTTCTTGATACTGTAACGTGAACCTAACATTTTATACCAATTTCCTAATCGAAAAACGTTCAACCGAAAACACAACTGGCAACACTTTAATGGAATGGTATAAATGACAGGCGTTGCTTGTAAGCCAGTGTGTGTGAGTGTAGAGAGACAGACAGACAGAGAGTAGACAGCAAATGTGGCGACAATGTAGAAGTTACTGGAGAGTTCTAGATGGCGTGTCATTCGATATAAATAGCCCGCCCGAGGCAACCAGAAGTCAGTTTGGTTTATAGAGTGATAAAGTTAAGAGTAAATACAAGTGATAGTCCCAAAGTCGAGTTGAGATCGAATTAAGCATATATACTGAATAAAAGTGATAGAATTAAAGTAAAAAGTGAAGTTTTATTTTTCGAACTAAGCGCACGTTACATTGGTGTCAGAAGTGTAAATAAAACTTATTTGACTAGTAAAGTGTAAAAAAAAGTAAAAAAGAAAAATAATAATTATACAGAGAAAATGGGTAAGTTCTTAGAAGAGCTCAACTGCATTGAGCTTAAAAGTGAGTTAGGTAAGCGAAATCTTTCTAGAGCGGGATCGAAAAATGAGCTCGTCCTGCGCTTGCGCAACCACTTGGAACAGCAAGGGGAAGACGTAAACACTTTTGTTTTTGAAACAGAAGTGGAGGAAGAGGAAGCAAGTGAAAGTGTAGATTTTTCTAGTATAATGAAGCTTTTATTAGAACAAAAGACAGAACAGCAGAAGGTTCTCGGACGTCTGGAAGAACAACGAAACGATCAAAAGAAGGAACAGCAGAATGTTCTCGAACGACTCGAAGTACAACAAAAGAAGCTGGAAGAGCAACGAAATGAGCAAAAGAAGGAACAGCAGAATGTTCTGGAACAACTGGAAGCACAACGAAACGAACAAAAGAAGCTGATTGAAGAGCAACGAAGCGAGCAAAAGAAAGAACAGCAGAATGTTCTCGAACAACTGGAAGCACAACGAAACGAACAAAAGAAGGAACAACAGAATATTCTCGAAAGACTTGAGGCGCAACAGAATGTTTTGGAAGGTCAGAAAAACATTCTAGAAGGTAAATTGGGTAACATTGAGAAAAATGTATGTGCCCTAGACGAACGCGTTGAGGGTGTGGAGAAACAGCTTTCTGTTGTAGAGAATCGTTTCGAAATCGTAGAAACCCGATGTGATAAACAGTTCTCTGTTCTGACCAAGGAATTAGACCAGATCCGGAAAATAAAAATTCGAGAGTCTGCTGGGGAGTTTGCAAAGAAAAAGGAGATGAAACCCCCAACATTTGATGGACAGTCTTCTTGGCCAGTCTACAAGAGACAATTTGAGGCAGCCGCGACAACAAATGGCTGGGATGACGAAGACAAGTACATTGCACTGACTCTTGCTCTTAGAGGACCAGCAGCTGAATTACTTCAAACAGTTCCAGCTGGTAAGAGCGGCGATTTCAGTTCTCTCGTGGCAGCTATAGATAAACGCTTTGGAGATAGCCACTTGAAAGAAGTCTTCCGAGTCCAACTCAATAACAGAGTCCAGAAAAGGGGTGAAAGTCTACAGCAGCTCCAAGCAGACGTCGAAAGACTGGTTCACCTGGCATACCCGGATGCTGGAGAAGAAATCATCAACCAGCTCGCTGTTGAGTCCTTCGTTCGTGCCATTTCCGATATACATCTTCAGAGGTCTGTGCGAACTGCTAGAACACGTACTCTTTCCGAAACGTTAGCATTCGCATTGACAATTGAAGCAGCAGAACAGGCTTCTCAGGGAGTACATCGACTTAGAGAGGCCATAGTCGAAGAATGCTCGTGCCAAAGAGCTGAAATACAAAAGAACCGGAGCGGACTAGCAAGATGTTGGAACTGCAACAAGACCGGGCACTTACAGCGTCAATGCCGACTACCACCAAACAAAGCCAGTTGTCAACATTGTGGAAGCAAGAGATCCAACCCAGAGCAAGGTAACAACAACACCAGCGTTGCCTATCAGCCCGTTTCCCATCAGGGAAACGAGTAAGAACCAACTTCGAGGGGCAGAGGCTGGTTTCTTGTATCGATGGCCCCAAAACCACCATCCAGGTCTCCCAGACCAAACGCGACAACAAAAGTCTGACTGTGGAGACTACTATTAACGGGAACAAACATGTGGCTACCATTGACACCGGTGCCACAGCATCCATAGTACGTCAAGACCTGGTAAAGATGACGTGGCTCCATAACACCAATAGCTACCGTCTAAGAACCGCAACGGGAGAAGCAGCAAGAGTATATGGAGAAGTGTGTCTCAAGATCCGACTGGCCGATCTAGTGTTTACTCATCAATTCCTGGTGGCAGATATATGTGACGAGTGCATCATTGGAATCGACTTTATGAAACAGCACGGAGTTATTTTGGATATCGGTAATCAAGTTTTGAAATACCAAAATAAAGAAATTCCAATGACCTATTCGAATGAAAATACGTCAACACTGAGAACTGTCATCACGGAAGATCTGATTCTGCCTCCTTCTTCTGAAGTGTTCGTTTGGACAAAACTGGAAGGTGAGTTTGGAAGCCTTCGATACCTCATGGTGGAACCAGACCCAGAGTGTTCCTCCCAAAGCGTCATCATTGGGAAAACACTGGTAGCACCGAAAAACAAAATGGTCCCCGTACGATTACTGAACACCAGACCGTACGATGTAAAGTTGAAGAAAGGAGAAGTCGTTGGACGTTGCGAATCGGTTGCAGCAATTACGAAGATCACGGACGAGGCCCCGAGGAAAACTATAACTCCGGAGGAGCTCATAACCATCAGAGCTAAGATACTGAGTTCATCCAACCTTGATCACCAACAAACAAGGATGGCTGAAAATCTCCTACAAGAGTACACTGACATCTTCGCATCGAAAAAGGGACAATATGGTAGGACACAGTTGGTGCAGCATCGCATCAACACAGGAGATGCAAGACCGATTCGTCAACCTGCAAGACGCCTTCCACTGGCCAAACAAGGTGAGGTTGAGGACATGATAACAGCAATGAAGAAGGATGGTCTTATCGAAAATTCCAAAAGTCCTTGGGCGTCACCAGTGGTGCTAGGGAAAAAGAAAGATGGAAGCACTCGTTTTTGTGTGGACTACCGAAGGCTGAATGATGTGACTAAAAAGGACAGCTATCCCCTGCCCAGAATCAGTGATACCCTGGATGCCATGGAGGGAGCCCAGTGGTTCTCGACGCTGGACTTGAAGAGTGGATATTGGCAAGTTGACATCCACCCTGATGATCGGGAAAAGACGGCATTTTCTACAGGTAATGGGCTCTGGCAGTTTAAGGTTATGCCGTTTGGGCTATGCAACGCTCCGGCAACATTCGAGCGTTTGATGGAGTGTGTTCTTCAAGGACTGACGTGGAAAGCTTGCCTAGTCTACTTGGACGATGTCATTGTTTACGGGAAAACATTTGACCAACATTGTAAGAACCTTAAAGCCGTGTTTCAGAGACTTCGAGAGGCTAACCTTAAACTGAATCCAGAAAAATGTGCACTTTTCAAAACCGAAGTCAAGTATTTGGGACACATCATCTCATCCCAAGGAGTAAAGACTGATCCTGAAAAAGTTGACTCCGTCAAAAATTGGCCAACACCACAGGACAAACATCAACTCCGAAGCTTTCTGGGACTTGCCACATATTACCGACGTTTCGTTAAGAACTTCGCTGGAGTTGCAAAGAGTTTGCATCAGCTCACCGAAAAGGGGAAGCAGTTTAAATGGTCAGGTGAGTGTGAGAAATCTTTCCAGGAACTCAAATACCGCCTCTGTAACGCTCCAGTGCTGGCACATCCAACACCTGGCAAAACATTCATCGTCGACGCAGATGCAAGCAACGTTGGAATCGGGGCGGTACTATCCCAAGTGCATGATGGCGAAGAGAAAGTGGTGGCATACTACAGCAAGGTCCTATCGAAACCCGAAAGGAACTACTGCGTGACCAGAAGGGAGCTGCTAGCTCTTATCTTGGCAACAAAGCACTTCCATAAGTACATCTATGGACAGAAATTCCTTCTGCGGACAGACCACGGTGCTCTGAGCTGGCTGTTGAACTTCAAAAATCCAGAAGGTCAAGTCGCAAGGTGGATAGAAAGATTGCAGACCTATGACTACCAGATCCAACACCGCAGAGGAAAGCTGCACTCAAACGCCGATGCATTATCACGAAGACCTTGCAAAGTGGATTGCAAGCATTGCAAGCGGCAAGAAGACAAAGAAATCATTACCGCTCAGCGACTAAGAGCTGACCCCATAAGCGGATGGAGCAATGAGGAAGTGAGGACTGCTCAACAGGAAGATCCAGATATCGAACCCATTCTCGCATGGAAAGAAAATGAAGAGAAACCGGAATGGGGAGACATTTCTGACAGGAGTCCAGTTCTCAAAGCCTATTGGGCACAGTGGGACTCACTATATGTGCAAGAAGGTGTCCTCAGGCGAAGATGGGAATCCGCTGACGGTAAGTCATATGTGATGCAACTGATCGTACCGCAATCGAAAGTAAGTGAAGTTCTTCGGGAGATGCACGACGGACCTTCTGGAGGTCACCTGGGAGTTAATAAAACACTGGAGAAGGTGCGACATCGGTTCTACTGGTTACATGCTAGAGATGACGTGGAGAAGTGGTGCCGAACATGTGACAAGTGTGCTGCAACCAAAGGACCTGGTAGGAAGATTCAAGGTAAGATGCATCAGTACAACGTTGGATCGCCTTTTGAGAGGATTGCAGTAGATGTGGCTGGGCCTTTTCCAGAGACCAACGCTGGAAACAAGTACATTCTGGTCGTGATGGACTATTTTAGTAAGTGGCCTGAGGCGTATGCCATCCCAAATCAAGAAGCCAAAACGGTGGTCGACCAGATTGTGTTTAACTGGGTGAGTAGGTTTGGCGTGCCTATGGAACTCCATTCCGACCAAGGGAGGAACTTTGAGTCAAACATCTTCCAAGGAGTGTGCGGACTACTAGGCATTAAGAAGACAAGAACCACACCGCTTCACCCACAATCTGATGGGATGGTTGAAAGATTCAACCGAACCTTGAAAGAACACCTCACCAAGGTCGTAGGCGACTACCAAAGAGATTGGGATAGGCACGTACCGCTATTCTTGATGGCCTATAGAAGTGCAGTACATAGCTCGACAGGACAAACACCATCTGACATCCTGTTCGGGAAAACCATGCGGCTGCCCAGCGAACTTAAATTTGGATGCCCCACCGAGGAGCCACAGGACACAAACGAGTATGTGGACGACCTCAAGGAGAGACTCGCTGACATCCATAAAAGAACAAGGGAACAGATGAAAACCTACAGCGACCGGATGAAAACACGGTACGACACAAAAGCGACAACGGCAGGATTCCAAGCAGGAGATCGTGTGTGGCTTTATAATCCTCATCGTCAAAAGGGATTGTCACCGAAACTTCAGCAGAACTGGGAAGGTCCTTATACTGTTGTCACGAGGATTAACGACGTGGTCTACCGCATCCAAAGAGGACTAAGAGGCAAGTTAAAAGTAGTGCATTGTGACCGGCTGCATCGATATAGTGGGGAGGCCGCAAATGAAATTATTCGGGACGAACAATCCTAAGGAGGGGGCAGTGTAACGTGAACCTAACATTTTATACCAATTTCCTAATCGAAAAACGTTCAACCGAAAACACAACTGGCAACACTTTAATGGAATGGTATAAATGACAGGCGTTGCTTGTAAGCCAGTGTGTGTGAGTGTAGAGAGACAGACAGACAGAGAGTAGACAGCAAATGTGGCGACAATGTAGAAGTTACTGGAGAGTTCTAGATGGCGTGTCATTCGATATAAATAGCCCGCCCGAGGCAACCAGAAGTCAGTTTGGTTTATAGAGTGATAAAGTTAAGAGTAAATACAAGTGATAGTCCCAAAGTCGAGTTGAGATCGAATTAAGCATATATACTGAATAAAAGTGATAGAATTAAAGTAAAAAGTGAAGTTTTATTTTTCGAACTAAGCGCACGTTACAATACGTTCATTTCTCAACTTATGAGATATAAGCCTGAACTACATCGAAACATAAAGTGGAAAAAGTAAAAAACTAAAAAAAGTAAAAGCTTTTAAAATACACACATATTACTGCGTGACACCTGTTGGTAACATTAGAAAAACTCCGAAAAGCTTTTTGACAGTTAAATATTTCAAAACAAAACAATAAACAACTTGTCAAAAAAGAAAAATTTCTGTTTTTGGGAGCTGGCTATGGTTAAAGTTCAATAATATTAATTGAATACGCCTCAATTTACTTTAAAATTTGAAAACAAAGTTGACATTTCCTTCAATTTTATAATTTTCAAAATAGGTTTGAAACTATGAAAGAGCTTTTGTTGTGAAAATAACAGGATTTTAGTGATGAAAGCGCTACCTTTCAAGAAAAATAAACAAAATTATTTGATTGTGTTTGTTTTCAAAAAATTGCCTAAAGTGAAAGCTTCGATATGTGCGAGCTTTCACTTTTTTAAACTGAGAGGAAGAAATACAAATTTGTTTTTGATAGAGCAGTTCGGATATATTTTTGACTTTTTTAGGAAACTTTTTACTTTGTGTTTCGATGTAGTTCAGGCTATATAAGGAGAATAGAAGGGAAGAGTAGAAACCTTCTGCTCCCTACCTTGAAAAATATTTTCGCTGGTACTTTAGCTCTACCTCTCTTGCGTATATACCAACTCCATGGGAAAGTGTTAAAGTTGCCTTCATCCTAAAAATTGGCAATCAAGACTACGCACTCGCCAAGAGCTTTAGACCCATCAGTCTTGAGTCAAATTGAGATTTGCATACCTCACTCCAAAAACACCCTCTGTCTCAGATGTAAAATGCTTACCAAAGAAGAAAATCTTGCAAGACCGCACTTCAAAATCTTGTTAGCAGGATTGAATGCACGATTGACAGGAAAGGATTTCCGGTAGGCATTTTCATCGACATTCAATGCAAATCTTGACAATGCTAGCTTCGATGGTATTTGCAATGCCGCCAGAGAACACAGTGTGGACGAGGCATTAGTGTTGTGGATTAAAGCAATGCTAGTGAATAGAACCGTAATCGCTGAGGCGGAAAATATGTTGCAACGGGAGTGAATAAGGGCTGTCCACAAGGTGGCGTTTTATCTCCTCTTCTGTGGTGCATGTTGATCGACTCTCTACTTGAAATTCTCAACGGATCTAACGTTCACGCCCAAGCAGACGACGACGTCGCCGTGCTCTTGGTTGGTTCCAGCCTCCAGTTGTCTGGAGGCTGGATCATATAAGGCTGCGCTTTATATGATTGACACCTGGTGTGATAGAAACGGTCTCTCCGTCAATCCTCTTAAAACCAAGGTTGTCCTCTTCACGAGACGTAGAAAATTGACTGGTCTGACCCAACTTACGCTTAAAGGCGTCAACATCCCCTTTTCAAATGAAGTGAAACATCTTGGAGTGATCCTGGATAACAAACTTCTTTGGTCTAAATATGTCGAGTCTAAAACTACTAAAGCGCTGTCTGTCTTCTGGCAATTTAAGGGAGCCTTTGGCAAGACATTTAGTTTTTCACCGAAAAGGGCCCTATGGATCTATACGGCTATGATAAGACCAATCATCTCCTATGCGTCAGTTGTTTGGTGGAATAAGCTCTCACTTAAATACGTCATTGCCTCGTTTGACAAACTTGAAAGAACAATTTGTCTTGGTGTTACTGGGGCCTTCCCAGCACACCGGGAGCTCAATGCTCTCGACGCATTGCTGAATCTTCCTCCCCTTGATACCTATATCATGTCTAATGGATATGCCGTCAGACACGATGCAGAAATGCAAGAGCTCTCTCAATGCGATCGGAAGATTATATTCCTTGAGTCTCATTTGGGTTCCGGGCCATCACGACATATGGTGACCGTAGCTGGCTAGTATATTAGCTTATTACGTGGAAAACATTACAGCAGGTCTCGAAAAAATCGGTATTCTAGGTTGTCATCTAACAAGGACATAGAACATCGACAAATTGGACAAAACGTCAAAATAGACAGATACAATTTCTGATAGTTCAGGACTGAGTCTACCACGAATCCGATGCGATGTAGGCACGGAAAATAACATCAAAGCGGAGATGAAATAGTGCATTACTTTTACCAATCGTTTCTTCTTTAGGATGACAAGCCAATCGTTTCTTCTTTAGGATAAAAAGTCAATAGAAAAACCAACGCAATTCTTTATTTTACCATGATCATTCCAGTCTTGCTATATGCGCGCGGAAGCATCTAATTTGTCTCAAGCGAATGAAGAAACCCTTGATCATTTCGAAAGAAAAATACTCCGAATTATCTTTTGTCCCGTATGTGACGGCAATGTGTGGAGAAAAATATTCAACCACGAACCTTATGACCTGTGAGGTGACGCGACATGAGCATAGCTAGCAGAGCATAGCTAGCACACCTGCATCGAGTTTAGGTGATTTCAATTGAATTAATTCCCTCCATTTCCAAATAGCTTATATAAGCCTTCAAGTTTCACAAGATCAAATTATGTTGGTAACACAAAGAAAAACCTCACTGTAGCAGAGGCAAGAAAAATCTAAGTCTCCCTAAAATTGTTGACTTAGACTAAGTTTAAAAATATCATACACTTGAAATGAGCTAATCACTACGAAGAGCTACAGCTGCTGATACAAAAAAAAAAAATTTAAAGAAAAGTTAGTTTAAATAAGTTATTTAGTTTAAAATAGTACTCTTGTAGGAATTTACTTGTATTTCAAGGGTGTTTTTTTAAACGTGTTTTTAGCCTCGCAATACTTTTATCTGAGTTGGCCTTATTGACAGGTCTCACTCAATTCATGCTCAGTTTAGTTTGTTTAGATGAAACATCGTTGAAGAATCGAAGCCGCCCAACCATTGGGTACTGCGTACGTTCGCATGTCTGCTGGTTCCGAACGGCTAATCGAGAAAGCGCTTTTAATGGCAATGAATACTAACAGAGGACTTGCCAATTCCTCGTGAAAAGCGATACCCGTGGAAAAACATTTTTGCGTCTGTTGGGATTCGAGCTCGAACCTCTGGTTTAACAGCCGGACATGCTATCCATCACACCACGGGTATTTTTGAAATAAATAAATATTAAATAGGCAGATAAGCCCGAAGCCCTTCCAAGACAATATTCGAGCGTTACTGCTGACAGCCGGACCCAATGCTACAAATAGCGGTCGAAAATTAGCTGTAATTTGTCGAGCCAGCCACGGTGGCTACTGGCTACCATCCCAAAATAATTTTTAAAACATAATGGCAGATTTTCCTCTATACAATAAAGCTAAGTTCTTGGTCGAACATTAAAATATACGCGTCTTATTTCTTCTTGAAAACCAAACGTCTTATAAAACATTCTTTAATAGTAACATTTAATACCCCAGGACGTGAGTAAATGGAATCATTGCTGGAAATATTAGGATAATACTCTCACTGTTAATTGCACTAACTCATTAACTGAATTTCACTATTCATCTTTCTTTCGGCGCGGTCTTCGGTCGGCGGCGTTACTAGCATCGTGATCTCAAATTGATAACAGCTTTCCCACTTATAACGACTTCACACTACACTAGTGATCTTCCTGTGGGTTACGGCGCAATGGAAAGTACCTCAATGCTAAGTTTATAACTAAATTTTAAGCCTGTAATCCCCACAAAAGATTCAGAGTTCTGACTTTCATACTACACGAGAAATACCTTTCGTAACGTGATCAATATCGTTTTCGAATGACTGACCTGGGAGTCACTAGGCGCCCTTGTGAATTTGGAAACCCTTTGTTGCTTAGAACTAAAATCAGCCCCGCAATTCAAAGATTACAAAATTACAAGTAAGGCAAGAGTTAGGGAGAGCAAACATCCACAATGAAATCCAAAAACAGGTTCTGGCATGCATTCAAAACGAAGGAGGGCACTTTGAGCACTTGTTATAATTGTATTTGTATAAAATACATAAAAAAAACTACTAAGGGTCAGTTGATCAATCGAATCATAAATTTAAGTTCTACATAAAGTTCTACTTTAGTATGGGGATTTTATGTTGTACTTAAGAATTCCGGAACGTCTCATACAAAAATGAAAACTTTATGTAGAACTTAAATTTATGATTCGATTGAGCAACTGGCCCTAAAAGTTCCCATATTATTGTTTTATTCAAACAAACCTGAAAGCTAAAAATTTTTTTTATTTATTTTTAAATTTTACCCATTTTGTATTTTTTCAAGTATCATAAAATGTTTGGGTTTTTGAATGCACTTATTCATCAGTTTTTTTTTGTTTATTATAAGAAAGATTACCTCAAAGTCAAAACTTTGTCTCGGGAAGAAAATTTGAGCACCATTTAAAATTAAAAATCTGGCAACCCTAAACCTATGGGAGCTCAACTTAAATACAGTCTTAAAGATTGTTATTTCCATAAAAAATTAAGTCTAATATTAGGTCTCTATCATCAGTATTGATAGAGATATTGAATTTAAGGGGGGACGCTGGTCTAGAATTTTGAAAAAACCGAAATTAAAGGTACTTTAAGGTCTTAAAAATAACATACCAAAGGATGGATGCCGGCAAAAATGTCTAAATGCCCAAACTTTCCATTCTGCGGCAGCGCTCCTCAGGAATGCCGTATGATTTTATAGTATTTAAAACTTTAAACGCGTTTTTCTCGAAATCACTTTTTTTTAACTGGCCGAAAACATAACTCGAGCAAATCTTCACCGATCTATACGAAATTTTAACAGTACATTCGAAATACTATTCTCCAGAGCCGTACGTAGGATTTTTTTTCTATATTGCATAGTTTTTTTTTAATCAACAATTTTGTCGTTTTTTTTTTAGTGAAAATTTTAATTTTTTGTTCAAACGCGCACCATTTCGCCAAAAAACAAAATATCGAAAAAATCCTACGTACGGCTCTTGCTGTTGTTTATAGAAACTAAAAATTTTCGGGATTTTGTTCCAGGATCAAAATTAAGGAGGTTACATTTTCGGCCATGGACCCATCTAAAAAATGAGGTGCCTCCGAGGAAATGCTGGACAGCCGCCATTTTGAAAATAATTGACACGAAAAAATTCGTATTTGTTTATTAAAACCTAAATTATTAGACCACTTTCACAAATTTACGATAGATCTTTTTGTTGAGTCATAAAAAATTCATATATTATGCCCATTTTTTCACGCTCTAGACCAGCCAGCGTCCCCCCTTAACACAGATTAGGGTACACCAAAGTTAGCCTTTCGTGAATTGTCAAAAAGTGATGTCAAAGTTGAGAAACGGACTTCACTGTAGAAAATTTTTTTCTAAGAATATGACCAAGAATCATATCCCAAAGTATGTAAAACGAATTACGGGACACCCTGTATTTTGCAATTACTTTTCGTTTAAAAAAAAAAAAGGAGAAAACAAAATTAATAGTAGAACTAAACTAACCAACTTTCTGCCTCAGCTTTTTCATTTCATGATTTAATTTTTGCCACTTTTGATTTGATTAAAGATTCTAATAATTCTCCACAAAGCTTCCATATAGAGATTATAGACAAAATTTATTTTATGAATGTGATTCTCTGAACTGGAATGAAATGTTTCAAACCCTTGATGTTAACTTGCAATTGGGCACTTTTAATAGGCATGTATCTTATCTTTTCGACAAGAATGTTCCTATTAAAACTAAAGTGAATAAGAACCCTGATTGCATATGGATGTCTGACAGTATTATGAAAGTAATGTAACTTCGTGACAGTCTACATTTGAGATGGAAGATGTTTTTATGCCAGGATATGCTCGGCGACTTTAAACGGGCTAGAAACAGAGTTACTTGCATGGTCAAACAGGCGAAAAAATTGCATTACATAAACAAATTCAGTTCGATTCGCTCCTCAAAAAATTTCTGGAAACAAGTTAAAGATCTGGAAATAAGTAATAACTCTTTTTCCCATGAAGATGAAATCAATTAGACAAATTGAACGCCTTATTTGCTAATCCAGTCGCAAGCAACCAAAACATTGTTGAACTGAAAAATGAAAGCCTATCTCATAAATCATGATGCTTTCTGTTTTTCTGAAGTCAACATATGTATATGATGTTGGGGGAGCAATTTTCTCCGTAAAATCAAAGTGTTTTGGGCTGGACTGTGTGCATAACGATTTCATCAAAATTTTGCTACCCAAAGTTCTCCCACATATAACTTTTATCTTTAATTCAATTATCTCGACAAGCCAGTACCCTATGGTGTAGAAGCGTGCGAAAGTAGTCCCAGTACCAAAGAGTTCGGGTAAAAACTCAGAATATAGACCGATCACTATTTTGCCGTTCATCTCTAAGGTTTTTGAAGTCATAATCAGCAACCAAACTAAAGTGTTTGTTAATAGCCTAAATTTACTCAACCCTTTGCAATTTGGCTTCAGGAAAAGCCACAGTTGTGTAACCGCCTCATTGAAAGTCAGCGAAGATGTTCAGCAAGCTTCCAAAGAAAGTAGAATAACAATTTTAACTCATTTGGATTTTTCTAAAGCTTTCGATTAGGTTGAACCAACTTTGCTATGTAACAAGCTATGCAAGCTTTTTAATTTCTCGCCTGCTGCAACCCAAATTATTTTCTCTTACTTGTATGATCGATCACAAGCAATACTTAACAGAGGTAAAGTGTCATCATTCCTTGACTTAAAAAGAGGTATGCCACCTGGTTCGATACTGGGACCCCTACTTTTTTCATTATTTATAAACGATCTTCCATCTGTTCTGAATCACTGCTCCTATCATATCTATATGGTGGATGATGTTCAAATTTATCGCAGTTTCCGTTTGGGGCTTGTCGAAGACGCAATTGTAAGAACTAATGAAGATCTTGCTTCAGTTTTCGAATGGTTAGTTGAAAACTGCCTATTACTTAATCCGACTAAAACTAACAGCCTTATTTATAAACCCATAATACTTAGTGAATAGCGCTATGTTCCTCTTTTAATATCTCTGAACAGGAAAACCTTATTTATAAAACTTTTTGAACGTAACATAGAGGTAGAATATGCTGAACGCTGATTTAGGTAGAATAGAGACTGAATAGGTTTTTGTCATCGCTATTTTGAAATGACAGGGGAATGTAAGTGTGCCGGCGGATACATAGATGGGTTTCAATGAACGTGTTGTTTTCGATAATGAAGTGTACCTAGGTATGACTCATTATTTTTATAGATTTCCCTGTTTGTGGTGTTCTTACGCACCAGCTCTTCAATAGGTAGATGATATACACATCATAATAGGTTTATAAATAAGAATTTATGGAACGTAGAATAGAGTAATATTCACTACATAACTATTCATCTGTTCAGAGCTATTTAGGGAAATCTAATAAATACGGCTGTAAGTGTATACCGATAAGCATAGAATAATAAATAAATAGATAAGATAAGAAACATTTCAGAAACATTTCAGAAACATTCCAAAAACCTTTCAGAAATATTTCGGAAACAAAAAAACATTTCAGAATCTGTTCCAGAAATGTTTCTATAAAGTTGTTTTGGTCTTTACGCTTCGCGAAACATTTCTGAAATGTTTCTGAAATGTTTTTTGTTTCCCATTCTGAATGGAAAACTTTCTTTGTTTTTCTGAAACATTTGCGAATGAAGAGAGTGGAAGTGCGAAGTGGTTTCCTTTTGTAATAGTAAAAATGTCGCGAAAAGTGTGGAATAACAAGGATGTTATCCAATTAATAAAATTATATGAATTAATTAAATCTTTTCGTTTCTTAAAACTTTTTAGAGACTCAAATAATGATGCTTTCAAAAACCTTTATTTGCAGCATAACAAAATTTATAAGGACGTATGCAATAATAAAAAACAATTGTACCTTAAGAAAGCGGCTAAAGACCTTATCAATTGTAGAGATTCTATAAAGTTCTGGTGTAATGTGCGTGTTTTGGGAGGGCGTAGTAAGCCGGTCTCTCATAACATCAATGTGGATCAACTCGCCTCACATTTTTAAAACCTTCTGCTTCTAGACCCAACCCAGAATACTGTTAGTTTTGCTCTGCCGTACACAAGCATCCCTGAGTTAGATTCGACTTTTACAATGCCTGAGTTACTTGAATCACTCAACAAAATGAAAAATAACAAAGCGCCAGGAGCAGATTGTATCCCAATAGAATTTTACCTGAACTCCACGCCTGAATTCTTAGAACTCATTTTAAATATTTTGAATAGAATGTTTCACGAGGAATCCTTTCCCAATTGTTTTCGCTTGGCTAAAATATCTGCCATTTTTAAAAAAGGTGACCCAAATCAACCTGAAAATTACAGAGGAATTTCGGTACTATGCTCCTTGAGAAAGCTTTTCACTCAAATGCTTTACCTCAGACTGTCGAGATGGGTGCACTGTAATAGCCAAATAAGTCCTTTCCAAGCTGGCTTTCAAGCTAATCTCTCAACTATAGACCACATTCTTGCACTTACTACCATAGCCAGGCGCTCTATTGGTAAAAAACCTTTATATACATTTTTTGTAGATTTTAAAGCGGCATTTGACACCATTAATAGAAGGTCACTGCTTTATAAACTGTCAGTAATTGGGGTGTCAACTAAATTCATAAGGGTCTACGAACATCTCCTACTTAATATGTCTGCAACAGTATGCTGTGGCCTGTGGTGAAAACCAATCAAGACAATTTAGTTCCGAATCGGGTGTCCCACAAGGATGTGTCTTAAGCCCCTTAATGTTCGCTTTTTTATCAACGACATTGAGAATAATCTACCAGGGGGAGTATTTTTTGGAGATGCATTTGTGAAATTGTTGTTATATGCTGATGCTTTGGTTATTTTTGCTGATGACCAGACAATACTTCAACTGCTAATAAATAAACTAAAAACATTTTGTGATCTATGGGACCTCAAAATTAACTCTACCAAATCTAAGGTTATAGTTTTTAGATCTCAAAATCGTTCCGATAGAAATTTAAGGATCTGGACACTAGACCACTAGACGGTAGGAATCTTGAAGTTGTGGATCAATTTAAATATCTCGGTTTCGCAATCTCACACATTCTGAGTATTAAGGCACACATAAAAGAAAAACTGGCAGTTGCTAAAGTAGCAATCAATACTATGTGATCTCAATTATTTGCGAAATCCTTTGTTGATTCGACTTCAAAGTTCTATGGCAATGAAGTGTACGGATACCAATGGATGGAAGAAATGGAAACAATCCGGAGAAACTTTTTTAAAAGAATATTTAAATTACCTGCAAATACTCCCAGCTACACTATTTATGTAGAGTCCGGTCTACCACAAATATACTTAAAAAATTTGAAAGCAAGCGCAGATTTCTTGTCCAAAATAATGAAAAGACCCAGCACAAATCTGCATAAAAAATTACTGTTAGTTTCTCTTCGCTGTGGTTATACTCCTTTCAAAAACTGTCTAGATCTCGCTTCGGCACATCATATTTTTATGAGCTTAAGTCTAAATAACGTAGAAGATTGGCGAAGTATTTTGTATGAATGTATTAAAGTGGTAGACGAAAGTTTGTACCAAACCCATATTGAAAGAGCAAGGGAATCTTCTTCCAGGATTTTTTATCGAAATTTAAATCTGAATCTTCGCGAGAATAATTATTTTAGAAGGGACCTTTCTATCTCCGATATGAGTCTTATTTTTAAAATTAGAACGGAAATTCTAGAACTTAATTTTAAACCATATCGAACAGATATTAATCCTACTTGTTAACTGTGTAATCTTAGGCAAAACGTAGACATTTTTCATTTTCTAGCTGTTTGTCCTATTTTGCAAGAAATACGGCGACTCTATTTTAATAAGAGTTCTCTAACGTTAGAAGAGAGTCAAAACATTTTGAATGGAGAGTATGGTTGGAAGTTGCTGGTAGGATATATTTCACATGCAAAGAACTACAGAAATACTTATTTGGATTTGTCGTGAGTAATACACACAACTTAATTTTGTTTTAGCTAAACTAAAAGCCCACTTTAACTATTGAAACCAGAACATATTTTTCCCCTTTGCATTTCTCTTTTTTCTTTTGCTTCTTTCTTTTTTCCTTTTCTTTAAAATCATTATTTTTCGATGTTAAATTCCTTTTTTCTCTTTTTTTATATTTTATCAAATAAATTTATATTTTTACTAAATAATAAACTGTTTTTGCATTCTATTTGTGTTTGTATAACTAATTTAACTTTTTTTCCTTTAAATTATATTATGTACAAGAAAAGATAGATTCACAAAATTATAATTTTTATTTAGAATAAACTAAAATTGTTATCTCTTCAAGATCTTTTATAAGTTTACCGGCAGACGGCTTATAAGCCATGCTTAAAAATCTGTATTAAAATTGTACCGATGTTATTTTTTAGTAACAATAAAGATTCATCTAAATCTAAACGATTCATCTAAATCGAAACGTCCACAGCAAAAAAAAAAAACATTTCAGAAACATTTCTGAATTGTTTCTGAAATATTTCTGAAATGTTTCAGAAATGTTTTTTATACAAATGGGAAACATTTTAGAAACGTTTTTGAAACAATGTTTCCTGAAATGTTTCTCTAGCGTGGACACACCTTAAGAAACAAGATTGGACACAAACAGTTTTCTTCGATACTATTTTCATATCTATCACTGGAATCTTCTCACTTAAATTATAATATAAGAAAATTCACGATTTTGAAATATGTACTGAGATTCACTCTCTCTTTTCTTCCCATCCCTTTACTTTTAAAACTAATGGTGACTTAAAACACTACCTGTATTATTATAAGAATTTAGTCTTATAACACGGTGTTTTTTATTGAAATAAATACTGAAATACTAAAATACTAACCTCACAATGTTTTTTCGTTTCATTCAAAGCAAAAGCAATGTTTGCACCCTCAGTCAAACTATGTGTCAAAGTTTCCAGTGTCAAATCTTCACTGTTTTGCAAGTCGTAGAACAGCCACTGGTTGTAGATGTGAAGCATTTTCAATTCTTGTGCGACTTCCATTATGTCTTCGATCGAGCTGGAAAATACAATGAACTGATTGTTTCGATTTTGTGTGAACTTTTTCAAAACTGCTTTTATTTTGAATCGTTTTCTTTGGCTTCGTAAGTCATCATCAATGGTGAAGAGATATAATGCAATCGGACTAAACTTGTTGTTAGAGTTGTCATGAACAAGTGCTTCTATTATTTGTGAGTTTTGTTTTACTTAAAGAAAATTTAAAAATTGATAATTCCTTGACGATGTTTAAAGAGAAAGTGAAGAACCTACTGATAGACTTGTCTAGTAAAAGGACACATGATTTCCACTTGAGTGCGTTTTGTACTTTAATATCCAGTAGAAGCTGGGGTAGTTCTTCTCCTTTTTCGATTGTTGGTATCTGTAAAAAAAAAAGGAAAGTTTACTAACTTCCAAAAATTTGAGTTCCAATACCATCAGGGCCTGGTCAGACGGAAGCCGAGCACAATCTCCATCGGTAATGGCCAACATTAAAATTGAATTAACTTGTGTGGCTTCAAAAAAATTCCAGGTCTTCTGGCAGTCCATTATAGTTAAAGCTGCTGTAAAATCTACAGAAAAGATTGTTTATAAATTGAGATTTTCACAGAACAATTAACTAAAACTACCTTTCTTCAAACGAACTTCGCTCCAAGTATAGAATTTTAAGTTAATACCACCGTTGTTGAGGTTTTCACGGATGGTGTCTGCTAAGATTTTCTGCAAGTCGTTCATAATGTCTATACCTTTCTGTTGCATATATTCGCGGTCCACAACAACAGCTTTAGAATAAAGCTCGTATTTAAAAAAAAAATAATAATTTAAATTGTATACCCACCCAGGGAAGCGTTAATGCTCAAAAATGAAGAAGAATCATTAGATTGTCCTTTTTGAATAAAAAAGCAGTAAATAAAAAGTAACTGAATCCAAATTGAAGGCTTCATGCTCGTGCAACGTTCCAAGAGAAACTGAACTGTAGACCACCAAAGGAAAATCACTTTCACTGTGGAAATGTTGCATGTGAACCAGACAATTTAAAATTCAATTACTGTCTACGTTATTGGCACTTAAAGTGTCTTGCCTGTATTTTTTTTTGTATGGTAAATGTCAGATTGCAGGTGTTCAATAAATTGAAGGCTTAGTGTTGTTTTCAAAGCAAATAATAGGCTCGTTCGTTGAACTTTACCCATGGTTGACCTAGGTTTCCTTGGCAACTCTGTGTATTGTGAAAAAAACTTGGGCTTCCAGTTATCAAAAAACGCTGAATCACAAATTCACAACACATCGCTGTCATTTGACAGCCCTGTTCATTACCTTAACTCGCCCCAGCAAAATCCTAGTGCATCTTCCAGTATAACAGGGCGCGTTAAGGGCGAACCCAGGGCTAAAAAAAACACTCAATTTAACATGAAGGTCTAGTTTATGTTTTCAAAAAACTCTATGTGGCGACCATAGGGCAGCGCTAGTGCTTCAATGAACGAAACTAATGGCAACTGTTTTGATGAATCATAAATACACTTTTTGTGATTTATGATTCATAAATGTTCCAAAAAACACAGTGATTCAAAGATCACAAAAATATTCTTGGAAGGAAGTTCCCCGATGCACATCTTTAAAAAAGGGAAAGCAAAGAATTTATTGACACCTTGGAAATGAATTTTCTGCTCTATATTGCTGACATACGGCCTTAAATTTTTCGATAAGTAGCTGAAAATTGGACTTCTTGGCTGGAATTTATTCGAGCAAAGCTCGGCGGCCACTTGGCCGAAATGGTTTGCAATTATGCCTAACGGCCGGCGTATGTCATCGTTTTCCACAAAGACACTACCGCCAGATCCAATCATCTGTGAAGATTCGATAATAATCCTTTTCTGGTTCAGAGTCTATACTGTATACCAGTTGTGAACCGAAAGAAAATTGTCCGTGTACTTTTGACGCTGGGGATTATGGTATTGGACAGTATATACAGCCTGTGATATCCTCGAAACTCCTTTGAGAATTGTGTCAGATACCGATTCTTTTGAAACCGAAATTTGTCTTGAGAGAAGATCCCATTATGTATAGGTTTCAAGAGACGGAATATTTGGAAGTTCGTCAAGAGCAGCACTTGGAGGCTGGGGAAAAGCCCATCACATACAAGACACATTCTTTTTAAAAAAAACTGGCAAACGAGTCTATTGTGTATTTAAAAGTGAGCACGAAAAAACTGACGCATAGAAGATGATTGGTCTTGTCATTACCGTACAGACCCAAGGCATCCTTTACAGTGACCAACCCCACCCTTCCTTGCCAGATCAGTCAATATTTTGCGTCTCGTGAAGACTACAACTTCGGTTCTAAGATGATTGATAGAAAGACCGTTTCGTGTATTTGGAGTGAGGTTTTAAGTACAAAAACCTCAACCATTTTTCAGAGTCTATAGCTGGTAAGACTGATGGGCCTAAAGCTCTTGGTGAGTGAATAGTCTAGCATAATAATTTCTGGTGTAAACAATAACAACGTTTTCATGAAAAGAACCCTCACATTCAATGAAATTATGTGTCGGATAGGCGGTAGCATTCAAAAAGGACACCATAACCTTCTGCGAAGTTCGCAAGTTAGAGTCTGGTTAAGAACTAAATCTTAGTTTGGCAGACAACATAACAAATAGGACCATTTTTGAGAAAAGTACGACTTGTCAATCTTATTTTTGCAGATAACGAAAAGGAGATAGTTTTCAGTAGACCATCGATTAATCATACCTAAGTCTTTATCCAAACACTTAAAAAAGAAAGCTAAGGGCCCAGTTATAGTGACCAGGAAAACGAGTCAGGAAAAATTTTCAAATGTAATAATAACTATATATTCGTTAGAATTGAACAACAAATGTTATACCGATCGATGGCAAATCACCCAAAGAATTTTTGTGCCCAAAAAACATATTATAAAACAAATATTTTCTGTTAAAATAGCATTTTTCCATTTTCCTGATTCAATTTCATCAGGAAAGTGGAAAAATTCAATTTTAACGGAAATTATTTGTTCAATTAAATATTTTCTTGGCAAAAAAGATTTTCTGGGTTATATACATAATATTGATTGGTATAGCATTTGTTATTCAATTATGACGAAAACATAGACCATCGGTATACATGTTAATAGTGAATGTCGAATGTGTAAAGCTACGTACGAATTTATAAGATATAGCTGAGCTGCCCGGCTTTGCTCGGGTCTGAAGTTTTAAGGTTCCCGTTCTCGTTTTTCCTCTTCCGTGAAAATTTGGGGATGAAATATAATCTTTCTTGCTGTGGAACTATGTGGCATCCTAATGCTGAAAGAATTTTTGAAATCTGTCCAGTAGTTACTAGGTTTCCGTTCCCAAACCATTCCTGTTAGAATCTTCGGTTCAATTGGAAATGTGTGAATGAAATATAAATCTATGTGATTGAGGGATATTGATACATCCTAGAATTGAAACGATTTTTGAAATCGGTCAAATAACTTTGACGTTCCCGTTTCCGTTCTCGTTCCTGTTTCTGATCCTGTCGGATTAAAGGGATGAAATATATATACATAAAAATATATATACATTACATATGTATATATGACAAAGGGTAAAAAGGGTTAATGTAGCATCCCTAATGTTGAAACAATTTTTGAAATCTATCTAATAGTTTCTAAGTTTCCGTTCCCAAACCCGTGCCTGTGGGAATCTTCTGTTCCCATGGAAAAATGTGAATGAAATAATATAAGCCTATGTCATTGAAAGATGATTTAATATCCCAGATTTAAAAGAATTTTTGAAAACGGGCCAGAAGTTTCTAAGTTTCCATTTCCAACCCCGTTCCTGAAAGAATCTCCCGTTCCCGTGGAAATATGTGAATGAAATATAAGTCTTTGTCACTGAGGGATAACTAATATTGTAACATCCTAGAGTTGAAAGAATTTTTGAAATTGGTCAAGTAACTTTAAGGTTCGTGTTCTCGTTTCCTTTTCTGTTCCTGTGGGATAATAGGGATGAAATACACGCCAAGCTACTGAGGGATTATGTGGCATCCCAGTGCTGAAAGAATTTTTGAAATCTGTCCAGTAGCTTCTGTTGGTAACTTCATTCACTTGTTATGAAATCTGTTGAAAATCAAGCAATCTAGCAATCTGTTTCTTCTTAATCACTTTTCATTTATATTGTTTTTTATTCTAACTCAAAACTCTTTTCAAACAACATATTGTTATAATAAATTTTCTTTATTCGGACGCCAAGGCATTATATCTTAATAGGTTATGGGCGACTGCTGTAGCTCATAACGATATTGCTGCAGTTAGTAACGATGAAATTATACAGGAAAATGAGTCAACTATTACAGGACAAGAGGAAGAAGAAGAAAATCAATTTTATGAAACAAGCAATGTGCTCCCTTCACAATCAGAAAACTATCCCCAAATGGAGACTGTGAGGCACAGTGCAAGAGAGCGCTGGCTACCAAGTAAGTTTCACGATTATATCTTAGGTCCAAAAGCCAATTCTGCTGGTGATTATTATTATGATAACAGATGTACGGGGTTACCATTTCAGAAAAAGACAAAATGGGGACTTCGAGTTTTTTAGTTTTAGAAATAAATAAAAAACAACTTAATTTTTATTATACCTTTGGTTTTTATTAAAAAATAAATAGAAAAAAAAAAAATTTAAAAAAGGAACATAGGCTCAGGTATTCATGTTTTCCTATACACATTCAGTGAGATAAAGGTAAGAATAAATCCTTTACAAATTATATTTATCTCCAGATTTTATTTTTTGTAACAAACTGTCATTTCCATATATAAATTTGTAAAAGTCATTGCAACTCAATTTGTAGTCATAGTATATGTGACCAAAAACATTAAAATATGACAAAAAACATATTGTAACGTGCGCTTAGTTCGCAAAAATAAAACTCTACTTTTCAATTTAATTCTACCACTTTATTCAGTATCTACTTTCGATATACACTTATTGAACTCAACTCGACTTTTGGACTATCACTTGTATTTACTCTTAACTATATCACTCTATAAACAAGACTGCCCTCTGGTTGCCTCGGGCGGGCTATTTATATCGAATGACATGCCATCTAGAACTCTCCAGTAACTTCTACATTGTCTCCACATTTGCTGTCTACTCTCTGTCTGTCTGTCTCTCTATACACTCACACACACTGGCTTACAAGCAACGCCTGTCATTTATACCATTCCATTAAAGTGTTGCCAGTTGTGTTTTCGGTTGAACGTTTTTCGATTAGGAAATTGGTATAAAATGTTGGGTTCACGTTACACTGCCCCCTCCTTAGGATTGTTCGTCCCGAATAATTCCATCTGCAGCCTCGCCACTATATCGATGCAGCCTGTCACAATGAACTACTTTTAACTTGCCTCTTAGTCCTCTTTGGATGCGGTAAACCACGTCGTTAATCCTCGTGACTACAGTATAAGGACCTTCCCAGTTTTGCTGAAGTTTCGGTGACAATCCCTTTTGACGATGAGGATTATAAAGCCACACACGATCTCCTGCTTGGAATCCTGACGTTGTCGCTTTTGTGTCGTACCGTGTCTTCATCCGGTCGCTGTAGGTTTTCATCCGTTCCCTTGCTCTATTATGGATGTCAGCGAGTCTCTCCTTGAGGTCGTCCACATACTCGTTCGTGTCCTGTGGCTCCTCTGTGGGGCATCCAAATTTAAGTTCGCTGGGCAGCCGCATGGTTTTCCCGAACAGGATGTCAGATGGTGTTTGTCCCGTCGAGCTATGTACTGCACTTCTATAGGCCATCAGGAATAGCGGTACATGCCTATCCCAGTCTCTTTGGTAGTCGCCTACGACCTTGGTGAGGTGTTCTTTCAAGGTCCGGTTGAATCTTTCAACCATCCCATCAGATTGTGGATGAAGCGGTGTGGTTCTAGTCTTCTTAATGCCAAGTAGTCCGCACACTCCTTGAAAGATGTTCGACTCAAAGTTCCTCCCTTGGTCGGAATGGAGTTCCATAGGCACGCCAAACCTACTCACCCAGTTAAACACAATCTGGTCGACCACCGTTTTGGCTTCTTGATTTGGGATGGCATACGCCTCAGGCCACTTGCTAAAATAGTCCATTACAACCAGAATGTATTTGTTTCCAGCGTTGGTCTCTGGAAAAGGCCCAGCCACATCTACTGCAATCCTCTCAAAAGGCGATCCAACGTTGTACTGATGCATCTTACCTTGAATCTTCCTACCAGGTCCTTTGGTTGCAGCACACTTGTCACATGTTCGGCACCACTTCTCCACGTCATCTCTAGCATGTAACCAGTAGAACCGATGTCGCACCTTCTCCAGTGTTTTGTTTACCCCCAGGTGGCCTCCAGAAGGTCCGTCGTGCATCTCCTGAAGAACTTCACTGACTTTCGAATGCGGTACGATCAGCTGCATCACATATGACTTACCGTCAGCGGATTCCCATCTTCGCCTGAGGACACCTTCTTGCACATATAGTGAGTCCCACTGTGCCCAATAGGCTTTGAGAACTGGACTCCTGTCAGAAATGTCTCCCCATTCCGGTTTCTCTTCATTTTCTTTCCATGCGAGAATGGGTTCGATATCTGGATCCTCCTGTTGAGCAGTCCTCACTTCCTCATTGCTCCATCCGCTTATTGGATCAGCTCTTAGTCGCTGAGCGGTAATGATTTCTTTGTCTTCTTGCCGCTTGCAATGCTTGCAGTCCACTTTGCAAGGTCTTCGTGATAATGCATCGGCGTTTGAGTGCAGCTTTCCTCTGCGGTGTTGGATCTGGTAGTCATAGGTCTGCAATCTTTCTATCCACCTTGCGACTTGACCTTCTGGATTTTTGAAGTTCAACAGCCAGCTCAGAGCACCGTGGTCTGTCCGCAGAAGGAATTTCTGTCCATAGATGTACTTATGGAAGTGCTTTGTTGCCAAGATAAGAGCTAGCAGTTCCCTTCTGGTCACGCAGTAGTTCCTTTCGGGTTTCGATAGGACCTTGCTGTAGTATGCCACCACTTTCTCTTCGCCATCATGCACTTGGGATAGTACCGCCCCGATTCCAACGTTGCTTGCATCTGCGTCGACGATGAATGTTTTGCCAGGTGTTGGATGTGCCAGCACTGGAGCGTTACAGAGGCGGTATTTGAGTTCCTGGAAAGATTTCTCACACTCACCTGACCATTTAAACTGCTTCCCCTTTTCGGTGAGCTGATGCAAACTCTTTGCAACTCCAGCGAAGTTCTTAACGAAACGTCGGTAATATGTGGCAAGTCCCAGAAAGCTTCGGAGTTGATGTTTGTCCTGTGGTGTTGGCCAATTTTTGACGGAGTCAACTTTTTCAGGATCAGTCTTTACTCCTTGGGATGAGATGATGTGTCCCAAATACTTGACTTCGGTTTTGAAAAGTGCACATTTTTCTGGATTCAGTTTAAGGTTAGCCTCTCGAAGTCTCTGAAACACGGCTTTAAGGTTCTTACAATGTTGGTCAAATGTTTTCCCGTAAACAATGACATCGTCCAAGTAGACTAGGCAAGCTTTCCACGTCAGTCCTTGAAGAACGCACTCCATCAAACGCTCGAATGTTGCCGGAGCGTTGCATAGCCCAAACGGCATAACCTTAAACTGCCAGAGCCCATTACCTGTAGAAAATGCCGTCTTTTCCCGATCATCAGGGTGGATGTCAACTTGCCAATATCCACTCTTCAAGTCCAGCGTCGAGAACAACTGGGCTCCCTCCATGGCATCCAGGGTATCACTGATTCTGGGCAGGGGATAGCTGTCCTTCTTAGTTACATCATTCAGCCTTCGGTAGTCCACACAAAAACGAGTGCTTCCGTCTTTCTTTTTCACTAGCACCACTGGTGACGCCCAAGGACTTTTGGAATTTTCGATAAGACCGTCCTTCTTCATTGCTGTTATCATGTCCTCAACCTCACCTTGTTTGGCCAGTGGAAGACGTCTTGCGGGTTGACGAATCGGTCTTGCATCTCCTGTGTTGATGCGATGCTGCACCAACTGTGTCCTACCATATTGCCCCTTTTGCGATGCGAAGATATCAGTGTACTCTTGTAGGAGACTTTCAGCCATCCTTGTTTGTTGGTGATCAAGGTTGGATGAATTCAGTATTTTAGCTCTCATGGTTTCGAGCTCCTCCGGAGTTATAGTTTTTCTCGGAGCTTCGTCTGTGATCTTCGTAATTGCTGCAACCGATTCGCAACGTCCAACGACTTCTCCTTTCTTCAACTTTACATCGTACGGTCTGGTGTTTAGTAATCGTACGGGGACCATTTTGTTTTTCGGTGCTACCAGTGTTTTCCCAATGATGACGCTTTGGGAGGAACACTCTGGGTCTGGTTCCACCATGAGGTATCGAAGGCTTCCAAACTCACCCTCCAGTTTCGTCCAAACGAACACTTCAGAAGAAGGAGGCAGAATCAGATCTTCCCTGATGACAGTTCTCAGTGTCGACGTACTTTCGTTCGAATAGGTCATTGGAAGTTCCTTATTTTGGTACTTCAAAACCTGATTACCGATGTCCAAAATAACTCCGTGCTGTTTCATAAAGTCGATTCCAATGATGCACTCGTCACATATATCTGCCACCAGGAATTGATGAGTAAACACTAGGTCGGCCAGTCGGATCTTAAGACACACTTCTCCATATACTCTTGCTGCTTCTCCCGTTGCGGTTCTTAGACGGTAGCTATTGGTGTTATGAAGCCACGTCGTCTTTACCAGGTCTCGACGTACTATGGAGGCTGTGGCACCGGTGTCGATGGTAGCCACATGTTTGTTCCCGTTAATAGTAGTCTCCACAGTCAGACTTTTGTTGTCTCGTTTGGTCTGAGAGACCTGGATGGTGGTTCTGGGGCCATCGATACAAGAAACCAGCCTCTGCCCCTCGAAGTTGGTTCTTACTCTTTTCCCTGATGGGAAACGGGCTGATAGGCAACGCTGGTGTTGTTGTTACCTTGCTCTGGGTTGGATCTCTTGCTTCCACAATGTTGACAACTGGCTTTGTTTGGTGGTAGTCGGCATTGACGCTGTAAGTGCCCGGTCTTGTTGCAGTTCCAACATCTTGCTAGTCCGCTCCGGTTCTTTTGTATTTCAGCTCTTTGGCACGAGCATTCTTCGACTATGGCCTCTCTAAGTCGATGTACTCCCTGAGAAGCCTGTTCTGCTGCTTCAATTGTCAATGCGAATGCTAAAGTTTCAGAAAGAGTACGTGTTCTAGCAGTTCGCACAGACCTCTGAAGATGTATATCAGCAATGGCACGAACAAAGGACTCAACAGCAAGCTGGTTGATGATTTCTTCTTCAGCATCCGGATATGCCAGGTGAACCAGTCTTTCGACGTCTGCTTGGAGCTGCTGTAGACTTTCACCCCTTTTCTGGACTCTGTTATTGAGTTGGACTCGGAAGACTTCTTTCAAGTGGCTATCTCCAAAGCGTTTATCTAAAGCTGCCACGAGAGAACTGAAATCGCCACTCTTACGAGCTGGAACTCTTTGAAGTAATTCAGCTGCTGGTCCTCTAAGAGCAAGAGTCAGTGCAATGTACTTGTCGTCATCCCAGCCATTTGTTGTCGCGGCTGCCTCAAATTGTCTCTTGTAGACTGGCCAAGAAGACTGTCCATCAAATGTTGGGGGTTTCATCTCCTTTTTCTTTACAAACTCCCCAGCAGACTCTCGAATTTTGATTTTCCGGATCTGGTCCAATTCCTTGGTCAGAACAGAAAACTGTTTATCACATCGGGTTTCTACGATTTCGAAACGATTCTCTACAACAGAAAGCTGTTTCTCCACACCTTCAACGCGTTCGTCTAGGGCATTCTGTTGCGCCTCAAGTCTTTCGAGAATATTCTGTTGTTCCTCTTTTTGCTCGTTTCGTTGCTCTTCAATCAGCTTCTTTTGTTCGTTTCGTTGTGCTTCCAGTTGTTCGAGAACATTCTGCTGTTCCTTCTTTTGTTCGTTTCGTTGTTCTTCAATCAGCTTCTTTTGCTCGTTTCGTTGTGCTTCAAGTTGTTCGAGAACATTCAGCTGTTCCTTCTTTTGATCGTTTCGTTGCTCTTCCAGACGTCCGAGAATATTCTGCTGTTGCTCTTCAATCAGCTTCTTTTGTTGTTCTAATAAAAGCTTCATCATACTAGAAAAATCTACACTTTCACTTACTTCCTCTTTTTCCACTTCTGTTTCAAAAACAAAAGTGCTTACGTCTTCCCCTTGCTGTTCCAAATAGCTGCGCAAGCGCAGGACGAGCTCATTTTTCGATCCCGCTCTAGAAAGATTTCGCTTACCTAACTCACTTTTAAGCTCAGTGCAGTTGAGCTCTTCCAACAACTTACCCATTTTCACTGTATATAATTACTATTTTCTTTTTACTTTTTTTTTTTTTTTTTTACACTTTACTAGTCAAATAAGTTTTATTTACACTTCTGACACCAATGTAACGTGCGCTTAGTTCGCAAAAATAAAACTCTACTTTTCAATTTAATTCTACCACTTTATTCAGTATCTACTTTCGATATACACTTATTGAACTCAACTCGACTTTTGGACTATCACTTGTATTTACTCTTAACTATATCACTCTATAAACAAGACTGCCCTCTGGTTGCCTCGGGCGGGCTATTTATATCGAATGACATGCCATCTAG
Source organism: Melanostoma mellinum (assembly GCA_914767635.1). Classification (NCBI taxonomy): domain Eukaryota; kingdom Metazoa; phylum Arthropoda; class Insecta; order Diptera; family Syrphidae; genus Melanostoma; species Melanostoma mellinum. The sequence continues at coordinate 76,234,120 of OU612058.1, read as the reverse complement.
AACTCTCCAGTAACTTCTACATTGTCTCCACATTTGCTGTCTACTCTCTGTCTGTCTGTCTCTCTATACACTCACACACACTGGCTTACAAGCAACGCCTGTCATTTATACCATTCCATTAAAGTGTTGCCAGTTGTGTTTTCGGTTGAACGTTTTTCGATTAGGAAATTGGTATAAAATGTTGGGTTCACGTTACAATATCTTTCTAAATAAAATTTAGAATAAAGCGGGCAGTGTGACAGAAAGAAAACAACTTTTGCAGTTGAAGTTGGATACGGTTCCTTGAATGGTATAAAATGAATGTATCCAGTTGTAGGGAAATTCAATGTTATGATGGAAGTATCCACAGAATTACTTAAGAAAATAATTAGAACAGAAAATTCCATATTTAAGAACGCAGTTTTTTAATAAAATGGTGAAAAATTAAGGATGTGTAAAAAAAGGGGACATTTGCGTCCCCCTTAATCATTTCCTGTTTTGGGGGACTAGTTTCTTGTTGAGATGGAAATGAAGGACTGTCCCCCTAAAAGGGGGACGAATGGTAACCCTAGATCTACCTGAAAATTATAATGACGTACTGAATCGGACTGATTCGAACCTCTGGCAGAAAGCTATTGATGCAGATCTTGAATCAATGAAGAAAAATAAGGTTTGGACAGACAAAGCAAAATGGGTTTTCACAATCAAAAAAGACGAAAATGGAAACCAAACAAAATATAAAGCACGGTTGGTTGCGAAAGGGTTTTTGCAAAAATATGGAATGGACTACAAAGAGACATACGCACCGGTAGCAAAACTTACCACGATACGAGTTTTATTGGCTGTAGGTGTTTACCGGAAATACTATACTTTCATCAACTGGACGTTAAGACTGCGTTTCTTCACGGTGATTTGGAAGAAGCGCTTTACATGACTGTACCTGAGGGCTTAGAAGCAAGAGAGGGCAAGGTGTGTGAACTTCAAAAATCACTTTATGGTTTGAAGCAGTCACTTCGTTGTTGGAAATATAAACTTAACCAATGTTTAATCAAAATTAAATTTAATCGATCCAACCATGATTATTGTCTGCAAACAAAATTCAATTTGAAAGAAAACGATGTTTTGTTTTTGGTCATATACGTTGATGACCTCTTAATTGTTGGAAACAAGTTATCGTCCATTACAAAGTTGAAAAATGAACTGTCGTCTCAATTTGAAATGTCTGACTGTGGACCACTGAAATTTTGGGGATGAAGATGGATTTTTCTGAAAATTACCAACCTTATCGTGAGCTTCTTGGCAGTATTATGTGCTTAATGCTAGACCAGACATTTGTTACGCTGTCAGTTTTATGGGTAGATACCAACAAAATCCATGTGAAATGCACTGGCAACATTTAAAAAGAATTATGCGCTACTTAAAAGGAACAAAAAGCTTAAAACTTAACTTTGAATCCAAAAGTGAACAACAATTGATTGGCTATGCTGATGCTGACTGGGCTTCTGATATAGTTGACAGAAAGTCAGTAAGTGGATACTTGTTTCAAGTTTATGGTATAATGTTTCCTGATGTAGTAAGAAACAAACTACAAGAGCCACTTCGTCTAGTGAAGCCGAATATATAGCTTTAAGTCCAGCTGTAGCTGAAGCGACATGGCTAAGAGGCATAATGCAAGATTTACGGGAAATGAAGAACGAGCCAGTTTGTATATTTGAGGATGCATTGGCATGGCTCACAATTTAGAAACAAAGCGAGCCAAGCACATTGATATAAAGCATCATTTTATAAGAGACAATATCGCAAACAAAATTATAAAAGTTAAATCTATTGGTACTGAAGAACAATTAGCTGACATTTTTACAAAATCCTTAGATTCAATGCAGTGTTTGGAGTTAAGGACAAAACTTAATTTATTTTAATGAAGAGTGAACATTATAAGAAGACTTACGATTGCGAGAGGGTGTTAAAAATCAAGCAAACTAGCAATCTGTTTCTTATCAGTAATCACTTTTCATTTATGTACATATATTATTTTTTATTCTAATTCAAAACTCTTTTCAAACAACATATTGTTATAATAAATTTTCTTTATTCGGACGCCAAAGCATTATTATATCTTAATAAAATCACTTTGCTTTATTTTAATTTTATCAATTTTGTTTTTATTTTATGTCTGTTGTTTCTATTATATTTTTTATTATTCCTAATAAATGTGTTACTAGTTGTTGACGTCTTTTTCATTAGTCTGAAAAAGTTCTAGAATTTTCAACATTAGGAATCAACAGTTTCTAAGTTTTCGTTCCCAACCCCTTTCCTGCGTTCCCGTCAAACCTTGACAGGAACCATGTTTGGACTAAGCTATGTCTAACCTGAAAATTTCTTAAAAAATCCGTTGGGTGTCTTAGGAGTTTACCCCAGACATACATACACACATACATCCTATTTTATATATATACATAGATGTGATTAGTGAATTTTCTTCATATTCTTGGTACTGCGAACTGCATAAATTTTTTTCTCTTCTCGATATTAAGCTGAAAAAACAGCATATGTACATATATAAAGATACACGTTACTTGTAAATTCGTTACACATCGTAATTTATTTTACAATTGGTATCCTTGAAAATTATGATGGACTCTCTTACCTTTTAATGTGTTTTTGCAGCTACCACACGAGAATTCAGGGCCCCAAATTTAAGGGGAAAGGGCTCTACGCAGCAGTGAGTCGAAATAGGTTGATGATGACGATAAAGTTAAGAGACACAAAACTATATCAATAAAATTATATAGCAGTCCATTCAGTAGTTTCTGTGCAATTCTTTAAAAGGCAAACATATATTGTACGAATATACTTGCATAAAAACACTCATCAGCTTACGTATAGGTACTTCAGAAAGCCCTGTTGTCTGACGTAAATGTATATTATGGGTAGGTGTCAACAATAATCCCAACAAAATCACGTATTTTATGTAGATATTTTTATATGATTTTGTTTAATGTAAAGTGCGGCAAAAATAATATTTGCCCGGAGCGGCTAAATAACTAGATCGGGCTCTGCGTCTACAGATGGTATTCCGTTATTTTCACCTGGATTCAAGTTGACTTTGTTTGGGCAAACATACTTTATAGTTCATAATTGTATTTTTCAGCCTTTAAGAACCAACATTTTTATATTTGGATTCTAAATCGTTGGAAGAAGTCTAGTCTGTTATCTAGTTTACTGAAATGGTCCAATCTTTCATACATTTTGTACTGTCGCTTTTAAATAATCAAATTGTTGAAAGTCTTCTTCGATTTCATCATCACCCCCAGAATCCCAAATGCAAAAATTTCGAATGCATAAACAAACGAATGGTTAGCAAAATCGCTTATTAAATGCACTGATCAGTAATTCTTTGATATACAATTTCGTGAACAAACTCAATTATCACCTGAAATAATTATTGATTAAAGGTAACCAAGCGTAAACATTCAACAAACCGGCGTAAGTGTCTCTGCTTCTGCCTCAGTACAGGAACCGTTTGATTTGAAGTATCTAGGGGAGAGTGGGACAAGAAGAACCACTCAAGCTTTAACCACTTCTAAATTTTTTTCTAGTCCTAAAAGGGAAGCAAACAGAACAGTTTAACAGTTGCATATAGAGATACACACCATTATACAAACTTATCTAGAAAGTCTGTTTTGCGATGGTCTTCGTATATCTTAATCAAGATCTCAAAGTATGCCGAAACGACAGGCTTATTAGAACGTTGAGCTCTGGCTTTTGATGTCGGTTTTGGGTTTCGCTAAATGTTTTCTGGGTTCCTTTTTTGGAAATTGAAAAGCCAGTCTCTGCCAACCATCTATGTTTCGTGATCAAAGAGATCGGGCATTTTATTCGTTTCGGCTATCTTCATAAGCAATAGCTTGAATATCGTGAGTGGTCATTCCGAAAAATATTTTTTCGGGGTCTAGCAAATGTCTAATTAATTCTTTTTCTTGCTCACAGCTGAGCACTGTTGTGAACCGTCAAAGTTTTTACTTTATTTTCCGAATGATTGTGGGTTTCGGGATCTTAAAAACCTTGCTGGTGTCACAAAAAAACACATCTCTTTCCTTTTGATTGAGTCCATGGCTTTCTTCAAATCCTCTTTGTTCCAACTAGCACCCCTCGTTTGTCGAACGTACCTATGTTCGAACCATCTTCAAAGATACAAATGAATTTAGTACAACTTAAGTAACTAAATTGGTAAGTAGTAGTTGTATAAAATAAGTTGTGAAAAACATCTTCGTGAGGATCATTGAGCAAAACATACTTTTCTTCGGTTGTTGTTTTGCTTTGAAAATGGAACCAATACGAAGTGGGGCAAAACGGACTACCAGTCCATTTTGCCATATTACGTACTGGTTTCATTTACCTCGTAAAGAGTTTTTTTTACAAAAAATATTTTTATTTTCCTTAATACTATTTATTTACCATTATTTCCAACAGTTAAAGTAACCACTTCCTATCACAAACAACTTAAAATGATCAAAATGTTCGAAATTACCCAACTGGTTGGATCGGTTTTGCAAGTTGGATTTTTTTTTTTTAATAGATAGACCGTTTTTAAACTTTCATCATTCAAACCGGTTCTTACTTCAGTTTTTCAGTGAAACTAAAGGATGTGTTGGGAAAGAATGGTTTTTATTAGTTTTAGCTATTGAATATAAGATGGAGTTAGGAATCATGGTAAAAACCGGTTTGATTCTTTTTTGCCCGAGGTCCTTGTTGCCCTACACTCCCTTACCTATGTATACATAATGTAATGTAATAATTTCTTGCTATTTAAGAACAAATGCAGTTACAAACTTTTCTGTTTAATTCCGTCTATATTCTACAATTATCAAGACAAATGATTTAAATATCTAACTAATAAAACACTTTTGAATAACTTATTACTATTATTATTAGCGTTCGAAGTTCACGTGTGCGTAAAAATGAAAATCAATCGAAACGAAAATATAAGAACTTAAATGTTAGGTTTATCGTTACTTTCAATTCATTTCCTATACATACATATGTTTATTTACTTAACATGTATTTTAGTATGTACTTTGTTATGCACACTACAAATGGTACAAATATTTACCTAATTTTTTAAGTACGAAGGAGTAGGAAATTGGAAATGCTTATTAATTTTTATTTTAACACTGGGATACTTCACAATATTCGCAGTGTGAGATTGAAATTCATAAATTTCCTTTTTTTTTAAATCAAAATGCGGAAGAAACTAGTGTTTGAATGTTTTTCTTCCGTTCTTAATTTTGGAATTTAGAATTCCATTTGAACTATTCCTATTCGTGCAGTATTGCACTGAGTCTTTCTTCAACAGCAACTTTTCGTGATTTCCATACAAATTCACAGACTGCAATCACACATGCCACTCCCATGCCGCCCATGAGCACAACGAAAACACCTCCAACATTGGCCAAGCCCAATTCGTTAGCTGCTGAAGTAGATTTGGAAGTTTCAACTCTGCAACTTCCGCCACCTCGTTTCTCCTTCCACCATTTGGTTTTGAGAATGTGAAGTTTTCCCTCTTCTTGGAGCTTGAGTATAACGCCGTTGATTGCTGTTCGGTATGGTGAGTCTACAAAATAAAAAGTTATGGAAAACGTTTTATAGTTTGGTTTAATACAACTCACTGGGAGGGGTGGCGATTCCGTAACCCTTTGTGTCTAACATCCCTCCAACTTGTGTTAGATCACAATTCCGCTCAGTTACGTATTCTATTGATGTTGATTCCATCAGAAAAGCGTAGCTACCTGAAAATGTATAGGAAAATTATATAGAAAGCTTAAAACTTATATAATCGTTTCGAACATAAAAATGTGATTCAAATCCAATTCCTAAAGGTTGTAAAAATAAGGAGGCATATGATTTATTTTCGTATAAACAACACATAACTAAAACTTTGACGGCTTGCCTTTGGCAACATCAACCTTATCACCAGTCAAGTGGGCTGATAACAAATTCCTCCGAACGATATTTCAATTTCAACACCGGAAGTATTGTGGATTAAAAGATGTATTTTTGTTTGTAGACAGGTCCGTGTACTATTCGGGAGAACTTTGATTGGTGTCAACTTAGCGCACAGTGGTCAAAATTGGCATCTAGCGTCTCAAAATTGCTTTTTTCGAAAGTATTATGGGAGATGAAATTTTTTGCAAACGAACGAGACAAAAGTCATATTTTGTACGGCAATGGTAGTTAAAGTTGCATAATTTAAGGGTATGGCTACCTGAACTGGCCTATACAACATAACCCCATAGGAATAGAGAAATAAGGAAGTTTTTAGATGAGTTTTCTTCGAGCGTTTCTGAAAGTCATTAAAAAGGTGCTACTTATCGTAACTTAAGCACATGAGGCGACAAAATCCCAGGATGGATAGATTGGGCTAAGACGAGATGAAGATCTTATGACGGTCGGTATAAGTCCCTCCGTTCAGGCGGGAGGAGCGATTTCATAAAAAAATTTACTTAGTTTCCTAAACAAAGCAAGTAAAAATCAACTAAGCCACGTATTACCGCATACTGTAGAGTTTTTGAAAGATTAAACTTTGTTCTTTCAATAAAACTTTAAAATAAATAAATATGCTGGCGCAATAGAGCGCGGAGCCCCTGGTCCTAGCGCATTTCTCACAACCATCTCTTGTGAGGGAATGGAGGACCCACAATTTTCTACCGGCTAATTGAAAAAGCACTTTTCATGGCAATGAATTAACTAAGGGAGGACTTGCCAATTCCTCACGAAGGCCCATACCCGTGGAAAAACATTTTTGCCTCTGCTGGGATTCGAACCTTCAATCTCTGGGTTAGCAGGTGGACATGCTAACCATCACGCCACGGATACCACCATTAAAACTTTTAGTTCGAGTAAATTTAGTGACGGTTTGAAATCAAAATTTTAAAAAAATAGTTTCATTTAATCAATCACTTAAATTCCTAAAATAATAACGAAAAATGATGATTCACAAAATGTTGCCTTATGCTCTTATTAGTTTTAAGCCAAACACAAGTTTATAGTTACGAGAAAAATAGTACTATCTTGTTGGTGTCGAAGCAATGACTCTTTTATTGATTCCTAAATGTACCTTAACACATAGGCAATATCTAATTTGCTTAATCATAGTTTTATTGGCAACGGAAACAACAGGCATCGTAATCGGAACCTTTTCGTTTCCGTTCCCATGAATAACTTATTTCTGGAATCTTGTGGTGGATTTTTACTTGCGATTATAGGTACTATAAGACAAGTCTTGCAATCGTGCAGAAAAAAATTTGAGATGACAACTAGATATGACATTACGATGATAGAGAATACGAAAAAAATGGGTCCTACAATTCTGTCTGTCTGTCTGTCCGTATATGGATCTACAGCCTGAGCCGCTTGACCGATTTTCTTCAAAAGTTGCAGTTATGGTTTCTGGAGTACAGAGGGGTTTTTGGAATTGGGTTTCTAGGTCTTGAAATAACGGTACCTGCCATACAACCGATATGATAATACCTATTTTTCTCGAAAACGGCTCCAACGATTTTGATAAAACCTTACGTGAAGTATTAATTTTTAATAAGTGTTCTAAAGATGTAAACATTTTTTTTTTGAAAAAGTCTAAAAACGGTAACCCCCAAAGTACCGTTTTTTTTCAAAACCGATTTTTTCGCTAATGGCTGACACGATTTTGACGAAATTTCATATTTTAGAAGTCCTAAGTTGTTTAAGAAAGATTGCATATCTACATTTGAAAAATTTAGTTTTTTCGAATATTCATTAATTTTTTTAAAACGGTACCTTTGATTTATTTCAAATTTTTCGTCAATACATCTTTTATCAAGATATTAAAACTTGTGTACTTGAATTTTTAAAACCTCATTAAAAAAAAAAAAAATTAAAAATAAAAACCGATTTCTTAAAAAATGGCTCCAACGATTTTGATTAAATTTTCAGGGCTTATACGTACAAGTAATTGCAAAAAATGGCGTTTTTAGATTTTCGATTGAAACTTTTCGACTTAAATTTTTTCAATGCTTTGCGTGATTTAATTTAATTTTCATAATTAAAGTGTAGTTGGCAACTCTGTACCACCAAATATATTAAGAACGAATACTATACTATATACTACCTTATTAGATTTTGGTATTTTACTTAGCAAACAATCGCAAATTCGTGCGACCCACTCGTGCCCATTTTTCGTTAGTGTCATCAGAACTTGGAGGTTCGATGACACTTTCTGAACTATACATAACACACAGAAAAAATCGAAGACCTTTGCTTTTCATGAAAATCCATTTTGCGGGGTTTTCCTTGATTGGACACATGTACTTGAATTTTTTTTTTTCAAAATTTAAACTTTGAGACAAGATTTCTCAAAAACTATTCAATAAATTATCTTCAACCAAAATTTTTATAAAACAAATTTCATAATGAAAATCCACATGGGTTGGGTAATTTTTCTCCGGCCTTTAATTTCCGAAGCTCCCCTTGAAGAACCGGGCCCTTCAGGTTTGTGTTTGGGCCTAGAGTTAATGCTTCAAATAACCGATTTAGCTACAAGTACAAGGTAAAATTTTGATGTATGTAGCAAATGTCTCAAAATTCATGAAGGGTCGTGCACGTGGTGATCCTCAGATCAATCAACTCTCAACTAAACTGACCATATTGCGATCGATGCAAACACTCTTCCAGTGTTATTCGTGTCCGAACTTTCTGAGGGAACATCTTTACCTCGCAGCACTACCAAGGCACGAATGAGAATATCCTGTTCACAGACCACAGAGTGAACTAGCTTTGTTAAACAATGGAATATGGAAATAGCCAATACCCTTTTCAATCGAGTGACTTTCCTTAACTCATATGCTGACAGCATAAATCATGTAGATGACCAGTAACAACAGAACCAACAAGCCACTAGAACCGCAGCCTCTAGAGTTCTGGTTTTCAATGGGTCTCCGCAACGACACCCATGGCTCCAACCACTAATGGAAAGACTGGTAGAGGTCAGGGACAGTCGTTCTTTCTGGAAAATAGCACGTGAACTAAATGGCATACCGTTCGCGAAAAAAAACGAAATAAGCACTTTGCTGTTAGCAGACCACTTTAAACGGCTTCTTTCAAATCAAGAAAATCTAGACCAATTTCAATTTGCCTACCCATGGACCGAAAATGAAATCCTTGATCGAGATTTCAACTCAAGAGGTGAGGATTGTGTTACAAAGATGCAAGAACAACAAGGCTCCAGGTGACGATAGAGTCCCATACGGGTTTTCTTCGGAACTCTTTGTAGAGAAATTAACGAAATCCTACAACTACATTTTCGCAAATGAAAACTTCCCTGAAAGCTTCCAAAGAAATATCATCTTCCCACTTTTTAAAAAAGGTGATGTATATTACCCAGGTAATTACAGAGGAATTTTGTTCATGAACTGTGTCATGAAAATTTTTACTGGACAGACTTACGATATGGACCCAAGAAAATAACACTTTAAGTGAATACCCAGCCGGATTTAGAAAAGGATAGGTACTCTACAGTAGATCACATTTTTTCCCTCACCTGTATCGCTCGTTCATACCTTAACAAAAGTAAAAAACTATACGCCTTCTTCATTGATTTCAAGGCTGCCTTCGACTCAATTGATCGTAAAGTTCTTTTCTCTAAGCTAAGCTGCTTAGGTATATCAACCAAAATGATAGCAATGCTAAGAGGGCTGTATGAAAATAACTTAACGGCAATTTGGGATGGAAACGAAGTATCAGATTGGTTTTCATCGACTTCAGGAGTTAAACAAGGTTGCCTCTTGAGCCTGCTTCTCTTCTCACTTTTCCGGGATGACCTTACAAGCTACCTTCCCGGTGGTATTTGTTTTGCTGGTACTAAAATAAAAGCACTGACTGACGATATTGTCATGTTCGCTGAGACTCCAAATATGATGCAAATCATGATTAACAAATTGCAATTTTACTGCCAGCTATGGAGCCTTACTGTTAACACTAGTAAATCAAAAATAATGATTTTCCGAAACGGCACTGCACGATACACAAGAGAAGAGAGATGGAAATTCATGAATACGGACATCGAAGTGGTAAAAGAATATAAAACTTGTGTGTTATCATTACGCCATCGCTATCGTTCAAAAAGCATTTGCAAGAGAAGCTGTCAGAATCAAAAAAGGCTATCAACTGCAATTGGAAAGGAGTTCTCAGCAAAAAAAATATTGCTCCCAGTGTCGAATTCAAACTTTTTGAAGCAGTTATGAAATCGATTCTCTGCTATGCTGCTCAAGTATGGGGATTCGTGCAGTATGAAGAAGTCGAAAAACTATTAAGGTACTTTATCAAGAAGATATTTTGGCTTCCTATGAACACGCCAATTTATATGATTCATTTAAAAACAGGAGTTGCACCGATATTCATTTTCACGCTTAAAATGCACTTCCAGTACATTGCAAAGGTAATGGCACTCCCAAGTCACCGGCTCCCAAATGTTATCGCAAGATCCTTACTTGCGGAAAGAATACAATTTTTAGAAGAATGGACCCTCATTGGTCTGGAACATGGCATTCCATTACTAGAGATGGATTCCGAAACCTGGGAAAATGTTTTCCCACCGTTTTTGGAGAAAATAGAAGAGTAAATGTATGCTAATTTCGCGGAGTCAGCTCGCCAAAGTGAATCTCGAGTTCTATACAAAGAACTACAATTAACTATGGGTTCTTACAATTATTTTAACGATTAAATACCGATTAAGTTTATATCCCTTATCTTTAAGACTAGAGGAGAACTGCTTCGTTTAAATTACCAACCACATGGCGCCAACGAACAAACCCAATGCAACTTATGTAACCTCCAGGCAACCGAAGATGTTTTCCATTTTCTAGGAGTTTGCCCTATATTAAAATCGATCCGCCGCTTTTATTTAAGCAAAAGTATTTTGAACGTAGAGGAAGTCAAAGAAATCCTAAATGGACTGAACTGGACCGCACTAGCCAAATTCGTCACTTCAGCTATAAGCTACCGAAGCCAAATAATGAACGAAGCATTCTAATCAACAACAAAATTACATACTGAATTCACAATTGCAATTTTAAAAATCTGAATAATTTGAATTTATATAAAGCTTTGCAAATTATATGTTTAACTTTCTTTTTCTGGCTGACGGCAAAAGCCAACGCTATAATTAGTGATATCCCAAAAAATAATAATTGTAATAATGCTCATCAATTTTATAAGTATTGCTGAATAAAGTCACTATACTACTACTACTACTACTACTACTACTACTGGTTCCAATCAGAAAATACGACAAATTTTGATGTAAAAGACAAAGGGGACTGCTTGTAACCAGTACAAGAAGATTTACGAGTAAAAAAGAAGTGAGGGACATCGAATTCTCAAAAGAAAACGAAGCAGCATGAAAACCGCTCGTTGGAGGAAATTAAGAGAGGTATAAGCCTCCCTGACGTCGTACATAAAAAAGATATTGTCTGTTGAAATAGGTATGTGAACTTCTGAATTCCCACGTCAACAATTGAATAGGTCCCTCTTTTTATCAATTTCTTGTCTGCTTAAAAAAGTTTTACAGAAATGAGCATAATATTTCAAAAGTCTATACAGTAACTCGCTTACGCAGACGCTATTGACTTTAGGAAAGGACGTGTCTATTGCACCCACGCCACGGTGTAGTTGGTGTTACAACTATTTTTTTTAAAATCTCTCAGAGAGAGCTACACCGCTTTTTGAATAATATGAGTGAAAGAAAATGCGGGGTATATGGTGTAAGGTTGGTGTTACATCGCATGTTTCAGAAACCCCTCAAAGAGAACAAATTTCAAATTGTTTCAGCTGAAAATCTTCTATCTCTGGGCGTTGCCAGAGCTCATGCGAATTTGAAGATGTTGCCAATTTTGTCATTGGAATGCAAAATTTAAATAATTTCATTTTAATAGAAAAAAATATATGATAATAAATAATAATAAATTTTTTGGCTGCGGTGTTACAACACCCACACCAATGAACATTAGGTGCATATAGACACGTCCCTTGCTTATTATTATTATTTTTATTCCCTTTGGTAAAATGCGATTATTCTTTCGTCAAACCCAATCTGCCCTGTATCAGCGTCGAAAGGGAACTTGACAAACCGTTTACACATACTATACAGAATTCTAAAGGGCTAGAGGCAGGAAAATGTAATAGGTATTTAAAGTATATTCCTCACGATCAAGGTTGTTATGGGTATTTTTGCATAAATACAGATGCTAAAACGTCGCGTCGGGCGGCGTCGGTCGCGTCCTTCTCTTCTATAATTTGATATTTTTCGGCTCGACGAACATATTTTAATTCAAAGTTTCAAAATCTACCGATTGGTTATTTACAGTTCTTTTTTATAAGCAACAAAATATTTGATTCTGCATATTCCTTACATTTGCTATAGTTCTCTTATTCTTAAGTAATTTACCAGTAAGACATCCTACATACTAAGTATAGTTCAGAGGCGTAACACTCTCAGCAAGGAAAGCAATCGCGATAATTCAAAAGATGTGCAATTATTTATGATCTTACCTTTGCCTTTGATCACTCGGTCGACACCTTCTCCATTGCTCGATGAAAACACAGAAGGTCTAGCAGATTCCATGAAACCCCACATCCGTTGATATGTTGAAATTTTTGACTCCTAACAATTGTAAAAATGTTTGAAACTAGAGCAGAAGTAAAAACAAAAAAAAAGTAATTACTCTAAAAAATGCAGCTGTGCTTCCACCTTTCAATGCTCCATATTTAATTCTTGTCTGCTTAGCTAAGTCTTCAGCACTCTCGATGGGCGAATCCATACGTTCGACGGTCAAAAAGGCAGCTAAATTAGCAGTGTAGGAGGAGATCATGATCAGAGTGAAGAACCACCACATTCCAGCAACCATTCGTGTGGAAAGTGCTCTTTAATATCATAAAAACAAACAAGAGCTTAGTTTGTAATATTCCGTAAAAGAATACTTTGAGACAGTTTTTACTTAGGCAAGAAATCACATCCTTGTTGCATAAGGGACCCAATGGCAAACCACATGCAGTTCATAAGAGTAAATTGGCTTTCTTCCTTTTCACCATGGGCTCCGGTATATGCGGGCCATTCGTATGGAGTAAACCTTAGATAAAAATGTGTTAAGTATGTTGTTTAAAAGAGTGACATAAAAATGATGTTACCTGGCTAAAATAAACAGCAGCACAGAGACTCCCAAATATGCAGTTGCCATGTATATCCAAACGTCTAGCGATAATGGCGACAAGAATGAAAAGAGGTTTGGTGGTTGCTTTACAGGTTTTCGATACAGAACAGATACTCCAAGGTTCATGAAAGGCATTGTGAAGTCGACAGCCTGCTCTCTTTCAAAAGTGATTGTAAGATCAGCGATTGCCAGATCTGCACGTTGTTCGAGGAGCTCTCGGATCATACCATTCCATTCACTGTGAAGACGTGATAAAAAAATTTAATAAACTAACATGCTTTTCTCCAGAAAACCAATGATAGCCCACGATGGGGTATAGCCTTTTGTTTTTTTTCTGCTAACGCTCGGGTTGAACGCAATTAAGTTTTTCTAACTTTTTTCGACCTCTGATTGGTCAGAAGTTACGTATCAAAAAAAAAAAAAAAAAATGCAGAATTCCAATCAGAGTCCAAAAAAAGTTATCTGAAAAACTTAATGCGTTGAACGCGCACAATATGAGTGTATTACAAATACCCCAACACTCGCAAACATCAGGTTCGACCGTTGGAATTGATTTTGGTATCTTTGTCAACCCTATCGACTGTTCATTATCTGAACCCGCACTAGCGAAAACCTAGTGCTGTTTCAGGGCGAGTTGAGGGTAAACCAAGGGCTAAAACTTGACTACACTAAACTTGACATTCAAATCCAGTTTTAGGTTTTTCAAAAAACGCTTTATGGCGACCGCAGGACAGCCCCAGGGCAACCTCACTGCTTCAATGAACAAACCTATGATTAGTTATGGAGTTGTTGCTCAATGAGAAACAAATGACAATTTGAGTACTGAGTCAAAAGTTGACACGTGCAACTAAGACTTTTGTCTTGTGATTTTTGGGAAGAAACGAATGAGATCTCGGGTTTTTTTTCTACAACTAGCAGAAAAAAAGATAGGTATCGACAAAATGGGAAATACTTTTCACGTGCATAAGTCGGAGGAAGGCTCTCTAGACTGTGAAAAGAGTTTTGAATGCTCTAAGCCTTGAGCATTATTAGACTGTTGGCAACGCTCGCCAATCTAGTACTCTCGGTAGGGACATTCTAAGGTAATATATTTAGTCGCCATATTTACTTTGCCGTGGTGGTACCCGTGGTGCGATGGTTAGCATGTCCACCTGCTAATCCAGGGGTTCGAGGTTCGAATCACAGCAGAGGCAAAAATGTTTTTCCACGGGTATCGCCTTTCGCGAGGAATTGGCAAGTCCTCCGTTAGTAAATTCACTGCCATGAAAAGCGCTTTCTCAATTAGCCGTTCGGAACCGGCCCAAAATTGTAGGTCCCCTCCATTCCCTCACAAGGTTTGGTTGTGAGAAATGCGCTAGGCCCAGGGGCTCCTCGCTCTGTTGCGCCACCCTATTTATTTTTATTTACTTTGCCATATCCGGCATTTTTGTCAGATCTTTCTTTTATCTACATAGTTAAGTTTAGTTTAGTTTAAATAGTAAATAATTAAATAACATTTATAACAAATCAGACAAAATAGTGAATTACCCGTTTTTCTTGTTCAAACTGCCATATGCGTGATCTGGTACCAACTGAATCTTATAACTGAATCCCAAAGATTTTGAAATTTCGTATACAAGGTCAACCGCATATCCTTCGAACTGGTCATTGCCTGTGAGTGTAGCCGCCGATTCTTTTCTCATGCAGTACGGGTCACTCTAGAAAAGGATGAAAAAGTGAGTCGTACAATGAAGGTACACATAGAAAATATGAAAGCAAATCTTACCAAAATTGTCGTTACTACCAAAGTCTTATTTTTAAGATTCGCTTCGATCTCCATTTGTTGTTCACTGAAGGTCCTTGTAAAATTAATACCATTCGGTAGAGTTGAGTTCCATGTTCCGATTTTTCGAATGCCTGTTGAACCTAGATCCACAACGTCCAAAACAAAGTCAGTGCGAAAACCTTGGTGGTCAAATTTTATCACATTGGTAAGGCCTTTCATTTCCACGATTTTCATGTAATTGATCAGACTAAAACCGTGCTGCCAAGTATTCTGTCCATCACAAGAAATAGGGTGAATGTCAATCTGTTGGCTTGTGTCTAAGTCATGAAGAGCTTTTGAAAATAAATGCACAGCATCATACATGAGTGCTGTTTCAGCCTTAAAAGAGAGAAGGAAGTGCATAGTATCGAATGAGTTTATATATGAGTATATAGTTTATATTGCGAGCAGTCTTATGACCTAGGTTCGTTTCGATAAATTTAAGTTTCCATCAAATATTTGTAGTTAGATAAAGCTAAAAAAGTGGTTTTCATCATATCGTTCACCGGCATTAGCGTCCTCATTCTCACGCACAGGAAACCACCGATGAAACATAAAGACTCAAACATATGGGTAACTTAAGTTCCCACAGATTTTTTGGAACTTTAAATTTTGTTCATAATTTTTAATTTTGATAAGTTTTTCTTTGTTCTCTATCTAGTTCTTTTCATACAGTTGTTAAGCATTCGCTAAATAAACTAAACTTAACTAAACAGATGAAGGTTCGCCTAAGACGCGAAGTTACCAAAAGTTTCATATTTTGCGATATTATTCAAAAGCCAATCTATCTACTTTGATCAAATAAATTATAAATCTATATATATAAAATAGGATGTATGTATGTATGTATGTATGTATGTCCGGGGTAAGCTCCTAAACAACGCAACCGATTTTTATGAAATTTTCAGGGTAGACATAGTTTAGTCCAGAGATGGTTCCTATCAAGGTTTGATTCCCATATTCCCACAGGAACGGGTTTGGGAACGGAAAAATACAAACTACTCCACAGATTTCAAAAATTCTTTCATTATCTCCCTTCATCAGTAACTTAAACTATATTTCATCCCTATACCTAATCCCACAGGAACAGAAACGGGAACGAGAACGGGGACCATAAATTTACTTGGCCTATTTCAAAAATTCTTTCAACTCTAGGGTGTTACATTATCCCTCAGTGAGATAGACTCACATTTTATTCACATATTTCTATGGGAACGGAAGATTCCCACAGGAACGGGGTTGGGAACGGAAACTTAGAAAGTTCTGTACCGATCTCAAAAATTCTTTCAGCACTGGGATGCTACATAATCCCTCAGTAACTTGGCGTGTATTTTATCCCTATTATCCCACGGGAACAGAAACGGGAACGAGAACGGGAACCTTAAAGTTACTCGATCGATTTCAAAAAATTCTTTCAACTCTAGGATGTTACATTATCCCTCAGTGACATAGACTTACATTTCATTCACATATTTCCACGGGAAAGGAAAAATCCTTCAGGAAAGGGGTTGGAAATGGAAACTTAGAAACTTCTGGACCAATCTCAAAAATTCTTTCAACTCTGGGATGTTACATCATCTTTCAGTGCCATAGACTTATATTTCATTCACTTATTTCCATGGGAACAGAAGATTCCCTCAGGAACTGGGTTGGGAACAGAAACTTAGAAACTACTGGATAGATTTCAAAAATTCTTTCCACATTGGGGGTGTTACATTATCCCCCTTTATCCTTTGTCAGTAACTTAGGCTATATTTTTCATCCCTATAATCCGACAGGATCAGAAACAGGAACGAGAACGGTAACATTAAAGTTACTTGACTGATCTCAAAAATTCTTTCAACTCTAGGACGTAACATTATCCCTCAGTGACATAGAATTATACTTCATTCACATATTTCCACGGGAACGGAAGATTCCAACAGGAACGGGGTTGGGAACGGAAACTTAGAAACTACTGGACAGATTTCGAAAATTTTTTCAGCATTAGGATGCCACAATGTGGGACAAAGTAAGAAAGATTATATTTCATCCCCAAATTCCCATGGAAGAGGAAAAACGAGAACGGGAACCTTAAAACTACAGACCCGAGCAAAGCCGGGCGGCTCAGCTAGTATGTAAATAAATTGAAATATATGTGGCGGATGCTGGCAATGATGTCTGCAAATTCATCGCAAGTCGTCGTAGATGCCGCCTTGAGCGAGCCAATCAGCAACCAACTCGTTAGAAAAGTTAACGAAAGGATAGATGCCGCCTAGAACAACCAATCAGCAGCCGACGCGAGCCCACCATCGAGAAAAACAGAACCAAAGTTTTCAGTTTAACAATCAACCACGACCGTTCAGCATCTCATGTCCGCAGCTCCACAAGTACATCGCCACAGAAGTTTTTTATGCAAATCACATCGTCACAGAAGTTTTTTTATGCAAATCCCTCAAAGTTTTTTATTAAAATTATAATTCAGTTTTTTACAATAAATTAATTTGATTAATCGTTTTTGCATTTAGTAGTTCTAATATGGAAGGTGCTGAAGAACCTCCCAAAGTGGTTACCCCGACGCCGAATTCGGACGACGAATTTTTAGACATCGACACCGTTGCCGTGGGCGAACAGCCAGACGGCATGGTAGCGGCAACAGTGTATGCGCGGCTGCAGATTCCCACATTCACGGAGTCTGATGTCGACAACTGGTTCTACCTAATGTCTTTTTATTTCCGGATCACCGAACTCCGGCCAATAATAGACAGCGCCCCCGCAACAAAAAAATTTGACTATATACAAAGTAAGTTAACTGATTACTTTGACGACAGTCAACAGAAACGGCTTCACCGCGTCTTGCATAATATGCCACTAGGGGATAAAAAACCCAGCCGGTTATATTATGAAATGCTTCAAGCATCTAGAGGGTCGCTTAGCGAACAGGTGCTCCTCGATCTATGGGCTGCACGTCTCCCGCAGTCCGTCCAGACAGTGATCGTGCTGACCAAAGGTACAGCGGCGGAAAAAACTAAAATAGCAGATACCGTCATGGAGAACGTCGAGCTACGACAGTTAAACGCAGTCACACCCGCAGTAAGACAATCACCGCAAGAGACCTCAACCCAGGCAGAGAGCCCTCCGACTTCATCCGAAATGGCAGATCTGGCCCACGAATTGTCAAGAATCTTAACAGACCGGCGACCGCCACGACAGCGCAGCAACACATCGCAACAGTTAGACAGGCCAAGCGTGTACAACCAACGAAGGAGAGAACAGTCAGTCGAACAATTTGATTATTGCTGGTTCCATCGTAAGTTCGGTAATAAAGCAGTCAACTGCCGCCAACCATGTCGCTTTCGGTACTCTGCACCAACGGTAAACCCCTCGCAACCACCTTTATGACTCGACCCAACGCACTCGGATACAAGACGACGTGGCGTTTCCATTAGCCGCCTCTGCATACGCGAGCAAAACACCAACCTTCAATTTCTCATCGACACAGGTGCAGAAGTTTCCTGCCTCCCGCCATCATCATCGCTAAAAACACCACATGCAACGAATATGCAATTATTCGCCGTGAACGGCACGCCAATAAAGGTTTTTGGCGAGGTAACGAACGCGCTCGACCTCGGTCTCCGCCGCCCGTTCGTATGGACATTCATCGTGGCTGACGTAACTTCACCAATCATCGGAGCGGACTTCCTGAAACACCATGATCTGATGGTGGACGTAAAACGAGAACGTCTCGTAGACTCGCGTACTAACGTCCTTTACAAATCTCTACACGCCATTACCAGCAACCAGACGTCCCCACAGCTGATCGACCGAAACAGTCCGTTTGCAGATATCCTTGATCAGTTCCCAGGCTTGACTCGCCTCGCACCACCCGGAGCATCGACCAACTCGGAGGCACTTAATTTTATTGAAACGAGCGGCCCCCCTTGTAGAGCTCGGGCACGCCGTCTCGCACCGGACAAGCTGAAAGCAGCAAAGAAAGAATTCGAACTGCTAATGCGTGCCGGGATATGCCGCCCATCGAAATCGAATTGGTCAAGCCCTCTTCACATGGTACGGATAGCCGACGGATCCTGGAGGCCTTGTGGGGACTATAGAAACCTTAATGCGATTACCATACCAGACCGGTACCCGCTTCCATACCTGCATGACTTTGCCACCATACTACGAGGTAAGTCAATATTCTCAAAAATCGATTTGCAGAAGGCCTTCCACCAGGTTCCGATCAACCCAGGCGACGTACCCAAGACCGCCATTATAACACCATTTGGTCTGTACGAATTCACACACATGACCTTCGGCCTACGCAATGCGGCACAAACGCTCCAACGACTGGTCCACGAAGTCCTCCGAGGAGTCGAATACGCTTTCCCATATATGGACGACATTTGCATAGCATCGTCAAACATTGATGAACACCGTCAGCATATCCACGAAGTACTAAAAAGGCTTGCTAGCCACAACCTCGCCATAAACGTAGCCAAATGTGTGTTCGGGAAGAAGGAACTCGAGTTCCTCGGGCATTTCATCTCAAGCAAAGGTATTGCACCTCTGCCCTCACGAGTGGAAGCAATCCAGCGAATGAAGCGGCCGGATACGGTCAAGGAGCTAAAAGGATTCATCGCGACAATCAACTTCTACCGCAAATTCATACCCCATGCAGTCTCCACTCAAATCCCACTGTTAAAGATGACACCTGGCAACAAAAAAAAAAACGATAAAACGATCTTAAACTGGACCGAAACCACCGCAGACTGCTAGCGAACGCAGTGTGCTTGTCGCACCCGTACCTGATACAGAACTGACCCTCATCACAGACGCATCAAATACAGCCGCAGGAGCGGCTCTTCATCAAATAGTGGATAACGTCGCTGAACCGCTAGGATTTTTTTCGAAGAAATTCTCATCGGCACAGCAGCGTTACTCTACTTACGACAGGGAGCTTACCGCGATGTACCTAGCTGTACGACACTTCCGGGATTTGTTGGAGGGGCGGACGTTTTACATACAAACAGACCATAAGCCGCTCACATTCGCATTCCAGCAACGTCCAGAGAAATCTTCACCACGTCAAACAAATCACCTATCGTTCATCAGTGAATTCACTATGGACATACGCTACATCAAAGGTGAAAACAACCACGCACAGGTCTCTTTCACGCATTGACTCAGTACACTCCACGAACGACCTATACTTAAAGCTGTCAGTAGCACAAGAAACAGACAAGGAACTAAAAGAGCTGTTAAAAGGTAGCCCTGTTCATTCTATGCAATTAACATTATTTTCATTCCCACACATAGATAAGCCGATTTATTGCGACATTTCACATAATCGCATTCGACCGTTCGTAACCAAAGACCTTCGAAAAACATTCTTCGAAGCAACACACAATCTTTCCCATCCAGGCCGCCGCGCCTCCGCTCGTCTAATGTCAGAGCGATTCGTCTGGCCTAACATAATACAGCACTGCGCCAACTTTGCAAAAATGTGCATACCGTGTCAGCAAACAAAGGTGCAACGACACACCAAGTCGGAACTCCAACGATACCCGACCCCAGACGAGCGTTTCGCCTACATCAACATCGACATCGTAGGCCCGTTTCCACCGTGTGAAAATCAACAGTACATCTTAACGGTTGTCGATCGATACACGAGATGGCCAGAAGCGTACCCGATACCGGACATGACCGCCACCAGCTGTGCAACGGCTCTCATCAGCGGGTGGATCGCTCGATTTGGATCACCTGTGCGAATCACCTCGGATCGAGGAAGGCAGTTCACATCCTCAATCTTCGAAGAGCTGTGCAAAAGTATGGGCACTAACCACTCGATGACAACATCATATCATCCGCAATCCAATGGCATCGTGGAGCGGTTCCACAGAACACTCAAGGCGGCCATAAACTGCAACGGCGCAACACAATGGGTAAAGCGCTTACCGTTCGTACTATTGGGTCTTCGCTCAACATGGAAAGAAGATATTAACGCCACTCCAGCAGAGCTTGTCTACGGAACCTCATTACGACACCCGGGTGACCTGCTAGCACCAAAACAAGACAACCGACCCCAAAGTGACTTCGTAAAAGAGTTACGACATACTATGCGCCAAGGAACTCCATATCAGACAGCCTGGCACACAGAACACAACTCATTCGTCCACAAGGATTTGCAAACCTCATCGCACGCGTTCATTAGAAACGACTCGGTGAAACAGTCGATCGTTCCTCCCTACGAAGGGCCGTTCGAAATAAAACAGCGGGGCGATAAATTTTTCACCCTCAACGTCAAAGGGAAAACGACGAAAATATCGCTCGACAGACTCAAGCCAGCGTACATCGAAACAACAGAAAGCGAATCAACACCGCCGTCCATTGAAGAGCAAAACATAAAAACGAAACCGCCACAACCAGACAAATCTCATCCTTCTTGCACTCTAAGAGGTCGCGCGATCAAAAAACCAGCGCGATATCTCTAAAAGTGCAAAAGTCTTCTGGGGGGGCCTATGTGGCGGATGCTGGCAATGATGTCTGCAAATTCATCGCAAGTCGTCAAGTGGTAGATGCCGCCTTGAGCGAGCCAATCAGCAACCAACTCGTTAGAAAAGTTAACGAAAGGATAGATGCCGCCTAGAACAACCAATCAGCAGCCGACGCGAGCCCACCATCGAGAAAAACAGAACCAAAGTTTTCAGTTTAACAATCAACCACGACCGATCAGCATCTCATGTCCGCAGCTCCACAAGTACATCGCCACAGAAGTTTTTTATGCAAATCACATCGTCACAGAAGTTTTTTTATGCAAATCCCTCAAAGTTTTTTATTAAAATTATAATTCAGTTTTTTGCAATAAATTAATTTGATTAATCGTTTTTGCATTTAGTAGTTCTAATATGGAAGGTGCTGAAGAACCTCCCAAATATATTAATATAAGACTTAAAGCCCTTAAAAAGCAAAGGCTCTAAATTTCCGGCGCCCAGATGTTTCGACTGTGCTTACTACCCATTTGTGCGGTAAGAGCGATTATTGACAAAGGGACGGAGAACAATAGAGCAACACTAAAATGCTATGCGAGTAATTATTGACTACCCGAAATTCAGTGGTCTGACATAGTTAATAGGAAATGTCACAGTTTTCCATCTGCTGCGGAAGAGTCCAGAAGATTAGGAAATATGTATAGAAAAGCTTACGCAGTGATTTCATCTTCATCTTCATCTTCATCTTCAGAATAACGGCGCGCGGGGATACCATCTGGACCAGCGGAACTATGTTTATTGAGGTCTTATCTGCTTCATCATATACATATAAGGTCAGGAGGAGTCAATATGCTATCAGGAAGTGTCTAGTTAGCAGCAAATTGAGCTGCCAGAAAATTGGTTTTGTCGGTGGAGCTGACATCATTGAAAACGAGCACTGGGATCGATGACCTGGTCGAGTTCTTAGTGTTATTATCAAAAGACTAAAAGTTTTTGCTTCCTTTTCGACACAACAAATGCAAAAACTTGCCCTTTTTTATATGAACATTTGAACATTGCAGATATTTCTAGTCCGTTAGAACAAATTTCGGTTTACAGTTCTGTCTTCAATATTGTCCTCCCTAATCGCCTCTTTTCAGCTCGAATCAAACCATTCTCTTTGGGGATGATACTTTTCGATCCGTGAGGAGTAAAAGTTCTTTTGTCGTTGAGAATTACGTAAGATATTATATCAGCCGATACGTCAACATTTCCGTCGGAAAAGCACAATGACCAAATAAAATTTCGAAAGAGATTATTCAGACCATCCCGATTGAGAACTTTTTTAAGTTTACTAAATGGCCGCTTACAAGAAACCTTCGAGACAGGAGCAGTTAAGATGTAGCAAAATAGTCTGAAGGCTAACGGAATAACATCTTTTAATTTGAAAACGAAGAATTAACAGTACCTACCGATCTAAATCTATAGTAGATTTGACTAATTCTATAGTGGAAATCGCTCTAGAAGTAGGTATTTTAATTTGTTTTTTCCAAAAAGTTCAAGAAATTGTAAAACTATGTACGTGCGAAGTAAAAGTTTGAAGAACCATTTCGAACTCTTTTCTATAAATTGTTTCCAGATCAAATACAAAGACGGTTTCAGGATTTTCATCAATTCTCTTTGTTAACCGACGTGTTCTATTATGTTTCAAAAAATCGTTTTCGGTACTTATCTTTAGTTTTTCAGCAAATAAAGATGAACTCTTTATTAAACCATTTAATTGAATGTTATCATCGTTCATTTTGTTCGTTCATTGAAATACATAATTCCAATGTGCTTTGAATCAGCAATGAAGCTTCAAAAAAGCGTTTGACCTTTCCGCCTCTAGATTTTCGGTCAAATTTTTAACTTTAAACATGATATTTTTGCAAAAATATAACGAACTGATAAAACCAAAATATAAGTTTTTTTTTTTAAAGTCCAGAAGCGCAGGTACGGTTATTGCTAACAAAATAACTGGCATCGCTTTTAATTCTTTCTAAAGCATTAACTATGCCTTCAGAAGATATCCACACAGCCTTTACTGTTTCAACTCTAGCAGTCCATTGAGTTTTTGACAAGTTTTTCAATTGAAATGAGTTTTCAATGAATTTTTCTTGCATACATTGAAAACGATTTCTGCTACCATAAAAAAAACAAACAATGCTTCCAAAATATTGAATTTCATGCTGTTTCAACGAAAATATTTATACGACGATATCTCAGTAATTTGATGTAGTAGAGCCATTTTGAGATCAGATTTGGATTCAGCGGATAGCAAATCATCGGAAAAGCAATGGTTTGTTTTTGGGTTAACATTTTTTTATGTTAAAACATTGGCTCAAAAATTGCAAAAACCTATTTTTCTGGATTTTGAAAGCTTCATATTTTGAAACCGTGATGTGACAGAACAATTCTGAGGCCAGATTTGAGTTTAGCGAGCCAAAAACCTTTAAAAAATATAGTTTGCTTTGAGAAAAGTGGCGTTTTTAATTTTCGCTAAAAGCCTTTGAAAAAATTTATATATATTTTTTTTATTTTATGTTATTTAATATAATATCCATAATCAATTTGTAGTTGGCAACCCTAAATAAATAAATAAATAGGGTGGCATAACAGAGCGAGGAGCCCCTGGGCCTAGCACATTTCTCACAACCATGCCTTGTGAGGGAATGGAAGGGACCTACAATTTTCTGCCGGTTCCGAACGGCTAATCAAGAAAGCGCTTTTCATGGCAATGAATTTACTGACGGAGGACTTGCCAATTCCTCGCGAAAGGCGGTACCGCTGGAAAAACATTTTTGCCTCTGCTGGGATTCGAGCCTCGAACCTCTGGGTTAGCATGTGGCAGAGTTGTAAAGACTGCAGTCTTTTTGGTACTAGTACTTGTGCAGTCGCAGTTAATTAACTTATGTTTTGAATGCAGTTAATCTACTGTGACCAGTCTTTTAACTGCAAAAAAGCAGTCAGCAGTTAGTACTAACTTTTTGACTGTGCAGTTAATCAGTGCAGTTAGTTGACTAAAAGTTAATTAACTGCAGTACATTTAACTGGTCTTAGTCTTTTTAGTCACTAAAAATTCTTTTGTACTGGTGTGATTAAATTTTTAGTCAGAAAGTCTTTTGACTGTAGTGAATTAACTTTAAGTCATTTAACTTTTTTTTAGTCTTTTGACTTTTTTTTAGTCATTTAACTTTTTTAAGTCTTTTGACTGCAGTTAATGCTCCGAAAGACTTTGATTCTTTCTTTTTTTGTTTTTTGACGAGAATAGTTCAGAAAACCCCAATTATTCACATTTTTGACGAAATCTGTATGATCTTACTATTATATATTTCCTGTGACCCACAGGAACATTAACTGCAGTCAAAAGACTTAAAAAAGTTAAATGACTAAAAAAAAGTCAAAAGACTAAAAAAAAGTTAAATGACTAAAAGTTATATCACTACAGTCAAAAGACTTGCTGACTAAAAATTTAATCACACCAGTACAAAAGAATTTTTAGTGACTAAAAAGACTAAGCCCAGTTAAATGTACTGCAGTTAATTAACTTTTAGTCAATTAACTGCATTGATTAACTGCACAGTCAAAAAGTTAGTACTAACTGCTGACTGCTTTTTTGCAGTTAAAGTACTTATCAAAGTTAAACGACTAAAAAAATTAGTCTTATTCGTGACTTAACTGCAGTACCAAAAAGACTGCAGTCTTTACAACTCTGGCATGTGGACATGCTTACCATCAGGCCACGGGTACCACAGTTGGTAACCCTATACCACTAAATATTTTATGAAGGGCAAATTCTAATACCTTGATATTCAGCGTTAAGATTTTTATATTGTACTTTGCACATAATCGCAAGTTCGTGCGGCAGAGTCGTGCTCATTCTTAATATTGCATTCATTTATTTGATAAATACAAAAAAACGAAAGAAATATCAAGATTCACGTAATATTTAATTGGGACGTTTAATTTTAGAATGCTAGATGTAAAAGGCATACATTTTTTTAAGCCAGTGAAAAGTGTTTTAAAAACTCTTTTGGCGAACAGCAAAATACAATTTTTTGCTGTCGTAAAATACCAGATTAAAAACCAGGGATAGTGATGAAAAGCTTGTATGTAGTATGAAACAACTGGAATACTGCGCACTTTGTACTAGTTGAATGAACACGGAAAAAATTGTCCTAACCTGAACAACACACAGTTTTTACGAATCCATTGATTGAAAGGGACGAGATAGTCATATTTGCTTATTTAAGTAAGTCTTACCTTGATTGTTGTAATGTTTGCCGATTTTGATATTCCCTTTTCATCTATAGCCCACGAACGAACGACTTCTTCTACTACTTTCTCATTGATCAACCTGAATCCAGTTATGTTCGTTCCACCATACTTGAATTCATCTAGGTTGACAGTATGCAGGTCTAACGATGTCACTAAATAACTGTGATAATCACTCATCATTCCAATTTGCTGAGCTTGTTTCAAAACTTCGTATATTTTTTCGGTGGAACAATCCAGTACGATGTGAGCTTCTGCAGAGTTTTTGATTTGCTTCAGCAAAGGCCTTCAAAAACAACCACAAAAAAGAAAAAAATGTAACTTTCATTTCAAATCTAATGAATCTTCTTAAATTCTTTAACTTACCTATAATCTCCTGAATCGCTTAACTGTCTGACAGTTATTGGAAATGAAGATGGTCCGTGTGCCTTGAGTAGTTCTTGAAGTCGCACAAGACCATCATTATTTTCATATATAATTGTGAATGTTTTCCAACCCCAAGACTTCACAATGTCAACATATGCCTAAAATGTTATCATTATTTTCAAGTTGTTCCAGTGAGTTTATTTTAAATCTTACCTTTGATAAAGTATTTGGATGCGGATAGAGGTTGACAAGACAGCTCTCTCTTCGAAGACGGTAGTCCCATCGGTTTTCCAAATGAGGTACCTCCATGGTGTCACAGATGCTTTGAACGTGTCCAGCAGTGTGGGAAGATTGAGGTCCAAAAATAGCTGCCACTCCAACATTTAAAAGACTACACACTGTAAAAAAATACTTTTATCTTCAAATACTTTGTTTTTGTCGTACCAAATATTAAAAACCTAAAACCGAGCCTAGTGGTCCTACTAAAAAAGAAATGAGATGGCATTTTTTTTGTCATATCGCAACGAAATGCTTTCGAAAGCTTCTAAATTTTTTATTGTATTCACGAGGTTAACAGATAGTCTGTCTCCAATAAACAAACTATATTTAAGGCTGTGCAACTAATTTTCACAGTTTTGCAAAACTACACACGCTTCGAGCACCTGAGGACGCTCCTCAGGCTCCAAAATGTGAACGAAGCTTCATTTGATGCGCATTATTCTGGCAATGCATATAGCTTGGATACCCATTAGATTTTCGCTTTGAATTTATATCCAAAGTATTGCATGAACAATTACTTTTTATATATAAGATTCAATAGAGAACATGTGGGCACGATATAAAAACTTTTTGAGTGAATCGAACTTCCTTTGATCATTCAGATGAGTAGACAGAAAATTCATATTTTTACGATTTTTCTTAAGTTGCGCTTAAATGACAAATTTTTCTTATTTTTTAGATTAATCAATCTCTTATTAAACCATGCAGGATTGTTATAAGACTTGACTTTTTTATTTGGAACAAATTTTCTTATAGCTTCATTGATAATGGTTCCTAAATTATTGTTTTAATTCTTCAAATCAGGTGCAGAGATAAGTGTTTTCCAGGCAATGGATAAAAAATATTCATTCATTGCATCGAAGTTAGCCTCATTAAAGTTTGGTACAAAAGTATTATTTTTTAACATCTTTTTCATATAATTGAAAAAGCATATATGTATTTCCCTCTTGTGCGATATGATGAGCTTTATTTGAAACTTTTTATTTTAGTTAGGAATCTGATTAATTTGTATTAAATCAAACTGACTAAAGAAGTCTACTAAATTAATTTCAATTTCGGAAGAAGCAAAAATGGTATTTATCGTCTTTGTCTAGCAACCATTTGATATTCCCCTGGTTAAAATCACCAGTACAAACAATATGCTGTGATGGACAATGAGACCTAGTTTGTAAAGTCTTAATAATTAAAAAAAAAAAAGAAACAAATAACAAGACTTCATTGAATTGGAATAAATATTGATGTAATAGGTGAAAAATATTAATTTAAAAATAAATCAAAGAATAAAATCCTTTTTATTTCTGTCCTTTTTAGATAAAACACCTATAACCTCATCTGCAGCTATAAGTATTTCGCAATGAATAGCTAGAGCAGCCAAACCAATCAAACAATTTTGCAAATAAGTAAACTTTGGATGTTTCACACTGTTATAAAAAGTCATATTTTTAAGAATCTCACTTCGTTGGTCATGCTTTTTTTTTTATTTGTTTATTATTATTATAGTGACACTTTATATTTAACAATTTAAATAGTGATAAATGACACTCAATATAAATTAATGACTTATGACTTATGTGGGGTGAACAACATAAATAAAGATTAACATAATGAAAATATATAAAAAATTAAATACAAGAATTAATCAAAGAGAAGAAAAAACAATTATTTTTGCTGTAAAATACAATTAAATAAGTTAAACACTGATTGATATTAAAACTAACCGATGTAGGTCAACAAAACTTCGATTTGGTTATGATCAATTTCAAGAAGCCATATTTTAATTTTTTGCAAGAATATTTTTAAGTTTAGAATGCAACGAATATACTCAGGAAACATGTTAAAGAGCTTGTAGGACACAATAGAAAAGAAGTTTCTAAAGTGAGTCGTTCGAAATGAGGGGACGGATACATAGCTGTCAAGGTTGCTCCGCAAATTGCGGACCTCTGAGTTTGGACTCTGTAGATATCCACATCTCATAAAGAATATTTTTAAAACTTTAAAATAATATAAGTGTCTCACAGGTAGAACGCTCAGTGATCTAAAGAGCACCATAGAAGGATACAACCGGTTGACTCCGCAGATTTTTCTGATAGCACACTTTTGTAAAATGACCAGGGGCTGAATTTTAGTTTGATAAGCACCACCCCAGCAACTAATCCCATACTGAAGTTTAGAATGGAATATTCCATAATAAACTGTTTTTAACGTTTTTTTATTACAAAATTTTTTGAGGTGGTAAAGACTACGAATCGAAGAACGTAGATATTGCTTCAAGATTGAAATGTGATTTGCCCAACTCATATTTTGATCAAACGTAATACCTAGATATTTAAAATCATTAACCATTTCAATAGTAAAACAATTAGCATAACAGACTTCACCTTCATCAAATCGCGAGAGAGCACCACCACCATTACATGTACAGTTTAACATTCTATACGTTGGCAGTTTTGATCATGGAATAATAAACTAAAATCAGGAGTCGCTTGCATTCTTAGATTGAAAAACATTAATTTAGTTTTGTTGCTTACATTAAGTTTGTGTTTTGCAAACCAGATACGCAGTAGGTGGATATCAAAATTTAAATCAGCCACAAGGCTTAGTGGGCTAGGTGAGGCATAAGCTATACCAAGGTCGTCAGCAAAAGCCGTTACTTTACCAACGAATGGAAGGCTGAACACAGAGTTTATATAGACGATAAACAGGATAGGACCAAGAACCGACCCTTGTGGAACACCAAGGTTTGAAACCCTTGAGTTACTTAAAAAATCTCCAATTTTCACTCTTTGGATCCTGTCCTTAAGATAGGACACAAGCCACTCATAAAAAAATCCTCGGAATCCGATATTATGTAATTTTTTAAGAAGAATGTTATTGTCTACTGTATCAAAAGCTTTGCTTATGTCTACAAACAAACCATGACAATATTTCTTGTCATCTAAGCCTTTATTAATTAAGGTGCAAAATTCAAGAAGATCATCTTCAGTAGAGAGCCCTTCTCTAAAACCGAATTGCGAACTATTGAAGAAATTTATTTTGGTAAGATATCGTAACATTCTATATTTAACAGCTTTTTCAAATATTTTCGATATTGAAGATAGCAATGAAATAGGTCTATAATTATTGACTTCTTTTTTATTACCTTTTTTAAAAAGTGGAATAATGCTAGCACATTTTAATTTAGATGGAAAAACTCCAGTGCAAATGCTTAAATTGATAAGATGAGCTAGGATATCAGATACATTAGGTGCGATTTGTTTTAGAGTTTGATTTGGAATACAATCATCACCACAAGAGAACGAGTTATTGAGCAAATTGATTAAACTATATACCTCAGAACCAGTAACTGGATCAAAAAAGAAACTACTATTATATGTGCTATCTACCAATCCAACTTTAGGTTCACATCGGTTACAGAATTCAATTGATTCCGAAGCATGACCTACAGAACCAAAAAAATCATTGAATTGGTTAGCAACAAGTATAAGGTCTTCAATTTCTACACCGTCACTATTAAAGCCATCACACAATAGAGCGTTGCTCCGCGTCGACCTCACGTAGGCTTCACGTTACATGAGAAATCCTCAAAACGCCCTACTGTCATTCATTCGTCTAAGCTTGTGCAAAATTAAGAATATATATCGATTGAAGTATCGAACGACCATCGTCGTTATCAGTAACTATCGATAACAAAAATCGATTTTTTCTTTTGTATTAAACACATGGAAAACTAGATCGATTGCTAATTTGTAAGTTACTTCTGATAAAGGGATGAATGAGGAGCTAAGTAAAATGTGTAGTGTAATCAATTGAGCTAAGTATAATGTGCGTAGTTGCATTTCTATACTGTGTTATCACATGTTTGTGATAACATTTGCTGTTTAAATTGAAAAACTTGTCGATTTTTTCAACATAATCGATATATTCATACAGATATCAAAAATGTTATCGCAATATACGGTATGAAATTATCGCTTAAGTTATTGGTCGAGCACCTTTACAAAAATAAAATGATTTAAATCCTTCAATATCGCCCATATTGATTGACTTTATATTAACCCATGCGGCCATGCATCGAAAATCAATCGAAATCTCGATTTTTAAGAACATCTTTTAAGAATTATAGTAGTTTAAGTGATTAAACATCATCTTCGTCTGGCAAAAGTCGAGTTTAATACAGGTTTAACAACGATAGCTGAAATATCTATATACTAGTTACATCGACAAAGTTCTGCTAAAACACTCTAAAATTCAGCTTAAGTACACTTCACGCACAAATATGAAGTACAATTTGATTGATTTGTTTGCCACAAAAATCTATAATCGACTTTATACTCGCTCATGTATCGAAAATTCATCGAAATCATCGATAAGAAAAATATAACATAAAGTAGAAGTCAATTTTTCAAAACACCATTGCAAATTCAAAGTAGTTTAAATGCTTCAACAACACCTACATTGAATAATCCAACAAAAATTAAATTTAGTACAGCTGTAATAACGAGAACTTAAATATTTGTCTAGTATTAACATCGATAAATTTCAGCTGAAACACACTTAGACATCGATACCGACGTATCGATAATTTGTTTCGTAAATCGATGGTTTGCTTACATCGATTTTATTACTCTTCCCTATTGCAAAACTGAATAGGAGGGATATGTCAGAAAGCGAGCAAAAGTTCAGCATAGCTGAACTTTTGGTCGCTTCGTTACGTTTGCTTACGTTTGTCAAACGACGCGTCTGAGGACAAAGCGTGATTGTGTGAGACTCTACAGATTTCGTATAGTTGAACTTTTGATTCTTCTGTCAAATGAGGTCGACGCGAGGCAAACGCGCTATTGTGTGATGGCTTTTAAGTACAATCGAGTTGCTTGTATTGGATGAGTTAGCGTTAATAATACTGTTTATAACCTTCCATTGCTTTTTAGGGTTGCCTTGCGACCTACCCATTAAAGAGGAGTAATATCCATCGCGACGCAATCTAATTTCGTAGTTAACTTTCTTGCACATTTCCTTGTAACGGTTTTTCAGAACATTATTAGATGGATGCCGAGAACATTTCTTACGTATTTTTTTTTTAATTTTAATTTTCTTCAGTATGTTACGGTTTATCCAGGGCTTCAAATTCATTTCTGATTTTTTAATTACTAGGTTGAAGCTGTAGGTACTTATATAAGATTGTAAAATTTCTTGAAATACATCATATGCATTCGAAGCATTACTTTCTGCAAATACTGCATCCCAATTTTCAAAACGTAGGGAAATATTCAGTAGATGAAAATTTAATCTTTTTTTAATAGATGAAGATGAAGCATTTTTCCTAGGTTTCAAGTTTTTCATTGTGCTGAGCAAAATCCCAGTCATACAGTGATCAGATATATGAAGATCAAAGTTAACACCATAACATTGACTCAAAGACAAATCTTTAAAACGGGCAATAACGTGATCTAGACAGGAGCCTGAGGCTGGCCTTGTAGGTTCATTAATTAAGGACGTAAGACCATGCTCGGCTATCAGAAAAAGATACGAATCAGAAACAGTACAAGCAGTTAAAATATCAATATTTAGATCGCCCAATATTACAAGATTAGGTGATTTAATATTGTTTAACAAAGTTGAAAATTCATCCAAAAACAAGTCTAAACTATGGAAATGAAGTCTATAGACACAAACAAAACTTAACGGTTTATTACATATACGACATGAGACCTGGATAACATCCGCAGATAGCAAACAGTGACGTACAATATTATCTTCCAATGACTGCCGAACAAAGACTCCCACTCCACCCGCAGAATATGTTTCGTTTGTTTTTGAATAAAAATTATAACCATCAATTGAAAAACTATCGCGTTCGTAATCAAAAATCCATATTTCAGAAACAAAGATAAGGTCCGGTAAATATGAAAGAGCTTCTAAATTGCATACAAGCAAATCAAAGTTTTGCCGCAAGCTACGAATATTTTGGTGAACAACAAAAAATGAATTGCCTTCATCAGAGTTACAACAAAAAACATTATCGCTTATATCTCTTATAGAATAGTAGTAGGGGTTGGGTTGTTACTTGTGTGATCTAGGTTTTCGAATGAATTAAACATTATCACAGAGATTTAATTTAAAAAATAAATGAAAGACAAATTAATCTTCCAATGACACCAAATCATCAAATGATCTTATAGTAACAACCCTACCCTTATCTTCTTTTCTTAATAATATATTTGAGTTCTGGAACCAAAGGTATTTGTAATTTTTTTCTTTCTTACATTTCTTAGCTTCAGTAAATAGAGCCCGAGTGTAGCTTGTAAAGCAATTGTTGATAAATATATCACTCTTGCCATCAGGAACGAAG
Organism: Melanostoma mellinum; assembly: GCA_914767635.1. Lineage (NCBI taxonomy): Eukaryota > Metazoa > Arthropoda > Insecta > Diptera > Syrphidae > Melanostoma > Melanostoma mellinum. The sequence goes on along the minus strand of OU612058.1, from coordinate 76,201,342 downwards.
AGAGAAGATTTAAGTTTCTTAACAGCTTTCCTCTTGCTCTTCATAATCAGTTGTTTGGTGTGAAGGGAGGCAAGGTGAACACAGAGAACATCGTTAAATTTCTTTTTATTTCCTGAAGAGTCAGTAGAGCTCCGTATCCGTTATCCGTACGGCGTACGCGCTTAACAAAGCATTGCTGAATGTCAGCTGGAGAAACAGTAACATCCAGTCCACTCTCAAATATTTTTTGTGCACATTCCATCGCATTGTTGTTGTTAGCTCCAGGTACCCCAAACCCCAATCATTTCAATTACGTTTTCCATAAGTTTTTGCTCTCTCCAATTCAATGTGCTCTCGAGAGTATTAATCTTTTGTTTCAGCATTTGGTTTTCGTTTTTTAGCTGCTGGACTGTGATGAGAAAGTCACAGTTAATTTTTTTTAAACAAATAATTTCCTCATAGAGCATATCCAAGGTGATAGATTTTTTTAATTGTTGAACGCTAGTCGCAGTGTCTGTTGTGAACTGATGCTCGCCGGTTGATTCATCGATAGGCTGATGTGTCAATTGCTGTGAGTCGAGCTGTCGCTGTCCGTTCCCCTGAACATCTTTGTCTTCCTTTGTTGACCTCGGAGCAGTTAACATTTCACTTGACGATCCGTGCTTACCAGAAGAGCCTGGCCTTGAATCAGTTGTTAAAGGCAACGGTTTCAGTGGAATCTCCTGACGATGAAGAGAGACGCCGAAGAGTAGTGCATTTAGCACATCAAAAGAAAGAGTCTTTAGAATTCTTAAAAAACTCAATGTCAGCAGAAGTTAACTTCGCACACGACCCGTGGGAAAATAATTTACAATCAGTGCACTTGATCTTAAAAGCATCATTGCGATCAACTTTTTTATTACAATATAGGCAAACCATTTCGAAAAATAACAAATCAAAGAAAAGATCAATTTATTTTCAACTATGAGAAGAACTTGGCTTGAAAACAAAAATGTGCGCACCCAACGACACGTCCGTTCTCGGCCACGACTTTTCTCTTTTTCCACAGCTTCTCTGTGCTGTTTTGTTAAAGAGATTAACTTTAAATAGGAGAAAGTTCTTTCGGGAGTTGAGGTTGAAACGGGCAGTGTAGCTAACATCTTGAATAAAATACATATGTCCAGAAAGTTTTCTTCGGGGCAGCTATCGAGCGCTTGTAATGAATTCTTAGAGGAAGTATTATTCCTTCGGATCAAATGTCTCTTCCAAGTTTTTAATTTTTCAAGAACAGAAGATGGTTCGGAAGCCGAATATGTATGGTAAAACAAAACAGTTTCATTAGGTATAAGCTTTGCAAGAGCATCACTTGGATTGTTAATACAGTAACGTTTGGTAAACTGCTGTATTATAGATTTTAAGACAAAAGATTTTATTTATACCTGTCGTGGAAAATCGATATAAAAAAGGAATTCAAATGATTAGGTGATTTGCTGAAATAATAATTTCTTTCAGATGAAGTTGACTAAGTATTTTCCCCGTAGAATGAAAGTATAGAATGTACAATCCTGTGAGTACTAATAAAACTTAATTCACGTAGGAAGTAAGTACCAGATTTCACAGCGTGTTTTTTTTACTTTTTGGTTCATGACTGGTTATGAAAAATTATCGATCCCAATGGGGGGATACATCGCCCTGATCCCCCCCCCCCCCCTATCTACGCCACTCATTGCGATGATGGTGAAGCTGAAGGATTATTCGAACGAGACAAACGCAAATATGTGTTGAGAGCAAAGGCAATTCCGCCTCAGCTAACGTTGGATGTACGTTTTTCACTCGAATTCATGCACAACTGTGTGCAAAGGCCAACGTGAGGTGTTGCATATTAACTTATATGTTTCAGAGTCTCTCCCGACTTAGTTTTCAAAAAACGAATGTTCTTTTTTGGGAGTCAAATTAAATTTTCTTATGCTGAGAGCTGTCAAATTAATTAACGGCAGTTTTTTTTTTATTAAACTGATGATAAAGACCTAACCTTAGACTTAATTTTTTATAAAAATAACAATCTTTAAGACTGTATTTAAGTTGAGCTCCTTTAGGCTTAGGGTTGCCAGATTTTCAATTTTAAGTGGTGTTCAAATTTTCTTCCCCAAACAAAGATTTGACTTTGTGGTCACTTCTTTATTTTTTACAGATGAACGAAACAATAATAAAAAAAACATATGAATAAGTGTACTCAAAAACCCATACATTTTATCATACTTGGAAAAAACTGAAACAGGTAAAAAATCTAATTTTGGGTTTCTTACGCGGTTCCTTATTGCAACAACTTGCAAATTGAGTAGTTTTCCAAGAATTGATTGTTTTAAGACAATTTTTATGACTTTGCACTGATGAAAAGGGTTGAAAGTGTATTTGACCTGCTACCAAAATCCTAATTGACTTACCTCTTCTCAGGGAATCAAAATTAGTCACGATTGCAGTTTGATCAGAGAGCTTTTTGAAATGCCTTCATTTACGAAAGAAGAATATGCAGACATTTTATTCGTATATGGGTTTTGCAATGGAAATTCCGGAAGAGCACATCGAAGATACCAGGCATTTTATCCCAACAGACGACTTCCTTCTGAAAATGTTTTTGGAAGAACCTTTCTGAGGCTTCGAGAAACTGGATCAGTATTAACTGAAAAAACCTAAGGCAGGAGCTGCAACCATAAGAATAGTCTCGGTCGATGAAATACTGAATACTGGCAGCTGTTGAAATACCGACATATCGATCCTTCCATTAGCATAAGACGCTTGGATGACAGAATCTCCAGAGTACTGCATGGTGAAAATATGCATCACCATACACCTGTACAGGAACTACTTCCGAATGATTTTGTGATGAGAATCGAATTTTGTAACTGGTTGCTTAAAAGAAGCTTGAATGACAACCACTCTATAAACAGAATTCTTTGGACAGACGAATCCCAGTTCACAAGAGATGGTATCACCAATTTCCATAACCTCCATACATGGGCTTCAAGCAATCCACATTCAAGACGGCAAAGATCGTTTCAGCGCAGATTTTGTGTCAATATGTGGGCAGGTGTTATTGGAAATAAGTTAATCGGACCTTTCAAGTAACCACCCCCGCTTAATTCTACAAATTACCTGGAGTTCTTACAAAATGATCTACCAGGCCTATTGGAGGATGTTCCACTGCGTCAGCGAGTTTCATCATATTTCCAACAAGATGGTGCTCCCGCCCACTATGGTCGTGAAGTTAAGTTAAGAATTGGCTGGATGAAAAATACAGTGGTAGATGGATAGGCAGAAATGGACCAGTTAACTGGCCTGCACGATCTCCCGATCTCACTGTACTGGATTTTTTGTATGGAGACAAATGAAAGAAATTGTTTACTCATCTGAAATAACAACCTTAACTCAAATAGAACAACGTATTTCCGAAGGATCACTACAAGTAAGACAAGAGTTATCGAGAGCAAACATCCACGATGAAATCCAAAAACGGGCTCTGGCATGCGTTCAAAACGAAGGAGGGCACTTTGAGCAATTGTTTAATTGTATTTAAATTAAATGCATAAGACAATTCTAAAAGTTCTTTTAAAAGTGCTCCCTTTGCAAGTTGTTGCAATTAAAAACCGTAAAAATCCAAAACTAGATTTTTTACCTGTTTTAGTTTTTTTCAAGTATCATAAAATGTATGGGTTTTTGAGTGCACCGATTCACATGCCTTTTTTTATTATTGTTTTGTCCATCTGTAAAAAATAAATAAACCTTATGTTTATCAGACATTTTCTGAAAAAAGTGACCTCAAAGTCAAAACTTTGTTTGGGGAAGAAAATCTGGCAACCCTAAGTCTATAGGAGCTCAACTTAAATACAGTCTTGAAGATTGTTATTTTTCCAAGAAAATTAAATTTAAGATAGAGTCTCTATCATCAGTATTGACAGAGATATGGAATTTAACACAGGTCAGGGTACACCAAAGTTAGCCTTTTTTTTAAATTGTCAAAAAGTGATGTCAAAGTTTAGAAACGAACTTTACTGTAGAACAATTTTTTTCTTAGAATATGACCAAGAATCACACCCCAAAGGATAATACGCGAATTACCGGACACCCGTTAGTTATGTGTTCTGCATCCTGAGAAGTAGAATGAGAAAGACGGGAAACAAATATTGCACTTTTTGATATATTATATATAATGAGTTTTGTGACCTTTTTAAATCTTAATAGATATTGGTGTGTTTTTGTGGGCTATAGGTCAATAAAAGATGGTATTAAGTTATTTCGATGATTGACGACGTTTCGAGCAGGGTTGTGCTCTTCATCAGGTAACAATATTTAAGGACAATAGATTTTTGTTATACATGTTAAAAAAAGGCTATATACACAATGTGTATGAAAAAGAATTTAACCAATCAAGAGTTTGGATCAAAAACATCCATTGCACATCACTTTCTTTTTATAATTGTTTTCTTAATCAGCTGCGTATAAAAGTTACTAAGATTTTCGCAGTCTGATCTCCTATTGACCGCTTTGTTATTGTTTTTTTGTATATGAAGCATCTCCAGCAACATTCTTTTCGAATAATGTTGCTCTGTCTCTAGTACTTCAACGTTATCAAAATCTGGTTGATGCTTCTCCTGCAAACAATGTTGTGTAAGAGCAGTTTTTTGTCCTTCTCCATTTCTTAAGTCTGACTTGTGACCAGACAGACGATTTTTTAATTTTTGTTTTGATGTACCTATATAAATGGATGAACATGTCGTCTCTTTTTTCCCCAAGCAATTGATCTTGTATACCACATTTGACTTGTCCATGATATCAACCTTTCCTTTTATGTTGGTAAACAACCTGCTTCTCAGAGAGTTCGAAGACTTGAAAGCTATATTGGTCTTTGTCTTATCTCTGATCGGCGCAGTCATGATACGGTTAGAAAGGTGAGGAATGAACACGGCACTTTTGTAAACCGTCACTTGTTCAGCATCAGCTGGTTTGTTTGTTTGTGTGGTTTGCCGGTGGTTTCTGATGAGCTTGTGGATGATGGCTGTTGGGAATGAGTTAGAGCACAGGGTGTTGTGGATAATCTTTTTGTTTTTTGAGTGAAACGATTTATCACTTATATCCAGAACGCGGTTGATGAAGTTTTGTGCAGTGTTCATTATGACTTGTTTGGGTTGTTTTGAATGGAAATTTATGAGGCGTCCCGAGGCAGTAGGTTTCTTATACCAATCAAAAATAAGTTTGTCAACATGTCTTGTCACTTTTACGTCTAAATATGGAAGCTCTCCGTTTTGTTCTTTTTCTAACGTAAATTGGATTTTATGATGGAAAGAATTTAGAGCATGTAAGGTGTTTTGGACTTCATGTGATTTTACCACAACAAACAAGTCATCAACATATTTGGTGACAATTTTCGGTTTGTATTTGAGCTTATTCATCGCGTACTCGAAGACGCGATGAATAAGCTCAAATACAAACCGAAAATTGTCACCAAATATGTTGATGACTTGTTTGTTGTGGTAAAATCACATGAAGTCCAAAACACCTTACATGCTCTAAATTCTTTCCATCATAAAATCCAATTTACGTTAGAAAAAGAACAAAACGGAGAGCTTCCATATTTAGACGTAAAAGTGACAAGACATGTTGACAAACTTATTTTTGATTGGTATAAGAAACCTACTGCCTCGGGACGCCTCATAAATTTCCATTCAAAACAACCCAAACAAGTCATAATGAACACTGCACAAAACTTCATCAACCGCGTTCTGGATATAAGTGATAAATCGTTTCACTCAAAAAACAAAAAGATTATCCACAACACCCTGTGCTCTAACTCATTCCCAACAGCCATCATCCACAAGCTCATCAGAAACCACCGGCAAACCACACAAACAAACAAACCAGCTGATGCTGAACAAGTGACGGTTTACAAAAGTGCCGTGTTCATTCCTCACCTTTCTAACCGTATCATGACTGCGCCGATCAGAGATAAGACAAAGACCAATATAGCTTTCAAGTCTTCGAACTCTCTGAGAAGCAGGTTGTTTACCAACATAAAAGGAAAGGTTGATATCATGGACAAGTCAAATGTGGTATACAAGATCAATTGCTTGGGGAAAAAAGAGACGACATGTTCATCCATTTATATAGGTACATCAAAACAAAAATTAAAAAATCGTCTGTCTGGTCACAAGTCAGACTTAAGAAATGGAGAAGGACAAAAAACTGCTCTTACACAACATTGTTTGCAGGAGAAGCATCAACCAGATTTTGATAACGTTGAAGTACTAGAGACAGAGCAACATTATTCGAAAAGAATGTTGCTGGAGATGCTTCATATACAAAAAAACAATAACAAAGCGGTCAATAGGAGATCAGACTGCGAAAATCTTAGTAACTTTTATACGCAGCTGATTAAGAAAACAATTATAAAAAGAAAGTGATGTGCAATGGATGTTTTTGATCCAAACTCTTGATTGGTTAAATTCTTTTTCATACACATTGTGTATATAGCCTTTTTTTAACATGTATAACAAAAATCTATTGTCCTTAAATATTGTTACCTGATGAAGAGCACAACCCTGCTCGAAACGTCGTCAATCATCGAAATAACTTAATACCATCTTTTATTGACCTATAGCCCACAAAAACACACCAATAACTTTTTGATATAGTTCAACAACCTCTATTCTGCTAATATTTGTTAATTGTTTTACTGATTGTATATTGTTAAAAATATATCGACTAGAAACAAAACCGTTATTTAAAACTATAAGAGAGTCTGAAAATAGAATTTATTGCAACAAAACAGAATCATATCCTTATGAACTGAAGAATCTGAACTTTTGAATGAGGATAAAAAAGTATTTTCAATAGACTTTCCAAAATTGTTTTAAGCCGTTGGCTGTTCAAACTGCCCGCCCTCAAAACAAAGTTAATTAGACAATCTCTTCAAACGCTTAATTTTTTTCTGATAACATATCTGGGATACAATGAAGCATAAAAGACACTGCACATTATTATATTCAAGTAGTTAAGGTTAATATTTCAAAATTGTTACCTATTCCAATTCAAATACCTACCCACAAGGAATAAGAGAAGAGACTAAGAGATTGTGGAGTAGGAAAAGTAAGAACAAACGCAATTACCTACCTCTTTTGGATGCATGAAAACTATCAAAAGGCGATATCCTTTCGATTTGTGCGACAAGTTTTGAGCGCGGAAGTATTAACCGATCAGCGTTGATATGTTCCACGGCTTGTTTGAAGGCAAGTTCCTGGTTATCATCGGACGGGTGAAAAAGTCCACCTTGAGTAAAAAACAAACCGGATGAATTGTGGAAAATCAATACGCACCCATGGAGTACGGAGATTTGATTGAATAGCTCACCAATTTTTATCACATCCGGCAAGGAATCAACACAAAACGATAATGTTAAGAAGAATAAGATTCTAAGCGTTACACATCCAACCGGGGATAACATTTTCTTGGTTTTAACTAATTCAATGAAACTGCATTATTTCAATTGTAACGGACCGAAATGTACGTCTTTCTTTGTCGGCAGTAAGTGTTTTAGTACTAAACTTCTGAAGATGTGCAGCTTCAGCATCCAAGTAACAGTTGTCAAATTTTTTCGTCTTAGTTCGACTTGACGTTTCCGATGCGCATGAGTCTCGTAGTGGAGACTTGCGACGCCATGTTTACGAAGTCTCCATTCTGCAAACTGTTGTCATGATATGATAAACTGTGTCGGCTACCTGAGCCAAATTTTTACTGGGGTAAAGAATACCGTTGGATGGGCGATGGGGTATTTCGATTTAGTTTAGCTGTTGTGCTTTGTTTTGCCTCCTTTGGATGCTGAAGGGTGCTTGTAATTGTTGCACGAACATACAATAAAAAACACTTGGTGGTGGGTTGGGATCTCTGTTCTAAACCAAAGAGAAGAACAAAAAACGAATGCCTTCGCATGATTTTTCTTTTGGTTTTGAGTATACACAATGTGTGGAGATTGCTGTGGCTTTGTTTTGTCTTTTGGGGGCGCACTTGTTCGTTAAGGATATACAAGTAGCAACAATGATGCTCATTTGATATATCAAACGAATTAAAACCTTGTAATCCCTGGCATTGTGTTTCAATGCTGTATCTGTGTGTGTTCGTGTGTTTGTGCGTGTGTGTGTGCTTATTTAATTATAAATCTCGTTTATGATCCTAAGAAAACAGTCATCTGCCTCACGGGCAGGATGAATGTCGAGGATGCCAACCGGATCCTATTGTTAATATTTGTTTACTCAAATTATGTCGTTGTTACAAAAAGCCGTGTGCTTTTCACTCTGTGTTTTTGTCAGCTTTTCCTCTCTTAGTTTGTCTCTCAACACACTGACATATAATATCAAGGTTGGATTTATTTAGGTCCAAAGATGAAGCAAAGGAAAAAAAAAAAAATAGAAATAATGAATTCAGATGAAATAGAAAGTGAAAGTGCCCCCTCTATGCGCCCAACATAAAAAGCCAAAGGCTACTTTGAGAAAAAATAGGAAAATGTAATGTGGAGCACGGCCCAACGGCAGAAGTAGGACATTGGGAATAAAGACAGGATATGCGATGTGTATCTGCTTACATGTACACTTCAACACACAAGCACGAAACGATAATTTGTTTTGAGCTTGAACGTTGCCGTTGGAAGGGCACACGTTCATTGGGGAAAATTACTCGTACCTATATCTCTTTGTATATATGTTGCGAAATACACTATTGACCCAAAAGGCCAACAGGATGCCTGTCGGTACATATATGCAAGAAAATTTTGGTTCTTATACCAGATCCGTATCTGTGACTATTAGGGCCTGAAAATCCTTTTGCATTGAAGAATAGTTAAAACAACAGTATATTCAGAGCCTTTTCATATTTTTGTAACAGACCGTTGCTCCAGTATGGTAGCTGTTCTATGTCCCTACATATTTGTTTGAAAACCCGCAGTACACTGGGACAGCACCATCATAGATCATAGAAGTCAGTGCCCAAAAGGTCACTTTGAAATTTAACGGGTATACAAAAAAAAACTACTACTTTATTTTTAAGTATGCGGTTTTTATGATAAGAAAAGGCAATTTAGATTTGTTCTAAGTTTGGAACTATTTTAGTCCAGGGGTCAAATTTCACTAGTTCAATGTTCAACGCGAAATATGCAATTCAGAAAACGTGTTAAAAGTAGTTCGTACTGTTTCTTCAATATATATGCTATTTATTGTGTCGAAGATATTAAAGTATCAAAGATTCAAATTACATATGTCAATGAAAGGTAAAGGTGTGTCCATTTCATTTGCTGTTTCTAAAATGATTTATTTTTGTTTTGATTGAATGGTTCGAGGAACGGTTTTTTCTTTAACTTTGAATTTATATCTTCAGCACAATACGCCCACTGCAAGGGAAAATTCTTAGAAACCGCCCTTCACACCCTGGTTCGCACATACTATGGAATATTCCCTTCATCACAAAGAATATACTCTGGTCGCATTCCTTAACATACTTAGAGGCCACCTTTGACATCCTTAGTAACACCGAGCAATCACAACGGTAGCGAATGGTTAAGTAGTTGAGTTGATATATCTTATGTGTTAGAAAGGAGAAGAATCAACTTAACTCTATCATAGGTCAGTAGAGAAACACAGCAAGGTGGAGTCCTTTCCCCTCTTCTATGGAACCTATAGTCGTAAAAATGGACTTTTAGTTAGCTTAGAAGCTATGAAAGATTCAAAGTGATTGTATACCCATATGACGATATGACGTCTCCATTCGAGGATAACATGCTCCCGTTCTTACGGAGTTGATGCAAACAGCTCTTAGCAAACTAGTAAAGTTAACCCCAACAATTTGAATAAAATAAAAAAATTTCACAACTAACAACTCCTTAAATTTTTGGACAAAGAAAAATATCTTGGATTTATCCTCGACAAAAAACGAAATTGGAAAAAAATTTCGACTTCAGGTATCGATATCTCGAAAATGAAGCGAGCTATCGAAAAATTTTATTTTATATTTTTGATTTATTTTGGCCTAATTAAGCTAGATAAATTCATCGTCAGATTGCGGTGCAACAGATATCGTACTATCGTCTTTTCTAAAAACTCTGCTACAAGACCTTCAAACAAAAAGATTCACTTTAAACATATCAAAATTACTTATCGCACAGAACCACTACTTCTACCCCACTGTGGCCATAGCTGAAATTTTGGGCCATATAAAGATAAACTCCCACCGTGCATGGAAAGTGCAAATCGAAACAAAATTTTCTTTAATTTTACCGCACTGTCTCTAAGTGGTTACATTCTAGCCATGTGAATAAAATATAAGCTAATGCTTTTTTAAGAAGAACCTTAAGCAAAATTTTCATTTCCTTAACTAGAGGATAAGACTTGATAGGTAGAGCATTACCTTAATTTTATATAAAGGCAAAATAGTCTTAGTCGGTAAAATTCTAGCATTTATAGCATTCATTTCGTCACTCATTTAACTTAGTCTAAACTAGAGCTGATAAATAGACCACAACCTAAACACGGAGCTTTGCTATTTCTTTAAGTCTTATTTTATGCTATAGTATTACAAGAAAAACAAACAAATAAATGGTAACAAACCCATGAAACCCTTAAGGGCCTAACGCTTTTTCCGGACCTAAATTACAAGTCGATTCCGAACGGTGTGGCGGCAGAGAATTCTTTAGTCATCGCAAATCTGAGTATCCGTATATTTTGACGAACCTTGAACCTCCCAAGTAACAGGCTGATATATTCTAACCATAAAGGACACTGTCGCACCAGGGGTGTTAAAAAAAAAGAAGATTTTTTTTTTAAAATATGTATCAACGTACAACATCTGAATACCTGAAATATCTCCGAGTTACGAGAGGTTTTTCTTTTTTCTCAATAGAACATATTTTATATTTTTTGGTGAAAACTGAACTTTTTTTCAAATGGTCATTAAAAATTGAAAATCGAAATTTTTGAGATCCCGGCGATTAAGGACCAGAAAAAGATGTTATCTAACGATTCTCAATTTTTTGTTTCAGATAATTTTTGAAGGCAAAATAGCGGTCACCGCAAAAAAAAATTTTTTCCTTGCCCTTACTTATTTAGTAGGTAGGTACATGTAAGTCAGTTGTAATGGATATTTTGCTGTGGGGAAAATCACAAAATATTACACACATTCATTAATATGTGTACCAAATTTCGTTTAAATCCATTTCATACTTTTCCTTAAAAAAATTAACGCAAACTAAAAATTGTTCGACCCTCCAGGTGCGACAGTGTCGTTAAGCCATTGACATCACATTAAAAAAAAAGTATAGTTTACTGGATATTTTGGCATCAAAGCTTAACCAACACTACGATCATTTCAATATTTCAACTAATTCCTCTCAGTGACGTGAACTAATGCCAAATTTCACAAAATTGTTCTTATTGCGTTTTTGAAGGTGAAATAAAGCCAAATTTAAAATTTGGCGTTGTTTACGTCAGTGAAGTGAACAACATGGTGTAAGTTCCATTTCCAGTTTTTGGTACAAAATAATGTGTTATTATTTTAATGGTCAACCACACTGTACTTTTGAACAAGTTGCACCAAGAATTTAATGTTTCTGTTGAAGCAATCAAATTAGTTTCTTCCTATCTAACTAATTGAAAACAACCTGTTTGCATAGAAAATAAGATTTCTTCCACTACGAAAGGGTGTTCCCCATCAGGGATCGATATTAGCCCCTCTGTTATTTTCACTCTATATATTATTAATGAAATTGCCTCCATTGTTCGAACAGCATCGAAACACTTTTATGCGGATGATATCCAAATATATAAAAGTTGCCCCCTAGGTCTCATTGAAAACTGTGTTTTTATCATTAATCAGGAACTCGATCAGATTTCGAATTGGGCAGGATCTAATGGGCTGGGTCTCAATCCAAATAAATGTACATAAATGTCTAATGATTTCCACCAGTCATGCTCAACGAGACTGCTTTAGAATTTGTCAATTTCTCGAAATTATTCTCTCCTGCTCAGGAATTTACCCCTATCAAAACCAGATTTTACTTAGTGAATACTTTGGTAATGCCAATCCTCACCTATGGTTGTAAAACGTACAATAATAGTGAATCCGTTAGCAAAAGTAAATTGAAAAGTGCTATTCGTTACATTTACGGCCTAAGAAGACATGACCATGTCTCGCATTTGCGGCAGAACCTACCTCCAATGTCTTTTGATAATCTTATTAAATTTCTAACGCTACTACAATTTTTTAAAATTCAAAGAACTCGTCAGCCAAAATATCTGTATGGAAACCTTCGATTTTCGGCATCAAACAGATCTACATGTTTAAAGCTGCCTGTCGCCTGTGGAATTCACTTCAAGCTTATTTGCGAGAGATCAGCAATATACAACAATTTGAAAATAGTCTACATATTTTCTTCTCTGAACAAAGCAAATAATTTCTATCTTAATTCTGTTTCCCTTCCCTTTTTTCATCTTTTTATTTTTTCATCTTTTTCCTTATTATTCTTTTATAAACTTTTTATTTCATTTAAAACTAGCTGAGCCGCCCGGCTTTGCTCGGGTCTGTAGTTTTAAGGTTCCCGTTCTCGTTTTTCCTCTTACGTAAGAATTTGGGGATGAAATATAACCTTTCTTACTGTGGGACTATGTGGCATCCTAATGCTGAAAGCATTTTTGAAATCTGTCCAGTAGTTTCTAAGTTTCCGTTCTCAACCCATTCCTTTTGGAATCTTCCGTTCCAGTGGAAATTTATGTGAATGAAATATAAATCGATGTCACTGAAGGATAATGTTACACCCTAGAGTAGAAAGAATTCTTGAAATCGGTCAAGTAACTTATGATTCCCCTTCTCGTTCCCGTTTCTGTTCCTGTGGGATTATAGGGATGAAATGTAGTTAAGGTTACTGATGAAGGGCGATAATGTAGCCCCGTAGTGCTGAAAGAACTTAAGAAATCTGTGGAGTAGTTTCTAATTTTCCGTTCCCAACACCGTTCCTATGGGAATATGGGGATCAAACCTTGACAGGAACCATCTCTGGACTAAACTATGTCTACCCTGAAAGCTTCATAAAAATCCGTTGGGTGGTTTTGGAGTTTACCCCGGACATACATACATACATACATACATACATCCTATTTTATATATATAGATAACATTGTTAATCAATTATTGTAATTAATCATTTCTTCTGGATGTTTCCAACCGAATAATCTAGCAATATATTGTTGGTGACTTACTATACTATTGTTGGTGACTTCTCTGCAATTTGTCTACTTATTGGACATAAAATGGGAGATTCATTCTAGCTACAATTTTTGTATAAAGTTGTAAGCTTACTTATTTAAAATGAAACTAAATACTAAATACAAGTCTCAAGTGAGAAACTTTTAACTTATGTAGTTTTTTAGTGGATTGAATTTGAATTTCTGACTGTCCATGTCTAGTCTTACGAAATGAAACCAAATTGGGCTTTTATAGTTCGAACAATTTAGACATCAAAGGTTACAAAAATTCACACTTAGTTGAAAATTGGTCATATTGTTAAAAAAAAAAAAAATTAAAATGTGGAAAGTCTTCATCGATCCGAATTCCGAAAATCAATTTACTAGGGGTCAAACGGGTTTCTTCGCGATTTTCAGCAAAACAGTAAGTTTTATCATAAAATCAGTTAAAATACAAATTTTGAATCAGATAATTATCTAAATCAATGTCAAAACACTTTTTCCAATTTTCGACCACTTTTTGAAGGATTTTGGGCCAGCGAAAAGTATGTAACTAGACCAGGGTTGTAAAAGCTTAAGCTAATTTATAGCTTAAGTGTGGATTTAATTCACAAGCTATTTTGTGAATTGTGAATTGGAAAATATTCAATGCACAAGCTAGTTGGAGAATTAAGAAATGAGAAATATTCAAATCACACGCTAGCTTATGTATTATCCGGATTATGAATTGGAAAACATTCAGGTAATAAGCTAGGTTGTGAATTGATTTTTTTCCAATTCATAATAATATGAGTTTATTTAGAATTGGAAAAAAATCAATTCACAGCTAGCTTATGAATTGGATATTTTCCAATACATAATTCACAAATAAGCTGGTGAATCGAATATATTTCAATTCATAAGTCATAAGCTAGCTTGTGAATTGAATCTTTCTCAATTCTTAATTCTCCTACTCAGTGGCGTGGATAGCTTTTCGCTATAGGGGGAGGATGGGTCTGGTTAGTTTTTATTATTGTTAATTATTATTATTAATAAACTCATTATGTGTGCCACAAAGAATTATATTTTTTAAGGATAATATAATATACGCATTAGTTTGAATTTGAACTAGAATAAATATTGATATACATAATAAGTAAAATTTTTTTAATTTTAGAAATAAATTACAAGGTAAATAAATAAATTACAGGTATTTCGCGATGAACAGCTAGAGCAGCCAAACCATTCAAACGATCCTACATCCAAAGCTAATCACACTGTTATTAAAATAGGCATATTTTCAAGAATCTCACTTCGATTGTCATATTTCTCTTTAAACTGGAAAATTTAATATCGAGCACTCCCAATGAATTTTTAGAGGAAATATATTTTTCCTTCTGATCAAATATCTCTTCCGAGTTTTTAATTCTTCAGGAGCAGAAGATGGTCCGGCGGCTAAATATGTTTGGTGAAACTCAACAGTTTCAAGAAATTTTTTGGATACTTCGTCTATTTCAGACGAAGAACCCTTAAAAAGAATCGAAAACCCTTCCAATACGTCTTCAAGACTTGTAAATCTTTCTCCAAGAGCCATTACATAGAAATCGAGAAAAGGATTGAAAACAGTAATACGAAAATAATCTTCTGTGCTTTGAACCAAAGGGTTCGAAAATGAGTCGTCTTCTGCCCGTTTAAGTTTTAGTTGATCCCTTAAATCTTTGGCGAGATCCATAGCTTGGACCAAATCTAAATTCACTCTTTGAAACTCACAACTTAATGGCAACGAGAGTTGGAAAGCCATACTTATAACCTTTAAACTAATCAAGAACTCGAAATCCATAGCGTTTTGTTTTTTGCGACACTTTCCAATGTTCTTCTTTGGTGAAGAGTCTCGAACACAAACGGAAGTAGTTCCTCTAAATCTTCAACTGCTTGATATTTTGAAATCCATTGCGTCAGATCTAGCCTTTTTAATGTTTTTTTTTGTGGTGTGTTATAGCTCTTAGCTTTCGCTTATTGCTTTATGCAGCATATTTTTTCTTTTCGGTGTATTGAAATAATTGTAAACTGCTCCAGTTGTGGTTAAGCAGCCTCTAATGGCTGGTATTTTGCTGGAAACAGATATATCAAGACAGAAAGAGCATGCGGAGATAATTTTTGGCGAGTAATTGCCTCAACACCATTGTGTCGACCAGACATATTGATTGCTCCCTTGGCCGATCAAAAAAGAAAGTAATTTCAGAAATAGAATGTACGTGCATCCTTGTGAGTATTAATGAGACTTAATTCACCTAGGAAGTAGGTACTAAGATTCAGAGTGTGTTTCCGTTACTTATTTTGTTCATTGCTGATTATTTTGAACAATTATCGAACCCAATGGAGGGGATATATTCCCCTGATAACCCCCATCTACGCCCTGCTTCTACTAGTTTATGAATTGAATCTTTCTCAATTCGTAATCACAAACTAGCTTGTGAATTAAATGTTTTTCAATACTGAAGCTTACTATTTGCTTATAGCTTATTGTTTTTTTAATTTATAAACTCGCAACCCTGAACTAGACAAAACAAAATTAAAAACAAAATAAACGACTATTATCTGTCGTGGAGTGTCATGGTCCTTATAACGGGTGATTTTTTAGCTGGTTTGGTTTTGGCAACACTGGTTTTGACAGCTGACGTGTGTTTAGTACCTTGTGTCACTGTCAAACAGCTTCAGTTTGGTTTGCAATTTAACCATGGATCGTCTTATAAATGAACAACGCTTGCAAATTATTAAATTTTACTATCAAAATTCGTGCTCGGTTCGAAATGTTCATCGCGCGCTGCTTCCATTTTATGATGCGAATCGCAGCGTTAAGGACTATTCACATGAGCACGACCAACGAACGACGAATAAATCAAGAAATGAGATTTTAAGTACCTTACTAGCATAAATTCCTCACGAATTATTTTGGAAACGATGGAAAAATAGTTCATACTTATTTTTAGGGGGATAAACGTTTATTTTTGTGCCTAAAATTAAAAAAATTGAGTAAAAAAGTTTATTCGTTACGAATAAACATCTAGTAGGTACTAGTTGGAGAATTAAGAAATGAGAAATATTCAAATCACACGCTAGCTTATGTATTATCCGGATTATGAATTGGAAAACATTCAGGTAATAAGCTAGGTTGTGAATTGATTTTTTTCCAATTCATAATAATATGAGTTTATTTAGAACTAGCTGAGCCGCCCGGCTTTGCTCGGGTCTGTAGTTTTAAGGTTCCTGTTCTCGTTTTTCCTCTTCCGTGGGAATTTGGGGATGAAATATAATCTTTCTTACTGTGGGACTAATGTGGCATCTTAATGCTGAAAGAATTTTTGAAATCTGTCCAGTAGTTCCTAAGTTTCCGTTCCCAACCCCGTTCCTGTGGGAATCCTCTGTTTCCATGGAAATAAGTGAATGAAATATAGGTCTATGTCACTGAAAGATGATGTAACATCCTAGAGTTGAAAGAATATTTGAAATTGGTCCAGAAGTTTCTAAGTTTCCATTTCCAACCCCGTTCCTGAAGGAATCTTCCGTTCCAGTGGAAATGTGTGAATGAAATATAAGTCTATGTCACTGAGGGATAATGAAACATCCTAGAGTTGAAAGAATTTTTGAAATCGGTTAAGTAACTTTATGGTTCCCGTTCTCGTTCCCGTTTCTGATCCTGTGGGATTATAGGGATGAAATATAGTTTAAGTTACTGATGAAGGCAGATAATGTAGCACCCTAGTGCTGAAAGAATTTTTGAAATCTGTGGAGAAGTTTATAATTTTCCGTTTCCAACCCCGTTCCTGTGGGAATATGGGGATCAAACCTTGACAGGAACCATCTCTGGACTAAACTATGTCTACCCTGAAAATTTCATAAAAATCCGTTGGGTGGTTTAGGAGTTTACCCCGGACATACATACATACATACATACATACATCCTATTTTATATATATAGATTGGAAAAAAATCAATTCACAGCTAGCTTATGAATTGGATATTTTCCAATACATAATTCACAAATAAGCTTGTGAATCGAATATATTTCAATTCATAAGTCATAAGCTAGCTTGTGAATTGAATCTTTCTCAATTCTTAATTCTCCTACTCAGTGGCGTGGATAGCTTTTCGCTATAGGGGGAGGATGGGTCTGGTTAGTTTTTATTATTGTTAATTATTATTATTAATAAACTCATTATGTGTGCCACAAAGAATTATATTTTTTAAGGATAATATAATATACGCATTAGTTTGAATTTGAACTAGAATAAATATTGATATACATAATAAGTAAAATTTTTTTAATTTTAGAAATAAATTACAAGGTAAATAAATAAATTACAGGTATTTCGCGATGAACAGCTAGAGCAGCCAAACCATTCAAACGATCCTACATCCAAAGCTAATCACACTGTTATTAAAATAGGCATATTTTCAAGAATCTCACTTCGATTGTCATATTTCTCTTTAAACTGGAAAATTTAATATCGAGCACTCCCAATGAATTTTTAGAGGAAATATATTTTTCCTTCTGATCAAATATCTCTTCCGAGTTTTTAATTCTTCAAGAGCAGAAGATGGTCCGGCGGCTAAATATGTTTGGTGAAACTCAACAGTTTCAAGAAATTTTTTGGATACTTCGTCTATTTCAGACGAAGAACCCTTAAAAAGAATCGAAAACCCTTCCAATACGTCTTCAAGACTTGTAAATCTTTCTCCAAGAGCCATTACATAGAAATCGAGAAAAGGATTGAAAACAGTAATACGAAAATAATCTTCTGTGCTTTGAACCAAAGGGTTCGAAAATGAGTCGTCTTCTGCCCGTTTAAGTTTTAGTTGATCCCTTAAATCTTTGGCGAGATCCATAGCTTGGACCAAATCTAAATTCACTCTTTGAAACTCACAACTTAATGGCAACGAGAGTTGGAAAGCCATACTTATAACCTTTAAACTAATCAAGAACTCGAAATCCATAGCGTTTTGTTTTTTGCGACACTTTCCAATGTTCTTCTTTGGTGAAGAGTCTCGAACACAAACGGAAGTAGTTCCTCTAAATCTTCAACTGCTTGATATTTTGAAATCCATTGCGTCAGATCTAGCCTTTTTAATGTTTTTTTTGTGGTGTGTTATAGCTCTTAGCTTTCGCTTATTGCTTTATGCAGCATATTTTTTCTTTTCGGTGTATTGAAATAATTGTAAACTGCTCCAGTTGTGGTTAAGCAGCCTCTAATGGCTGGTATTTTGCTGGAAACAGATATATCAAGACAGAAAGAGCATGCGGAGATAATTTTTGGCGAGTAATTGCCTCAACACCATTGTGTCGACCAGACATATTGATTGCTCCCTTGGCCGATCAAAAAAGAAAGTAATTTCAGAAATAGAATGTACGTGCATCCTTGTGAGTATTAATGAGACTTAATTCACCTAGGAAGTAGGTACTAAGATTCAGAGTGTGTTTCCGTTACTTATTTTGTTCATTGCTGATTATTTTGAACAATTATCGAACCCAATGGAGGGGATATATTCCCCTGATAACCCCCATCTACGCCCTGCTTCTACTAGTTTATGAATTGAATCTTTCTCAATTCGTAATCACAAAATACCTTGTGAATTAAATGTTTTTCAATACTGAAACTTACTGTTTGCTTATAGCTTATTGTTTTTTTAATTTATAAACTCGCAACCCTGAACTAGACAAAACAAAATTAAAAACAAAATAAACGACTATTATCTGTCGTGGAGTGTCATGGTCCTTATAACGGGTGATTTTTTAGCTGGTTTGGTTTTGGCAACACTGGTTTTGACAGCTGACGTGTGTTTAGTACCTTGTGTCACTGTCAAACAGCTTCAGTTTGGTTTGCAATTTAACCATGGATCGTCTTATAAATGAACAACGCTTGCAAATTATTAAATTTTACTATCAAAATTCGTGCTCGGTTCGAAATGTTCATCGCGCGCTGCTTCCATTTTATGATGCGAATCGCAGCGTTAAGGACTATTCACATGAGCACGACCAACGAACGACGAATAAATCAAGAAATGAGATTTTAAGTACCTTACTAGCATAAATTCCTCACGAATTATTTTGGAAACGATGGAAAAATAGTTCATACTTATTTTTAGGGGGATAAACGTTTATTTTTGTGCCTAAAATTAAAAAAATTGAGTAAAAAAGTTTATTCGTTACGAATAAACATCTAGTAGGTACGAACTGTCAGACTTTATTCTCGTTCCACATACAATCCACACTTTACTGTCAATGGTGAACGCTATACCGAGCGATGATAACAAACTTTTTTTTTGCCCGAAATGGAAGTTCTTGACTTGCATGATATGTGGTTTCAACAAGACGGTGCCACATGCCACACAGCACGCGAAACAATGGCGCAATTGCGAGGCGAGTTTGGTGAACAGTTAATTTCACGTTTCGGGCCGGTCAATTGGCCGCCTAGATCGTGCGATTTGACACCATTAGACTATTTTTTGTGGGGGTATGTCAAGGCTAATGTCTATAGGGACAAGCCCGCTTCAATTGACGCACTGGAAGCCAACATCCATGCATTCATTCGTGAGATACCGGCCGATATGTGTGAAAGAGTATGCCAAAATTGGACTCAGCGGATGGGCTACCTGAGACGCAGCCGCGGTCAACATTTGCATGAAATTATCTTTAAACATTAAATTGCAAGGTTCAAACTATCGATTCAAATAAATATTTCATTCATTTTTCGAATTTTTTGTGTTTAAAAAAAAAAAAAAAAAGTTGTAAGCCTCTTAAAAAATCACCCGTTAGATAGTCAACTTAAAATGAAAAATAAAGAAAAATTGAAAATTCGCCCTAAAGAACTACCTATTATATGACTTTATTAGTCCTGTGTCTGTCTACAAAAGAATACAGCCGTTGCCGTCGGCTCAAATAGCCATGGGCAATTTCTCTCCAAATGTTTTGGGGTCAACCACATGGTAACATCTGCGCCTGGTCGGGCCATCATCCGTTTAGCTGTGAATTGTGTATGCAACACGTTTCAATCTACTTGATGTACACTTGGGGGCTGCTTAGGGGGTGTGAGAAAGCTGATTGGATTTTTTCGGTCAAAAAGGAAAATAAAAAAAAACAAACAAAGAAAGAAAAAAGCACACTGTTTTTATCTAGCAAGCAAAAAGAGAAAAAAGAAGAAGAAAAAAATCGATTAACGAGAGAATCTGGACATGAATAAATTAAAAGTTAAAAATAAGATTTATTGTGTAGTCGTCTTCAAGCCTGGCGATTTTTCAGAGGAATTTCATCAGGCTTTTCCCCCAAAAATAAAATTATATTCTTTTTCATCTATACTTTTTGTTCGTCCTTGAAGAGTGATGGGCTTAAGCAGATTGCCATGGAAGGCCATAGATAAAGTTGGATTGAAGTGATGATATGCAAATGTATTCAGTATTTCAGGACCATGCAGGAATAAATTTGTGGACCGCTTTTTAGTCTTATGAATGTAAGACCGAGCGTGTTTTGGGAAAATTGCGATGAAGGAGGAAATGTTGCATGCAGGGTTTGGAATTGTAGTAAAAGATAAATTGTTCAGTGAACCAGACGGGTAGATCCATGTTATATTTCTCATTACGAGTTTTTTTTCTGCCCCATGGCTATTCTCATTTGGCCAAATGGATTCTAATTTGGGTTATGTACTGCCATCATCATCTGAGAGTAATTGCAAAACTTCTACGGGAATGTAGTGAAAGTTTTAGTTTGTTTCAAAAGCTATTGGTAGGTTGAATGACTTAATTTGAGGACATTGTTTCTAACACAACAGAAGCTCATTATTACAACACTGCTAGCTGACTCCGTCATTCCAGTATAATTCCATTTCAAATTTCGGTTCGAAAGTCGAAATTATAAGACCAGAGACAAGCATTTAATGATGAAATGCGTTGAACGGCTCAGTATAAAGTACTCGTATAAGGGTCTGCACATAGAAAACGCTGTTTTTTAGGCGCGTGGAGCGTGGTTTTCAATCTGACATTACTGTCACTTGATTTGGTTTGTTGTTTCATCTCGGCAATTGAAGCCGCACGGATACAATACGTTCGGTTAATTGTCTGCCGATTTTTACATAATTTCCAGTTTCAAACCTGTGAGCTACCGCACAGATCGGTAGATTAAACAACGCTGGACTGTTTTTCGTGGGGTTATGTGAAGTCGCTTGTCTACGTAGAAAAGCCCGAAACGATTGACTCGATTCGGGGTGTTGTTACTGACATACTGCCCAACCTTCCAATATTGTATCATTTTGTAGTTAAAAATGTTTGTGTTTTTAATTACACTTTTTGTAAGATTTCAACGCAATAAATAGCTTCAGGGCCCCTTCGAGAATTTCAATTCAGGGTTTCCTATCAGTTCTTAACATTTCAGCATCTAATTCACGGTTTGGAAATCATAAACAAAATTTCTTGGTGTATCCTTTTACTCAGTACACCCTGTACTGATAAAATTTGTTTTGTGCTTTTTTTTATTAATCGAACTCAATTTTACTTGCGATTATAGGTACCATAACCCATAAGGCAAGTTCTGCAATCGCGAAGAAATTTTTTTGAGATAACAGTTAAATATGACATTTCGATGACAGAGAATATGAAAAAACAATTCTGTCTGTCTGTATGTCTGCTTGTCTGTATGCCTCTGTGTCTGTCTGTCCGTATATAGATCTACAGCCTAAATTTCTGTCTTCAAATTTTGCTGTTAGTTTCTGTGGGCACCTTTCAGAGGAGTTTTTGGAATTTAGTCTGTAGGTCTTGAAATAACGGTACCTGCCATATAACCTTTATGATATTACTTTTCTCGAAAACGGCTCCAACGATCTCGATAAAATTTTGTGTGACGGTTGAATTCTAGATTATCTTTCTTATGATGTTAAAAATATTTTTAAAAAAGTCGAAGAATAGTACCCTCTAAAGTACTGTTTCTTAAAAAACTGACTTTCTCGTTAGTTTTAACTTTGAAATTTTTAAAATTTTTTAAAATTGTTTCTGTTTTTGTCTATTCTCAAAACCGTGCGTCTGATTTTTTTTCAATTCCTTGTCGAAACATTTTCTGGATAGGTCTTAAGACTTGCTTACTTTATTTAAAAAAAAACTCTTGTTTTTAAAAAACAGAAAAAAACGGTTTTGCAATAAAAAACTATCCGACTAACGATTTTCATTAAATTTTTAGTATTTACATGTATAAGAACTGTTTAAAAAATGGCAATTTTATATTCTCGCTAGAAACTTCTGGACTATTTAATTTTTTTCCAATATGTTTTGCGATTTTGTCCAATTAATGTGTAGCTGGCAGCCCTGTACCACCAAATAATATATAATGAAGAGCGAGAAGCCTTTACTCAGCCTAACGACTTTGATATTGTACTTAGAACACAATCGCAAGTTCTTGCGACCTAGAAGTGCCCATTTTCTTTCAAATTCGCGTTTTTATCTTTTTTACATTGGCAGCATTTTTACTGCTACCTGTACCTCTTTTCCATTCGTCGATTTTTGATAGTTGTCAGCGGAAATCGAATTTTTCTACATGCAGCACACCGGTTGAGCATTTCATTTGTTTTGATTTTTGTTTCTTTCTATTTAATGGAGGGCCGTTAGACATAAAAAAGGCAAAGCCTAGGAATCCAGGGCCAGTCCAGCCAGTTCTGGTCAAATGAGTTGATGAAACCGAAAAAATGTGGTTTTTTGCCAAATAAATACTCTCGAATTTTTCTACGTGCATTCAGTATGCAAACAAACATATATTAATAAGGGATGCATTATTTATTTCTTATTAAAAAAAAAGAACACTACATCAGCATGCTCTCCACCTAAAAAAAACTTCGGTCCGATAGTTTAACTGATTTAGATTTCTTTGATTGGTTGAAAATTGTAAATTTGGCAAAAAAAAACAAATTTTTTTGGTTTCATCAACTCATTTTACCAGAAACAGCAGTTGGTTCTCAAATCAGTATATGTGCTGTCCTTTGAGACCAAAGTTCAAGTTTGTAATAGGTCTTAGTTTTAAAATTTAACTTAAAACTAATATAATTAATAGACAACTCTAAAATTTTAATTATTATTTATATCTAATTTATAGTAAAAATAAGATCACATAAATTTTTTTTTAACTTTATTTTTTATATGCTATTCTAGAATTTTCAAGAATGTTCTATTTGATTCCAATATACTTTCAAGACTCTGCCAAGGCTTCCGAATAAAGAATGGCAACATGCAACATTACATTTTTTGACACATACATACTCCTTACAAAGAGCTAATGACCGAAGGCAAGCGCCAAACAGAAAATGATATCACTAAGGGTTCATGATACCAACAAACGACTCTGAATACATACTGCGTGGTTTTTCATTTATGTCGATTTCCAGTGGTACACAAAAGCACTTTTAAAAGTGCTTTTTTGCTCGAAATACGTTACATGTAGACACCAGATCACTTTTTTTTTGCCCCGAAAAAGCACTTTTACGAATCTCGATTCAGAGGCAAGATTTACACGCACTTTCACGTACACCAACGCAAAAAATTTGACGTTTACCAGTTTGCAGTTTGATTATTTTGCATTTTTGGTTAAAGGACTGTGAAAGAGAGATAATAAAAATAAAACAATAAACTATTTTGTGAAAATGGATCGCTCAATTTTAGCTGAAATTATCAAAATATTTATGAGTCTTTATATAGTTCTGATTCCAACGAAGAAGTGTTTAAAATTCTGAAATTCCTTACACAAAACGAAAGGCATTCTGTGAATAATTTTGTTCAAAGTGTTGTGTACAATTATTCAGATGAGGAGGTTTCTTCCTAGTGCATTTATTAATAAAGTTTCGAAAACATTCTTTCTATATAAATTGCAGAACAAAACAAACGGGAATAGTTGGCTGTCAAAAATAGCACACATACAATGATAAAAAAAGAATTTTGTCTTTTCTGTTCCAGTGAGCACGAAAAAAAAGCACTTTTTTAGAGTGTTTTTGTTTTTGCAAAGGAAATCGACATTATTAATAGCCATGCGATTAATAATAGCCATTTAATTAATAATAATTAAATAATTATTGCTTCGAACGTTGAAGCAATAATGCTGATATGGTGATATGCTGGCGTGAGGTGTGAAGTGATTGAGGTTCAATTATTATCAACGGTCGGGAATTTAGGAAAATTGAATGGATTGGTTGAACGAAACTGATCCATTATATTGTGTATTAAAGAAGAAGGAAAAGTGAAAATAAATATTGTCTTTCTCAAACCAGCAACCAAGTACCTTTGATTTCTAAGAGCAACTCGCTCGACTCCAATTGTACTTTAACTTGAAGATTGTTCCTTTTTAATAAGCAACTCGCTTGGACTGGAACAATCTTGGGCTCTGCTCGCTCTTTAATATAGCGTTCGCGCTTATAGAGGTAAACGACGCACAGTGGGTCGACTCCATACATTTAGAAGTGAAAAAGTCTGACCGGGTTGATTTGGAATTTTAACACCAAACTTTAAAAAATTCCCTTCTTGAGACGCAAAATACTGTTCCTAAAAATTGGATAAAAAAGGGCTTTGCAATGCTTTGCGAGGATTATCACATATATTTCTAAAATGTAGACTTTCACAGCTATCCAAAAATATAACTAAGTTTTAAAGCAACCTTAGGCACTAATTTAGATTTTCCAAGACAAACACAGTAAAAACAACTTTTTGTTGTGGTTTCAATAACATTTTTTTTTTATTTGATAAAGAAACACTAAGGTAGTTTCAATATATATTTATAAAAGTTATTACCTCCACGAACATCAGCCATTTTCTGTTTTTCAATTTCACTTAAAATTAATGTCTTAACAATTATTTTTTTAAAGAAATTAAATCAACCAGCTTAAAAATAGGCTTTGCACTTTCAAGATTGGAGGTGATTTATTCTATGCTTGACAGGTTTAAACAAGGGAAAAAATATTTTTAGACTTAACAGTTATCCGTTATAGAGAAGAAATAAAATTTCTTGCAATTCAAGTTATTGAATGTTAATTGTATGGAGTCAATCCACTGTGCGACGGCGCAATAGCCAACGTTTTGAGTGCGAGAGCATTTGGAAGTTAAAAGTAGGGAACAAACATAAAGATCACCAAATTATTTGATATTTGCAACACAAATGAGTTCGAAGATCCCTGAGGCTTACACAATTACCCCAATCATGTGAAGAATCGAGGGGAACTTATACTTGTTTGGCCGATTCCTTACGATGAAGTGAGAAACCGCTTTTCAAGGCAGTGTATTTATTTTCGAAGGACTTTCCGGTTCATGGAAAAACAGTTGGTTCTGATGGGACTCCAACCTCAAAATCCCACGTAACGCACAGATATATTATTCACTACGCCACTGACACCACCCATATTGATTAGCCATTTAAAGAAGATTGGAAGCGCATTGTTCCCAACAATTTGCTAAGAACTTTCTAATTTTTTAAAACATTTGTTGCTTTATACTCTTGTATTATTTAAAGTGATTGATTTAGGTCGCTCTATAAATCATTCCTTACCCTCAATGATATTTAATCATTCACTTGTTTGATGTTCGACAGGCAGCTCATGCAAAAGAAGCACATCTCGAAAGAAGTAATAAAATCAGTTTCCCGTTTGGATTTCTAGAAACAAGAAAGGATTACTTTTGTAAATGGATTACTCCCGTCCTATTATCGCTCGGTAAAAGCAAGAAAGCATTAATATACTGACAAAGAGAAGAAAAGAAAGCTTATGGGACACATCTACAACACAACAAACGATGTGTTTTAAAATCGATTTAAAATTCACAAACATACGTAAACTTGAAAAAAAAAAAAACAAATGAAAGTAAAAAAACAAAATAAAAATTTGCACATATCTAAAACAACTACATATCTCTTCTGAAATTAAAAATGTGTGTGCCTTGCATGATAAAACTTTTCAACCCACTTGTGTCCGGATTGGTTGTGTTGTGATGGAGCGGCGTAGCCTTTTGCACTATGGAGCGAGAAAACCTTCAATATTTTATTAGACTTAGTTGGCACATGAAACATGGAAGCGCTTGTTTAAACGAATAGAAATAGAATCTGGGGTAGACCATCTTTGTTCTAGGCTTCCTTACTCCAATATCCTTTCGCTTCTTTATACTTTCTTCGGACGACCAGGGTGTCCTGGGATGGTGTTATGTGGCAAACAAAACGGAAATGTTGAACAAGACTTATTCATCTACGAAATCGACCAATTCGGGTTATATCACAGTATACGACGGTATACGAGCCTCTACCCTCTACTTGTAACCCAATTCGATTGATGTTAGTCCTTGGGTGGAAGAAGGAACAAGAGGAAGAGGACTAAACTTGGGAAATGAAATTAAGTCTAGAAAGTTTCACATTTCCTCTTTGCAGTTTGAATCCAGGACATAGAACTTGATGGGAGGGTTTATGGTGCAAATTTTGTTTGGCGGTTTTCTCAGACACAAAGGCAAAACTCAACGGAAAATTGGGTCATTGGTGAACTATTGAGTTTGAATTTGGTACACAGACATCAGGCAAAGGTAATTGGTTACGTATAAATAGCATGTATATGTATATGATGAAATAACATTGATGAAATTGAAAAAGACCTTCCGAGACATTTACTATCCTTTGTATCTTGAAAACCAATAAAAAAAAAGAACATGTTTGTAGGGAAACCCATTCAAGCTACACTTGAAGTCTTTTTTATAGTTGCTTTGTACCAGAAAACTTTCGTCATAAAATTTGATCTGTGGTCAAATGATGTTAGTTGAGGCCCAGATTCAATCCGAACAGTAATCTCTAGATAAAAAAAAAATAGGGTTACGCAATAGAGCGAGGAGCCTCAGGGCTTAGCGCATTTCTCACATCCATGCCTTGTAAGGGAATGGAGGGGACCTACAATTTTGGGCCGGTTCCGAACGGCTAATCGAGAAAGCGCTTTTAATGGCAATAAATACTAACAGGCGACTTGCCAACGCATTCGGAATTCATGCGATGCATGCCGATTTCTTGGTTTTCTGTTCTATACGATCTCTCCGACAGAAAAGTGGTCGCGGAAAGGGTGTACTTAAAAAAAAAAAAAACAAATAAAAACATGAATTCTGAGGAGGGCACAGAACTGTTGTAAGTAAACATTTTCATTCATTTTTTTCTGTTATTTAATTAAATGATATTTCATTCAGAAAAATGCAATACCAAAGGTTAGTCGAGTTGATGCTAACCAAACCTGATATAGCGCAAAATTTACAAACCGGCCACCTGAGGAGACAAGACAAATGCATTTTGGGAAACATAAAAGAGGCTGTGAATTTTCTCGGTCCACCTTTAGCCTGGAAGAAGATTTGTGAACAAAACTTTATGTGACAATTTCTAATAACAATATTTTTATGCTCTTAGGTCTGGAGCGACTACAAAACTTACATAAAAAGGAGCTAATGGCTAACGCTAAAGAGTGTACGGCAACAGGTGGTGGTCCATACAGACAAAAATCTTTCACCGATTTAGAGGAAAGTGTCATTGGGCACATAAACATGACGAGCTCATTGACAGGCGTACGTTCAACGTCTTCTGGAAGCACCACACTCGATGACGCCACTGTTCCAGACAGGGGCGTAGCTACCGCCGTATCAGCCGTATCAATTATACGGGGCCCCGGGCCACGGGGGCTGGGCGTTGTACTATTCGGGTAGGCTCTGATTGGTGCTAACTTGGCGGTGCCCAGATGCTGTAACTTATAGTACACGTCAACTGTGCTTACTATACCTCCAAGCGGTATCCACTGGGACCTGGGATGCTCCGTCCAGAGCTGACCTGCTAAACTAGTAAGTGCCAGTGTTGAGATAAGGGAATCCGGAACAAAGAATTGTGATCGATCAACACTATAATTGCTCTGCGAACAATGACTGACTGCACGAATCTCAGTGGTCTACGAGAGCTTTCGTGTATATGTCCCAGCGGATGAATTCGAAGGACAGAATCAACGGTGGACTTCAGCAGCCATAAAAGCAGAAACCCCTGAAAGAGCTACTCCAACATATCTGGTTTAAAGGTCTTTTGGGGTCTTTCAATACTAGGACAGGGTATTGAAGTAGAGATGGTGGCGGACGAGCTCCTGGTGAGCCAACGGCAGCACTCACACCCCTGCAGCAGGGTACTGACTCTGGATACTCCAGCCCTTTGTATCCGAAGGGACCCAAAAGGACCTGGCCCTCCAGGTTGGGGGTTGTGCGTAGGGTTAACTACCCAACCACGTAAAAAAGATATAGTTACGAAACAATCAACAGCCTCGGATAACGATAATGATTTCAAAGTTGACGACCCATGCAAACGAAAAAAGGACATCGACCTCCGGATCTGCACCTGGAACGTAAGATCTCTTAACGGAGAAGGTGCAGCTGGAGAATTAGCGGACGCCCTGGACTGCTGCAAAGCAGACATAACCGCCATCCAAGAAGTGCGATGGAATGGACCGGGCATAAAGAAGATGAAAAACTGTGACATATACTATGGCGACTGCTACAGACAACAGAAAAAGCGTTTATTTGGGTGCGGATTTGTCGTTAGAGGTAGACTCAGGGATAAGGTGATTAGCCAAAATCCAGTCAATGAGCGTATAATGACCATCCGCATCAGGGCTAAATTCGCCAACATTAGCCTTATATGCGCCCACGCCCCCACCGAAGAGAAAGACGACGATTCCAAAGACTGTTTCTACGAGCTCCTCGAAGAAACATATGAGCAATGCCCTAGATACGACGTGAAAATCGTTCTTGGCGATTTCAACGCAAAACTAGGGAAGGAGGACATCTTTGGAAACACAATCGGTAAGCATAGCCTCCATGACAAAACCTCCGAAAACGGATTGAGGCTTATCGATTTTGCTGCGGGGCTAAATCTTGTTGTAAGTAGTACACGCTTCCCGCATCTCAAAATTCATAAAGGCACATGGCGGTCCCCAGATCAATTAACCGTCAACCAAATTGACCATGTTGCGATCGACGCAAGGCACTCTTCCAGTGTGCTAGATGTCCGAACTTTCCGAGGGGCCAACTTTGACTCGGACCACTACCTTGTTGTAGCCAAGGTACGAATGAGGATATCTTGTTCACGACCAGCACGAACTAACGCTGTGAAGAGATATGACGTCGGAAAGCTACAATCGCAAGAGATTGCTAATGCCTTTTCCAATCGAGTGTCCCTTCAATTATCCTTGAATCCCGTGCCGCCAGCATTAAACATCGAAGACCAGTGGCAGCAATGCCAAGAAGCCATCAGAACCGCTGCCTCTGAGGTTCTGGGTTTCACTCGGCCACCAAAACGAAACCCATGGTTCGATGAAGAATGTAGGCAGGCAAATGCAGCCAAGCAAAGAGCACGACAAATGCTTTTGCAAACACGAACGAGGGCTGCTCACGATCGGTATAACGAGATTTACAAGGAGAGAAGAAGGGAAGAACACCGACTTCTCAAAAAGAAAAAGAAGCAGCATGAGAAGCGCTCGTTTGAGGAAATAGAGAGGTGCCATGACAGGAACGAGACTCGGAAGTTTTACCAAAAGGTAAAAAGATCCTGCCAGGGTGGCAAACCCCGAACTCAAGCCTGTAAAGACCAGCAGGGAAACATAGTTGTAGAGTCACAGTCGCTACTGAGGATCTGGAAAGATCATTTCTGCAGACTGCTTAACGGCGATGAGGACACAAATTCCGCTGTCAGGCAGATTGCCCCATTCAGCCTGGACGATGATCAAGAATGCCGTCCTCCCGACCTAGAAGAAGTTAAGCTTGCTATATGCAAACTTAAATCAAATAAGACTGCAGGTGCAGATGGCCTTGATGCCGAACTTTTCAAGGCAGCTGGAGATCAGTTGGAAAGGAGCTTGCACCAGCTGATCTGCATGATATGGTCGAAAGAAAGCATGCCCGATGAATGGAACCTCAGTATCGTATGCCCGATCCTAAAGAAAGGAGACCCTCACAACTGCGCCAATTATAGAGGGATAAGCCTCCTTAACGTCGCTTATAAGATCTTGTCTGCTGTAATATGTGAACGTCTGAAACCCCACGTCAACAACTTGATAGGTCCTTATCAATGTGGTTTTAGACCGGAGAAGTCCACAATAGACCAAATTTTCACATTACGGCAGATCTTGGAAAAAACCCGAGAACATAATATCGATATTCACCACCTCTTTATCGATTTCAAGGCCGCGTATGACAGTATCTACAGAGACGAGCTGTACAGAGCCATGTCTAGTTTCGGCATCCCTGCAAAGCTCGTACGACTATGCAGGATGACTTTGGAGAATTCACGCTGCTCCGTCAAGGTCGGTAAAGAACTCACCGAGACCTTCAATGTCGAAAAAGGTTTTAGGCAAGGCGATAAACTGTCATGCGATTTCTTCAACATCATACTTGAACAGATTGTAAGAAACTCAAACGTCAACACCAGAGGAACAATCTTTCAAAAATCTGTGCAATTGCTCGCATATGCAGACGATATTGACGTAATGGGAAGAAAAAAGCGTGATGTCATAGGTGCTTTTGCGAGTATTGAAACAGAAGCGGCAAAAATGGGTTTGATGGTTAATGAGGGCAAAACAAAGTATATGCTGTCATCAAACAAGGACACAGAACATCGACGAATTGGACAAAACGTCACAATAGACAGACATAACTTCGAGGTAGTACAGGACTTCGTCTACCTAGGATCCGCTGTAGACACGGACAACAACATCAGTGCGGAGATCAAACGGAGAATAACTCTTGCCAACCGTTGCTTCTTTGGGTTAAGAAGGCAATTGAGAAACAAAACCCTCTCCAGAAAAACCAAGGTAACCTTATATAAGACCTTAATCATCCCAGTCCTGCTTTACGGCGCGGAAGCATGGACCTTATCGAAAGCGGATGAGGAAACCCTTGGTCGTTTCGAAAGAAAAATTCTCCGAATGATCTTTGGTCCCGTATGCGAAGGCAATGTGTGGAGAAGAAGATACAACAACGAGCTGTATGAGCTGTACCGCGACATGGGCATAGCCAGAAGAGTACGCATCGCGAGGCTACGATGGTTGGGCCATGTTGAGCGGATGGACCCAAACGCTCCGGCTCGTCGGGTGTTCGAAAGCACATTGCAGGGAAATCGCGGAAGGGGAAGACCTCGTCTTAGGTGGCGCAATCAAGTGGAGGATGACCTCAACCGACTTGGAGTGCGAAACTGGAGAGAGCTCGCCCGAAATAGAAGTCGTTATCGAAGGATGTTGGTTGAGGCCCAGGTTCACCCCGAACTGTAATGCCCACCTAAGTAAGTAAGTAAGGGCCACGGGGGCCCCCAAAGTGTGTAAGGAAAAAGAATATAAACTTTCTAATTTATTTTATTTTTCAAATGACAAAATTCTATAAAGCAATTCCTTTTTTCCCGCCTTAAGCGTGCGTTCAAAAGTTGGCAACACTCTACATCGTTATGGCGGGCTGCGGGACTTCCCCGTTTTACTTACTTTTACCCCTTAGTAAAACTACATTCTGGAGAGATGTACTGCATCGTATAATTAATGTTATAATTACTTTAGTATCTTGTAATCTACCTTTGAGGGGGCATGATTCTGATTCTGGCAATTTTATGGCAATTTCACGTCTGCTATCTAACTATGATGCAACTTTAAAAGAACTTCTTCTAAAACCGAAAGGTGAAATAAATTATTTAAGCCCTACGATTCAAAACGAAATTATTAGTTTGCTTGGTACCACCGTCAGGAGCAATATTATCTCAGAAATTAAAAAAGCTCCATTTCTGACAATAATTCTGGATACAACACAAGACTTGTCAAAAATTGACCAACTATCTGTAGTTTTTCGATATATCTCGGTTACAGAAAATGATGATAATGTGCCTAAGGAAATAAAAATCTGTGAGTCCTTTTTAGGATTTATAGCAGTAACCGATTGCAGTGCTGCATGCCTGAAAACTGTCATTTTAAATCTGACTAAAAAATATGAAATTGATTTGACTAAATGTAGAGGACAGGGATACGATGGAGCAAATGTTATGTCGGGTGTGTATGGAGGATTACAAACCCTTATAAAAGAGCATGCTCCAAATGCCGATTATGTTCATTGTGCTGCGCACGCTTTAAACTTGGTTTTGAATGATGCTGCGAGACATGTTCGTGAAGTATCGACTTTTTTCGATAATTTAGAAAAAATATATACTTTTTTTGGCAATATTATAAAACGCTGGGCTATGCTAAGTGACGATTCGTCTGAAAAATATTTGATTACCCTTAAAAAGGTATGTCCTACCAGATGGTCTTCTAGGAACGACGCTTTATTAGCAGTAAAGAAAAATTTTTTACTAATCATGAAAACTTTGTACCAACTAAATTTAATTTCAAGTAAAAAAGATGAACGTGAAGAATGTAAAAGTATAATTAATATTTTAGAGAGCTTTGATTTCTTAGTGCTCGTTACATTTTTTTCTTCACTATTTGAAATTATTAATCCTGTTTCTAAAGCTCTACAGCAATAAAATAATGACTTACAGAAATCTAGTATGTTATTAAGTAATCTTTTAAATAGACTGTGCCAATTAAGAAATCAGAATTCATTTAATAGTTTGCTAAATGAATCCAAAGATTTAGCAAAAGAGTGGGGAGTAACAACTGTTTTTAAAAACAGTAGGCGAAAGATAACGAAGCGTTTTTTTGATGAGTTATCACAAGATGAGAGAATTTCCGACCCGGAAACCTATTTCAAAGTCAATGTATACTATTGCTGTTTAGATATATTAATTTCTCAAACTAAAGAAAGATTTCAGAGCCTTTGCAATCTGAGTAGTATATTCGAAATATTACAACCGGAGAAACTCCTATCTTCTTCAAGCGAAGAGATATTAAACGCTTCCGGAAAACTGGCTGCTAAATACAGTAAAGACATCTCACTTAATCTTTGTGACCAATTAAAGGCTCTAAAAACATGCTTTAATTCTGAAATTAAAAAAATTTATTCCATTAAAGAACTCATTGAATTATTGCTAGTAAAATTCAATAGTCTTGCATCCAGTTTTCCCGAGGTAATCACAGCATGCTTTTTATTCTTGACGCTTCCAGTTACAACCGCAACGGCAGAAAGAAGTTTTTCAAAATTAAAACTAATAAAAAATTATTTAAGAACTTCTATGGGACAAGAACGGCTGTCAGACATTTCACTATTGTCCATAGAGGCAGAAACTTTAGAAAAACTAAAATCATCATCAGCCATAAATGATTTCATAAATCAGTTTGCCGAAAAAAAGGCCAGGAGAGTGAATATTTAAAATTAGTTTTTATTTGTAAAATATGTAAATTATGTGATAAATAAATATTTCTTCTCACAATATTTTTTTTTTTCTTTTGTGAAAAATTTTTACCTGCATATAAGGGCCTCCAAAAAAATTTTTATACGGGGCCCCGACAAGGCACGCTACGCCACTGGTTCCAGACCAACTAACCACCCACGCGCACGCGCAGTAGCTCCTCAACCAGAACGGCAAAGAAGAAGAAAACCGCTCACAACAATACAGAACCAGTAAGTCCATCAAAGATATCGCATATAGAACTAAGAGGATGGAAGAAACTTTAAGCGAGTCAAAAGAAATAGAAAAGGAGAAGCTAGAAGAAATACGAAATACCAACAGAATTGCTAATCAAAAGTTGCAATTAAAAGCGAGGATGCTGGATCTGGACATCCAAAGGAACAACATTATGATGCAGTAAAACTGAACAATTTATCAACTAAGGCTAATAAATTAATATTTTTTTTTAAGTGTAAATAAGTTTTTTTAAATTGAATTGGACTGAATTTGAGTTATTTTTGAAGTTTTTTGTTTTGTTTTCTTAATAAAAAAATATTTTTTTATGAGTAATTCTGAAGTATTTCATTCCTTGCATTTATTGCTTGGCTGTGATACTGAGATCTGGTTGTGAAGCTATCATCATTTATCGTAACATTCTCGTCTTCGGGATTTTCCTCGACAAAATCACTATCAACATTGAAATGAATGCATACGTTATGCAAGCAGAGCAGTGTGATGCTTCTTTTGCGAGGCTGGGGTATACTCAGGGTGTCCAGGGTCTACCCAAGGAAGCGTCGTAAGACTTGGGTTTCGGCGGTCCAACTTCTCAAAATGAAGACACGGAAGCGGTCGTTTGAGAGGAATCACGTCAGAATTTAGGGCACTTTTTTGACACCTTTGAAGACAGCAGATACCTCCGTTTTTTTTTTTTAATATTCTTATAATATAAAAATCATAAAATAAAGCTGAAAATGTACTTTTCTTTGAGAAAATCGCCCAATTTTCCATGGATTACTCTGGTATAGCCCCTTAAAGAAGCATTAAAACATACTTTAAGAGCACAACTATGGTTCTCCTTCTCCTATTCATGTTTATGATACTTCTACTTAAAAAAACTAATATCAATAAAGTAGGTCCATCCTATTGATTCCGATTATTGGGGTATCTTGCCCCACTGTGCGTCGTTGCGTTATGCGTTGTAAGAAACATAAGCATTTAGATGTATTTTTGGCGAGTTCAATTATGTTGTTATTCCAACGAAGATCATCGTTAACACACATACCGAATACTAACAGCTTTTCGGTTTCTAACATCTAAGATATTTCAAGGAATTTAACTTTGTAGATATGATGGTCAAATCCAATAAATTGCTATTTTAGTGACTAAAGCAGGGATAGCCTTAGTCCGTAATTAAATATTGGTTAGCAGGCTCAAGAGTTATAAAGCAAATAAATATCTTAAGCCTTAAACGTCATATTGCTTTTTGACTCAAATCTCTTTTTCTCTTATTTTCTTAAAATACTCTTATTATTTTCAGTTTCAAAGGTCACAGAGCTTATTTTTGCTAATAAAATTAAAAGTCCACTTATTAATTATTAAGTTGCCACTCCTATCCTAATCTAAAAAGTGTGCAGTGAGTAATTAAAAATAACTTGTTGCTTTATTTGACGTCTTAAAAAATAAAACATGAAAATGACCTTTAAAACAGCACACATCAGCTGATATACAATGCAAACTACAAACATTCGAAAAACACACCTGCCCTGTGCATTTGGCTTATCTTCAATAGAAGAACCTGGGCTGTGTTTCCGATAAAGGGGTTCGAAGATTTGATAAGATTTCGGCTGTTTTGTATGAACATGTAGAATGTAGATATAGAGTGTTTAACATACGATGCAAGAGTGTGATTCAAGGAAAAATATTAATTCGAACCGATTAAGCGGTGTGCAAGTAGCAGTGGTTGGCAAGTGGTTATTCCAACTAGGAAACAGGTTGCTATGGAAAAGCTCAATGACAATAAAAATAACATACGATGCCCAAGTAGTGGCGCCGGCGGTTGCGCCAACCCTCGGTAAGAGCTTTAGGCTCATTAGTCTGAACTCGGAAAGAATAGTTGCATTCAGATGTAGCACGCTTACCACAGAGAAGATATAACAAGAGAGACACACATAATAGTATCTTTCCACGAGCTGATTTTACAAGTGCCACAAAAGGAGTGAACAACGGTTACCCGCAAGGTAGCGTAGTATGTTCTGTTTTGTTGTGCGTTCTGATCGAATGTCAAGCATATACCGAAGACGCCACTGTGCTCTCTGTAAGATCCAGCCTCCAAGCTGTCAGTTCCAGAGCACATGATACGCTAAATCTGATTGAAACCTGGTTTGCTAGAAACGGTCTCTCCGTCAATCCTCGAGACGTAGAAAATTCACTGGCCTGATCTAACTTACTCTTAAAGGAGTCAACATCCCGTTTTTCAGCGCCAATCTTCTTGGAGTAATCCTCGATAAAAAGCTTTTTAGGTTTAAATAAGTCAAGACAGAGACTGCAGAGACACTGTCAGTCTTCTGGTTGAGCTTTTGTCAAGACTTGGCTGTGATAAGGCCACTCATCTCTTATATACACGTCTGTTATTTCGTGTAACAAACTCTAAACTGAAAACGTTATTGTCTTGTTCCCCAAATAAAAAAAACCCAGTATGTCTTGGCTGTAATGGGCTTCCCCAGCATTGCGAGTGCTGTCCTCGACGTACTGATGAATCTTTTCCCACTTGATACCTACATCATGATGTGTACCATTTCTCGTTTAAGGAGATGTGGTCTGGCACAACTAGCACAGGATCTTTGGGGAACTCGCAAGCAGTATATCTTTTGACTCACGTCTAATGGATATGCCGTCCGGTACGATGATCTCAAGGCTTAAAAAAAACAAACACAGGCAATTTGCTTCGGCTCTGGGCTGGCCCACTCTAGAATCTGGGAAAGGAAAGGATGGTTATTGAACCTTCAAGGATGGTTCCAAAACCACGCGGAGAGCTGTTACATGCAATTTCACTCCTATTTATTCACATACCCATCCGTCCTTCAAATGGAGGCGTATGCTGTAATGTTGCCACCTACAACACCAATCGCTTAGCAGTATTTGCTATCGCTCGGACCTCTATTGCAAGGTTGCAAATTGGAGGTTAGTACTGTAGATGACTGCAGAAGATCCCAGTTTGTATTCTTAGGCGAGTTGCCAAATATCAAATAAAACTCGGTGTGCTTCGTTGACTCCACTATCGATCTCCGATTTTATTATTCAAAAACATTCCTTATTTATACATAATTTCCTTCTTCCCATTTTAGTTATCGAATAATCGACTACACTTCGATACTTGATCCACTTCATTATCACATTCTATCGGGAGAGTGCCAATGACCTATTGCACAAGCAAACACTCATACCCCAAAGACTATTCATCACTATAGTGCATGCAGTCAGAACAACAAGA
This sequence comes from Melanostoma mellinum, assembly GCA_914767635.1. Classification (NCBI taxonomy): domain Eukaryota; kingdom Metazoa; phylum Arthropoda; class Insecta; order Diptera; family Syrphidae; genus Melanostoma; species Melanostoma mellinum. The sequence continues at coordinate 76,164,285 of OU612058.1, read as the reverse complement.
TCTCTTATTACCGTTGCCGGTCGGTAGTGGCCTTCCACTTGGGATCATATTGTTTCAAGTGCAATGCACCATAATGACACATAAATATGTTGATTGTTAGGCATTCATATGCAATCCAACTGAATGTAGAATGTGATAGAATCAAATATCGAAGTAGAGTCGAGGGTTGACAACCTTAGAATTGCTGTAGAGCAATTAATAAAGAGTTCGTTGGCTGTGACTCCTTCACACCACCCTTCCTGGGGAAAAAGGAGAAATCAAGATATGTGTTGATTTCTTCTTTTCCACGACTCTTTTACAATAATGGGAGTATGTATTCAATAGTTTTCTTTTCTCGGGTTTTCTTTTTTCATAATTGAATAATCGCTTGAACATTATTATTATCTTAAGATATTTACTTCTACATATTTTAATCAATTTTTGTTACTTTTACACCTCTATATTTTATTTATGATGTTCATAATTTTGTAGTTAATATTCTTACTTTTGATATATAGGGTACATATAATGTTCAGTATTTGTGGTATTTACATCTAGTTAATATGTTTTTAATATTTACAGTGAATATATATATGTTTTTTTTTTTTTTTTTTTTTTTTTTTTTTTTTTTTTTTTTTTTTTTTTTTAATAATTACTAGATCACTATATTTAGGTCAATGCATTGATATAATGATAGTTCTTATAATTAATTCTTTTATTATATTAATTCAGGGATTCTATTCTTATACTAATTTTTAATTACTTTTAAATATTGTTTTATATTAATATTCGATTATTCACTTTGGCAATATATGTATATATGTTTCTCTTTTTTTTTTTTTTTTAAATACATCATAATATGTATAAAATAAATTTTAATTTATTTTTATTTTTACGGATAATCAGGTTCTATTTTCATATGTTTCTCTTTCTCTTTTTTTTTTTTTAATACATCATATATGTATACAATAAATTTTAATTTATTTTTATTTTTACGGATAATCAGGTTCTATTTTCATATCTTATCTCACAATTTTTACAATAGTAACATATATATAAAAAATGGTTTTAATCTATTTTTGTGAACAGTTAATTTTTTGTTTTCATATTTAATTTCACAATTTACACCATTTTGAAACAAAACTTCGTATGGTCCTATAAATATTGGATCTAATTTTTTCCTAGCTTCGTTTCTTAATAAAACTAAACTTCCTTTTTCAAAACTACTACTCTTTGTTTGTCCCTCTTTATCATACCTATCTTTCCTAAAAATTTTCTTCTTTATAAGCGTTTCTCGGGCATCTCTATGGGCAACTTGTAATTTATGTTTAAGGTCAATTACGTAATTGTCATAGTTGTACACCGGTTCCATTTGTTTTGTCAGATTGTTGGGTAAGCTACATTGCTTTCCGAATATCAGCTCGAATGGAGTGTAACCCGTTTCTGAGTGTACGGAAGTGTTATAACAGAAAACGTAATATGGCAACCAAGTGCTCCAGTCCGTGTGTTTTTCTGAGACATAACTTCTAAGATATGCTCCTAAAACCTTATGTGAATTTTCTAAAGCTCCTATGCTCTCATGATGGTACGCTGTAGATTTTAATTGTTCTATTCTCAAAAGCTTACAGATACTTTTGAAAACCTGGTTTAGAAATTCGGTTCCCTGATCAGATGCTATTGTATGGGGTACTCCGTACCTTAGAATAAAACCTTCTACTAGAGCTTTAGCTACTGTGCCTGATTCTTTATTTGGGAGTGGTATAGCTTCGATAAACTTGGTAAGTTCATCTTGAATGGTGAGTATGTATTTAGATCCATCTTCAGATTCTTCCAAAGGTCCTACTAAGTCTATAAATATTTTGTCAAAGCCTGATTCGGCTGTTGATGTGATAGTCATTGGTTGTTTCTTCGGCTGGTTATATTTGTTTCGTTGGCATACTGGGCAGTGCTTAACGAATGTAGTCACATCGTTTTGCATTCCTGTCCAAAAGTATTTTTTCTTTATATTTTGGATCATACGGTTTAGACCTGCATGTCCACTGGTTGGAAGTATGTGTTTTTTGACCTTTATTAAGTATTTTAATTTGTTTGTTTATGGGCTACAGGTCCTGTAGCCCATAAACAAACAAATTAAAATACTTAATAAAGGTCAAAAAACACATACTATTAATATCGGAGGGCACGCCGAATTAGTCATCAACATCATAGACTTTTGTAATAATGTCGACATATAGTATTTCTCACACAACATCTCATTGGGAGAAAACAACGTTCTTTCAACATGTTAGGGAAAAATATGGATCATATTTTTGCAACACATTAAAGACCTGTAGCCCATAAACAAACAAATTAAAATACTTAATAAAGGTCAAAAAACACATACTATTAATATCGGAGGGCACGCCGAATTAGTCATCAACATCATAGACTTTTGTAATAATGTCGACATATAGTATTTCTCACACAACATCTCATTGGGAGAAAACAACGTTCTTTCAACATGTTAGGGAAAAATATGGATCATATTTTTGCAACACATTAAAAAACTTTAAAAAACTTAACACCAAATGCATCAAAACTACACTGGTTGGAAGTATGTGAAAGTCGTTTAGTATTAATTTCTTCTTACAAGGATCGGTAATTTCAATAACATTATCTATGAGGTATACCTTTATATTACTTTCTTTAAACATTTCTCCTAATATATTTTTTAATTCATTAATTTTATATTCTCGACGGCCGTCCGAGAGTTTCTTTATTTCATTTTTAGTAATATATATTCTCTTAATTGATTTGGGCCCGCAGAATAATGTCGATTGGGTTGTAGTGCTGTCCTTGGGCTTCTTTAGGAGTAAACTATTCCCTTTTGGAATATACCTACGCCAAAACTTTGTTTGGTTCTATAATTATGTCGTCCTTGAAATTAACTTAATCTTCCGTAAAATTGTCAACGATTTTTAATTCAATAACTTTTAGTCCACTTTCGGGTGGTTTCAGAAGTTCTGTTTTCAGTAATACCTATATTTTTGTCGGAATATTTTCTTTCTGGGGTTTTATTGAAGTTTGCAAGTATTTCAACGGAAGTTTTTCTTTTAGTGTTTTTTATTGTGTTGAACAAATGATAACAGAACTTTTTTTTATCAATTTATGGGGGAGATATAAAATTTTTTTTTTCAATTTTTTTTTTTTTTAGGGTTTTTTCATTTATGTTTTACTTTCATAAGAAGTGTTTTTCGTTCATTTTTTTTTTGTTTATACATTGTTTATACATTAAGAAAAAAAATTTTTTTTGTAAAAATTTAAAACTGCTACATTTTTAATTAGTAATAATTTTCTGAACAATACAATTTTAAAATTCTTTGTGGCTAAATAAACTATAAGGATTATGACAATGTCCATGATAATATTTGTTTCTTGAATCAATTTCAGTTTCAAAAATCAAAATAAAGAGAAAAAAAAAATCGCCAAAAATAAAAAGAAAATGGTTAAAAATTTATGGAAATTTCTTATCTTTGATAACGGTGTAAAGTTTCTTTTGCTTCTCTTTTCGTAAATTAAAAAAAAACTATTTTTTAAAATAACTAATTCTAATTGAAGCAGCTGTAGTACTGTAATACATAATATAATGAATTTGTGGACTCATCTGCTTTCTTCCTGTGAAACTCTTTGCGATGGAAGCAGTATAATGTTCGGGAAAAGTTTAGAATGTTGTTTGTGCTGCTAATTTTGATTGCCCTCATGATGTTGCCTAGCTTTTGTTTAATTGTAGTCATCTTTGTTGGTGTGTATTTTTGCTTATGTACGCGACTTCTGTACTCCTGTTTGTACAGAGGACACGGGTCAATAGTTTTTGTTGTTGTTTGTTTAGTGTATGAGGAATTCTTATTATTTATAAACGTAAACGTAAACGTAAATATGAGCCACCATCCGCCTGTTCTAGGTGGACTTTAATAGTACTACCCTGCTTCATTTCTAGTGAATTTGGTGTGTCGTATTCCTTGATTATACGTCCATTGTACCGAAACTCAACGGCATCCATGGGTAGACGTCTGCGCTCGCAATAAGCGATCATCAGCTTCTTTAGTGTTGTGTACTTCTTCATTAAGAAGCCAACCATTCTACCATGTCCCGTTACTTTCTGGTATATGACCTCCAGTTCGTTCGACATTTTTACTAATTCTTTTTGTTTTTATATGCTCTTGCTCCTGGCAATTATATTACTCTTTTTTTTTTTTTTTTTTATTTTTTTTTTTTTTTACCGCGCAGAAAAGAAAAAAAAACCTTTTTTTAGACGAGATCTCCTGGCAGGATCGCCATGTAACGTTGGCACCTACAGCACCGATCGCTTAGCAGTATTTGCAATCGCTCGGACCTCTATTGCAAGGTTGCAAATTGGAGGTTAGTACTGTAGATGACTGCAGAAGATCCCAGTTTGTATTCTTAGGCGAGTTGCCAAATATCAAATAAAACTCGGTGTGCTTCGTTGACTCCACTATCGATCTCTGATTTTATTATTCAAAAACATTCCTTATTTATACATAATTTCCTTCTTCCCATTTTAGTTATCGAATAATCGACTACACTTCGATACTTGATCCACTTCATTATCACATTCTATCGGGAGAGTGCCAATGACCTATTGCACAAGCAAACACTCATACCCCAAAGACTATTCATCACTATAGTGCATGCAGTCAGAACAATAAGATCTCTTATTACAGTTGCCGGTCGGCAGTGGCCTTCAACTTGGGGTGATATTGTTTCAAGTGCAATGCACCATAATCCTAATCCTAATCCTAATCCTATCCTAACTAATATTATAAATGTGAAAGTCCCTCTGTCTGTCCGGCTTTCTATGTTACCGTCTCCTGCCCAAACTACGGAACTGATTCAAATGAAAATTTGTACAGAGATAGCCTAGAACCTGAAGAAGGACATAGGCTATACATTTTATCCCTATATTCCCACGGGAACGGGAACGTATACGGGAACTTAGAAACTACAACACTGATTTCAAAAAATTTTCCACCAATAGAATGCTTCACTATCTCAGAGTAACATAAACCTTAATTCATCCACATATTCCTACGGGAACGGGAGTCCTTACTCATGTAATAAGTGTGAAAGAAGCTCTGTCTGCCCGTCGTTCTATGTTACCATATCCCGCCTAAACTAATAAACCGATTAAAATGAAATTTTGTAGAAAGATTGTTCTGAACTTAAAGACGGACATAGGCTGTATTTCATTCGAATGTTCCCACGGGAACCGGTCCTCACTATTATTATAAATGGAAAAGTAGCTCTGTCTGTTCACCATTCTATGTTACCATCTCCCGCCTAAACTAATAAACCGATTTAATGAAATTCTGTACAAAGATTGTTCAGAACCTGAGGAAGGACAAAGGCTATATATTTTTTCCCTATATTCCCACCGGAGCAGGAACGTATACGAGAACTTTGACACTACAGCACCGATTTCAAAAATTCTTTCACCTTTGAAATGCTCCATAATCGCCGAGTAACATAAACTTTTGACTCATCCCCATATTCCTTACAGGAATGGTCACCATGATTCTACGGGAACGGGAGTCTTTACTAATATAGGTCTGAAAATAAATCTGTCTGTCTATTTCCTTTCGTTGCCATTTACCGCCCAAACTATTGAACCTATTTATATGAATTTTGGTACAGAGACAGTCTAGAACCTGAGGATGGACATATATTTTATGCAATATGTTTTATCCCTGTTTTCCCATGGGAACGGGAGCTTTGTAAATACAGCACCCATTTCAAAAAATGTCCACCGTTAGAAAACTACACTATTCCCGAGTAATATAAACTTTAAGTCATCCTCCGGAAACGTCCCTCATATTCCCACGGGAATGGAAGACTTTAGTAACATTATAAATCCGAAATTAACTCTGTCTGTCTGTTTTTCTTTGTTTATATTTACCGCCCAAACTATTGAACCGATTGATATGAATTTTGGTACAGAGATAGTCTAGAACCCGTAGATGGACATCTTTACTAATATTACAAATCCAAAATTAACTCTGTCTGTTCGTGTTTCTTTGTTAGCATCTCTCGCCCAGACCACTGATCTGATTTAAATGGAATTTTATTCAGAGATAGTATAGAGCCTGAGGAAGGACATGGGCTTAATAAGTAATCCCTATATTTCTACGGGATAGACACCGTAAACGGGAACCTTAAAACTGCTGGGTCGATAAAAGTTCTTTCACTGCGGGGTAATTTCTGTCAAACTGTCGAAAATACATTTGACCTGAGAAGAAATGTTTATTTATTTTATTTTATTGCAAAGAAAAAGATAGTACAAAAATAATTACATTCTTATAATGAGTACTTAAAAATAGTATTTAATTTTTAGGTCAGGAGAGCAATTTAAAAAATTTATTTGATTCAATTAAAATGTCTATCTTGATCTTCAAATAAATATTGGCAATAGGGAATGGCTGTGTGAAAGGTCGATTTTGGCGCCGACTAATGAGATAGTTAGCCATATAAGCTAATTACTTTATGTCAGACCTGGTGGGGAATGTTATCGAATGTCTGTCTATAAGTAGACAATATTATGGACACTGAGCAAGTCATATACCCTGCTATAGAGTTTCTCAATTTCTTAGGATTATTAGGAGTGACAGCAAGTTGGTGTTCCAGTAATCCAATAATGAGAAATCCAGAATTGCACACAGCTAGAAATTACACATCTGGATGCGGCACTATAAAAATTTTAATAATGACTGGAACGACAAAAGGAGAAAACGTTTTGATTCCCCGTTTTCCTTTAATTCCCACTGATTGGTCCTTATAAATAAAGCTCAAACGCTTGAAGTTGCAGGTGTTCGTTTAGAAAAAAACCCATGGCAACTTTATGTTGCAGAATCACGTGTATCAATCCCACAAAATCTTTTTATTTCGCAAAAGATGGAAAAAATAAGAACGTCGTGTGCAAACATATACTTAAATAAAATTATATATAGTAGTTTACTTAAAACACATGAATGTGTCTTATTTGCAAAATAAGTAGCCTAAAAAATTAAGAATGCTGCCGAAAGTCACTATTCCAAGCGGACGAAGTCGCGGGCACAGCTAGTGACACATAAATATGTTGATTGTTAGGCATTCATATGCAATCCAACTGAATGTAGAATGTGATAGAATCAAATATCGAAGTAGAGTCGAGGGTTGACAACCTTAGAATTGCTGTAGAGCAATTAATAAAGAGTTCGTTGGCTGTGACTCCTTCACAATGCTATTCAAATGGCTCTGCGTTACGAACATTTGCTGAACGGGGAGAAGTATTTGTGCCTGCCTTAAGGCCCTACTCAACCATAACCACTTCCAAAATGATTCCAAAATGCAAAGTTTCTGTGAATGAGGTTGGAAGACTAGTTTCCTCAAGCCTCGTTTGGGTTTCAGGCCATAACGGTACTACTGGATATTAAATCGTCGATTAACTTTTAAGGGAAGGATCTGAGACAGTTTTTTTTAGGACCTCGACTGATGTTTGGTCTACGGGGGTTCTCAATGAGGGATTCAATCAACGATTGAGGTGAAGTAGACAGACTATACGTATGATCCCCAACCTTAATTGTAACATCTTTGCTTTTCAGCATTTCACTGCGGCCTGTGACACTGGAACAACGAGATGGAGCGTTGTCCTTCTGAGCAAGGGAAGAGCATAAGGGAGAGATCTAACAACTCTTGCAGAAGTCCTCATTGTTGAGTTTGAGGAGTATCCAGCCTACAAGAGCGTTTAAGCATAGTGAAGTTGACTATGCTGCCACGGCGCGAATCGGCGATCCAAAATCATTGAGAAGAGCTACATACATATAACAGTGTTTGTGCGCACCCTCGCACTGCAAAATGCAAGCCAGCTGTTTCTTACTCAGTGGGTGTTGATTCTGGTCCCTTATCGTTTATGTTCGTTATGATTTTGGTTATCAACTGCTACCACAAGACGGCCTTTGTTCTGATACAAATTTCATGCAAATTATTCATTATTTACAGGAGCCCAAATTTAGATAGCAATTAAATTTCTAACGAGTTTCATGTATGTTATGTATGTGACTCCATATTAAGAATTGTTTCCCAGTATTCTTACACTGAAATCGCAATTGCTGTACCTACATTTTAATATACACAATTCTGAATGGTTTGACTCAGCTTATTGACGAGTTCCAGATATCAAAGTCCATGCGGCCAACACTCTAGACCAGTGGTGGGCAAACTTTCATAATAGGGGGCCAGAAAATTCAAAAAATTCGAATAGGAGGGCCAGAGTTATTTAAAACATGTAATTTGTGTTGAAACTATTAATCATATTAAAACATTACAGAATTACAAATTAAAAAAATGTTCAAAATTACAGATCAACTCTTATTCGAAGGCCCTGCAACGGTAGGCGTGTGAGATATATGAAATTGCTTTTGATTTGCCATAATATTTTCGAAGGCAGGTTCAAGCTGTGGCGAATTAACTTTCAGCAGCGCGAAAAAGTGTTCATCACTAGTTTCGAAGTCTGCGTGAGATTTTTTCAACACCTCATTGAATTCTTTCAGTTTGTTTCCACTCCCTGGTGACGCCGATTTTAAACGCGGAAAGTGAGTTAAATCGTTCTTAGTCATGCAGTAGTAAAACAGAAAAGGATGGGTTTTGAGGGATTTTAGGCAACCCCTCATCTCATCAGTCTCATCTTTGAATTGGTTTTTCCCTTGCAATTTTATATTTAATTTATTGTTGTGTTTGAGTAAGGGGCCAATTATAGCGATTAGGAAAAACTATCAGGAAAAGTTCAGACAAATGGAAACATGAATTTTTTCCTGATGAGCTTTTATAGCCAACATGAAAAATATGTCAGTTTCCAGGCTCTCATCCCTTTGCAGCCAGCCACACACCAGCAACTGGTTTTCCTTATGCAATTCACACGAAAAAAAAATCCGCTGCGAGTCTGTCAGTGGGATCCAAATAATTGGAACGATTTGTTCTGTTTTGGCTGAAACTCCAATCAGCTGACACGAAAAATGAAATTGCATCAGGAAACAGAAAATTTTTTTTCAATTATACATTTTTTGGGCGCAAAAGATTCTTTGAGTGATTTGCAATCGATTGATGTATGTAACATTTTGTATTTCAAATCGAAAGAAAACCTAGCTTTTATTCCATTTGAAAATTTTTCCTGATTCGTTTTCCATATAGCTATAACTGGCCCCTGAATCGGTAAAAAATGCAAAATCATTATGCCAATCTTTGTCTTCGAAATATAATAAATATAATAATATGATCTTTATCAAAATATAATTATCGGGGGTCATGTCGAGTGATCGTCGCGTCGGGAGCCCGATTAAATGCTTTCGCGGGCCGGAGTTGGCCCGCGGGCCGTACTTTGCCATCACTGCTCTAGACCTATTTCTCACTTCTCACTCCGAAAAATACAGGGTTATAGTATCATCTCCTCTAAGCAAATCGGACCATTGAGTCATATCGGCTGATTTTTTTTGTACTCCGCAACGAAAAAAAAGATAAAGTCCTAAAAAAAGTATTTGCCAGTAAAAGAAAGCCAATTGGGACGGCCTAAATAATTTCTTTTAAAATTTTAATTGGTCACTGTGTTTTCTCGACGAAAACGTTGACGCAATGGCTGATATGATATCGAACGTAATTCTCAACGGCATGCATGATAAATTTTGTTCCTCACAGAAAAAAGTTATATCCAAAGAAAATTCGAGCTGTAAAGAAGCCATTTAAAAGAGGGAGGGGTTGGCTAAAGTTAAGTCGACCGAAAAAGGCATATATTTTAGATATCTAGATTTTTTGTTTGGCGTAACGCTAACGGGTAGTGTTCGTTAATTAAAGAATTAACATATTGTAACGTGAACCCAACATTTTATACCAATTTCCTAATCGAAAAACGTTCAACCGAAAACACAACTGGCAACACTTTAATGGAATGGTATAAATGACAGGCGTTGCTTGTAAGCCAGTGTGTGTGAGTGTAGAGAGACAGACAGACAGAGAGTAGACAGCAAATGTGGAGACAATGTAGAAGTTACTGGAGAGTTCTAGATGGCATGTCATTCGATATAAATAGCCCGCCCGAGGCAACCAGAGGCCAGTCTTGTTTATAGAGTGATAAAGTTAAGAGTAAATACAAGTGATAGTCCAAAAGTCGAGTTGAGTTCAAATAAAGTGTATATCGAAAGTAGATACTGAATAAAGTGGTAGAATTAAATTGAAAGGTAGAGTTTTAATTTTTGCGAACTAAGCGCACGTTACATTGGTGTCAGAAGTGTAAATAAAACTTATTTGACTAGTAAAGTGTAAAAAAAAAAAAAAAGTAAAAAGAAAAATAATAATTATATACAGTGAAAATGGGTAAGTTGTTAGAAGAGCTCAACTGCATTGAGCTTAAAAGTGAGTTAGGTAAGCGAAGTCTGTCTAGAGCGGGATCGAAAAATGAGCTCGTCCTGCGCTTGCGTAACTATTTGGAACAGCAAGCGGAAGACGTGAACACTTTTGTTTTTGAAACAGAAGTGGAGGAAGAGGAAGCAAGTGAAAGTGTAGATTTTTCTAGTATAATGAAGCTTTTATTAGAACAAAAGACAGAACAGCAGAAGGTTCTCGGACGTCTGGAAGAACAAAGAAACGATCAAAAGAAGGAACAACAGAATGTTCTCGAACAACTTGAAGCACAACGAAACGAGCAAAAGAAGCTGATTGAAGAACAACGAAACGAACAAAAGAAGGAACAGCAGAATGTTCTCGAAAGACTCGAAGTACAACAAAAGAATCTGGAAGAGCAACGAAACGAACAAAAGAAAGAACAACAGAATATTCTCGAAAGACTTGAGGCGCAACAGAATGTTTTGGAAGGTCAGAAAAACATTCTAGAAGGAAAATTGGGTAATATTGAGAAAAATGTATGTGCCCTTGACGAACGAGTTGAAGGTGTGGAAAAACAGCTTTCTGTTGTTGAGAATCGTTTGGAAAGCCGATGCGATAACCAGTTCTCTGTTTTGTCCAAGGAATTAGACCAGATCCGGAAAATAAAAATTCGAGAATCTGCTGGAGAGTTTGCAAGGAAAAAGGAGATGAAACCCCCAACATTTGATGGACAGTCTTCTTGGCCAGTCTACAAGAGACAATTTGAGGCAGCCGCGACAACAAATGGCTGGGATGACGAAGACAAGTACATTGCACTGACTCTTGCTCTTAGAGGACCAGCAGCTGAATTACTTCAAACAGTTCCAGCTGGTAAGAGCGGCGATTTCAGTTCTCTCGTGGCAGCTATAGATAAACGCTTTGGAGATAGCCACTTGAAAGAAGTCTTCCGAGTCCAACTCAATAACAGAGTCCAGAAAAGGGGTGAAAGTCTACAGCAGCTCCAAGCAGACGTCGAAAGACTGGTTCACCTGGCATACCCGGATGCTGGAGAAGAAATCATCAACCAGCTCGCTGTTGAGTCCTTCGTTCGTGCCATTTCCGATATACATCTTCAGAGGTCTGTGCGAACTGCTAGAACACGTACTCTTTCCGAAACTTTAGCATTCGCATTGACAATTGAAGCAGCAGAACAGGCTTCTCAGGGAGTACATCGACTTAGAGAGGCCATAGTCGAAGAATGCTCGTGCCAAAGAGCTGAGATACAAAAGAACCGGAGCGGACTAGCAAGATGTTGGAACTGCAACAAGACCGGGCACTTACAGCGTCAATGCCGACTACCACCAAACAAAGCAGGTTGTCAACATTGTGGAAGCAAGAGATCCAACCAAGAGCAAGGTAACAACAACACCAGCGTTGCCTATCAGCCCGTTTCCCATCAGGGAAACGAGTAAGAACCAACTTCGAGGGGCAGAGGCTGGTTTCTTGTATCGATGGCCCCAGAACCACCATCCAGGTCTCTCAGACCAAACGAGACAACAAAAGTCTGACTGTGGAGACTACTATTAACGGGAACAAACATGTGGCTACCATCGACACCGGTGCCACAGCCTCCATAGTACGTCGAGACCTGGTAAAGACGACGTGGCTTCATAACACCAATAGCTACCGTCTAAGAACCGCAACGGGAGAAGCAGCAAGAGTATATGGAGAAGTGTGTCTTAAGATCCGACTGGCCGACCTAGTGTTTACTCATCAATTCCTGGTGGCAGATATATGTGACGAGTGCATCATTGGAATCGACTTTATGAAACAGCACGGAGTTATTTTGGACATCGGTAATCAGGTTTTGAAGTACCAAAATAAGGAACTTCCAATGACTTATTCGAACGAAAGTACGTCGACACTGAGAACTGTCATCAGGGAAGATCTTATTCTGCCTCCTTCTTCTGAAGTGTTCGTTTGGACAAAACTGGAAGGTGAGTTTGGAAGCCTTCGATACCTCATGGTGGAACCAGACCCAGAGTGTTCCTCCCAAAGCGTCATCATTGGGAAAACACTGGTAGCACCGAAGAACAAAATGGTCCCCGTACGATTACTAAACACCAGACCGTACGATGTAAGGTTGAAGAAAGGAGAAGTCGTTGGACGTTGCGAATCGGTTGCAGCAATTACGAAGATCACAGACGAAGCTCCGAGAAAACCTATAACTCCGGAGGAGCTCGAAACCATCAGAGCTAAAATACTGAATTCATCCAACCTTGATCACCAACAAACAAGGATGGCTGAAAGTCTCCTACAAGAGTACACTGATATCTTCGCATCGCAAAAGGGGCAATATGGTAGGACACAGTTGGTGCAGCATCGCATCAACACAGGAGATGCAAGACCGATTCGTCAACCCGCAAGACGTCTTCCACTGGCCAAACAAGGTGAGGTTGAGGACATGATAACAGCAATGAAGAAGGACGGTCTTATCGAAAATTCCAAAAGTCCTTGGGCGTCACCAGTGGTGCTAGTGAAAAAGAAAGACGGAAGCACTCGTTTTTGTGTGGACTACCGAAGGCTGAATGATGTAACTAAGAAGGACAGCTATCCCCTGCCGAGAATCAGTGATACCCTGGATGCCATGGAGGGAGCGCAGTGGTTCTCGACGCTGGACTTGAAGAGTGGATATTGGCAAGTTGACATCCACCCTGATGATCGGGAAAAGACGGCATTTTCTACAGGTAATGGGCTCTGGCAGTTTAAGGTTATGCCGTTTGGGCTATGCAACGCCCCGGCAACATTCGAGCGTTTGATGGAGTGTGTTCTTCAAGGACTGACGTGGAAAGCTTGCCTAGTCTACTTGGACGATGTCATTGTTTACGGGAAAACATTTGACCAACATTGTAAGAACCTTAAAGCCGTGTTTCAGAGACTTCGAGAGGCTAACCTTAAACTGAATCCAGAAAAATGTGCACTTTTCAAAACCGAAGTCAAGTATTTGGGACACATCATCTCATCCCAAGGAGTAAAGACTGATCCTGAAAAAGTTGACTCCGTCAAAAATTGGCCAACACCACAGGACAAACATCAACTCCGAAGCTTTCTGGGACTTGCCACATATTACCGACGTTTCGTTAAGAACTTCGCTGGAGTTGCAAAGAGTTTGCATCAGCTCACCGAAAAGGGGAAGCAGTTTAAATGGTCAGGTGAGTGTGAGAAATCTTTCCAGGAACTCAAATACCGCCTCTGTAACGCTCCAGTGCTGGCACATCCAACACCTGGCAAAACATTCATTGTCGACGCAGATGCAAGCAACGTTGGAATCGGGGCGGTACTATCCCAAGTGCATGATGGCGAAGAGAAAGTGGTGGCATACTACAGCAAGGTCCTATCGAAACCCGAAAGGAACTACTGCGTGACCAGAAGGGAACTGCTAGCTCTTATCTTGGCAACAAAGCACTTCCATAAGTACATCTATGGACAGAAATTCCTTCTGCGGACAGACCACGGTGCTCTGAGCTGGCTGTTGAACTTCAAAAATCCAGAAGGTCAAGTCGCAAGGTGGATAGAAAGATTGCAGACCTATGACTACCAGATCCAACACCGCAGAGGAAAGCTGCACTCAAACGCCGATGCATTATCACGAAGACCTTGCAAAGTGGATTGCAAGCATTGCAAGCGGCAAGAAGACAAAGAAATCATTACCGCTCAGCGACTAAGAGCTGACCCCATAAGCGGATGGAGCAATGAGGAAGTGAGGACTGCTCAACAGGAGGATCCAGATATCGAACCCATTCTCGCATGGAAAGAAAATGAAGAGAAACCGGAATGGGGAGACATTTCTGACAGGAGTCCAGTTCTCAAAGCCTATTGGGCACAGTGGGACTCACTATATGTGCAAGAAGGTGTCCTCAGGCGAAGATGGGAATCCGCTGACGGTAAGTCACATGTGATGCAGCTGATCGTACCGCAATCGAAAGTCAGTGAAGTTCTTCGGGAGATGCACGACGGACCTTCTGGAGGCCACCTGGGAGTAAACAAAACACTGGAGAAGGTGCGACATCGGTTCTACTGGTTACATGCTAGAGATGACGTGGAGAAGTGGTGCCGAACATGTGACAAGTGTGCTGCAACCAAAGGACCTGGTAGGAAGATTCAAGGTAAGATGCATCAGTACAACGTTGGATCGCCTTTTGAGAGGATTGCAGTAGATGTGGCTGGGCCTTTTCCAGAGACCAACGCTGGAAACAAATACATTCTGGTTGTAATGGACTATTTTAGCAAGTGGCCTGAGGCGTATGCCATCCCAAATCAAGAAGCCAAAACGGTGGTCGACCAGATTGTGTTTAACTGGGTTAGTAGGTTTGGCGTGCCTATGGAACTCCATTCCGACCAAGGGAGGAACTTTGAGTCAAACATCTTCCAAGGAGTGTGCGGACTACTTGGCATTAAGAAGACTAGAACCACACCGCTTCATCCACAATCTGATGGGATGGTTGAAAGATTCAACCGGACCTTGAAAGAACACCTCACCAAGGTCGTAGGCGACTACCAAAGAGACTGGGATAGGCACGTACCGCTTTTCCTGATGGCCTATAGAAGTGCAGTACATAGCTCGACAGGACAAACACCATCTGACATCCTGTTCGGGAAAACCATGCGGCTGCCCAGCGAACTTAAATTTGGATGCCCCACAGAGGAGCCACAGGACACAAACGAGTATGTGGACGACCTCAAGGAGAGACTCGCTGACATCCATAAAAGAACAAGGGAACGGATGAAAGCCTACAGCGACCGGATGAAGACACGGTACGACACAAAAGCGACAACGTCAGGATTCCAAGCAGGAGATCGTGTGTGGCTTTATAATCCTCATCGTCAAAAGGGATTGTCACCGAAACTTCAGCAAAACTGGGAAGGTCCTTATACTGTAGTCACGAGGATTAACGACGTGGTTTACCGCATCCAAAGAGGACTAAGAGGCAAGTTAAAAGTAGTTCATTGTGACAGGCTGCATCGATATAGTGGCGAGGCTGCAGATGGAATTATTCGGGACGAACAATCCTAAGGAGGGGGCAGTGTAACGTGAACCCAACATTTTATACCAATTTCCTAATCGAAAAACGTTCAACCGAAAACACAACTGGCAACACTTTAATGGAATGGTATAAATGACAGGCGTTGCTTGTAAGCCAGTGTGTGTGAGTGTAGAGAGACAGACAGACAGAGAGTAGACAGCAAATGTGGAGACAATGTAGAAGTTACTGGAGAGTTCTAGATGGCATGTCATTCGATATAAATAGCCCGCCCGAGGCAACCAGAGGCCAGTCTTGTTTATAGAGTGATAAAGTTAAGAGTAAATACAAGTGATAGTCCAAAAGTCGAGTTGAGTTCAAATAAAGTGTATATCGAAAGTAGATACTGAATAAAGTGGTAGAATTAAATTGAAAGGTAGAGTTTTATTTTTTGCGAACTAAGCGCACGTTACAATATGTATAATAAAGAAACATTTGTACAACATTTTCCTAAAATTGCATTTTATAATATTCAAAATTGAGCGACTGAAATTTAAACTTCGCAGGCGCCTCGAAAAAAGAGTTGGTTTGCAGTTTGCACCTCAAAATCTACTGAACCAATCGCTTTAAAACTGTGTACAGTACTTCTTCACATAATTTACCAGGTATTAACGAAAGCTTTTTCGTTTTTTTTTTTTTAATAATTACTAATTTCTTAACAACAAATTAGCCGATTATTTTTTAGTAAAAATCGGTTTTTTTTTGTGCTACGAAAAATCTAAAAATCAAAGTGAAAAACATCTGTTTTAACGAATGCATTTTGATTTATTTGCTTCAGATGATTCTGTTGCGAGTTATGGTGCACTGCACACCGCAAACCAATTTTTTTTCGAGGTGCCCCCGGAGTTTTATTTTCACTGAATATTTTGAAATGCAAATTTAGAGAATGTTGTTCAAATGTTACTTTATTATTTTGTAAATTTTTGAAATAACGATCACTCTCCGTTACGCCAAAAGAAATTTTAAGAACATGCCTTTTTTCGGACAAATTAACTTTAAATGGGAAAAGAAGTTTTCGAATCTATATAAAGACAACCCGAAAGCAGAGAACCGAAATTTGTTCAAAAGGTTTCCAGCAATAAATATTGTTGTGCTCCAAAGGAATTAAAAACTTTAGGTCTTTTCTCAGAAACATTAAGAACTCCAAAACACGCCGTTGGTCCCGACGGCGACGTTCGTTTTCAATGACTTTCTGTATTGTCAGCTCCATCGAAAAAGCCAATCTGCTGTCAGTTCTATTGCCTGCTATCTTGACTTCCTGATTCCATACTGGCCCCACCAGACCTTGAGTCTGTAAATTGTGTAATGAGGTGTCTGCCTCTTTTTCAATATTTTGCTGCAAAATGCTAACATTTCTTAAGACGAGGCAGGAAATTCTTTACAGCTTTCCGATAAAGCAACAATTTATGAAGCCTACATCCACCTTTAACTGGATTACTGCTCCTATATCTGGTCATGTGCTCCTCAAACACCTTTCCGCCTACTTGATAGGGTACAAAACATAGCGTTCAGTTCTCTGGAACAACTACGAAACGTTAATTGTTTTCGAACTTTCCATAAACAGTGCTCTAGTGAAGTAGCAAGTTGCATTCCTCTCCGGAAACAATTTAGCCGCAACACCCGCCTCGATAAGAATGCTCATCAGTTTCACCTTGAGCCCAACCTTAGTCGCATCACCAGAATGTGGAATGTTAGACTTTTTTTTCACCAGCATTACGATTCACAAAAATTCAAAAGCAATATACATCGGTGTCTCCTGTTAAATCCTCTCCTATTTTCCTAAATGATTGTACTATATTTTATAAAATTATAAAGGTACTTGCTGACCCGCCTGGCGTAGCTCAGGCCCTACGTTAACCGAATTGCGTAAGTTTTGTTAAGTTGTTTCCTAGTTTCCATTCTAGTGGGAGAATAGGGATTAAATATGGTTTATGTTACTCAGGAACAGTTAAGCACTCTAACGATGACATTTGGAATCGGCTTAGTACTCCAAAAGTGAAATACGCATTGAAATCGGTACAGTTGGTTTTTTTTTTTTTTTGAATTCCCGTTCCCGTTCCTGTGGGAAAATGGTAATGAAATATGGTTTAGATTGCTCAGGGACAATGAAGCATTCTAACAGTGAGAGAATTTTTCATCGGTTCAGTAATTTCCAGTTTCCTGGTTATTTCGCCATTCCCGTTTCCGTATTTCCGAAAGAATATGGGAAGGAAATATAGTCTTTAATTCTCTGGAGCAATGAAGCAATCTATCATTGAAAAATTTTTGGAAATTGGTCCAATATTTTCCAAGTTCCCGCTTATGTTTTTGTTTCCGTATCGTTGCTGAAGTTCTTGACACTTGTTGAGTACATCAAAGTGTCAGCATCTGCACCGTTCAACATGGTCACAGAGACCACCACGTGGTTTTACATGACCTTCATTATGTCTGAGCTAAAATTAAAATTTTCTTCGAGTCTTTATTACTATATTTATTTCTTCTCGTCTACATAATAACCAAAGAACTTCCACTTCATTTGCATTCGAACCCAATATCCCTTCGAGATCCTTATCTCTACCAAAGGCTTAGAAGACGCTGTCATAGCTTAGGTCAAAGTGTATAGAACCACTTTAAATCAATTCCTTTTGTTTTGCGAATATAGAGCAAGTTCAATGTGCGGTCATTTCATATGAAAAAACCGCTTGGATTATTGTAAAAGTAACTATGTAAACTAAAAAAAATTTAAATCTCTGTTCCTGGAAGTCGAAAATCAAAAGAGTTCTTAAAAACTAACAATCCAATAATCTTACTATTTGTTATTTAATTGGCTGAGCCGCCTGGCGTTGCTCGGGTCTGTAGTTTTAAGGTTCCCGTTCTCGTTCCGGTTTCTGTTCCCGTGGGATTATAGAAATGAAATCTACGCTAGTTATTAAGGGATTATGTGGCATCCCACTGCCAAAATAATTTTTGAAATCTGTGCAGTAGTTTCTAAGTTTCCATTTCCAACCCCGTTCCTGAGGGAATCTTCCGTTCCCGTGGAAATGTGTGAATGAAATATAAGTCTATGTCACTGAGGGATAGTGTAACATGATGTAACATGAATTTTTGGAATCTGTCAAGTGACTTACAGGTTCCCGTTCTCGTTCCTGTTTCTGTTCCCGTGGGATTATAGGGATAAAATAAAAGCTTTTAAACCTTCCCTAGTCCTACACGAACATTTCAAGATCAAGATAAGATAAATACGTTCAGCCGTTCTCGAGTTTTAGCCAGACTAACGAAATTCATTTAAATCGGTCAAGCCGTTTAGTACGAGTTCAATGACATACACACTTACAGCAGAGTTATATATATAAAGAAGATAACCCCTTAATGTGCGCTTTAATTTTTTTTTATTTTTTGCAAAACTTATAGTATAAGACATATGATAATAACTTATTCAGTGTGAGTCGCACAATATGCATCAATAAGTCGGAGTGAAAAGGTTGGGTCGAGGCATATAACAAATAATATAGGAGAGGGGACTCTTTCTCTTATCATTTATGGAAAAAAAATTTAATTAAATTACTTAAAATAAAAAAATAGTTAAAATAAACATAGGAGGGCGTACTTTGATTAGTTTTTATTTTCGCATAAAAGAATAGGTAATTTTTCAGAAATTATTTACCTCAAAGCTGACAAGGCTGTGGAATTGAACGGTGGCTATATATTTCCAAGCAGAAAGTATGGTACCAGTGAAACATCACTTGTCCTCATTTCTGGTGGGACTGTGAAAGTAAACTTTCGGCGCTATGTTTCCAAACCGAAACAATGTTCTACGCGCATTCACAAAACAAGTTTTTATGAAATGCCGACTAGTCTTAAGAATTTGCCGACTGCATCAAAAAATAAATCTGTACACATATATAATAGGATGTATGTATGTTTGTATGTATGTTCGTTATGTCCGAAACCACCCAACGGATTCTTTTGAAATGTTCAGGGTAGACATAGTTTGAACCAGATATGGTTACTGTCAAGGTTTGATCTCCATATTCCCACAGGAACAGGGTTGGGAACGGAAACCTAGAAACTACTGGACAGATTTCAAAAACTCTTTCGCCATTGGGATGTCACATAATTCCACAGAAAAAAAATTATACATATTTCATCCCCATATTCCCACGGAGGCGGAAGAACGAGAAAGAGAACCATAAAACTACAGACTCGAGCAACACCGGGCGGCTCAGCTAGTAAATAAATAAAACTAACTAAAAACGTAAAATTGTTCATTTTACAGAAATTCATTTATTAACAAAAAATCAATTTATATATGCAATATAACGTTATAACAACAAAACAAAGAAAATTAAAAGTATTTATAAGAATTAATATTATAATATAGTATTTGGTATGAGAAAGGGCACACATCCTTTTATTTTAGCCTTTCAAAATTATATTATTGTTTAGAATAAAGTTCATCAATTGGAATTTCAACTCCAACTCTCCGGTGTTTTAATAATGCCCATTTGTCCGACCTCACTAGGTTGAAAATTATCAACAATATCCTTTGAGGAATAAAGAAGCATTAATAAATTTAGCCTATCACTACCCATCGTCGAACGTACGCAAATAATTAAGAACAATTTTAAGTTTACTAAACGATCGCTTACAAGAAGCAGAGAGCAGTTAACATGTAGCAAACTGGTTTGAAGGCTACCTCTTCGACTATATCGTCGAAATTTGAGCATTTCTCACAACGAAAATGAAAAAAATTGGCAACGTATAACTCTTTCGCCTCTAGATATTCGGTCAAATTTTTAACTTTAAACATGACTTTTTGGCAAAAATATAACGAACCAATAAAATCAAAATCGAAATTTTTTTTCAAAAGTCGAGAAGCAGAGGTACGATTATTGTTATCAAAAGAACTGAATACAAAAACGCTTCCATTCGTGTCTTGATTGAGATGACTTGACTTGGCAGTTGGCAAATCTACATTGTTTTTCTACCTTAATTTGCCGACTTCCACTTCCATTCGTGTCTTTTTGGTTGAGTTGACCTAATTCGCCAATTCTACTTTCTTTTTCTGCCTCGATTTGCCGACTCGGGAAAATCGTGGGAGGGGGGGGGGGGGGGGGGGGGTGCTACACCTTTTTACACGACTCATAATGCGAAGCATTAGAGAGTGCTATACTTTTTATTCAAATATATTTATTAAATAATACAAAAAAATGTTTATTAAACTCTAGCTAGCATAACAAATAATAATAAGCATTTTTCTTACATCACCTGAGCATCAACTATGTCATCATAAACAATTTCTTGAATTAGTTAAGCTTCAATAGACAATAATGCTAAAGCATTAAGATTTAAGATTTAACCCTTTTCAAAGTAGAAGAAGATCTTTCTCCTGAACAATTGGTAGCGGGAATACTTAAAAAAATACTCAGAGCGATCTTCGAGATGTTTATCCGAATATGGACATTACATCCGGATAAACATCTTGAAGATTTCGAGAATGCATGACATTGTATATTTCTTGTGCGGAGCGTACATTTTATGTATTTGCTAGGGAATCTCTGAGCTGACATGTAAATGAATACATTCATTCTCTTATGTCTCTTCCAAATCATTAGGATACTTTTTAACTAATTTATTGGCAAGATTTTTCAGTTCAATTGCGTCTATGTCAGATAAATTATCAAAAATGTTAAAAAATTTTCGTATAGTGTTTGATAAGCACTTTAACGTCCGGCCAATTTTACGCTTAAGGTATCTAAAATTCGGTAATACACATTGGTGCGAAAATTTTCGTGACCAGACGAAGGTATTGTTTCATTCACCCGTGACTCATCTGCCTGAATTTTTCTGTTTTTCTAGCGACCTGTATCATAACGATAATTAACTTGAACTCCAGACAGTGCTTTTGCTTTTTCTTCATATTCAGAGTATTGTTTGTCTCTCATATCTTGAAGAAATAATGTCAGTGAACCATATATTTGTACCACAGATGATAAATCCGCATGAGATTGTTTAGGCATCTTACGTGCAGCATTAAAACGATCTAAAATAACATTCCAGACTTTGACCGAAATTGCCGTTTCTAGATGCTGTAATTTTCGCTGCAATCCTGTAGCATCAGATCGCGTAGTCGGTTTTTCATCACCATTTTGAGCAATAAAGTTCAGTGCATTCATTATTCCAAGCCACTCTTTGAGTAACGCATAACATGCATCATGACGAGCAGACCAACGAGTTTGAGAGAGACTCTTAAATCTTTTCCAACGATCTGTTGATATACCGAAAAAATTATAAAGTTCTTGTAAAGTAGAAAAAAGTCAACTGCTTCGGTTACAGATTTAACTGCACAAGTTCCAGCTAAATTTAACGAATGGGCAGAGCAAGGAACATATTCTGGTAATGGATTAATCGTTTTGATTCTTGACCACGACAGTTCGTTATGTCCAAACTATTGTTTTCAAGAGATTTTAATAAAGCATCTTCAATATCTTTAGCCATATGACCAGTATTTGGTAAAAATTCTAGAAATCTCTCAACAATTTCGCCGTTACGTAGACAAATAGCAAGAAACTCAATAACCAACTTTGAGAATTCTAATTTTTAAACGGCACTCGTAAAACTGTAACGTTAAACAAAACAAAGTCAAACTTGTCAATACCTGCTACGCGTAGCGCTCTTGTTTTCTGTAAACATGTGTAACACCACTCATCCCTTAAACGGAACTCATTCTCAATCTCATACAAAATAGGTACTCTGAAACTACTCAGAATAGCTTCCTAAGACTTCAAAACGTGAAAATCCGGTAAGAACTCGATTTTTGAAAATCGAGGTGAAATCTTCGATTTTCAAAGAAAAAGCGGAAATAAGTTAAAAAACAATAAGTATTTTCAAATGTTTAATATTTATAAGTAAGAATAATCTCACCAAAGATACAGAATGGAAAAAATATTTAGTAATTCGCAAAGAACATTATCAATTTGATTATCCGAGTTTCATTGAGATTCACAAAACATCGAACATAGGAAAACAACAACTCTAAACTCTAAACCGATAAGTGGACAAAAATAAATCACTTGCAGAAGTTAACAAGAGAGATGGCTGAAGGGTGGTAGTTGTTTTGCTGAAGTGAATACAGATTCTCAATGAAACTCGGCTATTGTTTATTTTTATTAACCTGATTTGATAATTAGACTACAATTGATTCCATCGAAATATTAGTAACGGAATCCCTCAAATTGAAAAGTCTAGGAAAAAATAAATTATTAAATAGTCCATAGAAAATTTTTAATTTTCAAAAAAAAACCGCCAATGTAAAAATAAATTTTTGGTATATTTTTACGGCTCTTAAATTTTAAAGTTCTTGCCGCCCCCAAATCGTGCCGCCCTAGGCCCGGCCCTCTGTCTTGCTTTCCCGAGGGAAGTCAATGAGTGGTAACTCGTTCGATATTATATTCTTTTCGCTAGATTTCAGAAAACACTCAGCTATCGTTGCATTTGAGATGCTTCTTATTACCAGGTGCGTAGGTGTCAGGTTTAGCAATACATACTTCCAAAGCCGCAGTTGGACCCATGATCTTCCTGCTTCCTGTTTTTACATATCATTCGGGTTTTCTTAGCCTTTTCAGTTGCTGCTTCTACTTGCTTTTTCCACAGGAGTTTACTATCTAGACTAGAATCACGCCTAGATACCAGCGTTGCCGCTGTGCCACTTTAGTGTCAAATTGACACTTTTTTTCAGGCTGTGCCACCGAGCCACCACTTTTCAGTCTGTGCCACTTTTTAAACGTTGTTTCTATTTTTAGTAGTTTTACTAAAACTCCCGAAAAGTTAATCGAACAATGTAAATTTTTAGAAATAAAATCCGTCCAGGCAGACTTTAAATAAATTTTTGAAATTGACAGTATCGAATTATATTGGTTTAAAAGGTTAGGTGTAGTCAGGAGCGTGAAAAAATGCCATTTTCTAGTATTTTTTTTTACTAGTAATTAAGTTTATTTCAATAAGTAAAAACATAGTACCTATCATTTCATCATACTTTGACATTACTTCACTAAAATATCAAAAAAAAAAAATTAATTATTTTACAAGTTATCCGGTCTTAGTTGAACAGGTTTTAATAATACATAGTTCCTTGCGGTGCCCACTGTAACTCAAAAACCGTTTGATAGATTTGAATGAAACTTATTCAGGATTAAAGAAACAGGAAAAGCTCAGCTTGATCGAAGCTTTTTTTTCAAAATTAGCAAAAGGGCGCGGTCTCAGAAATTTTTTTCTGATTTTCTGGAAAAAACCAACAATTAATTGTTTATAAATTGTTTATATATCGAATTTAAAAAAAAAAATCCTTCAACCAGTCACTAAATTTTTATGTTTTCTAAAAGCTGTATAGGTTTCACTCAAATCTATCGAGCGGTTTTTGAGTTACAGTGGTCACCAGGTCATAAAACACAGTTTTGAGAAACACGCATTTAAAATTTTACATACCATACCAGACCGCTCGAGAGCCTCTTATTCTTCGCTCAATAACTCGAAAGATATTTGTCGGATTCACTTCAAACTTTCAGAGAATAGTTTTAAGATACTATACTTTAAGAAAATGCATTCTGACTACTCCTTACCAGTTAAAGTGGGTAAAACGAAAAATAGCTTGAATGGATACCTATTTTCCGACTTATATGAATTTGTTCCAAAAATATTAACCTTGACTTAAGGTAGTCCCTGCGCTGAGAGGATTTTTCCAAGCTAATAATGATGCAAAATAAACTCACCAACTGACTTAAAACTGAAACTTGCGAGAATATGTTGACCTCCTTAAATTTTGTAAGCAAATGTGACATAGCTGAATGGAGTCCTGATGAGCTCCTTATATAAAAACAAAGGCAAACCATCACAAGAAAGTAAAATGTGATACAAATTCTTTTAAATAAACTATTATTTATCTCTTATTTATTATTCATTGATATTTTCATTTATTTATTTATGTTGAGTTATCAATACAAAATGAACTGTCAAATTCTTAGTTTTTATCTTACGTTGCAATAACCCTTAAAATGAGTGTTATGATTAGGCATGTGTCTTCTTCAACTCCTATAAATTCGTTGAGACGTGTGACGTGTTTGTTTTAAGTCAATTTTCATACACATATGGTGTTCTTTCGTTTTTAATTTCTAGTGCCACCTTGTTTTCTCGAGTGCCATTTTTTTTTTGCAACTTTTCCAAAATTTCCAACGGTAACGCTGCTAGATACTTAACCGCTGTTGTGGGTTCTTTGGTTACTCCATCGAGTGTTATGTTGTTCATTAGAGGTAGGAGTCTTCTTGTGGTGAATGGTATAACTGTACTTTTTGTGGGGCTGATGTTCTGTCCTACAGATGTACACCACTTTTTCGTGATTACCAAGCCCCTCTGTAATATATCGCTTATGGTTTCTTCATATTTTTCACAGGCTAATAATGTGATGTCATCAGTATAGCCAATGCATCGTATGTCTTGCGTGGTTAGTTTTCTAATAGTTCATCTACCCCCTATGCTCCAAAGTAAAGGTCATAAAACCCCTCCTTGTGGGCAACCTCTTGTACTGATGATTCTCTGAATCTCTTGGCAAGAGTGTGTGTTTCTGCAGTTCTTGAACTGGAGAAGAAATGCATCCATCTCTTCACAAAAAAATTGCATGTAAAGCGAACGCTAAAGGAAATCCCTGCCCGGTTGGTGATGCAAACCAAACCATTAAAAAAATGCAACCAAGTAACTTGAACAAAAGGTCAACCTGCAAAATAGCCGCTTAAAGAAAGAGAAATGTTCAGGTAATTCGTTAGCTGAAGTGAACAACGATGCTCAATGGTCAATGGTAGGTAGTTTAGAACTCCAAAAAGCCAATAATGCTGTGCCATGACGAAGATAATATGAACAGTAAGTAACGAAGGTAATATGATCAGCTAGCGCTAGAGTCACCGAAGCAATCCGAGTCTCAGTAATTTCATTATAAGGAAGCGTCTTGAGCCAGAAATCTGAAAAAAAACTGAGCACTTTCGCTATCCATTTTGGATCCAATCTTTTCTTCAAATGGAAATGTGCATTTAGCACTCACATATAGTTCACAATGTTGGACAGTTTACAAAAAGGATGTGAGTAAGTTGAGGGCAGCTGAGATAAAGATGATACGAACAAAAGCTTGATCGTACAAGAAGCATCAAGAACGGTGAAAGCCTTCACGTCATTGAAGAAAAGGGCAAAATCGACTCATTTCCTTGTACCTGAATCCAGAGAACAAAAATAAATGCAGACCAAAACACTCCTGGTATGCAGGCAAATGCAACGAAATATGCACTTGGTTTGTCTCAAGCATGGAACAATCCAAAGCCGGGAGTTTTGCCGAAGCTTTCTGAGCGTGGCGTACCAAGTCAGGCGGGTCACTATTGTTAAACAGACAGGTAAGAGAGATCTGGGATAGGTTTGAGATCGCAATGCTCATAACAGCGAAAAAGGAAGAAGAAAAAGAAAGACATTGGGACAAGTTAATGCTCTCCTCTCTTCATAGGTACTACGAGATAAGGTTGAAGCCAGACAGTCGAAAAAAATTTCACCTTCACTTTTCACTAATATTTGTAGATAACTAAAACAATATGACTATAGATTTTGCATTTTGGCTTGTCACCCCATTTTAGCCCAGCAACGGATTCTTGATTACATAAAACTGCACAAATGTACTTCTTATCAAATTTTAATGAAAGAAAGCACAGCTTATATCGCCGGAAAGTGAAGTCCCATAAAAATAATTTATGGATAAGAGTCTAATAATAAGTTCATTGTATGAACTTGAAACATTATATTTGCCTTAATGATTTTACAATGAGTCGATAAGAAATTAATTTTTTTATGACACATAAATAAGATAACGTACCTTTTGGATTAGCTTCGCTCTCTTATCAACACTCATATGCAGTTTTAGTTGTAAAATATACCTATTTGTACAGTATAAGTAAATAAATTGATAAATCGATTCACCCAGTGAGTAGATACTTGCCCTTGCGGCTTCTTTTAACAAGTACCTGAATTTTTTATGAGCACAAATAAATATCTCAGAGTTGGTTTGCTCCAAAGTACACAAATTCAAGCATAGTGCTCAAAGGGAATAGATAAGCCAATTTTCAACAATCGCCAGAGGATAGATAGTCCATTGATTTATCCAAGGGTGCCATCTCGATGATTTTCCAATTAAACTTCGTCTAAGTCAACGAGAAAGGCTTCAAACAGTTCGGTAGGAATGTAGGTACATAGCTGGAAAAGTGGAAAAGTATAATTAAAAAACTCTAGCAAAACAATTTCTACTTTTTGAAATGTTTTCTCTCTTGTTCATCTACTTGAAGGACCTTCAAATATATACATACATACATACATACATACACATATAAAAGTGGCATTTCAGACACTGCTTGTGATTAAAATGCCAGCGGTCGGGGGCGGATGTGACTCAGAGTGGGTGACAGTTGTGGGAAAGAAAGCTGCAATGAAACTGTTGGATAGACACAGAATTTCATTTTTGCAGCAACAAAACAAAAGTTCGATTTCATAAATTGAACTTAAATCAAATAAGACTGCAGGTGCAGATAGCCTTGATGCCGAACTCTTCAAGGCAGCTGGAGAGCTGTTGGAAAGGAGCATGCACCAGCTGATCTGCATGATATGGTCGGAAGAAAGCATGCCCGATGAATGGAACCTCAGTATCGTATGCCCGATCCTAAAGAAGGGAGACCCTCACAATTGCGCCAATTACAGAGGGATAAGCCTCCTTAACGTCGCTTATAAGATCTTATCTGCTGTAATATATGTGAACGTCTGAAACCCCACCGCAACAACTTGATAGGTCCTTATCAATGTGGTTTTAGACCAGAGAAGTCCACTATAGACCAAATTTTCACATTACGGCAGATCTTGGGAA
Organism: Melanostoma mellinum; assembly: GCA_914767635.1. Lineage (NCBI taxonomy): Eukaryota > Metazoa > Arthropoda > Insecta > Diptera > Syrphidae > Melanostoma > Melanostoma mellinum. The sequence continues at coordinate 76,136,925 of OU612058.1, read as the reverse complement.
AAAACCCGAGAACATAATATCGATATTCACCATCTCTTTGTCGATTTCAAGGCCGCGTATGACAGCATTTGCAGAGACGAGGTTTACAGAGCCATGTCTAGTTTCGGCATCCCTGCAAAACTCGTACGACTATGCCGGATGACTTTGGAGAATTCACGCTGCTCTGTCAAGGTCGGTAAAGAACTCACTGAGACCTTTAATGTCGAAAAAGGTTTTAGACAAGGCGACAAACTGTCATGCGATTTCTTCAACATCATACTTGAATAGATTATAAGAAACTCAAACGTCCAGAGGAACAATCTTTCAAAAGTCTGTACAATTACTCGCCTATGCAGACGATATTGACGTAATGGGAAGAAAACAGCGTGATGTCATAGGTGCTTTTGCGAGTATTGAAACAGAAGCGGCAAAAATGGGTTTGATGGTTAATGAGGGCAAAATGAAGTATATGCTGTCATCAAACAAGGACATAGAGCATCGACGAATTGGACAATACGTCACAATAGACAGACATAACTTCGAGGTAGTACAGGACTTCGTCTACCAAGGATCCGCTGTAGACACGGACAACAACATCAGTGCGGAGATCAAACGGAGAATAATTCTTGCCAACCGTTGCTTCTTTGGGTTAAGAAGGCAATTGAGAAACAAAACCCTCTCCAGAAAAACCAAGGTAACCTTCTATAAGACCTTAATCATCCCTTTGTGGTACCCGTGGCGTAATGGTTAGCATGTCCACCTGCTAACCCAGAGGTTCGAGGTTCGAATCCCAGCAGAGGCAAAATGCAAAAATGTTTTTCCACGGGTATCGCCTTTCGCGAGGAATTGGCAAGTCCTCCGTTAGTAAATTCATTGCCATGAAAAGCGCATTCTCAATTAGCCGTTCGGAACCGGCGAAAAAATTGTAGGTCCCTTCCATTCCCTCACAAGGCATGGTTGTGAGAAATGCGCTAGGCCCAGGGGCTCCTCGCTCTGTTGCGCCACCCTATTTTTTTTTTTTTTTTTTAATCATCCCAGTCCTGCTTTACGGCGCAGAAGCATGGACCTTATCGAAAGCGGATGAGGAAACCCTTGGTCGTTTCGAAAGATAAATTCTCCGAATGATTTTTGGTCCCGTATGCGAAGACAATGTGTGGAGAAATAGATACAACAACGAGCTGTATGAGCTGTAACGCGACATTGGCATAGCCAGAAGAGGACGCATCGCGAGGCTACGATGGTTGGGCCATGTAGAGCGGATGGACCTAAACCTCCGGCTCGTCGGGTCAAGAAATTGTCAAGTCCTTCAAGAGTTATTACACTACATTAAAAAGCGCCTTCTTACTTAGACGTTCTGAATCGACAAAAACTTGTCGGTCGCCTCCACCCGTTATTGAGAGTTGTGTGCTAACCCCCGGAACTCCCCGAGATCTGTTGTGCTACCATATCTATCTATCTTAAGATTAACGCATTTGAGCTCTATGTCACGAAAAGTGAATGCTTTCTTTTGTCGTTAAAACTCAGCTGTCGTCCTACCTCCTTGAGTGAATCGAAAAAACGATGTAAGGATGTTCAATCTGAATCGAATAGGTATATTGTGATGGTTTAGCATGAAAGAGAATTTGGTGGAAAGCCGTGAAATCTTATATGGGTGACCCTCAGACAACGAAGCGTTCCAGGGGCCTTTCTATGGGTAAACAACAAGGAAGCGGCTTGAGTCCTCCGCCTCAACTTCAGTCCCTGACAATACTTATAAATAGAGAACACCAAAGTACTTCGACAATACCTTGGTGACGGTGGCGGTGGAGTCTTCAAATGTGGGAATCCTACATCCCTTCAAAAATAACTTAATGTATGTTAAAAGGTTTCAGAAGGAAGTGGGTACCGTATTATATATTAGTCCAAAAACGATTGAGTAAATGTGGTGTCCATTTTCTTTGATTAGGAATGTACTTCCGAAGTGTGAACAGTTTAATTCTCTGGGATCAATGACCAATAGCTACGTAACTTGTGAGACTGCACTTCATGAAGTATTCAGAACCATTGAACAGTCAATCCAATATGAAGAGTACAAGTTTGTTGCTTTCCTCGATATAGAAGGGGCCTTCAACAACGTTGAATACAGTGCTATCCACATGGCATTAAAAGCCATAAATATCGAGCCAACGCTATCAAACTGAATCGACTCCATGCTCCAAACGAGAATAGTAAAAAGCAGAAATGGATGCAGGTACCCTAAAAGTATATAATTGTAGAGGTACACTTCAAGGAGGAGTGTTATCCTGCTACTCTGGCTCCTAGTAATTAACCAAATCCTGGTTAAACTTGACAGGAGCGGAATAAAAGCAGTAGCCTATGCTACATGACTTCGGGAAAATTCGCAATAACCCTTTGTGAACTTCTTCAGACAGCTCTAAACAAGCTCACCAGCTGTGGAAAAAACTGTGGGCTAAATGTCAGCATAAACAGAACTTGTTCTGTTTACGATAAAACATAACATTCCAGTTATACTTCCACCCTCCATTAATGGTATACCAATAAACTTATCTGGTGCGGCAAAATATTTCGGAATAGTCCTTGATCGTAAGCTTAACTGGAAAGAAAATTTAAAAGAAAGAGAAAGGAACGCTCAAATCGCTTTCTACACTTGTAGTAAAATCTTCGGGAAAAAAATGGGGACCCGGTCCAAAAACTATTCACTGGATGTATACATCCATCATTAGAGGAGGCTTCAAACCTTAAGACCATGACCAAAATGCAAAGGCTTGCATGCATTAGTTGAGCCATGAGAACAACACCAACTGCAGCTCTGGAAACCTTCCTGTCGCTAGCCCTCCTGGATCTTTTTAGGAGATGGCGGCCAAAAGCGCACAGCGACTCAAACAATGCAACAATTGGAAAACAGGAATATCAGGTCATAGAACCATCATGAACCATACAGATATAGACATTCAAGCAGACTATATCCCCCTCCCCGCCCCACATGATTTCAATCCAGTGGCCCTAACAGTCTTACCGACAAGATAAAGCTGGGAGGAAAACAGGGTTATAAAAGAAAATAACATTTCTTTCTTCACAGATTGTTCCAAAACGGACGAAGGGGTATGGCAAAGTATCCTCTCAGATTACCCTACCATGAATAGATCAATTAAGCTTCCCCACTTCTGCAGTGTCTTTCAAGCAGAAGTACTCGCAGCGTGCGAAGCCGCAAAGCACAAACTTGATCAACAAAAATATTTACTTCTTTATAGATAGTCAGGGGGCCATTTAAGCTATCTCATCCATTATTACAAAATCCAGATTAGTAGACAGCTGTCGCAGTAATCTTTGACTGCTCAGCGAAACAAACACCGTAAGTTTAACCTAGGTTCCAGGATATCGTGACATAATCGGTAATGAAATGGCGGATAAGCTGGCTAAAATCGGGTCAGCACTCGAATCCAGCGAAACGAACACCTCAGTTCTAACGCCACTAGAAAAAAAAAAAAAAAAAAGAAAAAAAAATAGAATCTAACATAAATTTCTAAAAACTGCCAATGACAGGCCACAACTCGTTTTGTACCCACATGATGAAAATGGGCATTCGCACATCCGACTTATGTAGAGGATGCCGAGACGAAGAGGCAGAAGAAGGATCGTTCCACTTCCTCTGTAAATGTCCTAGCTTGGCCCACACTCGAAAAAACCCTCGGACAATACTTCTTCGACGTCTCTAATTTTAATTTTAATTTTTTTCTTTTTAATAAAAATTGACCAACGTCCTGAAATTTACTCAGGGCTCCAAATGGTTCAGTGGGGGTTCCCTACCCCAATAAACCAACCACAAACCCAACCCTCTACCTATCCAATCCTCCCACCTCATCATCCTCTGCTTTCCCTGGGAACACAATGGATCCTTGAGATCCAAGTGAGGTGCTGCCACTTGTGGCTGCACCCCCGATGCAACCTTACCTAACCTATCATACAACGTTCAAACATGATCCCTAAGGATCAAAAAGAAATATGCACCAAAACACTCCTGGCACAGACGAACCTAATGACATGAAACAAACAATCCGAGACGGGGAGTCGTAACACCGAAAAGAGAATTATTAATTTTTAAAATTCGAATCTATTTTTAAGATTTGGAATTTTGTAGCACTTAGTGTTTTTAGATTAAATGCAATTTACAGATCGCTCAAGTCTTGCAAAATCTTTAAATATGTAGAAAGTAAGTTCAAGAGCATAAATGCTCTATCGTTTAGTGAACGTTGCGTATAATTGACCAATTAGTTTCTGACGGTGGTTTTCTTTAAAAATATTACTTGCAAATATTTCGAACTTTCACACAAGTAAGTGTTTGTGCACACAAACACAAAAAAAAAGAAAACGACTAATAGAAGTATGATTGGGCCAACAATCTACCTTATCGTTAATTTAGCAATAAATCAAATAAACGTTGACAGTCTTAAACGAAAACTTAATTCATAATAAAAATTAAGATAAGGGAGGGATAATGTAGATACAACAGCCAAATGCTAACTCCATATGTACATTTGTACATATAACAGTTTTGTGTTCAAATAAAAGCAAGACAAACATCAAATAGCAGGGTTTCGATGACTAAATTCACCGGCTTGATAAGCACAATTATCTAATCAATGTTTTTGGGTTCAAACTTAATGTACCCACCTCAAATTTAGAGAGAAGCACTTTGATAAGAATAAGCATTATAAATAGTGCATCAGAGAGTGGCAGTAATCAGTTCCTTAGCATTCGGCAAACAGTCAGCAAAACCAACTAATCAACATGAACAGCCAAGTTATTATTGAAAAAATCATGGAGAAGATGAAGTCCGTCGACCCAGCGAAGAGGACCATCTTTGTGATTTACCAGATTAACTTCACCAAGGCCGACGGAACTCCCACAAAAAGTTTTGGTAAGAAGAAGATATAGTGTTTTGGTATATCATTCCTTGAAGCTATAATATTTGTTTTAATTATTTTCCGGTAGTGCTTGACACGAAGGATCTTAAGTGCTACGAGGGAAAAGCCGATAATGCCGATGGTGAATTAACTGTTGTTGATGAAGACTTCTACGCTGTAGCAACAAAGAAAATGTCCTTTGATGAGTTCGTTTCAAGCGTAAGTTAAAGTGTTTATTTTGGTTTTCTTTCCCTTTTTTTCAATGATTGGTTTTATAGGGCAAAGCTAAGATGAGTGGAAACTTTGATGCTCTGAAACAGTTGGTGGAGAAGTTCCATGCTTAATTGACTAGTTGATTATTTTTCTATCAGTTTTATAAATAAAATATTTCTTTCTCAAAAAACAAGTATTTTTTTTTTACATTATTTTGCACTTTTAATAGCTTGCAGTAATTTAAGTTCCTTTAGTGAATAAAAATAATGCTAGTATGTGAAAGCAGTGGCAAGTGACGTGCATTTCATGTTTCGACTGCAATGCACTGCACCTTAGATACCGCTATTGTACTCCAGTTCAGACAAGGCCGTTGACAAATGTAGCCAGATGAAATAAAAAAAATTTGCCATTGAAAGAGAAAACCAAATCGTTTCGCTGCAAGTTTAGCCCATAGAAGCCCATTGAGCAGATACCTAAATATAAATGAAAAGATTAGTAAAGTTTTTAACAATTAAAACCCTTTTTATATTTCCTCAGATGTACATTTCAGAAGCAATGCTTCCATTGTCAGTGAGGTTTATAAATTAAATTAAATTAATTTATTTGTCAAAAAACTAATAATAAACAAAAATGTTTCTAAACAAATTCACAGTTAAGTTGAGTTTAATCTATTAAAAATTTTTTTGAATATTGAATCTTTGATTGGTCCATCATCAGTATTCATTAGATTATTTTTGTTTTTAAATATGTAAAATGATTCAAAAGCATCTAATTCATAATTGCTATTTACATTTCTTATTAATTTTAAATTTTGCAAACTAAAGCTATGACTATTTTCTAGCATATGTTCTGCAACACTTGACTTTTCTTTTTCATTATATTTAAGATGTGCAAAATGTTCTTTAAATCTTTTTAAAATAGGTCTTCTTGTCTGTCCTATATATTCTTTTGCACAATCATTACATCCTAAATATCTGAATGTTCTTCTTCAGTTTCCTCAAAAAAGATTGAAAGGCGACTTAAGCGACTTCTTAAAAAAGTAAAATATAAGAACAAAATTAGAAAAAAGTTTTCAAAGCATAAAAACAATGAATACTTGAAAAATAAATATAAAAGAGTATGTATAGAACTAAAGAAAGAAATCCCTATCTGCCGTGACAACTACTACATAAACATATTTAATCAAGCTAAACGCAACGTTAAAGATGAATGGCAAATAGTTAATAGTATCCTCAACAAGAAAACAGAAAGAAAAATACCTTCTGCTATTAAAAATGGAAATTGTGTTGTTTCAGATAAAGAAGGTATTGTAAAGACTATTTTTCAACGATTTCACACAATTTACAAAACACGTCATCTGGCTATTTCGCTAATATACTTCGTTGTACTGTTTGTAATTTAAATGAACCTTCCCAAATGCAGAGTTTTGTATCTGAGCCTATTACTGGGTTTGAAATTCTAAAAATAATTGGTACTTTGAAAAATTAAAATTCTTCTGGTAGCGACTGTATATCTAATCTTTGTTTGAAAAATGTAGCTTGTTTTCTGTCTGATATCTTGGCAAACATTTTTAATAAATGTATTTTTGGTGGGGTTTTTCCGGATGCCCTCAAATGTGCTAATGTCTTACCCCTTTTTAAAAATGGCACAACTGGTGATCTTTCTAATTTTAGACCGATCTCTTTGTTACCATCCATAAGCAAGGTATTTGAAATAGCTGTTAAGAATAGAATGATGAGTTTCTTAGATAAAACAAAATTCTTTAACAATTTTCAGTTCGGGTTTCAAAGTGAAAAGTCAGCTGAGTATGCCTTGTTGCGCTTCTGCTCTCAAATATTCACTAGCCTCGATAGTAAGATGTATACTGCTGCGTTGTTTGTCGATATTTCGAAAGCCTTTGATATGGTGGATCACACTACACTCATCAGTAAAATGGAAAAAGCAGGTTTCCGCGGTTTTATATGCAAATGGTTTGAATGGTTTTTTTTTTAGAAAACAGAAGACAACGATTTAAAATTGATGATGTTGTGAGCGACATGGTATTAATGAAAATAGGAATTCCACAAGGTTTTAGGGCCAATCCTCTTTCTAATTTATATCAATTCACTATTTAGACTTCCTTTCAAAGGTAAATTGACTGCTTTTGCTGATGAGGTTGGTTTCAGTTTTAGTGCAAATATCTACCTTATAGTCTTAAAGCTGACATTAATTGGGATTTAAGCTTGTTAAGAATTAGGTTTGCTGAGCACAAATTAGTTATCAGTCCTAAAACCAAGGTTATGTTTTTTAACTTTTTACAAAATATTAATGTTGATATTGATCTCTTTTCCATGCCACAGATGGCCAAAAATTTAAACTCTTGAAATGTTTTGGTGTCTCCAACTGCTCTTCTTGCACCTTTTCTAGTTCTTCAAGTTGCAGTGATAGATACTTCCGGTTAGAAAATGTCAGTGAGTTCAAATATTTGGGTCTTATTATTGACTCCAAAATGAGTTTCTTCAAACATACCGAAAATTTGAGGCAGTACTTTCGAGGCACTTTACGCTATATTTGTTACCTCAGAAAAGTTTGCTCCTATCAACTTCTTATGAAAATTTACTATGGCATTTTTCATTCTAACTTACAGTATGGAATCTTATGTTGGGGGGGGGGGGGGAACTTATTTTAATAGAATTCAGCCTCTTTTGGTTATGCAAAAGTCGGTTCTGAAGAAAATTTGCCGTAAACCTCGCCTTTACCCTATGTTGCCTTGTATATTTACCCTAGTATTTGCATTTTTATTCTTACTGTACCGATTATGTATCAAGTACCTTTGCGCGGCAGACACCTTGACGTGGTGCGGAGGCTTAAGTTTTTCAATGACTCACCTGCTCAACCGATCTAGTTAAAAGCTGGATAGGATGAGCAATTGAGGAGTTAAACGAACTAAGAGCTGCCAACCCCCTAAGCCAGGGTGTAATGCGATCCGTGCCCATTGGTTGGTTTGCAGTCAGGGGGTATACCGACTGTAATATAACGGAACCTTCGTGACACCAGGTCGAATCACGAAGTAACTTAGACCTTACTGTGTTATGCGGAGCTCTGACACAGCTGACCTATTTTCTCTAGCTACTCGTGGGAACATTATGAAAAGAAATAACAACAAAAATTATTATAAAAACTTTTATCTTCCGCAGGGAACATCTGCAAGAGATATGGCGGATCGTATGGAGAAAGACTTCCGGGGTGACAAACCTGTCATCAGAGATCGTGCCAATAGTAGGGAGCAACCTAACACCAGCAAGAGGAGGTTTTCCGAGCTAGTGTATAGGGCAATCCCAGACGCAAGTAAGAAGCCAGTGGGTGTTACCACTGACAATTCTGAGGAAGAAAGTGCTAAAAGAGCAATCTCTGAAAGGACCCTTGGGGAAACCCATAAGTCTAGCACTACTATTCCAAAGAAGAAAGTATGGAAGAGGAAACCCATCCCTCGTCCGGCGCTGGGTGAACCAGGTGGTTTGGACGATCCTCACAGACAGGGTCTGAGTGGTGCGGGAGTAAAATGGTACCTCCGATTTATCAAGCAGGGCTTCTCGAGGTTAGAATCGAGGAAGAAGGTCGACGAAAGGAAGTTGGCACAAGCAGAGGGCAGACCGGTAGAAAGCTGTGGAGGTAAGAGAGACAGTAAACACATATCTCCCCCCCAGCAGGCAGCCCAGAAGAAAAGAAAAACCGTGACCGAAACCGAGACACATGCCTCGGTCAGCAAGGGCCCGGTAGCAACAAGCAGGGCAGTCTCTTACGCGGCGGCTGCCAGAACCATACGGGTTGCGATTTTACCGAAGGAGTACCCCCGAATCACTCTCTCGCAGAGTGAGCTCTCTAAGCTCGAAGACGCAATGGTGGACGAGATGAGGATAGGGTGGGAAACGGAGATGAAATTTGAAGGCATTTCCTTCAAACCCGGTATGATTCTAGTAGATTGTACCAATCAAGAAACAGCAGACTGGATCAGGAAGACAGTCCCGAAGCTGAGTGGGTGGAAAGGTTGTGAGCTTACCACAAGACAGGGGGACGACATACCCAAGCCATATAACATCACAATCTTCGTACCAAGAAGCAGTGGCCAAGATCACGGCATGATTCTTGCTCTGATAAAGCAGCAGAATGGTGAAATGAATACCCAGGTTTGGAAGGTTCTTTCCTGCAAGGAAGAGGGTAATGGCCAACTGCTAAATATTGGCATAGATGAAAAATCTGTGGAGGCGATTGTCAAAAACAATCACAGTATCCACTACAGATTTGGTAAGGTCCAGGTACATGGCCTGAAAAAAAGAAGTGGTATAGAGGACAAGCCGCCTACTAATACCAATCCCATCAGCACTCTGCCAACTCCCCAAATCCCCAGTTCACCCACCCACATCCCTTTGCAGGAGAAACAGGAGACATCTCCGAAACATCTCCCAGCAAAATCCATCCCAATTCTATCCCAATCCCTTATTCTACCATCCAGTCCACTACCTAACCCCATTCCAACCCTATTCCAATCCCCTATCCTACCACCCAGTTCTCTACCTACCCCTATCCCAGCCCCCAAACCATCATCACCAATAAAGGTCATGATGGACATACAAGAGGAAGAGGAAGAAGTTCCCCTCACAACAGAGGAGGAAAACGACCTGTTAACAGGTCCGGGGGCAGAAACCCCCGAAGAAGAAGATTTTTAATGGAGGTACGCGGGATCAGTACCAAGCTAGTCCAAGTAAATGTTCATCATGACATAGCAGCCTCAGCTATCACAGCGAGGAAAATTACGAAAGAAGGCATTGGACTAGCACTGATCCAAGAACCCTGGACCTATGGGGGACAAATTAAAGGTCTATCCATTAGAAATACGAAGGTAATATGGGATAAAGAGTCAATCTCTCCTAGAACAGCAATTATAGTAAGGAACGATATTAATCATTTCTGCCTTTCAGAGTTTATGACGAGAGACCTGGTTGCAATCCAGGCCTCAATCAACATCGGAGGCCAAACCAGGTGGGTGGTAATCGCATCAGGGTACTTTCCGGGAGATGAAGCGAACATTCCTCCCGCTGAGGTAAAGAAACTGGTAGATTACTGCCGGAGGAAGAAGTTACCAATACTGGTAGGTTGCGACGCAAACGCACACAACACCATCTGGGGAAGTACAGATACGAATCAAAGGGGTGAGTACCTTTTAGAATTCTTTTTAGAAAAATGCTTAGAAATTTACAATATAGGGAATACTCCTACCTTTGTTACTAGAAATAGGAAAGAAGTACTAGATATTACCTTCGGTTCTACAGTCCTGAAAAACTGTATCAGTAACTGGAGGGTCTCAAATGAGCCTTCTCTATCAGATCACAGGATAATTGAATTTGTTCTAGATGGAATTCTTTGTGGGAATATTCCTAGGAGAAATCCAAAAAGAACCAACTGGGATCTATATAGAGACAATCTCACATACAACATAGGAAATATATCCACTAACAGGGAACCCAAAAGTTGTCTGGAGCTTGAAAATGCGGTAAGCGAGCTTAATACAGCAATGATTGATGCATATGAATCAAGCTGCCCCCTAAGCTCCGCAAACAAGAAAACAGATGCCCCCTGGTGGAATAAAAACCTAGAAGCGCAAAGGAAGAGGGTAAGGAAACTCTTCAACAGTGCAAAAAGTAACAGCAACTGGCATGCTTACCATGCGGAACTTACAGCCTATAGTAAGGAAGTGAGGAAAGCAAAAAGAAGAAGCTTCGTAGACTTCTGTGAAAGCATAACAACAACCCCGGCAGCAGGCAGACTTCATAAAGCCCTTTCAAGGGAAAAGTCACAAACCACCATGGCCTTGAAATACGCTGACGGCAGTTTCACAGAAAATGAAGAGCAAAGATCGCTTCTCCTGCTTAACACTCACTTCTCTGGAAGCATACTAACAACAGGATATGATAGACCTATGCCTGTGCACAGTACTGATAAGCAAGACTGGAAGACAGCAACGATAGTTTGCTCGAAGAAGAGGCTAGAATGGGCACTAAGTACCTTTCAACCCTTCAAAACTCCAGGGGTAGACGGAATCTTTCCCGCATTATTACAAATGGGAAAAGAAGTGATTCTACTACACTTACTCAAAATTATCAGAAGTAGTCTGGCTCTAGGGTACATACCTAGTCCATGGACGCGAGCAAAGATTATCTTTATACCAAAAATAGGTAAGAAAGACACAACTCATCCTAAATCTTTCAGGCCAATAAGCTTAACATCCTTCGTACTGAAAACCATGGAGAAGGTGATCGATAACTTCTTAAGATCAGAAATTCTAGTGAGTAATCCACTAAACACTAGACAGCATGCATACAGAGCAGGTAGATCTACAGAAACTGCCTTATACCATCTCTCAACCACTATCCAAAAAGTAATCGACTCAAAGGAAACAGCGATCGGATGTTTCTTGGATATTGAGGGTGCCTTTGATAATACCTCACACGAGGCGGTTAAAAAAGCACTTCAGAGGAAGGACACTCCGATTACAATAATAAAGTGGGTTAGTGCAATGCTTAGTACAAGAACGGCAGAAACACACTCTAATCAAACGATTCAGAGAATAATCACTACGAGAGGCTGCCCACAAGGAGGGGTCTTGTCACCTCTACTTTGGAGTCTAGTAGTAGACGAATTATTAGAAAAACTAACCACGCAAGGCATAAGATGCATTGGCTACGCTGATGACATCACATTATTAGCCTGCGGGAAATATGAAGAAACCCTATGCGATATAATACAGAGGGGTCTGGCAATCACGAAAAAATGGTGTACAACTGTAGGACTGAACATCAACCCCACAAAAACTACAATTATACCATTCACCAGAAGAAGACTCCTACCACACATGAAAGACATTACACTGGATGGAGTAACCATAGTACCCACAACAGAGGTCAAGTATCTAGGCGTGATTCTAGATAGTAAACTCCTGTGGAAAAAACAAGTTGAAGCAGCTACTGAAAAAGCTAAGAAAACCTTAATGATATGCAAAAGTATAGCAGGAAGATCATGGGGTTGTAAACCGAGCATTATTCGGTGGATGTACCTAATGATGGTAAGACCTATCCTTACCTATGGAGCGGTAGTCTGGAACAAGAGAGTGGACCAGGTGACCACCAGAAAAACATTAGAAAAAGTACAAAGACTTGCGTGCATATGCATATCAGGAGCAATGAGAAGCTGTCCAACTGCAGCTTTGGAAGTATTGCTAAACCTGACACCTTTGCACCTGGCAATAAGAAGCATCTCAAATGCAACGATAGCTAGATTTGCCAAAGAAACTGAGTGTGTCCTGAAATCTAGCGAAAGGAGCATAATATCGAAAGAGTTAGCACTCATTGACTTTCCTCGGGAAAGCAAAACCAAGGAATTCAAATTCGATAAACTCTTCAGCGTTGAGCTAAGTAACAAAAAGGCATGGCAAGGTGAGAAAGAGACCTACTCAATGAAGACCCATGCAATAAAATGGTACACAGATGGCTCAAGAACAACTGAGGGAACTGGAGCAGGAATTTTTGGGCCAAGAGCAAAAATTTCAGTACCTATGGGAAGAATGTCAAGCATATTCCAAGCAGAAGTCTATGCAATAGGCAAATGCGCGGAAGTAAACATTGACAGGAAATATAACAACAAACATATTGCAATAATGACGGACAGTCAAGCTGCAATTAAGGCCCTACGATCCTACACAATCTCCTCAAAACTTGTCAGCGAATGCATTGACAAATTGAACAAACTGGGCAGTAATAACAAGGTTACAATCTACTGGGTACCAGGACATGTAGGAATCATAGGCAATGAACAGGCAGACGAACTGGCAAAGACAGGAGCCGGATTACCACTCAATGGACCGGAACCTTTTTGTGGAATAACAGAAAGCCACATTAAGAATGAAATCAAAAAGTTGGAGGAAGACAACAGAGCTAAATACTGGAATGACCTCCCAAAGATGTGCCAAGCCAAACTTCTACTTGGCACTTTAAACAAAAAACGTTACAAAGACGTAATAAAACTGAACAGAAACAATGTTAGAATGCTAGCCGGGTTTTTAACCGGACACTGCAGGCTAAGAAAACATCTAAAAGTACTAGGCATAGAGAGCGACGACCAATGCAGATATTGCAATGAACAGGAAGAATCTCCTGATCACCTCCTAGGTGACTGCGAAGCTCTAATACACCAAAGAAAGAAGTACCTAGGATCCTACTATGTAGAGGAGAGGGAGCTAAAACTCCTAAGCGTAACCCAGATACTAAGTTTCATCAAAGGAACTAGTCTGGATGAAGTACTTTAATTAAGGAATATCACTTAAGAAGTAGGGGGTACAATAGATCTAAACAGGTCGAGGTACATTACAAAACCCCAATTTTCAAGTACTTTTCCACGTAAATGATTTCGTATGAGCTATTCTTATATTATGTATTCATTTGAGTAAGAAGAAGAACACATGTAAAAGAAATGAACGGAATTTTCCCTCAGACAACTGTAGACAGTTAACTGAACAACACCTAGTTTTTTTGACACTGAATTAATCTTAGAATAAGGAATAATTATATTGTATTAAATATACCAGTGTGTTTTATTCGTCAAACACAACACCCTAGTTTTTCACTTTCAGTTCGACATTTGTACTGATATAAGGTCCTTAATGAATTTTTTAAAAGATCAGGAAATCTTAATTTCAGAATTATTTCCAACTATAATGTACACTCTCTTAAATCTGGTTAATGTACCATCTTTTCCCACAGCAGCATTTCGAAAATTTTATGACATAGTTTCATGCCGAATATTTAATAATCTTCCAAATTCTATCAGAGTTCTTACATCTCAGCCATTTTTTGGAATAAATGTAAAAAATGGCCTTTTGAATTTGATTTAGTAAACATTGAACTAATGATGAATAACTATTTTTTAATTATTTCTTATGTTTTGATGAATTAATTAGCTTTAAAATAATTTTTGTAATTCTCATTTTCTTAAATTAATGATTGTTATGATTAAATACTAGCAAATTCTAGTATTTATTCTTTTATTTATGGGTAACCCCACCCATTCAAAATTATTATGGAAATAATTTACCTTACAGTGACAATATCTCTATTTTTTATTATAAAAATATCATTGTCACTTATATTTCTTAAATTTGCCTACGCAAACGTTTATACATTTTTGTATTTATATTTTAAGAAATAAATTATATCAATCAATCAAAATCAGTCCGAACGCTTTGTGGGCGCGTTTCAAGCGGCGGGCGGGCGCGGCAACTATGCGGTAGGTTTTGCCACGACGAAAATTGGGCTGCCAATGAATGCGGTGCGGGGTTTTGACAGCTGCAAAAGTTTTGATAGTTCTGTGCTTTTTATTTAGTCGCATTTTCATTTTTCTCCTTTTTCACTCTCACAAATTTATTTATTTAGTTTCACTTATTTTATATTTATATCGCGCCATATTGTCTTAATTATATGAATAAAATAAGGAGTGGGAACTTTTGAGAACTTATTTATTGTAATTTTTTAAATGATCGGGCAGACGTCATAATGCCATGTATATATGTTTTTATATTATTTTAAAGTAGTTAAAAATGAATTTGAATAAATAAAAACTATCTAATCTAAAAATCTAAAATCTAAAAAAAATCTAAAATCTATTGTCTTTTGCCCCAACAATAATAAACGACAGCAAACAACGAACAAAATAATCAACGGAACTGGAAAAAAAAATTATAATAATAAAAATAATTATAAATCGTCGATAGTCACTTTTAAAATTTTCACGCATTGTTTTTCTTAACTGTCCTAATTCTACCAAATTCGACCGCGAACTATAACTGTGTCAACAACGACAACTTCGTTGAGTAGGTATTTTATAATTTGTTGTGTGGAAAACATTTCTATGCCACCTGTGTCGATTTTACCAAAAGGTCGATTGCAAAATTACTAATTAATAATTAAATTAAATTTTGTGATGAGTGCAAAAATATTTCTCGGTCGCTTATAATGCTGGCAATAAAATGCTTGACTGATACTTTCGCGTCAAATGCCGAAAAAATTAAACTTTACAACTAACACAATGCTTGATACAGTTCGTGAAATTTGATCAGTTCATCAAATTAGTTGTTGAACTAATAATAATCAAAAATAAGCAAAATTTGTCCTTTTGAACCTTTGCGAATCGTAATGCAGGGGAAAAACAAGGTAAGGTAGAGCAATTCACATTGGGTGGTGCGACTAAAATATGAATCTCTAAACTTGACTGTACTCCCGAAGGCTCAATGTTAAATTGAAGAGCGTTCCTAGCGAGGCGGGTGTTGCGGCTAAATTGTTTCAGGGGAGGAATGCAACTGGCTATTTCACTAGAGCACTGTTTAGGACAAAAAGCGATAAAAGAGAGTGAGACAGGTAACGTTTCGACGATGTTCAAGAGAATAAATCGATTCTACAATTGAGCTATCACCAATCAATTTAAACGATCTATTTTGTACCCTATCAAGTAGGCGCAAAGATGTTTGAGGAGCACCTGACCAGATATTGGAGTTATACTCCAGTTTTGGACGGATGAAGGCCTTATAATTGTAGCCAGATTAGAAAGGGTGAAGAACTTCCTGCGTGGTCTTAATAAACCTAAGCATTTAGCAGCGTTTTTGGCTACTTCAAATATGTGGTCGTTCCAACGAAGATCATCGTTTACACACATACCAAGTACTGACAGCTTTTCGGTTTCTTGGATGCAGGTACCATTCATGGATAATGGCAAGGGGGAATGCTAAGCTTCAACGACAAGAGACAGCATTGAGTTTTCGAAGCATTGAATTCTACTCGGTTTTTAAGACCCCATGTAAAAATACTGTCAAGGTAAGAATTCAAAAACTAATCATACGCAACTATTTCAGTTCCACACCCAAAGAGCAGGGACGCGAATTTGAAAACGAATTTGAAAAGCTGAGGGTCGAGTCGTCAGCAAAACAGTTATGTAAGTGGATTAGAAGTTTCAGACAAGAGATCATTTATGAAAATGGGGAAGAGAGTCGAAGACAAAACGGAGCCCTGGAGCACACCAGCATTTATGAAGTGGGTATCAGACTTGAAGCCATCCAATACAACTTGTATTGAACGGTCGGAAAGGTAGTTTCTAATCCAATGAAGAAGTGACTCATCGATACCAAAAGCACGTTTCTTTGATAAGAGAGCCTGATGCCAAACTCTATCAAATGCTTTAGAAATATCAAGCGCAATAATCTTACTTTCTCCAAAACAATGTAAAGATTGGTTCCACTTTTTGGTGAGATAACACATCAAATTGCCAGTGGACCGTTTGCTACGAAAGCCGTACTAACGGTCATTAAGCAGCTTTTGTTCTTCAAGATATTTCATAGTTTAACGGTTTATCAACGTTTCCATGGCCTTGGAAAGAAGGGACGTTAGTATAATTGGACGGTCTTCAGAATAACGGCGGGGATACCATCTGGACCAGCGGATTTATGTATATTGAGATCTTTGAGGAAATCTGCTTCATCACAGAATAATTTATTTAATTTAATTTTCTTGACAAAAGATCAAAGGTTTTTGCTTCCTTTTGGACACGAAAGTATTTTTTGCCTTACTTTTTGGTCATGTAAAAACATAGCCTGTTGTATGTGAGCATTACAGATATTTCTGGCAAGTTTGAACAAATTTCGACTTTCTACTGTAGGATTGTCCTTGAATTTTCGAAAACTACTTTCACTATCCCTAATCGCCTCTCTACAGCTTAATTCAAACCACGAATTCTCTTTGGGGATGATACTTTTTGTTCTGTGAGGATCAAAGTTCTCATGCCGTTGAGAGTTACGTTAGATATCATATCAGCTGAAGCATCAACGTTTCCATCGAGAAAGCACAATGACCAATTAAAATTTCGAAAGAAATTATTCAGGTCGTCCCGATTGGCTTTCTCGTATTGCCACACAGTTCTTTTAGGGACTTTATCTTTTTTTACTATTACGGAATGTGTAAAATCTACCGATATGACACAATTGTCCGATTTGCCTAGAGGAGATGATACTATAACCCTGTATTTTTCGGGATGAGAAGTGAGAAATAGGTCAAGAGTGTTGGCCGCATGGCCTTCTATATCTGGAACCCGAGTGGGCTCATGAACAAGTTGAGTCAATTCGTTAAACTCAGCGAAGATCTCAACATATTTTCCTTTGGGTGTTGTCCGGCCAGAATGTCGAAGCCAACGAAAATTATGTACATTGAAATCGCCCGCAATTGTGATTTCAGTGTAGGGATAAAGGGAAACAATTTTTATTATGGAGTCAGATAGCCCACAAACTCGTTAGAGGTTGAATTGCTATCTAAATTGGGGCTTCTGTAAATAAAACAAGAATGAATGATTTGCTTACAGACGGTGAATTTTAACCACATGAAATTAAAGTTCGTATTAGAACAAAGGCCTTATTGTGGTAGAAGTTGGTAAGCAATATCATTTCGAACATAAACGGCGAGGCCATGTGAGGAAAAGAATAATGGCACTAAGCTATATCCAGGCAGGTTGAACTCTGAGGTATCAGAATCAACACCCACCTTTGTTTCACTCAGTGCCAACACAGCTGGCCTGCATTGTGAGCTTACACAGCAACGAAATTCGATCTTATTTCCCTAATATAGCTAAAATCGACCCGAAATTTACTCAGCATTAGAACTCACCAAAACTCATAAAACAAATTTTCAAACGTGGAATAAACAAGTGTATATCTTATTAGAAAACCAAATCAAGGCAGAAACTTGATTTTGGTTCACTAACGGAATCGACACCGTTGATCGATTATCCGCCTAACAAACCCACAGCCTCATTGACTGCACTAACTGCCTAGAAAAGATAAGAGATTATGATAGATAGATAGATAGTTGTTTTTTATTTGATAACATTTATAATTCTTGATTACATAGTTTACAAAAAACAAAAAGCATGGCTTTTCTGCCGTCTGCCTAGTTGACAAAACATAATAAATTTAACTTTGAAATAAGATTATTCATAACAAATTCAATAATAGTTACTATAACACAACAAATTAAATTTTAAATTGAAATCTATTATTAGCGTTCGTTTAAATTACTTAAAAAGTCTCATTAATAATTTGATTTCTATAGAGTAGAGCTAGTTTGCAGTATTGGTATAATTTTTTTACATCCATAGTATTAAGCAGTGTTATCATTTCTTTTTCTGTTAAAATATTGCTTCCGAAAACTTGTCTTCTAATTTCTGTTAAAATCGGACATTTTCCCATGAAGTGCAAAATATCTTCTCGTTCGTTCAAGTTGCACAAAGAGCATATGATCCGTAGGTCCTCTCTATGTGGTTCGAAGTTTAACTGAAGAAGTTCGCCCCGCAACTTAATCATCATCGATATTTCGTCTACGCTATTGACATCTTTAAAATAGTTTTTCTCTCTTAGGTTGTGGTTCAACTGACAGTAAAACTGTCTGTAAAGAGATCCTGCTGCGTCATTTAAACATTTTGCTCTATATTTTGTATCCGCTGCTGATATTAGCTGGTAGAGGGACCTCTTCCAATCATCGTAGTCCGGACTATTAAGATTTAGGACTATCTCACAGTCTCTAGGAAGGTCCATCCAATCTGCATACCAACTTGATCTGGTTCGTATATCTTGTAGAGCTGCTATCTTTGGTAGCCGGTGATTATCCATTTTCATTACCTTCAGAACATAATCCACTTGCATTTTTAAAGTTCGAATGAAAAGGGGTGATAAGCCTGTTTCCAATGCTATCATATAATTTGGCATATTGGGAGGCAGTCTAAAAATTCGCTTGATGTAGTAGCGCAATAGTTTCTAAACTGTTTCATACATTTTTGTCCCCCAAGTTTGCGCTGCGTAGAGCAAAATAGATTCCGATATAGCTTCGAATATCTTGAACTCACTGCTATGGGCAATATTTTTGTTGTAGAAGCATCTATTCCACGATGCGCTGATTGCGCCTTTAGCTTTTGTGAGCTTTTCCTTTAAATGCCTCTCCATACTTAAATTTCTCGTGAAGTAAACTCCCAAGTATTTAAAATCCTTGACAATTTCAATGCTCTCCCCATTATATTGCCATTTTTCGTTCATGCAATATCGTCCTCCTCCTTCCCTGAAGATCATAATTTTGGATTTATCCAAATTCACAACCAGACTCCAAGGCATACAGTATTGTGATAGTCGGTTTATCATTAGCTGCAACGATTCAGGTGATGGTGCCAAAAGTACGATATCATCCGCGAAAAGTAATGCCTTAACTCTATGGCCTGCGTATTCAATCCCACTGGGTAGAAAGTCTACTAGGTCTTCAATAAATAAAGCAAACAGGCTTGGACTCAATGTACAACCTTGTCTGACTCCTGATTTTGTTTCAAACCACCCTGACAACTCTTCACCATTCCATACTTTGGCCAGTGTGTTTTCATAAAGGTTTTGGATAACTCTTCCAAACTTCATTGACATTCCTATGCTATAAAGTTTGTACATGAGGGCTTGTCTATCAACTGTATCAAAAGCCGCCTTAAAGTCAACAAAAAAACGTGTACAGTTTCTTTCCTTTGGTAAGAAATGAATTCGCAATACTTTTAAGCACGAAGATGTGGTCAACTGTTGAATAACCTGCCCTAAAGCCTGCCTGGAATTCTTTCAAAAGCTTGGCATCATCGATCCATTTACTAAGCTGTCTTTGCAAAATTAAAGCGAAGATTTTATACGATGCATTTAAGAATGAAATCCCCCTATAGTTGCATAGTTCAGCCAAGGCGCCTTTTTTATGAATAGGAAAAATAAAAGATTCTTTGAATTCTTGCGGTATAACCCCGGTTTCTAGTACATAGTTGTATATCCACGTTAACCTGTTGATTAATTCAACTGTACCATATTTGTAAAATTCCGCTGATATACCGTTTGATCCAGCAGCTTTTCCGTCTTTTAGAATTATAACCGCTGAAATTACCTCCTGGTGACTTATCTCAGAATCCAAAATTGCGTTGTTAAACCCAGGAATTCTTTTGAATTCTTACAAAGGGCCAGTCGCCTAGACTCTGCTTCAAAGAATGTTTCCTTTTTTCGCCTACACAACGTCTTATATGCACTGTTTGCTTGTAAATACTGATATTTGAAGTAACCGTCACTTGAACTTCTGTATGCTCTTAGCCAACCAAACGATACCTTCCTCGCTTTTAAGCACTCTTTGTCAAACCAAGGAGCTATAAGATCTTGTTGCAAAGTCCTGTTTGCAGTCTCTACTGGGTACGAAGTTTTTATTATCTCATCTAGTTGAGCAAGATCGCAATAGCTTTGTGTTTGTAGTGCAGTATTTAGCTGTGTTTGATACTCTATCGCTTTGGTTTCCTTCCATTTCAATTTGGGCAAGAGATTCATAGTCCTTGTTTCTTCAGCTACTATCGAAGTAATCCCGAAATTCAAAACAATGGGGAAGTGATCCGAAAAAGTTACATTTTCAACCTTGAAATCGACGACGTAATCATTCCACTCCTTACCAATGAGACTATAGTCTATCACCGAGCTGCCTTGATGACCAGCAAAAGTAAGTTCACCTTCCGTGTCTGAGCAACTTGTTCCGTTTTGAATTCTTAACCCGTACGAGTTACACAGCTCAATAAGTTTAAGGCCTCGTGCATTGCATATTGGATCCTTTGATTTTCGCTCAATTCCTAGTGCTTTGTTTTCATTTCCTTCTTCACTTCCAATTCTCGCATTCAAATCACCCACTACCAACCAATTAGAGGTTCCGCTTTGGGCTACTACTCCTTCATTACTTTCGAGAGATTATGAAATCGAAGAAATGTGCGCAGTCACTGAGACTATGAGAGTGATGTGGGGAGGAGACGATGGAGTGATGAAGCAGTAGTAAAAACTATTGGATTCTGAAGAAAAATGATTGATAATGGTGTTGACATCCAGAATATTATTCAAGTGTGGCCACTGTACAAATATTCACGTGCTGCAGATCTGGTTTAAGTTCTTTCAAACCTCAGAGGGGACGTTCATAAAAACTTAAATCTATTGAAGCAACAAGCTACATTAAAAAATATATATATTTGTGTGACTAGACCGTCAGTCCATTCTACCTAATCTAACCTAACCTGTGACTAGACTTGTGTTTATTTTATTTATTTATAGATTGCCATCAAATACAGTTTTTTTGAAACCAAACAAGCTTCGATTCTATAAAATGAAGTAAATTTTGAGAAATAGGCACTGAAATGTTTTCGAAAAGAAAAGAAGAATGTTTCTGAAAGAGCATGCCTTCAACAATTTAAGGAGAACAAAGACAAGGTTGTTATAGGTATACAAACATTTCGCTTTTAATTTGTTTTCGGTACAGAAGATTTTTATTTTACAGATAAATAAACATTGCCTGAAAAGGTTTACCATTGAAGACTCAAAAGGTTCATTCAACTTGGAAGTTATTAAAGATTGCGATGTGGAACCTTATTTACAAAGGAAAAGAAAAAAGATGAATGCCTGAAGGAGAAAATGAATATGGTGGATGGGTGTTGTACTATTCGGGTACGCTCTGACTGGTGCCAACTTGGCGGCACCTAGATGCTGCAACTTATAGTACACGTCAATTGTGCTTACTATACCTACAAGCGGTACCCACTGGGACTTGGGATGATCCATCCAGAGCTGACCTGCTAAACTAGTAAGTGTTGGCGAAGGAATCCGGAACAAAAGAATTGTGAGCGATCAACACTATAATTGCTCTGCGAACAATGACTGACTGCATAAATCTCAGTGGTCTACGAGAGCTTTCGTGTAAATGTACCAGCGGATGAATTCGAAGGACAGAATCAACGGCGGACTTCAGCAGCCAAAAAAAAAGCAGAAACCCCTGAAGGAGCTACTCCAACATATTTGGTTTAAAGGTCTTTCAGGGTCTTTTAATACTAGGAGAGGGTATTGAATTAGATATGGTGGCGGATGAGCTCCTGGTGAGCCAACGGCAGCACTCACACCCCTGCAGCAGGGTACTGACACTGGATATGCCAGCCCTTTATGTCCGAAGGGATCCAAAGGACCTTACCCTCCAGGTTGGGGGTTGCGCGTAACCCTACTACCCAACCACGTAAAAAAAGCCCAGTTCCGAAACAACAAACAGTCTTTGACAACGATAATGATTTCATAGTTGACTATGAAGGATCTGGAAAGATCATTTCTGCAGACTGCTTAACGGCGATGAGGACACAAATTCCGCTGTCAGGCAGATTGCCCCATTCAGCCTGGACGATGATCAAGAATGCCGTCCCCCGACCTGGAGGAAGTTAAGCTTGCCATATACAAGCAAACTTAAATCAAATAAGACTGCGGGTGCAGATGACCTTGATGCCGAACTCTTCAAGGCAGCTGGAGACCAGATGGAAAGGAGCATGCACCAGCTGATCTGCATGATATGGTCGGAAGAAAGCATTCCCGATGAATGGAACCTCAGTATCGTATGCCCGATCCTAAAGAAGGGAGACCCTCACAATTGCGCCAATAACAGAGGGATGAGCCTCCTTAACGTCGCTTATAAGATCTTATCTGCTGTAATATGTGAACGTCTGAAACCCCACCGCAACAACTTGATAGGTCCTTATCAATGTGGTCTTAGACCAGAGAGGTCCACTATAGACCAAATTTTCACATTACGGCAGATCTTGGAAAAAACCCGAGAACATAATATCGATATTCATCATCTCTTTATGGATTTCAAGGCCGCGTATGACAGCATTTACAGAGACGGGCTGTACAGAGCCATGTCAAGTTTCGGCATCCTTGCAAAACTCGTACGACTATGCAGGATGACTTTGGAGAATTCACGCTGCTCCGTCAAGGTCGGTAAAGAACTCACTGAGACCTTTAATGTCGAAAAAAGTTTAGGCAAGGCTACAAAACAGTCATGCGATTTCTTCAACATCATACTTGAACAGATTGTAAGAAACTCAAACGTCAACACCAGAGGAACAATCTTTCAAAAGTCTGTACGTAAATTTCGGAAGGGGAAGACCTCGTCTTAGGTGGCGCAATCAAGTGGAAGAAGACCTCAACCGACTTAGAGTGAAAGACTGGAGAGAGCTCGCCCGAAATCGAAGTCGGTACAGAAGGATGTTGGTTGAGGCTCAGGTTCACCCCGAACTGTAATGCCCACCTAAGTAAGTAAGTAAGGGTATGTAAACAAACAAAATTGTCGCATTTGAGGCACAGAAAACCCGCACCCACACATTGGTGCGGATTTTGGTCCAGTGGCATAATGAGGATATTGGCAACATTTGGTTTCAACAGGATGGCGCTATGTGCCACACAGACGAAGCTACACTCGATGTATTGCGCCCTGCTTTTGAAGATCGCAGCATTATCAGCCGCAGAGTTGATGTCCTTTGGTCCCTTCGGAGCTGCGATTTGACACCGTTGGACTATTATTTGTGGGATGCCGTAAGAAATAAGTGTCACGCCGACAATCCAGAGACAATTGACGATTTAAAGGACAAAATACAGCTGCACACAATCGATAATGTGCTTAAAGATTGGACCGATCGTATAGGATAGGCTACTGCATGGCCATCCGAGGCAGCCATTTTCCATTATTTACCGCAAAGATTGTACTTTCAAATAAAAAAGAGATTTGAGAAAATATTTCAGTAGTTTTTTTGTAGCATTTTCAAAAAAAAAGTTATTTGGCGGACACTTTATTAAAATGTTATGATTTTCAAAGAATTTTTCCATCTGTTCAAAAGCTATTTTCTCCATTAATTTTTCATTAGCAGGCATACTATTTACTGGTCGAAACTCATCACATTTTGTGTATTTGAAATTTTTTCTATCGGGCTAACTACTGATTCTTTCCAAGAGTCGGGGAATACACCCTTTTGAAAGAATCTATATATTATTAAAGCTGGTCCTAATATTTCCAAATCTTCCAAATCCTTGTTGATACACACAGAAACGCACTATCTCTCTTATTTTTCAACTGCAAAAATACACTTCGGATATGATCTAACAAAACAGTGTTAAATTTGAACGAATAGCCCAAATTCGTGATAAGATTAACATACGGCACATAAGGAACTGAGTTACTCATTCCGATCACACTATTTACGAAAAAAATCAATAAATTTATTAATATCATTCTTATCCTTTATAACGTCATTATCAAATTCAACACACGTTATCCTTGAGTCGTCCTTTCTCAATACAATTTTTTTTTTAAATACGCCACTTTTCTTTTGGGTTCGATACATTTTGAACTTTTTCTTCGAGCAAGAAGAGCAAGAAGGATAACATAACGAAATCAGCCGACCTGAAATTCTCTCTTCAAAACGTTGCCATCATAACTTTTTTATATTAAATGTTACTAGAATTTATTAACCAGGTGCTGCCATTAAATGTTCCCCATTATTATTACACAAATATACTACTCACTTTCAGTAGAAGAGGCTGAGTTAAAAAGCGTAATGTATACGCTATCGATTGGCTTCATAATTTAAATCGTTTCATCAGGAAGCGAGCCACATTTTGGGCTACAATTTGCAACTGGTGTCCATAGGCTAAAACCTACAATAAACAAAGCCGTAGAGTTCGAGCATTCTTCCCGTAAACCTCACATTGCCCTCTTCATCCGCTTAGTTGACAAAACTTTATGCTATGTATGCTTTTATTTACTTAATTTAGCTGCAGCGATACAACAGCAACGATATGATTACTAAAACAATCGAAATTACATCCATATGGTCAATTACAGTAATAATACCTTCAATATCAGCCAATCATCAATTCAGAAGAATTCTGATTGTGTCTGCATTTTACCAAATGGATAAACAAGTTCATGTTCATAGATGCCTCCCTCTTCAAGAGTATCTGGATTCTGGAGGGACACATGACAACAGATATTTTTCAAGTTGATTGGCAATTGGGTCGACTTTATACGAAAAGTGAAAATGTGTTGTGCAGACATCATCGCCAACACGCGGCATGCCATTATGCAATGTGTAGTAAAAAGATCCTATTATGTGACAAACATACATAAAAATGTGAAGGAGTCGTCTTTTATGATGCTATTTTATTATCCTGTTGTCATTTCACGGCAAGCGATATACCACCATATTCATACGCGTACTATTACCATCGAAATACATTGTTGCGAGGCTTGTTTCGTTTTTTCTGTCTCAGTTTTCATGAGAAGAGTCCTGGTGAGTAAATGATTATTTCTTGTAACATTACAATACTCCACTCATTCTAGTGTTTTACAATTCATAAAGCAGATGTAGGTATGGTATTTAAATTGGTATACAATTAAGAAAACCATGAAGGAAGTTAGGTGCAATAAAAAAAGCATTTTGCAAGACTATTACCATTGTTAAAATGGCATGGCTAAGTTCTTTAGATTGAAAAAATTCCAAGACTGAGAACGTATAGGACTATAGGTATTTATGTAAACCAAGGATTGCAAGCTATATCCTGTTGAAGGTTTGTAATTGTATACTACTAACTGGAGCACACGAACCTTAATACTGTAAGGACGGCCAATTGTAAAGTAAAACACAAGACAATGTACATTTAAGACTTATTTTAGAGTTCTTATCTTGACAAAAGCATGACAACCAATATTTTGGATTTTTTGATTTAAGATTACTTGTTACTTTTGAGAGAACAGTACATTAGTTGGTCATCTGATGTTTTACAGTCGAATTTAGCTGTTTCTTATAATACTACATATACATGGTCTGTCTAGCGGCCTTATCATACGCATATCTGTATATCCTAAATAATATTATAAATGTGAAAGTCACTCTGCCTGTTCGGCTTTCTATGTTACCGTCTCCTGCCCAAACTAATGAAGAGATTAAAATGAATTTTTGTACAAATATTGCTCAGAACCTGAGGAAGGACATAGGCTTTATATTTTATCCCTATATTCCGACGGGAACGGGAACGTATACGGGAACTTAGAAACTACAACACTGATTTCAAAAAATTTTCCACCGTTAGAATGCTACACTATCCCTGAGTAACATAAACTTTAATTCATCCACATATTCCTACGGGAGCGGGAGTCCTTACTAATGTAATAAGTGTGAAAGCAGCTCTGTCTGTCCGTCGTTCTATGTTACCATCTCCCGCCCAATATAATATACCGATTTAAATGAAATTTTGTACAAAGATTGTGAAGAACCTGAGAAAGGACATAGGCTAAAAATTTTTTCCTTATATGCCCACGGGAGCAGGAACGCGGTACGCGGGAACTTTGACACTACAGCACCGATTTCAAAAATTCTTCCACCATTGGAATGCTCCATAATCCCCGAACAACATAAACTTTTACTCATCCCCATATTCCTTACGGGAACAAACAATCACCATGTTTCCACGGGAACGGGAGTCTTTACTAATATTATAAATCCGAAGTTAAATCTCTCTGTCTATTTCTATTTGTTACCATTAACCGCTCAAACTATTGAACCTCTTTATATGAATTTTAGTACATAGACAGTCTAGAACCTGAGGATGGACAAATATGTTATGCAATATGTTTTATCCCTATATTCCTATGGGAACGGGAACTTGGAAAATACAGCACCCATCTCAAAAAAATGTCCACCGTTAGAATACCACACTATTCCCAAGAAATATAAACTTTAAGTCATCCTCCGGAAACGGCCCTCATATTCCCACGGGAATGGAAGCCTTTAGTATGATTATAAATCCGAAATTAACTCTGTTTGTCTGTTTTTCTTTGTTTATATTTACCGCCTAAGCTATTGAACCGATTTATATGAATTTTAGTACAGAGATAGTCTAGAACATCCTTACTTATATTACAAATCCAAATAGAGGCATTGTGGACAAATTAGAGGTTGTCCACAAGAAGTGGGTTCGTGTGAAACTCATGCCGGGCAGTTCACAGGATTCTACTGGAACTCTTTGGTTTAACATCGGTAGTGTGGACTCATTCGAAAGGAATCTCGAAAACGCACAGATTGAGCAAGGCGTAGAGCCAGTTAACTTTGTTCTGGCCAAGGCAACCGCCGGCGAAGCCAACGTGCCCCTCATCACAGTGTCTGGTTCAGAATTTTGTTGGTCCATCTCGAGTACGTGGTATGTTTGCAATGGCACGTAAACAAGCTCCATGTATTTTGTTTATTTATGAAATCGATGCCGTTGGCCGTGAACGTGGTGGCAAAAGTTTTGGCTGACATTCTGAGCAAGTGAACACACTCAATCAGTTGTTTGTTGAAATGGACAGGTTCAATACCACCAAAAACGTTGTCGTTTTAGCCGCTACGAATCGAGTTGATATTCTAGATAAGGCGTTGTTGCGTCCAGATATCAAAGGCAGAGCCAGTATTTTCAAATTCCATTTGGGTCCACTTAAAAGCAATTAAGACAAAAATATTTGGCCAGGAAAATGGCAGCGCTGACACCGGGTTTCACAGGTGCAGATATTACCAATGTGTGTAATGAAGCAGCATTGATTGCTGCTCGTGACTCAAACGAATCAATTGTACAAAAACATTTTGAACAGGCCATAGAGCGTGTTATCGCTGGTATGGAAAAGAAGACAAACGTCCTGGCACCGGAAGAGAAGAAAACGGTAGCCCACCACGAAGCAGGTCATGCTGTAGCCGGCTCGTTCCTCGAACACGCCGATCCTCTGCTAAAGGTGTCAATTATCCCGCGTGGAAAAGGTCTTGGTTATGCCCAATACTTATCCAAAGATTAGTATTTACTGTGTATGACGTTGGGTGGACGTGAAGCCGAAGAGCTCTTCTCCAACCGAATTACCACAGGCGCCCAAGACGATCTCAAAAAAGTAACAGATAGTGGTTACGCCCAAATAGTTCGCTACTGCATAAACGCTAAAGTGGGAAATGTCTGTTTGACACCAGTCAGCCTGGAGACTCCGTCTTCACGAAGCCTTATTCGGAAGAAACGGCGCAGCTTGTTGACAGTGAAGTACGTGCTCTGATCAAGAGTGCACACGTACGTACCACAGATTTGTTGACTAAGCACAAGGCAAACGTAGCTAAAGTCGCAGAACGCCTGCTCAAGAACTAAGTACTCAGCCGTGATGATATGATTGAAGTGCTTGGCGCCAGGCCGTTTGCAGAAAAGTCAACATACGAAAAATTTGTGGAAGGTACCGGTTCATTCGAAGAAGATACCACCTTACTAGAAGGTCTCAAGGACTGGAATAAGGAAAAGGATTCAACGTCCCCACCTCCCAGTGGTGTGGCACCACCAAAACCTGTTACAACTGCGTAATTTTGAAAATGTTATGCGTTTCCGTCCTAGTTTGAGATACGCTTGAAGCTTGTTTTGTAAAATTGATTGTGTGGTGCCCTGTAGACAAAAATGCCGGGTTGTACTGTTGTTGTTTTTTATTGAAATAATTGGCCACATAAACGTGAAACAAAAATTGTGATCAACATCAGAGCATTGTATATGTAATCTGAAAAGGTTCCGAAAAGTGAAAACTATAAAAAAATAACTCTGTCTGTTCGTGTTTCTTTGTTACCATTTCCCGCCCAGACCACTGATCCGATATAAATAATTTTATTCAGAGATATCCTAGAGCCTGGTTTAAATGCTATGAAAAAGAAAAGTGCCCTGTGGCAACGCCAATCAGCATTCTAATATCATTTCTGCTAGGAGATAGCAAGAATGTAGCAGTTTTCTTATTAAGGTTGGGGAGCATACGTTTGGTCTGTCTGCGTCTAATGGATGTGCCATACGGTGGTGTTCTTTTGATAGATCAAATCGGTGATTGAATCCCCAACTGAGAACTCTGATGGCAGAGCTTCTTAGAAAGCTGTCTCAAATCCTTGCCTTGCAAGTTCATCGGCGATCTCGTTTGCCGTTATGCCGTGATGGCTTAAAACCCAAAAGAGTCAGTAAGTCACATTTGCAAGAGTTTAAGTCTTTAAGTCTTTTTCAAGCACTTTTGTTCGCATAAAGTGCGACTATTTAATCGTTCCTGTGCATTTTTCTTTGCGCAATGTTTCCTATTTATAGGAGACTTTGAAATTATAGGGTCTGAGTCACAAGGAAAAACAATGACCATTTGTTTTCGCACTTGAATAATCTGTTTCTTTGTTTGAGGAGGTTTTTTAAATTTCCTCCCATATACCTAGCACTATTCTTTGAATGATGTGGAACTTAAAAACCATATCCAAATGGTGGATTGAATGATATCAGACGGAGGTAGAGCCACTATGTCTTTTTTGTTCAAAGATCCATCAGTTTGTCAGAGGCTTTCCCTGGATACAAAACAAGTACCTTTTGCGGCAAACAACAAAATGAGCGATTGCTCTTCCGCTTGTTAAATTAAAACAAATAGGATTCCCTCGTACAGTTATATTTATATACATGTAGGTATATTCGTTATACAGCTCTGCTCATACTGAAAGCCAGAACTGGGTGCGGTCTCGAAACGTCTCTCGTATGCAGATGAGTTAAAATGGGACTTGAAATAATTTGTTTTGTTTGTCGGTGACAGATAGCATTGCAGCAACCGAACAAAACCAGACAATCTGCGGTTAACATAAACAACGATTTTTCTATATGACAAAGATTCTCATACCAAATCAGGCTGGTATTGCAACCACACCATAGCACTAGACTATAGAGAGATGCGAGGTTCTGATGCACAGCTTTCAGAACATTGTTCGCTGTCTAAATGGACAACAATTCCATGTTCTCGACAGTGTTGTTCCCAATATAAATCGTTTGTTCATGTCTAAAGTGGTAAGACTCGTCGGTGGAAATTTAAACACTGCTGTCGACTTTAATTTGATCTCCCGACTCGCCCACATTTTATATAAAATGTGAGTGTGCGAATTAAACCGAGAAGTGCTGAAATAAATTTTATGATAAAAGCTGGGAGGACTATAGCAATGATGGAAGTCTAGATTCAATTTGGATTATGTAAGCTCGGTTGTTTTGGAGTGTGGGAACATTTGGTTTGGAAGGAGCAATAAATAAGGGTTTATCTTGAGTTTACACTACATACTTTTCAAATTATATGTACCGAAAACATAGATAAGGAAAATGGAAAGGAAGAATGTCCTAATTCACTTCTTGAAGATAAAGTTTCCTGTATAACTATAGTCTTTGTTTAAAGAAGAATCTCAAAGTTAAAAAGTATTCTTCAAAGTGAAGAAAAAAGTAAATCAGTACATGAGTTGCTTAGTTTAGTTTGAAGAGTTATTTAACGATGAAGAAAAAAGTGTAGTGCAAGGAACAAAAGTAAAAGTTAACTTCTGCTAGCTATGCTGATACGTTAAAGTTGGAAGGAGACCTTTTCCTTTTGCAGCCGTGGGAGAAATTTTTAAAGAAGGACAACGCGCAGGCAATTAAAGGAGTCGATTTATGTATTTTTGTAAGATTTTATAAATTGTCCATTGCATTGAGAGTATATTTATTCAAAAAGGATAACTACATATAATAGCTTGGATTGATGTTATTATTTATGAATAAGAGATGCAAGAGGATGAATAAGCTATCGCAAATTTTATATGGCTTTGTCATCACTCAGAGGTTTGTCAGCTTACTCAACCTGTAAAATTCCTTTATAAATGTGGCAGTTAACTTTCAAATTATATAATATAATAAATATGAGAGTTTTAAGCTTATTTTCTTTTTAAACCTTACAGTAAATGAAATAGCTAAGCGATTGTTCTCTATAACACAATCACATAGCATCCGTGGTATTTAACTGTGGATAGACTGCAATTTCCCCATTTTGTGAGTGAAGAAGTCCTTAAATACATTTGGAGTAAAAGTAGGAAAGGCTCTCTTACAGGTGCGCTGTGATGGAAGGTGTTATAGCTTATAACTCTGCTTGCATGCGCTTGAAGACACACATAACACAGTGTGGTCTCCTAACCTTGCCATCATTTATAGAGACACACCGAAGCGAAGTCACTCTACATTTCGTCAGACAGAATGATTCGGATTCAGGTATTTTGAAAGGTGATGAACGTATTTCTCTGTAACGAAAATGGTGATTCATTCATCATTTCCATAAAACTAATGCTTAAATATAAAGAACCTTATAGAAGACGTTTTCAGTAAATCAAAAATATACACATCAATTGGGGCGGCGACCAATAATGGAGTGGAAAAAAGATTTTCTTTCTTCTTTCCTTCTCGGCTATTCGAGCACTGTGGGTGAACCCACGCTCCAAGGCCAAACTTTGTTTACCTTTCCGCGCCGTATCTCTTCATGTACATTTTCTTATGGAGAAATGCATTGGCAATCTGCATCAATTTTTATATGCAAAATTGTCACTGACTTATAGTTCACATTTTGTTTCAGTTGCAAAGTCAATTAATAACCAAAAATCAGAAAGAATTTTATCGGGTTCTAATTGTTCTGACTTGCTTGAGCTGAGCAAAAGGAATTTACCAGGCACTTTTTCTCGTTCAACCGAAAGAAATTCAATTGTTCTGGCTTGCTTGAGCTGAGCGTTGATATCTTCTTTATTTTCTTTTTGACTTTAATAGTCTCGTAAAGGGAATTCGAATTGTTAAGGCATGCTTGAGCTGAGCGTTTGAATCCTCCTTAATATTTAGTGTTTAGTCCCCGTAGAGAAAATTCGAATTATCCTGGCTTGCTTGAACTGAACGTTTGAATCCTCTTTGATATTTAGTCTCCGTAAAAGAAATTCGAACTGTTCTGGCTTGCTTGAGCTGAGCGTTTGAATCCTCCTTGATATCCAGACCGCAGACCTTTTCCACGAAGTCCGCCGCCGCCGACATAGTGTTTTGCCTCTAAGCAGACGCATGCACTTTCTACAAAGTCCGCAGCCGCCGATAGATTGCTCTGCCTTGCACGCAACGCAGACCTTTGCTACGAAATCCGCTGCAGCCGATGGAGCGCCCTGCCTAACGCAGAACCAGATAGGAAGTCACCGCCGCCGCGGCCGGACAGAGGAAATAGTAGCCGTAGTATACAAACCATCGCTTCTACTCAAATGAGGACCTATATCAGCCGCTCCTGGACTGACATCATAATTACACTTCATTCAAGAAATTATTAACCCTGTTAAATTCTGTAAAATTAAATATAGTTGTATACTTGATCCTGCGAAAACTTAGTTATAAATTTAGAGTTGAAATTTAAAACCGACAGTTACCGCGTCTTCATTTTGAGAAGTTGGACCGCCGAAACCCAAGTCTTACGACGCTTTCTTGGGTAGACCCTGGACACTCTGAGTAATACCTCAGCCTCGCAAAAGAAGCATCACAAAACTAGGGACTCGAAAGTGGGGTACGCCGCCGCGTGGCGCGTTGAGTTCATAAAGCGTCCGTAAGCCTTTCGGTTTTAGATTTTTCAATTTCTCAGGCCAATCAAATGCTGATTTCGTTTATTTATCTGTGCCAAGAATGTATTGGTCTGCCTTTCGTTTTTTTCCTTCGTGATAATGTCTCAACATTGTATGATATTGCTTTGGATTTTTTTTTAACATAGGAATACCAACTGAACCGATTGTATTTTTAAATTGAAAGCTTCCATGGATATTGGTAGGTAGGTTTTTAGGTATGTACTTCTATAGTACGATGAAGCTTTGATGCAGGATCTTCCCATATGATGGCTCCATCGTCAGCAGAGAATAGTTGATGTACTTTGGTCTTCTGTATTTCATTTTCTAGCAGATAAAACTAGCTGCATTAAAAACAATCTAAACATAAAAGTAGCTTCTGCTTAAATGTGTACATGCGTTTCTAGACGAAGAAAAGACCGCTATGCGTTATTATTCAGGAACGAAAGCAAGATGAGAAAATGTAGTTGATCATAAATATTGTTACATATTTAGGTATTTTGAGAGTGTTATTTTACTACTGTAATTTAGTTGTAAAATACACAGATATTTTAATGGTTAATAAATCCATTAAATAAAAGACGCAAAATCTTCGATTGAAAAACTATGGCTGCGGGTACCGAAAAGTATGAGCGTACTGCCTACTTAAGACCTTTTTTTCATCAACAAATAATTTGTCGTTTTTATGAAAAACCTTAATTTAAATTGAAAAAACATGCAACATGATGATTACGTCTTTTAACTCTCTGCAGCGATCAGCTCCGAAACGTCACTTCGACGTGGAAGTGGTAAGGGTCACAGGTGCGGTTTTTCAGTCACTGTTTCAAGATGATTTATGAACTTCTCAAACTTTTGGCAAACGTGGACTACCTACGCGAAAGAGTTCATTCCGAAAGTTATTAACAATTTACCCTTAATACTTAACATTGTTTTTTGTAACATCCATATCGTTCTTTGGAAATCTGAGCCTGTCGTTGAGCTAATAAGCGGCGATATGAGAGTCGTTGAAAGACTCTTTCGAGCCCCGATGACGTTTGTAGAGTCGTCTCGAAAGCTTCAAACCCGTAAGTAGATTCCTGAAGTGCTCAATCAGCGCATTCTTCAAGGTCAGCCATTAGGTTTCACCTTCAGAAATACCTTCCACTGGTTCATCGATGAAGTGGTGGAAATTTATGACCACGTCTCACCATGTCTTAGAATTCCCTAATAAGCCAAAAGAGATAGAATGTGTTAACTTAGTCAACCTAATCGTATAATAAACCGTTAAAATCTTAAAAGTGATGAAAATGAAATAACGGATTTCTTAGATCTAGTATATATTATTAAGACTATTAATCCAGAAAAAGTATTTGCGGGTGAAAACTCCATCAGTTTTGCTTTTGGAGAGTATGGTGTAGGTCTGTAAAGAAATAAAAACTCTTTTTGCTGTCCGCCTGAAGCGTTCTTTTATAAAAATATGTGTTCCTATTTGAATGTTTAGTTCTTTTCTATCTGAGATACATATTTTACTCTCATCGCGCGTTAAAAAGTTTCAATCCAATTGTGTGGAAAGCATTTCTCCGCTGTTGGAGTTTTATGTTTAAGAACTTCCTTCCTTACAGGTGTCCCACGACACCTCATGTCTTTTATGTTGTTTTGCTAAGACAATAAGTCAATTGAGGTAGAAAATGTAAGGAAGCAGCCATTAGCAAAAGCAATTCTTCATTTAATCTTCCCACCCGCACTGATGATATTTTCCGTCTCAAGACAATGAACAACGTAAATATAATTTGTTATAGCCACAAAACCGTGACATATCTGGTAATGAAAAGGTGAATAAGAAGGCCGAAATCGGGTTATCAATAACAATACCTCCATACTCAAACCAATAGTGCAACAAAAGAACAGAACCCCATGAAACTTTCCAAAAACCGCTAATGACAGATAACCTTTAGAAACTCTAACAGCCGTATTAATAAACGTGGAGTAGCGAAGGGTTAAGCCTTACTCCATGGACTAAGTAGAAATGCTATTAATAAAGGAAAATTTTTGTTAACTGACGTCTTCTAAGTTATTCCATCGATGAGGGTGGTTTAGCGACGGAATAACCAAGAAATGTCTCAAATTGCAAATTAAAAGAAATTTTTGAGTTGAAATACATGTGCTTACAAACATGACTTTGGTGGTGAACCGCACTAGTTCTATTTTTATAATTTTTTTTCTGTAAATTCATAGACTAGTAGGAGTAGAAATTTAAAAAAATTGTTCTAAAATATTTGTTTATGCGCAAAATTAATCAGCCCCAAATGTCTTTTCAGCGTATTAGCCGACTCAACCGTGTTTTTTTTTCGCACGGTCACCAATTACTTGCGTCTTTTGACTGTGGGCATTGCACGAAACCGAAAAGGCCCGTGAGTGCATCCTGAAGGCTAATCAGTTGGCCCTCAAATCACCAACCAGCAAGAAGGCACTGTTCTTGCAGAGTATGCGTACTGCCCGTACTGCTAACAAGCACATCGGTAAAGGCACCTGGAGTATCCTGCTCGCTTACACTATCGTCCATACGTGCGATCAAAGAGACGGAAATTCGAACGCAATCGTGGTCGCAGCTCGCAGGAGTACCTTTGGTTGCAAGAAATAAAAATGTATGTTCTATGCTTAAATACAACCAAACTAATAAGATATGAGAGTAATAAAAAAAACTTTGTAGTGGTTGAAAATTACAAATTTTCGTTTGTTTATTATCATAAGTAAACATAAAAGGAGGTAAGCGGTTTCGCTTTTTGCTTGTTGTCTGGTTAGCAAGTGTTAACTCCAATAGTTGACAAGTTGTTGACCTCGTTACTGTGCTCCGAGCACTTTCTTCAATTTCGGCGATCCACTAGAAGATGTGGCGCGGTTGAGGAATATCACTTTGCTGAAACGACCCAAAAGTTAGCAAAAAAAAAAAAAAACATAAATGGGTCTTCTTCAGTGCGTAAGGCTTACTTTTTCCACTCCTCTCCAAAACCAAATCGATGAAACGATCCTTTTTTACTGCTTTAATGAGTTTTGTCAACAAATCTGGCCCTCCAATCAATAAATTTATCATAATGTTCTGGTCGTCCAAATTTAATGCAAGAAACTACCATAAACTTGGCATCTATCCGGGCCATTTAATCGGCCATGAAACACGCTATTTCACATCTGGTCACAGCATTTAATCGAATTACAGCGAAATATGCAAACCAGACACACTTTAAATTTGTTTCTCTAGAAACAAAAGAATTATCAACTTTCTAAATAAATATTTCAAGTTGCTTGTCAACAAGCAGCAAAAATAAATTTCCCTGAGGGAAATCTCTGGTAAACAATTTATTTTTATTAATGAGAAATTTTAACCCATGGACTAACTCTTATTCTGTGGTTTAGTGAGTCTGTAGAATAAGAGTGGAATAAGTGTTTTTTATTAATATGGCTGTAAGAGTTTTCAGAACATTTCCAGGAAAGTAACAGAATTTCAATTCAGCCTTCTATTGGACGTCAGCTCTCGCTGTTGATTGACGTTCTTACGGTCACACTCATTGGGTACTGACATAATGAAAATGTGAACTAGCACATCCAACTTAGGTAGAGGATGCCATGACGAAGAGGCAATGGTTATGGAAGGAATATTAGACTCCCTCCTTACCTTCGTCTTGGAAGAAAACCCTCGGAGTATTTTCCTTCGACGAATTGTGTTATATCTCTAACCTTAAACTAAACATCAACCGAAAGTTAATTCAGGGTTCCAAATGGTTGAGTAAGGTTCTTCAAACCCAACAATCCAGTCAACATCAATCCACCCACTTCTAACCATCCTACCTCTCTTTTCTTTATCCTCCTTTATCCAGGAAAAAATCCGAGTGAGTTTTTTTTTAGTTTTTTTTTAAGTTTGCGCGCACGTAAAGAGGTTAGAAATACTTTTTAAATGTTAAAATGCGAGCTTAAGGCAAGTAGGAGAGGTTTGAGTAAGAGATACCGATGCACATTAATTTTGAATAGATGCAATTCGTAATGCAGTGGAAAAACAGAATCAGGTAAAGCGTTCCACATTCGGTTTGAGCAGCTAAAATATGATTCTCTATACTTTACTGTACGTCCGAAAATGAAGTCAAGGTAAAACTGATGAGCACTCCTTGCGAGGTTTAAAGAGCAGGTGCAAGGATGTTAGAAGAACACCTGACCTGATCATGGTTTTATAAATTGTAGCCAGATCAGAAAAGGAAAATTTCCTGCATCGCCCTCGGAAATAAATATTTAGGAATTCTGATAACCTCAAATCTGAACATGAAGAAGCACCTGGAGGGAAAACTGACTGACGCTAAACGAGCATTTTCTTCGTTATGGGAAAAATACATCAAGAATAAATAGATTGAACACAGCGTAAAGCAAAAATTGTTCCGAGCTACGGCATTGTCAATCCTGTTCTACGGGGCGCAAGTATGGGGACATTGCTCCATGGAACCTATGGAAAAATTTTTAAGATATTTCTAAACTACATGATTTATTTTAACGGGAACACCACCATTAATTATGGACACCCTTGCCATGTACTTTAACCATATTGTTTTTTTGAAATGGAGGAGAAAAGGTTACCAAGAAAAGTTTCAACAGTTGCTATCAAAAGAAAATTAACAATGTTCGAAGAATGGACTTACCTCGCTGCAACGAGTGGCATCACCGTAAATATACGAACTAGCGAGCAACCGTACATGTTAAGAAGAAAGTTCAAGGAAATCCTGGAAAAGTTTGGAAAAACCCTGTTTCAAAGATATGTTTCAGAAGCCAGCTCTTCTCTGTTTAGAGGATACTACAGTCGTCTAAGTTTCAACCTGCAGCAGAACTCGTACCTTTTAAATAAGATATAAGAACTCATTGAATAAAATAAGCATCATCTTCAAAGCGAGAGGAGAACTGCTCAATCTTCCCTTACTATGTAGTCTTTGCAATTTAAGAGCGCGTGAAGATGCATTTTAGTGCGATATGCCCAATCCTGGCAGAGTTCCGTTATAGATATTTCAGCAAAGACAAGATGACGGAAGGAGAAATGCTCAGCATACTCAACGGTGGCCAGGGATGGGACAGACTTTACAACTACATTATAACAGCATTAAGATTTAGGAAAGCTATCCTTGAAGAAGATTTTTAGTAATTTATACTTAGTTCAAACTATCCTTTTCATTTTCTTTAACACTGCTTATCATTATTTCTATTAATGTAAACATAATTCAAAATGTCAATCTGGAAGACGGCCACAGAGGCCATACTAATTAGGCTTAAGAACTATTTTTCAAAACAATTGTCATTCTGGTAGACGGCCATAGGCCAAACCAAAGAGACTTAGTGAATTCATATATAAACAAATTATATTGTAAAAACCTTTTTTTGATGAAAATAAAAGTCTAACTAAACTAACTAACTATTTTACAAAAATGTAAAAATGCAAAGAAATAAAGGAGTCATTACAACTAAACTAACTAACTAAATAATATTGTAAACAAAAGTAAAAAGTAAGGCATGTAAAGAAAGTAAATAAAACTTTCTTTAAAATGCTGCACCAGAGAACTTTCTGTGTTTGACGTTCACCGAAATTTTACCACTTGATCATAGAAAAATAGTGCTCATTTGAGAACTAAGCGTTAGAAGCCCGAAATAAGAACTTGAAAATGAATATAGAATATTTTGGTCGAAAAATATCAAAGCAAGACACATTGACGGATATAGTCAACCATGTTTTAATATCTTCAGATCCATTTATAACCAATCAGAGAATAAAAAATCATTAAAAAAACCTTTTAATTCTGAAGCAATCAAAATATTTTAAGAGCCCCGCTTCGTTACCCGAACACAGACTGAAATGATTAATTTATTTTTCAAACTCAGAATAGTCATAATTACACAAATAATAATTTGTTAACAATGTTAAGGAAAAGTAAACGATAGATATTTTTAATTATAAATCTTATTTCACAAACTATTTTTGTTTGTTTGTTTTAGTTTTTTAGACTTCAAAGCCTATTGGGACTCATCAAATTGCAATCCGCTCTCTCAAAGCTGATTTGCAGCTCTATAAACGACATACAGGAAATGGCCGTTTTAGATGACTTATCAAATGCTAAAAGCAATGCACGCAAAGCATGAGAAAATGTTTTAGACAGAATAAAAAAACTTACTAAACTTTTTTATCTTCGGCCATCTTTTTTTTTCGGTAATCTTTTTTATCTTCGTCCATCTTTTTTATCTTGATCATATTTTTTATCCTCGGCCATCTTTTTGGATTCTACGTCAAATTGCAGAACAAAGGTAGACGAGATAGACGTCATAAGCTAGCATTATCTTAAAATTAAAGTAAAAAGTCATCTAAAACTAAAAATTAGAAAAGAAGATACAAAAACTAAACGTAAGTGAAAGAATCAATGAATTTGTAAATAAACTTAATTATTTATATGAAATTAATTAATTATAGGAAATAAAATTCAATTAAAAATTTAAAAAACTGTTTTAATTGGTCTTTGGCTGTGACTTGGGATCAATCTAACACAACCATGAATAATCAGAACAAAAAATTTTTGGCTTCTCTAACTAGAGACAGGAAAGCGACATATTGTTTGGGAAATTGTCAGATCACCTTACTCACGAGTCACGAGATGAAAATTAATGAGTGGAAGATAATCCAAGAATAAGATAAGCAAGAATATAGACTGGAAATATTTAAGGAACGTACTATGGCAAAATTTATTTTTGAATAGGGCGGCCGTGGTGCAGTGGTAGAGTGTTCAGTAGGTAGGCCGGATGCGTGGGTTCGAATCCCGCTCTGGGCATCTACTTTTCTTTCAGCCTCTTAGTTTCGCCGCCCTTGAGGTTAGATATATGTGAAATAACTAACACCTTATTTCCACTACTGCAACACAGAAAAAAGGGAAGGCTGCTACCCTGGTAGTCAGGGGCGAACGCAGGGGGGGGGGTTTGGGGGTTGAAACCCCCCCCGAAATTTTTGAAATAAAAAAATAACCACTAGTTTTTAAAAACAAAAATCAAAATATAAAACATGGAAGCATAAAATTCATCTGATAGTTTCATTCTGTCAAAAATTTTTGGAAAAATCCTTCAAAATGCGGAATCCATTTAATTTTCATCACACATACTAAAAACCAGTCGCTCTGGCTCTGTATAAAAATGGGATCGACAATGGCAACTAGGAAAGGGTATACTTATGTATGAATAAGCATATGCATACCAATGAACATTGCTTGAGTATGCCAAAATAAAAACAGGGAAACAACTTTATAGACACCTTAAATGTGTGCGATTCGTTCCTATATAAAACAGTTTATTATTTTATGCAGATCGGTGCCACACTTCCGGTATCCGTGGCTTCAAGCGAGCGATCTTTTTCATATCTGCGCAGATTAAAAACTTATATGCGAGGAAGAACCAGCGAGGAGCAACTGAACGGTTTGATGTTGCTGAACATCTATAAAAGTATTGAGGTTCACTATGAGAACTTTATAACTATAAAAATGGCAAAAGTTCCAAGGCGCATTGATTTAATTTTATAAAATACTAGCTGACTTTCGGCAGCAATTCGAATTTTTCAATAACCTATCTTCTTAAATAAATAAAAATAAATAGGGTGGCACAACAGAGCGAGGAGCCCCTGGGCCTAGCGCATTTCTCACAACCATGCCTTGTGAGGGAATGGAGGGGACCTACAATTTTTCGCCGGTTCCGAACGGCTAATTGAGAATGCGCTTTTCATGGCAATGAATTTACTATAGGAGGACTTGCCAATTCCTCGCGAAAGGCGATACCCGTGGAAAAACATTTTTGCATTTTGCCTCTGCTGGGATTTGAACCTCGAACCTCTGGGTTAGCAGGTGGACATGCTAACCATTACGCCACGGGTACCACAACTTATCTTCTTACTTTTTCATATTTTGCCAAATAGAATTGTTTACTTACAAGTTGTAAATACAAGTAAGTCCCATGGGCATAATGGAACAAAGAAAAAAAAACAGACAGATTTAGTTTTGGAATTTTTGGAATATTAGTAACGACTCCCGTTCCCGAAGGAATATGGTGATTGTTCTCATAGGAATATGGGAATGAGTTAAAGCTTATGTTACTCGCTCGGGGTTAGTGTAGCATTTTAAAGGTGGAAGAATTTTTGAAATCGGTGCAGTAGTTTCTAAGTTCTCGTTTACGTTCCCGTAGAAATTGGGACATAATGTCTATGTCTTTCTTGAGGTCTTAGACTACCTCTGTACAAAATTTCATTTGAATTGGTTCAGTTGTTTGGGCGGGACGACCAGACAGAGCTACTTTTGCATTTATAATATTAGTAAGGACCGGTTCCCGTGGGAATATTCGGATGAATTTTAGTATATGTCCTTCTAGATCATCTCTGTATAAAATTTTACTTAAATCGACTCAGTGGTTTGGGTGGCAGATTCTTTCGTACTTGTTATAGTAGTAAGGACTCTTGTTCCTGTAGGAATATGGGGATGAGTTGAAGTTTATGTTATTTGAGGTTAGTGAGGCGTTCTAACGGTGGAAGAATTATTAAAATCGGTGCTGTAGTTTCTAGGTTCCTGTATACGCTCCCGTTCTCATTAGAATAAAGGGATAAAATGCATAGCCTATGTCCTTTCTCAGGTTCTAGGCTATCTATGTACCAAATTTCATTCAAATCAGTTGAGTAGTTTAACGGGAGACGGTAACATAGAAAGCTGGACAGACAGAATTACACATTATACACATTTATAATATAAGTTAGGATTGCTCCTAGCAATGTATTTTACGAATCAATACAGAGTATAAAAAAAGCATAAAAATGTAAAAAACAAATTTTTCGTTAATATTTAATATATTTTTTCAAAACCCCCCCCCCGAAAATTTTTTCTGCATTCGCCCCTGCTGGTAGTACAATGGACCGGTAATTAAGTCTGAGTTCTCCAGGTTAGCATATAAGCCTCTTCTTTTTTTTTTAATAAAAAAAAAAAAAAATGGCAAAATTTGAAGCGCGCAACTATGGTAGGATTGTTTGTTCTTAAAAAATACTCTACACAATT
Organism: Melanostoma mellinum; assembly: GCA_914767635.1. Lineage (NCBI taxonomy): Eukaryota > Metazoa > Arthropoda > Insecta > Diptera > Syrphidae > Melanostoma > Melanostoma mellinum. The sequence goes on along the minus strand of OU612058.1, from coordinate 76,095,368 downwards.
TACTTCCTATATTGTTACAGGTTAAGGTTAACAATGCCAAAAAAGCGGACATTGACATTGTAATCGATATAATCAGTAAAGAGTCACCAGTTTTGCAAGGAATAGGAGATGAGAAGAAGATGAGTGTCCCCTATCTTGATCTTCTAACAATGTAGAAGTAGATGAAGGGAGTACATCGGCTATTCAATTTATTGATGTGGAAAAGGAAGATAGTATCAGAATTAACAAACGAGAAAAAGTAAGTGCTTTTAAATTTTCGTATCAAAGCGGAGTCAGCGCGAGTATTATAATACTATAAATGTTCTCTTTGCATAGAAAAACAAAAGCTGACAGAAAGAGGTAGCATAATGCGTTGGAAGACACAGAGATCATTGTGTTGAAGAAAAAAAATATTGTAATTGGAAATTTAGAACTTGGATCTTGATGCAAGAAAAAAATTAAAGGAGCTACCAGTGATTTCATTAACTAGTCGGGTTGAAGGAGATGCATCGTCGCCACAACCACAAGTGACGAGGGTAATAGAATTTTTGATTAAAATAATCATTATTCTACTGAAAATTGTTTATCGCATATTGTAGATTAGCTTGTCCTGGATTTTTGTCGTTTTGTTCTTCAAGCTGATTATTGTAAAAGTTTTCGACTTCTTCATATTGTGGTACTTCAAAGCTTCCATCATCTAAGTTTCTGGAGATGTTGATTAAATCAATACAACTTTTAATAACATTTACTGCTCTTCGAGGTTGTAATCTCAGTTCTCAAGTGCTTTAAACATGAGAATTTTTCTTTCAAGATCCGAATCGAATTTTAGATTATTCTTTCCCCCAGTAAAACAGCTTTAGGAAAAGGTTTAAAACCACATTTTCATTTCGGCTTAAAAATCATCTAAGCCTATTTTTATATCATGTGGCCATACTTAGGAAAACACCTCAACAGTCCTTTTTATTTCCTTCCTCTTCGAGTTTGCAACATTTTTCTGGCAATATATTTTGAATGTTGCAAAGCAGCTCACGATGGTCGAGAAATCTATTTTTTTATTGCATCAATAAATGGTCCAAAAAAGGGACATAGATAGACCGACGAAAATATTCTTCAGGGCCACCTTCGTAATTATCTCGGTTCCTCTGTTTTGCGATAATTCGTGGGACTACCAACTGCAAATCCATTTTTTCAGCATTTTCCTTGGCTGTAGCAAATATGCTGCCAAACCTTACTTCGGAACTCTGTCGCATTTCAGCAACTTCTCCATGAAGGCGGTTTGCATACTCATAGCAGCAGCTTAGATCGCATTCTTTTTTTTTGCAAAAACTCACTTAGTTCTTCATAAGGCTAAAAATTAGCTTAGTTACTGTGAGTGAAAGAATGAACTGCGTATTTTTTACTGCTGAAAGTAGGATATGCGGTTTAACTATATCAGTTTTAAAATTGCTTTCATTCAGTATCTCTAAAGAGCAGCAGATATATTCATATACTTCATAAAACAAGCGTAGGGAGTCTAATGGCTCAACCCAACGTGTTTCACAGAACCTTAAAAGCCGTGTTTGTTTTGCTTTTGGACAAGACGCATGTATTTTTTCTTTTAAAATAAGAGCTGCTTTGTTAGAGTCTGAACAAATTGACAACCTCTTTGATGGTCCCAATGCAGTTTCGTATTGGCGGAATATTATAAGCGTGAGTAATTGCCAAATTTAAATTGTGGTTGGCGCAGTGGACGTAAATCGCTTGTGGATATAGTTCTCTTACTTTGGCAGCACAGCCGTTGAATTTTCCACTCATTGCACGCGCGACGCTCCTCATCATAGCCTGAACAGTTAAAAAAGATAACAAATAATACTTAATCGATCTAAAAAACAGTTGTAGGTATTGTATTTAATTATTGACACTTACCTTGTCCCTTCATATTAGCTAGATTGAGGCCCATATCTTTCATTGAAGACAGCAAAGTACTCGCAAGTCATTTTCCAGTTACGTCTTCAACCGGGATAAAGCACAAAAAGTCTTCGCGAGTAAAATATTGATGGTCGATTGTATCTTCATAACGAGCGCATATTGAAAATTGTTCAATCCCACTGACATCCGTGCTTTCGTCAGCAATAGCAGTGAAATATCCAGATTTATTGATACATTGGACAATTTGCATTGTTACAATTTTTCTTGCAGCATCAATTATTTCGTTTTGAATGCGATAGCGGCGTTTGCCCCCGAACTATTTAAATGATCAGCCAAATCCTTATAACCACTTTCAATTGCGTAACGCAGTAACGCTCTAAAATTTCCGTCATTTTCTTCCGGCTGCTTATCAATTGATAAAAGGCGGCAGTCCCGATGTCCTCTCAAAGCTATATGTACCTTGCCTGCCACAAAATAAAACAGCTCGTATGATCGGAATCAACTTTTTCTGTTTTCGAGTTGTTGTAGTTTGCGGCCTGTGTCAAGTTCGTTGACCACATCAAGCATTCGATTTTCAAAAATTGACGTAAAACTTTGTCCATCCTCCATAACGTCTTTGTGATAACTTTTGTTTTGGTGTTCTCTTAATTTTTCCAGGGCTTTTTTCCACTCTCGATACGTAGTCAGAACCAATACATTTGTATTCTGATGAGACCCTTTCCCGACGGACTCTAATGCAAAAACAAAAACAATTTCTTTGACCAGATATCGGAGAGTTAAAATCTAATTCAGGAGCCCAACGATGAACAAGAACTTCATATTTTTCATTATCGTTCAATAGTTCTCTTTGTGACATAGTTCTCTTTGTGACGTTGTGGGGTACACTCATATCGGGAGCTTTCATTTCAAATTTGCTAAGTTATTGCATTAATTTTATAAATTGTTTTCGCCTACAACCTAATACCTAAAAAAAAATGTCGTGTGGTTTTTGTAAAAAAAAGGTCGAACGAACTGAGCTGAAAATAAAGTGCTCTGAATGCATTAAATATTTTCATGGAAAATGTGCAAAAATAACACCGAATGAGCTCGAATTTATGAAAAATTCCAAAGCAAGTTGGAGATGCCCCAGTTGTACGGCTGAGAGAAGAGGATCAATTTCGGTATCGGCTCAGGCTAAATACTCTTCAACTGCATCATCTTTAAAACACACACCACCTACATCACCATCTATTGACTCTCTTGCATTAGGTCCAGCAAAGAAACCAGATGAAGAACCTGCTGCTGCCACTGCTACCAACGCAACTAATTCTACCGCTGTTGACACACACACCAAGCCATCTGACACTGATGCTTCTATTTCAACTACCACCATCGCCACTGCAGTTGCATTGTCTGCCCCCGTCACCACCAAGAATTATACCGCCACTTCCAACACCACCGGTCAAAATAACAACATCTCACCGATGCCGATGGATGAACTACCTCCAGTTGTCACCTTGGAGATGATCTATGCTGAAATCATTCAACTTAAGAAATTTCACAAACTGCAAATTGATGAACTGACTGCAAAAATTAATGAGAAGGAACAAAAAATTCTCTCACTTGAGCAAAGGGTAAATAATATGGAACAACAACTATTCTCAAATAGCATTGAAGTATACAATGTTCCACCCACAAACAAAGACACACCGCACATCGATCTAGCAGTTGGTATTTTTCGCAATGCTCTTAACATCAATATAAATGAAACTGACATCGATCAATGCTTTGTTAAAAAAACAAAAAAGGGTAATTCTCTCAACAGTGGCAATTTAAAGAGCACCAATGTTTTGCATGTGAAATTTGTTTCTCATCATTTGAAAGCAGCGTTACCGCTGTGCCACTTTAGTATCAAAATGCCACTTTTTTTCAGGCTGTGCCACCGAGCTACCACTTTTCAGTCTGTGCCACTTTTTTAAGCAATTCAGATTAAAAAAAAATACTCGTAGTCATTATCAAATATCAAATACTTTAAGATAAAATATTTAATCGATTGACATCAAAAATGAAAAACATTCTACTTTGAGGCATTTAGACTTCAAATTTATCAAGTCGAAACAAGAGATCACTTATTTAAAACTAGTCCTAAAAGGTAATTGAACAACATAAATTTTTAGAAATAATTTTCGAAAAATCGATTCTTTTTTTCTATCTCTAATCTTATTGTTTAACATTTCAAAAAAATGTCCTTAAAATGTTAGGTCAATAGACGCAATATTCTTAAAGCAATTGCCTTATTAATCTCCTAGCCTTTAACGATCTAACACTAGTTCATAAACTTTAGACCCGTTTTCCTCAAAACTACTTTTTCAAAGTCCGTGTTCACTGTCTTTTCAAAACTACTTGAGCTATTCATTCCAAACTTTTATACACATTTTTGACATATAAAATACCGCCCCCCAACGTTAGGTAAAAAATTTGTTTTCTACCGCCAAAAAGGCGGAATTTTTAGTGGAAAATAACAGTTTACACTTTCAATGGCCGCCAATTTATTTTTGAATAAAAAATAAAATTATCAGAGAAAGTTGGGGGGAAGATTTGGTCATAATTTGGCTAATTTTTCTTGATTTCTTATTTTCAAATAATTTCCAGCCGAGTTATGATGAACACCGCAAACTGTTTTTTTCTAAAGACGTTCTGGGGAAGCTCTGTTACCGGCTTATGCTTCAATATTTCTGCAAGAAAAAATTACCTTTTAACTGTCAAAAATATGTTCAATAACGTACGAAAGGTCCGAATAAAATTAATCAATTTCACAAAAAAGTCTTTTTTTTACCTTGAAGCCCAACCAAGCTTGGAGCTTAAACCAATTTTTTTTTAAATTGTCAATATCAAATAGATTTGGTTTAAAGTGGCTAACATTTAAAATAGTTTGAATGAATACCTTTTTCTGACTTACCTACATATATGAATTTGTTGCAAAAATATTAACTTTGTCTCATAGCAGTCAGTGGCTGCGCTGAGAGGGCTTTTTCCAAGCTAAATTTGATGAAAAATAAACTCACCAGCTGACTAAAAACTGAAACTAGCGATTATGATTGTTAAGATTATGTGCTTTCTTCTACTCCTACGAGTTCGTTCAGATGTGTGAAATTTTTATCAATAAGTCAATTTTTATACATATTATGGTGTTGTTTCGTTTTTTATTTCAAGTGCCACCTTTTTTTCTCGATTGCCACTTTTTTTGCAACTTTTCCAAAATATCCAACGGTAACGCTGTTTGAAAGAAAAAATTATGAAAATTAAACGTGAGAAAAGAGAGCAAATAACAACAAAAATGCTTGGACTTGGAGGTTGGAGATTGGAGTCCAAGGTAAAGCAGAGAAAGTATTTTTCAACGATTGTTTATCACATCAGAGACGTCAACTTCTTAACGCTGCATTAGCACTAAAAAGTACGAAGCGATTCAAATACGTTTGGACGAGGAATGGAAATATTTTCGTAAGAAAGAATGAGGGTGACAATTCATTAAAAGTAAATTATATTTCAGATTTAGAAAATTATGTATCCGGTTAATCCTATCCTTTCCCCAGTTCAAAATATTTGTAAAGTACCAGTCTTTCGTAATTTAATGGATTATAATTTTTGTTTGCACCAAAATATCCGAAGTTTGAGAAAAAATTTTAATGTGTTCCTAGCTCACATTGAGTCTCTTAAAAAATTGCCGGTTGTAATTGTTTTATCAGAGATTTGGGTTTTTGAGAGTGAAATGAGTTCTTATAATATACCGGGCTATGCGCAATTTAGTTGTTGTAATGAAACGTATTCGGCAGGTGGTGTTGTTGTCTACATTGAAGATAGTCTTGTTCACCAATTTACCAAAGTTGATATATGTAGTGCGGATGTTGTAAAGTTGTCTTTTTGTTATCAAAATGAAAACTATACAATGTTGTGTTTATATAGGTTGCACGCGTTTCGTAAAAGTTTGTTCGTCGAAGAACTCTCTAATATTCTTTGTATAAACAAAAACTGTAATTTAATTCTAATTGGTGATATTAATATTGATATACATATTAGACGTATCTGACAAAGACACTGAAAATTATTTGTTCTTAATGGCTTCGAATGGCCTTAAGAGCAATGTCAATGAGCCGACCCGCGTAACAAGTTCTTCTAGTACTTGCATAGACCACATTTTCACCCGCTTTAAAGTATGTAATAAATCAAATTTTTATGGCAGTGTTCTTGACATGAAAATTACTGATCACAAAATGATTGTTCTAGTGAAAGAACCACATATTGCTTTGAACTCAAATTCAAAAACACAAACAAATGAGCATTTTAACACCGACTACGTCTTATTGCAGAATATTTTGAAGTATGAATTTTGGGATCAGGTTTATTCGGAAGAAGATCCTTCTAAATCATTTGGTATTTTTATCGCAATTTTGCAAAACCACATACAGTCTTGTACTTCTGTGTCCGTAAGAAATTCTAAATTAAAAACACATCTAAAGCCATGGATGAATGATCGTCTCCTTAAGCAGATTCGAAATAAAAACAAAGTCAGTTTAAAGTTAAAAAAACATCCACACAATAAAAAACTAGAGAAGTATTACCTTTCACTCTGTAAGGCAGTTAACTCAAAAATAGAATTAACTCGCGAAAATTATTATTTTAATTTGGTAGAAAAAGCGAGAGGTAATGTTAAAGAAGAATGGAGAGCAGTTGACTGCATTCTAGGGAAAACAAAAAAGGCTAACGTGAAACGTGATTGAAACTATCGTAGTAAATGATGTTCCCCTAACCGATTTAAGTTCTATATCGAACAAGTTCAATGAATATTTTACTGAAATATCGGAACATTGAAACCATCTACGAATCCCGTTGGTGATTGTAATTGCTTTAATGAAAATTTACAGTACGCGGAAACTATATAATCTAACAGCTTTGTCTTTAATCCCATCACCTCGTTCGAAACTTATAAAGTAATATTATCGCTCTAAAGTAAAAACTCGTGCACCTCAGATGGAATATCTAGTAACTTCCTTAAAAAATTGCATTATATGTATCTGATATTCTGAGTTATATATTTAACTTAAGTGTCGAAAAAGGGTGTTTTCCTGAGCAATTTAAATGTGCCGAAGTAATCCCAATTTTCAAAAAGGGAGATAAAAAAAACATGACTAATTACAGGCCGATTTCTATTCTACCCACTTTTTCAAAGGTTTTTGAAAAAATCATGATCAAAAGAATTACCTCCTTCCTTACGAAAACCAAATTTTTTAGCGAAAACCAATTCGGATTCCGCTCTGGGAAGTCAACCGAAGATGCAATTCTCAGGCTTTGTAGTCAGCTCTATGGCAGCTTAAATAATAATAAATCGACTATGTCTCTTTTCATTGACATGACCAAAGCTTTTGACATGGTTGATCATGATTTATTACTAATGAAAATGTATAATTCAGGTTTTAGAGGAGTTATTTTTCAATGGTTGAAGACATATTTAAAGGCAAGAGTGCAAAAAGTTAATATAAATGGTACACACAGTGGCACTCGTTTTTTAAAAAGTGGGGTACCACAGGGATCTGTTCTCGGCCCCTTATTTTTCCTAGTATATATAAACTCTATTTTTAAACTACGTTTGAACGGTATGTCAACTGCTTTTGCAGATGATATATCATTTGCTTATCAGTCTAATTCTGACCATAATTGTGTTCTTCTAATAGAAGAAAACCTCGAACTTTTAAGAACTTGGTTCTCAAACCATAAGTTAATTATTAGTGAAAAAACTAGATTTATGACCTTTAAAACATCTGGTCATTGTTCTTATAACTACAATTTACTTTTCCATGCTTCCAGCTGTAAACAATTTAGCTTTCCAGTTCATGATTGTGGTAAATCAAATTTCGAACACAACGGTCGTTGTTCAAGTTCCTGTTTTAAAATAGATTCTGTGATGAGCTATAAGTATCTCGGTGTTACAATTGATTCAAACCTTAATTGGAAAGACCATACCAACAATATTAAAAATCATATGATGGCAATTACGAGAAAAATGTACCTTTTGAAACCATTCTGTTCGAAAAAGATTTTGACTTCAATATATTATGGACTTGCGCACTCTAAACTGCAATATGGGTTATCTAGCTGGGGTGGTTCCTATGCAAATACTTTTAGACCTTTACTAATTGCTCAAAAGCATCTTATTCGAATTATTTGTAACAAAAGTCGATACACGCACAGTTGGCCTTTATACAAGGAATTACGAATTCTACCTATGAGACATTTATATATTTTTAAAGTACTAAAAGAATTCTTCAAGCAAAGTGGTAATATTCCTAGTAGAACCTCGCAATTATACAACCTAAGAATAAATAATATGCACCTTGTCAATGTACCCTCAGTTCACAAAGCTCATTTCTCTCACTTTTACACCGCCGCAGCACCAAAAATATTTAACAAACTGCCTCTGCCTATCAGAACAACTCCAAATATAAGCTCATTTCTAAAAAAAGTAAAAGACTGGTTATTCACTGTTGACTTAATCTCTATCGAAAACTATTGTTAATATATAAATCCTAATGCTGTAAACTAGAACAAATCTATCATTCTGCTGTATTTTATATTTATTTATTTTTCTCTCTTCTCAATTTTCAATTAAACATTTATCATTTTACTCTCAGTAGTTTTTATCATTGTAAGACCCTTTAAAAATTTTTAACTTATTTATTGTTTCTTAATTAAATATGTCCTGATTGTCACCCCACATCAGTTATTATCAATATACAATTAATTCAAGAAAGCATCATTCAACACTAACTTTATGTTAAAGAATGATAGCCTTTATTTATTCACTTAAACATCTTTATTGCTGTACTAAATTTAAGATTTAAATGAATGAATAAACTTTTTAATAATAACTAACTAACTAATAATTGCTTTCGACAAAAATTTGCAATGTCGTTTAAAAAATTCTATGGATAAAATAATAAATATATATTGTTGCGTTACACGTTATGATTTTTAAGTTTGTGCCCATGATGTAAGTATGAAAAAAGCACAAAAAAGCTATTAACTACTCTATTACTGTAACAACTAGGTAGACATTTAGCAAAGTATGTGTACCGGTGGCACCACAATGTGCGGTTTTTCACATAAAAAAATAAAAAAATATCAAAACATGAAACCAAAACATTTTTTTCTTTTACACATTTATATTACGTTAATCACAATATTGCACACCTCTTCCATATGTATATTTCGAAATTCGATTTCAATTTACACAGTTCCGTTAAAAAATTTATTTAGAAACAAAGATGAGCACGCAACACCAACACAGGGGGAAAAGAAACTGATATTTTCATAAAGTGAACTTACATTACTGCTTCCACTGTTTTGTGAGAACTCAGGTTTCTGTTTTTTTGTGGGTGGACCTTCTCCAGACGATTTGCTTGAATCCTCAATGCTGGAAACTGTAGCACTGTTCTTACTCACTGGCTTAAAAAACCTTGAAATTGAATTACTCATTTTTTCACTATAACTTTTAAATTAATTTAATAAACAAGCGACGAACAAAAAGAAAATCGACCTCACCGCTCAATCTACAATTTCAATTAAATTTTCATGGGCCAGAGCGACTAGTATGTGGTGGTATGGTTGAGTATGTGTGATAAAAATTTTAAGTTTCGTAGATTTCGGTCGCAACTACCGTTAGTTTTGACCCAATGTCCTAATTGGCAGCCATCGCGCGACTGAACAACGAGCGACGGGCGCTGCATCGGACGATCAAAATATCAAACAACAATAACCCTATTGTGTGTCCTTATTAACACAGGAAAGCGATCGCGCTATGGGGTAGCACGGTCGCAAATGTTTGTTTCATGATCGTTCAAGCTTTATCATTAAAGCTTTTCATATTCAAAGTGTATACTCGTGCGACCGACACTACGAAAAGTAGTCTGGTTGCTTCAAATCAACCAATTTGATTTTCGTCGCGTTGCTCTTAGCAAATAGCAATTGAAAATGGAATTCGAAGACAATTTAACAAGTGAAATTTTTGTAAAATTTATGTGAATTTTATTTATGTAGGTATGTGTATGGGTTAAAAAATGTCTTGTTGGCTTCGCAGCTCTGGGTACAAGTGGTGGAACTTGCCAAATCACAACCGGCTTTTATATATTTTATTTGAGGTTTTTCTTTTCTTTTTATAATTGAGAAGATAGTGTCGCGATGCCAATGATGCAGCCTGGTCGCGCGATCTTATGAGCATCTTGCGACTGGTATTAGGACACTCTTTGTGGTAGCACTACCAACGAGCAACGCGACCGACCGAAGTTCATCGTTCAATCGCGCGATGCAACTCCAATTAGGACATAGCCTGAAGCGACCAATGCGATGTGTTTGCAAGTAAGTAGGGAAGTGAATTTTAGTAGATTTCGGTCGCAGCTGCCGTTAGTTTTGGAGTGACCGATACGACGTGTTTGCAATTAAGTAGAGAAGTGAATTTTCATATATGTATTTCTTTCACAGGCCCCGTTGTATATGTATACGACCCAATGCCAATACTAACTCACCTCCACAGCAACATATCAAATTCACTTACACTAGAAAAGGGTGATCATGCTAAGAAATACCAAAACCGAAAAGTCATTCCAAAACATATGAAGTACCTACAAATTAACTTATCGATAGAAATGGCTTCCGTATTTGGAGGGATTTTGTCGTTCACAGAATGAAATTTTCTGATGAATTTGATATTTCCATGTTTTGTTTTTTTTTTTCTTTTAAAAACTAATGGTTATTTTTAATCACCAAAATTTGGGGGAGGGTTAGTTTCAACCCCCAGAACCCTCCCTGCGTTCGCCCCTGGTCGAAGTTTTTCATTAAAATTAAAATGCCTGTCTATATTACTAATTTTCCGCTTCAAAGTTACTGCTGTCACTACAGCTGTAAAATTACTGTGTTAAATTACTAGATATTAAAAACAAAATTGTAGGAAAATTTACACGTAGCATTCTTTCATAAAATGCAACAAATTAGTGATTCTTTTTCATATGGTGCAACAGAAACTTACAATTAAGTAGGATTTTCAATAATTTTTTGATTGTATAGTCTACAACTACGAACTTATTTTCGTGCAACAGAAAGTGATATTTTTTAACAAATTTATATTTTGTGGTTCACAACTATAATTTTGTAATTACAAAATTCTTAGGAAATACAAAACACATTTTTTTTTACAAACTTGTGGTGAAAACGTTTGTAATTTGCAATATTGTAAGGGGGTGCAATAGGCCACTGATAGCATATGGGGGAATTTTCATTAACAACCCGAACTGAAGTTTATTTTAACTAATAATTTAACTGTCAAGAGTAATAAATGAAGATTTCATACACTTTTCATTCTCTACATTTAAGATTTAAAAGGTTCGAACATTATACATACCGCGTTTTTCCCTCATTTACTTGAAATAATGTTCTTCATTTTACTGTTTTATATTTTTGACATATTTGCACTTACTGAAACAAACCTTTCCCAGGACATCAAAAGTCAAGAGCTGTTTCACTCGTTTTTCAATGTCCCCGAATAGAGGCGTCTCAATCGCTGTCCATAACAAATGGCAAAAAGTCTTCATTGGAGCTGAAAGCATGAGTTGTGTAATAGATTCTAGATTTTATTCTAAAAAAATATACATATCTTCCTTCGTTTCATCCTCCTCTTCCAAACTACTAGACTACATCTCTATTAAACTAACATTCTCTAATCAGTCCATCTTCCTGATGTGTTTCTACATCCTTCCCGTCGAACCAATAGTCTCGTAAAAATTGTTTGTAGCTGCTATCGACAAAGTCCTTGACATCTCAGAAACACAAGATGAGATAATTATTTTCGGTGACTTAAATCTTCCCTATCTTCAATGGAACACTTCCGAAGATCAAATTGCTTTCACTCCCTCACCCGTTTCCCTCAAAGAGTGTGTCTTCGTGGACGGTCTTACTGATTCAAGCCTTTCCCGACCGAGGGGTATTAAAAACTTTATGGGCCGGGAGTTTGATCTTATCTTCACTTCCGATCCCATTAACTCATCCGTCTCAGAATCCTCATCCCCATTATCTACTATTGACAACTTTCACCCGCCTCTCACTCTCTCTTTTTTTATAACCTTACCTTTTCTTCTACCTAGCCCAAGTAAGAATTCGTTCATCTTTCGTAAAGCTAACTTCGCGAAAATCAATGAAAGATTCTCTAATACCGACTTTAATAATCTCTCAATGAATGACGCAACTAGTCTGTTTCACGAGAAATTTTTGCACTGCATAAATCTTTATGTTCCCCTTTCGCGTGATAAGTCCTAATCAACATCCCCTCCCTGGTACAAGCATAAACTACGTGAGCTGCGAAACAAGAGAAATAAGCTCTGGAATAAATTTCTACGCTCCCGTTCAGTTTTCGATTAGTCTGATTACCTTGGAGTGTTTTATAAGTTTTGCAACCTCAATGAAGCTCTCTACAACGACTTTACATCCACCACCCAAGCAAATTTCTGATGTTTAGAGCTTTATTTTTAGTTTCAGTGTTCAGAGAGGTATTTTTCCTGAAGCACTGAAACTAGCACTTGTAATACCACTTCATAAGAAAGGTGACACTTCAAACCTTAATAATTACCGACCCATTTCGCTATTTTCAGATTTCTCCAAAATTTTCGAAAAAGGTATAAAGTCAAGAATGGTTTCTTTTCTTGATAAAACTAGTTTCTTCAGTGATCTTCAATTTGGGTTTCAAAGTGGAAGATCTACAGAAGATGCTCTATTGAAGCTCTGTAGTGAAATTAGCCAAAGCTTAAATGATTCTTTAACTTCTGCAGTTTTATTTATTGATATAACTAAGGCCTTTGACATGGTTAATCATGAGCTTTTATTAAGCAAATTATATAAAGTAGGCTTTAGAGGTTTCATGTACGACTGGTTCGCATCGTACTTATATAATCGTTGCCAGGTAGTTAAAATCAAAAATAGCATCAGTTCTAGAAATATCGTTAACATAGGCGTCCCGTAAGGGTCAGTTTTGGGCCCACTACTTTTCATTGTGTTTATCAATTCTTTATTTCTTCAACCTTTCAAAGGTAAATTGACTGCTTTTGCTGACGATACAGCGTTGTCTTACTCAGACTCTAGCTGTCTTAATTTATGTTCTTTCATGAATAATGATTTGGAAATTTTAAGAAAGTGGTTTCACTTGCATAAACTTGTTATAAGTAGGAAAACAAAATTCATGTTGTTTAACCTAAATGGTAACATATGTGAAGATCTACCTTTACTTTATCATTCACCGTGTTGTCCTAGATTTCCCTTTGATCACTTTTGTTCTTATAACTCAATACCTGCTTATAATACGACAAAACTGTGCTCAGATAAGTGTTTTGTGATTGAAATTTGAAAGAGTTGATAGTTTTAAATATCTTGGCATCATTTTGGATGTAAAACTTTGTTGGAAAGAGCATACTTCTTATTTGAAGCAATACTTAAACAACGTTGTTAGACAATTTTACCATCTTAGCTTGTATTGTCAACTTCCAGTTCTAAAGTCAGTTTACAATGGCTTAATACAATCTAAGCTTCAATATGGGTTATCTTGCTGGGGTGGTACGCATGCAAACAAATTAGATCCTCTTTTTGTTAAACAATTATGCCATTAGGATTATGTTTAAAGTACATCGACGCACACCTAGTTTCGAACTTTTCAAAAAGCTGAAAATTCTTCCCCTAAGACATCTTTATGTTTACAAAGTACTTAAAATTTTCTTTGATAACTCAGGATACAATGTTCCTAGGTTTTATTCGAGCCTCAACCTAATGGTTAACACCACGAACTTGGTCAATGTTCCTAGGATTAACAAAACACATTTTGCTCGCTTTTAGATAGATAGATATTTTATTTCTTTCTTCAAATAGTATTAGGTTGCTACCGCTCAGTTTACACAGAGATTTGATAATTATATGATATCTTTCTACTGAATAGGTTATTTTTACAACATTATAATTTTAAAATTAAAAGGAAAATCTATGTCTCGAAGTTGCTCGCTTTTATTTGGCTAATGCTACTCGTCTGTTTAACAAACTCCCAGATGATCTTAGAAGCATAAGAGTTAGAAGTTCTTTTCTTAATAAAACGAAAACCTGGCTTTTTTCAATAGACCATTCTCAAATGCTGCACAGCATTTTCAGCCCAACAGCTTAACTGTTTGCTTTCTTTGGTTTCCTTTTTCTTAACTTTGTAGGTCTCTTACTTTCCATTTGGTCATGCTTCTTTTATTGTTTTTGATTTCATTGTTACTTTGAAGTTTTCACTTTTTACTACAGAAAATAATATAAAAATACAATTATATAATAATATAATATAAAATTATAAACTTTTTTTTTTTCTTTTTTACTTGTAGTTCCCCATCAATAAATTTTGATTAAAACTTTAAATTAATTTGTATTGAGCATTTGCTACTTGTCTTTATGACAACAAAATGCTTGTATCTATTTCTTGTTAAATACCTTTTACTTTTTGTATATTTTTTATAAACCGGCTTGTATTGAAATTGTATTTATCATGAAATAAAGAATTTAAATAAATAAAATAAATAAAAAAATCTAATTTCGGAGCCAAAATCGTTTTATAAGTTTATCCTCCTTCCCTTCACTACGAAAGCCAATCTTCCAACGGACCAACAACAATTGCAAATTTTTTTGCAAGTTACTTTAAACTGTCTTTTGCCCAAAAAAACCCGAGATTTAGACCAGGTTTACTTTTTCTATCTTCGCCCTTTCTCTACAGGGCCTTCTAATCTAAGCTTTAATCAGTCAACTGTTCTTAATGGTCTCCTCAAACTCAAAGACGAGTATCCTGCCATTTTGCTTAAAAAATGTTGTTCCAGTTTAGCCCTTCCCATCACTTACCTTTTCAAACTATCCCTTTCAAGTGGAGTTTTTCCGGACTTATGGAAAATATCCGTTATTTCACCTATCCATAAAAAAGGACCCAAAAACCTAATTTCTAATTATAAACCCATAGCCAAACTCTCTCATATCCTTAAGCTTTTACAAAGCATTCTGTATGAAATACTTTCTTTCCAGTACAAATCAATGACATCCTCCAAGCAGCATGGTTTCTGTTAAAGAAGGTCTACAACCACTTATCTAGTTGAGTTTGTTTCATTTTCTTTCTGCGATGGAAAAAGAAAACGAGGTAGACGTCATTACCACAGATTTCAGCAAAGCTTTCGACAAAATCTCTTACACTTTAACACATTGACTGCCACATATAACCAAGTTTACCTAGCGCATCACTGCGTGTCAGGGTTTTCAATTGTATTAAGATTTCTTCCTAGTAGCTACCATTTTTGATACCTATATATCATTATGTGAAAGCATACCTAGCTATCATATTTGACAGCCACGACACCACTGAAAACTTAACTGGCTATCAAATATGATAGCCATGGCAGTCAATGTGTTGAAACTAAACTTTCCTTTCTCGGATTCAGCCCTATCCTACTCAAATAGATATTTTCATATTTGGATAACCGTCAATATAATTCGTTTCCGTTCTACTCTTTCAGTTCCTTTTGTGGCAACCTCCGGTGTGCCCCAAGGCAGCCATCTTAGACCCCTCTTTTTCATTCTTGCCATTCATGATGTCGAAAAGATCATCCAATGTTCTTCTATCTCACTTTACGTAGATGACACTAAAAATTTCAAAGTCATCACCTCCGATCGAGACTATCACCAGCTTTAAAATGACCTCGATTCATTCGTCTTTTGGTGTTCTAAGAACTTCCTTGCCTTACCTCCCCCCAGATCCTATCATCTTCAGAACATTTCTATAAACCGTGTGCAGCTTATCCGAGATTTAGGAGTTCTCTGCGACAGCGAATTAAATTTTCGTTCTTATATTGACGAGATAATATCTAGAGCTAATTCCACCCTTGGTTTTATCAAGAAATGGTCCAAAGAGTTCCACTAGCCCCTTGTAACGAAATCCCTCTATATTGCCTGTGTTCACCCTCTCCTAGAGTATGCATCCCAAGGGGTTCATATCTCAAGGATCGAAAGTGTTCATCGTCGTTTTCTGCTGTTTGCCCATCGATATCTCTACGATGTTTGAAACTTTCTCGCCCTGCCTCCTTACCGCGAACGTCTCGCAATCCTTAATCTCCACTCCCTAGAAAACATAAGGAATGTCTTTGACATCATACTCATTCACGGACCTCTTACTGGTAACACTGACTGCTCCCCCCTTTTAGACCTTATCTCCTTCAACACTAATCCCCGAAACGTAAGATCATCCCGATTTTTTTTCCTTCCTGCTCATCGTACATCAGTTCAGTTCAGATTTCTTCATTGAGACTTTATATTTCACAATGTGTTTTTTTGATTACAATTTTTTTTCTTATATCAGCCGACTTCCAAAATTATGTCTGGCTTTACATTATGTTGCGGTATATTTTACCACAACAAGTTAGACCTCTACTTTTCTTCCTCTTCCCACTTTCACCCCCCCTTTTGTTGTGGGTTCTAAGTGCTGGCAGAGTACAAAGCAACCCGAGTCCATCAGCTAGTGGTGTACTTCAAAGCATTTTGGAAAAGCAACCCAAATAGGTACCCCTTCATTGAGCCAGTGGACGGCTGAAGACTCAAGCAGCATCGACATAAGAACCAGGAAGGTTCTGGAGAAAGCCCATCGCAACAGCAGCAGCAGCAGGTTACTAACAACCTAATATTTGTACAATAAGGTAGAGATTAGCTACCCACCTTTAACACACTGATATATATCAGTGTTCTTCGGATTTTGGCATTTGAAGCCACTTTCAATATAAACGGCCAAGAGCCCAACGTAATGGCTGAGTGCCCACCGTTAAGGCCGAGTGCCCAACCTAAAGTGCTTTACCTTAGCAAGGAAATGACTTTTTATAGGATTATCCCCATTCCCCAAATCTGCGCGAAGGTTCACCGAAGTAGTTTAGTAGTTTTCGCGAAAAATGACGAATCCTCGTTAACTGAATCCTAGCTTAAATAGTTTTCTTGCACAGTGTAACTTGGGTCGGTTGGGCCGAGGGAATTTGTTTAAGGAAATAGTTTTCCAATTTTCTATTCTGGTATGGATTGAAATGGAACAGGTCTGGATTCGTTCATTCAGGCAAGTTGTTGCGAATCTCTAACGACCAAGAGATTCACAACGAAATTGTTTAGAAGAGAGCGATGGATGCGTTTCGCCTACGGCGCAGACTCCAGCGAATTTGCTGAGAGTATTGCAGATACCCCGTGACGCCGCGCCGTGACGAACCTCCACAACCCTGATTGGTTGAAGTGAGTGGAATTTGCTGAATGCGCCGATGAACGAAGAGACCGCCAAGAAGATGGCACTTCTTGGTTGACCTCTGAAAAGGACATAGTGCCAGAAAGTTTAGAAGATTTAAAAAGTTTTCGGAAATTTTAAAAATCGAGTGATTTCAGTTAATTGAAAAAAGTGCAACAAGTACTTTATAATTTTTTGAAGTAAAGTTGAAAACTAATCTTCTGCTCCCAATATATTTACAGCGTTAATGTATCTCTTACAATAATAATCGTATTCTTGCTCCCGACATACGTTCTCTTGACGGCTCATGGCCAAACTTAAAACTAATGACTATAGGACAAAAGACATAAGCTCATCGTACATCCTATGGTCTCAACGAACCCTACACCCGCATGATGAGTATAAGACTAATTCTGTGCTTTTACTTTTCGACCTCAATCTTCCAAGTCCTTGTCTGAAAGTCCTCCTTTTTTTGTTTGATTTAGTTTAAATTAGTTTTAATTAGTTTAAGTTTAGTATGTTTAAGTTATATTAAGCTTGTATTAAGCTAATAAAATAATAATAAACCAAAATTTAGGTTTACAGCCTATTGGAAAGTTGAATAAGAATCGATAGCATTTTACCGAACATGATAGACAAGAATGAGAATGTGTGAAACTCAAAAAAAAAAAAAACAAGTTGAGGAGGCTAGATTTATGGAAATTCTGGTTAAGTGCCATTAATGCTCTCCAACTATGTTCACATCTTTAATCAAATTAAGTTTTTAATTTTGAAATTCTTCATTCAAAGACCCCACGAACATGTTTATTCATCCCACGATTTATGTGTTGAAATAAAAGAAACGGGCACACAAAAAAAGAACCAATTTCTGTTGACAGACCATGTTGTTGCAACGTAGCTTTTATCCTATATTTTCAAATAAAAATCCTAATGGCACACATAAAAATAAAGAGTGAAATATTTTTCCGAACGAATACGAAATATATGATTCTGTCCGTATTTCTAACTGATCTATTTTGTGTTCCTGCTTGAATCGTTTATTATTGTCCATTGGCCAGGTGTAATATTACGTTGAAGTATTTCAGCAGGTAGAGTGAATGACGTCGGGACGTGGAGGTAAGTGGATGAGGTCGGAGGCATGAGATATATGGCTGTAAAAAGGACATACTTACAAATTTTAGCAGCCTTTGGCCATTCCCATGTGGGTACCTACAACTGGAATGACTCTACGAGTACGAGAGTATGGGTTGTAATAGCCCAGCCACCGTTGTCAAAATCCGAATATCATAGCGGTGTAGGATAGAAAAGGAAGCTACCCTTAGATAGTCACAACTCACTACTCCCTTTTGTGAAATGGGAGGCTTATACATTTTAATCGATTTTTGTTTTCGTCGGACAGACTTTTCCCCGGGTGATATAGGTACCTACTCTTTTGTTTTTTGTTGGTGTTTTGTTTAAGGAATAAAATACCTCCGGATAAGGACTAAGTGAAGCAGTACTATTTTACACTGGGAGTCCTGTAGCGGTTTATGTATTATGTGATGTGCGTTGTTTTATTTCACAAGTTGCTCTGGGAATCTATTTGCTAGGAAATTTCTTGTCCTTTGTAGATTAGAGGGTCGGCTGGTAAAATTAAACTTTCCATTGTGTTATTATCGCTGGAAATTTATGGTTTATGTCATAAGTGGTTTTTAATGTGGGACAGGTTGAGCTCCATAGGGATTTGTTTTGTTATAACTTTCTTCTGCCTTTTTTCGTTTTTGTTATTCAACTGAAAATGCTTTATACTGACCATTTGGCTGGAAGCAGATGGTTGAATACTATAATTCTGCTGCAAAGGCTTTGCTGTGAGAAGTTTATTTTATTTACCATCATTAGTTGTGTTCTTAATTTGAACATTATGAAATTCGTGGTGCTTTTGTTAAATCGTAGGTTTTACTCGTTTAAATGTTACCCTTGAGAGGAGTAATATAAATTACAACTTTCGCTTGTGCTTTTATGGGAGTCGGTATTTTTCGGAAAAAAAAGTATTTCATACAAAGAACCAAGTCGAATGTATGCTAAAAGCTAAATAATTGAATTATACCAAATAGAAAAATTAGACGAAAAAAAAAAATATGTTAACGGCAAATTAAAAGCGTGCTTATTCATAGTGAATTTTGTCGTTCGTAAGTGGAGCAAACTTAGAACCACTAGAGCAATTTACAGAATGGATCAAAAAGGATGAGATGGCTCTGGTCACTATCTTTTCGTCTGTGAAGTCGTTTTAATTGAACTACATTAAAAATTGTACAACATCGAATGAAGCATGGATTTTCTACAGAAAACACATCTACACATCAGCCACAAGGCGCAGCGAGAAAAGTAGACAGAAAAATTTTACTACCTAAAATCAAAAAGTATGCCATTATAAAGCTGTTTTACTGAGAAAACTCTATTAAAATATATATATAATAACTAGCTGTGCCCGCGACTTCATGCGCGTGGAATAGTGACTTTGGGCAGTATTCGTAATTTTTTAGGCTACTTATTTTACAAATAAGACACATTCATGCGTTTTAGTAAACTATTATATCATTTTATTTAAGTATATGTTTGCACATGACGTTCTTATTTTTTCCATCTTTTGCGAAATAAAAAGGTTTTGTGGGACTGATAGATACACGTGATTCTGCCACATAAAGTTGCCATAGGATTTTTGTCTAAATGAACACCTGCAACTTAAAGCGTCTGAGCCTCATTTATAATGACAAATCAATGGAAATTAAAGGAAAACGGGGAATCAAAACGGTTTCTCCTTTTGCCGTTCTAGTCATTATTCAAATTTTTATAGTGCCCCATCCCAGATGTGTAATTTGTAGCAATTTCTGGATTACTCATTACTGGATTATTAGAACACCAACTTGCTGCCACTCCTAATAATCCACAGAAATTGAGAAACTCCATAGGGTATGATTATGATGTGATTTGCTCAGTGTCCAATATATTGTCTATTGATAGACATTCGTCAACATCCCCCAATACGTCAAACATAATTTATTAGATTATATGGTTAGCTATCTCATTAGTTGAAGATCAAAATAGAGATTTCTTCTCATGTCAAATGTATTTTCGACAGTTTGAGAGAAATCACCCAGCAGTGAAAGAGCTTTTATCGATCTAGCAGTTTTAAGGTTCCCGTTTGCGGTGTCGATCCCGTAGAAATTTAGGGATTACTTATTAAGCCCATGTCCTTCCTCGGGCTCTAGGCTTTCTCTGAATTAAATTCCATTTAAATCGGACCATTGGTCTGGGCAGGAGATGGTAATAAAAAACACGAACAGAGAGAGTTAATTTTGGATCTGTAATATTTGCAAAGATGTCCATTTTCGTTCGGTTCTAGACTATCTCTGTGCTAAAATTCATATAAAGCAGTTCAATAGTTTGGGCGGCAAATATAAACAAAGAAAAACAGACAGACAGAGTTAATTTCGGATTTATAATGCTACTAAAGTCTTCCATTCCCGTGGGAATATGAGGGCCGTTTTCGGAGGACGACTTAAAGTTTATATATTACTCGGGAATAGTGTAGTATTCTAACGGTGGACATTTTTTGAAATGGGTGCTGTATTTTCCAAGTTCCCGTTCCCATGGGAATACAGGGATAGAACATATTGCATCATATATGTCCATCCTCATTCTAGACTGTTCTATACCTAAATTCATATAAAAAGGTTCAATAGTTTGGGCGGTTAATGGAAGCAAAGAGAAATAGACAGACAGATTTAACTTTGGACTTATAACGGGTGATTTTTTAGCTGGTTTGGTTTTGGCAACACTGGTTTTGACAGCTGACGTGTGTTTAGTACCTTGTTGCACTTTTTTCCCGACAAAACAAATTACCACCGAATCCACAACTTGGATTATAACAAACTAATATATTAATTAAACGCAACGACTGATTAATTAATTATTTATTACACCGAAATATAAATATGCACACCGATGTGCCGCGGCGATGTTTATCGAATTTAATTTTATGATGAACTGTCAAATGACAGCTGGGTGGATTTCGATGGGAAAAGAATGCAACAGGTAGCAATATTGTATGCTGCCAATGCCAGCTGCTCAGCAAGGGGTGGTCCGTAGGTAGTTTTATAGGTAAATACTGATGAATTAAAGGTAAATCAAACGAATTTAATGCGATGAATAATATTCAATCAAAACACAAGTAGGGTGTTTCACAAAGTAAAGGGCGCCAGGAAATTTTTGTTTGGAATTTCCAAACCAACTTTAGCACTGAAAATGGTCTTCAAATAGAATTAAAACGCGATTATCTTCCAAAAGGAATAAAACTATATTTTGTTCAGGAAACCTTTACAAGTATAGGTATAAAACCTGAAATCTTTTCGTAAACAATTGGTAGTGTATAAAGTATGAAAAGTCTGGCAAGAGCCAGTCAACAATTTAAATAGAATGAAATTTAAGTACGAAGATGGGGTTTTACCCAGGTTAAAATTCAAAACAACAACTTGTGTGCACAATACACCCGCAAACAAACGACTCTTTGGGAATTTTCCCGAACAGACAACAAGGTTAAATGGAGGTCGCGCGTCCTGCAATCTCAGGATTAATTACGAAAGCGAAGGGTTACCGAAACAACAATATGACTCAATAGTCAAAACCAAATCAAACGTATAACTAACACTTTTCCACTTTTATAGGAAATTAACAACACTAAGGTATAATAATACTTAGCTTTTCTGACGAATCCTGCCTATGAGTTTTCTTGCCCGTTCTGGCACTAACTCTCCTGAACTCCTGCCTGATTGTAGCTTTCCTGCCACAGTAAACAATTGTAGTTATTTTGGCCTTTCTGCCAACAAAAACACAATTTCAATTTGCACTACTTGCAACTAACAAAATCACTCGATTTGTAAAATTTTCCGACACTTTTTCAATTTTCTAAAACTCTTTGGCACTATGTCCTTTTCAGAGGTCAACCAAGAAGTGCCATCTTCTTGGCGGTCTCTTCGTTCATCGGCGCATTCAGCAAATTCCACTCACTTCAACCAATCAGAGTCGTGGAGGTTCGTCACGGGGTATCTGCAATACTCTCAGCAAATTCGCTGGAGTCTGCGCCGTAGGCAAAACGCATCCATCGCTCTCTTCTAAACAATTTCGTTGTGAATCTCTTGGTCGTTAGAGATTCGCAACAACTTGCCCGAATGAACGAATCCAGACCTGTTCCATTTCAATCCATTCCAGAATAGAAAATTGAAAAACTATTATTTTTAACAAATTCCCTCGGCCCAACCGACCCAAGTTACACTGTGCAAGAAAACTATTTAAGCTAGGATTCAGTTAACGAGGATTCGTCATTTTTCGCGGAAACTACTAAACTACTTCGGTGAACCTTCGCGCAGATTTGGGGGAATGGGGATAATTCTATAAAGAGTCATTTCTTTTTAAGGTAAAGCACTTTAGGTTGGGCACTCGGCCTTTACGGTGGGCACTCAGCCATTACGTTGGGCTCTTGGCCGTTTATATTGAAAAGGCTTCAAATGTCAAATTACGAAGATTACTGATATGTATCAGTGTGTTAAAGGTGGGTAGCCATATCTCTACCTTATTGTAAAAATATTAGGTTGTTAGTAACCTGCTGCTGCTGCTGTTGCGATGGACTTCCTCTAGAACCTTCCTGGTTCAATGAAGGGGTACCTATTTGGGTTGCTTTTCCAAAATGCTTTGAAGTACACCGCTAGCTGATGGACTAGGGTTGCTTTGTACTCTGCCAGCACCTTGAAGCCACAACAAAAGGAGGGGTGAAAATGGGAAGAGGAAGAAAAGTAGAGGTTTAACTTGTTGTGGTAAAATATACCGCAACAAATCCCACCCTTACCTGCCAAGAAATGTTCTTGCAGTTTAAGAAAAACTGTAGGACATTTCTTAAAGCCAAAGGTTCAAGGAAAATTGAAAAAGGTATTTTCCATCAGGGCGTACAATCGCCAGCCTTTGAAAGTAAACGACGATATGGAGAGCTATTAAAAAAAATAAAAAAAATTAAAGCTAAAAACTACTTTAAGGCTCAATTCTCCAGGGATGCATCGGTGTACGGTTTGAGATCTTTCGCATGCCAAGTTCCGCGTTCTTTACCATTACTATCTTCTAAGACATATGTCCAAGGTGACACACGCTTCTTTATAACAAACGGACCGACAAACTTCGGTGCTAACTTGGCTGCGTAATAGGTCGCGGCATCCGACAACACAAAATTTCGACGCCAAACCTGCTCGCCAACGAGATATTGAACATCTCTTCTGCGGAGGTTGTATGTTTTCGCAGACTTCTTGGTTGCCGCGCGTAGCTTCTTTTCGATGTCTACTCTAAGATCCCTAAACCGTACTTCTAACTCACTAAAATCCTGAACCCTATCTAACCTATCACCTATTACTGGCACTTCTCGACCTGAAGTCGCCATATCCCTACCAAAGTTCGCATAATAAGGGGATACACCTAAAACTTCATGGGTGGAAGTGCGAATCGCGCACGCAACCTTAGACAACTGCGCATCCCATATCCGGTGGTTATCAGAGACGTATGCTCTGAGCGTTGTTTTGATGATTTGGTTTATCCTCTCCGCTGGATTAGCCTGTGGGTGGTAATGGGCTGTAAAACGAATTTGGGAAGAATAAGAATCGCAAAGAGATTTCAGTTCTTTAGATCGGAACTGAGGGCCATTATCACAGACGACAACCTTTGGGATACCAAAAAGAAGAAAGACATTGTCTTCTAACTCCCGGCAAATTGCCTTGGCAGTAGCAGACCTTAACGCGAAAAGTAAGGGGAATTTGGTGAAATAATCGACGACAGTCAAAATGTAGATAAAACCTCTACTTGACTTTGGAAGGGGACCAACGAGATCTACACAGATCATTTGCCTTTATTCCTACTCTCTCAGTCATCAAACCAGCTGGTTTTTCATTAACCGGTTTTACTTGTTGGCAAACTTTACAATTCCTAAAATACTTAGTAATATCGCCTCTCATTTTAGGCCAATAGTACTTTCCCCCTATCCTAGCAAAAGTTTTCCTAACTCCCATGTGTCCAGCTAAAGGACTATCATGGCATTCCTGTAATATAGCTAATCTATCCTGTTTTCCTACAACTTCCTTCCATTCTTGATTATTTTCATGAACAACAACATGATTCGATTTAATCAGTTTGAACAGTTGACCTTGTTCTACCCTCCACGCTGGATAAGCTAGCGGATTTGACTTTATCGCTGAGATCATTTTCGCAATCCAAGGGTCTTGATCCTCTTCTGAGATCTCGGCTAATACCGGAACTCCTCGAGATAACATGTCTGGAACTACATGTTCTTTGCCCTTGCGATGGATGATCTCAAAATCAAATTGTTGAAGCCGAACTGCCCAACGTGCTAATCTTCCCTGCGGATCTTTAAGATTGTTCAACCATATGAGCGAATAATGATCAGTCACAACCGTGAATCGAACACCTTCGATGTAAGGTCGTAACTTCTCGATTGCCCATAGTACAGCCAAACACTCTTTTTCCGTCGTCGAATAGTTGCGTTCACTCCTATTTAAAGACCTACTAAGGTAACAGACAACCTTTTCCCCATCATCGAAGTTCTGTGACAATACGGCACCGATTCCGTAGTCCGACGCGTCTGTTTGTACGACAAAAGGTCGTTGAAAATCAGGGCAAGTAAGTATTGGTGCAAAGTAAAATATTCTCACAATTTTGCAAAATATAAGGAAAAACAATTTAAAAAAATTAAAGGTACACTTCCCTAAAATGTTCCACTAACAAAAATCACAACACACAATAGGAGGAAAAAAAAATATATGTGTAAAAAAAAACACCACACAAGGCCCCACGTTGGGCGCCAATTGTTGCACTTTTTTCCCGACAAAACAAATTACCACCGAATCCACAACTTGGATTATAACAAACTAATATATTAATTAAACGCAACGACTGATTAATTAATTATTTATTACACCGAAATATAAATATGCACACCGATGTGCCGCGGCGATGTTTATCGAATTTAATTTTATGATGAACTGTCAAATGACAGCTGGGTGGATTTCGATGGGAAAAGAATGCAACAGGTAGCAATGTTGTATGCTGCCAATGCCAGCTGCTCAGCAAGGGGTGGTCCGTAGGTAGTTTTATAGGTAAATACTGATGAATTAAAGGTAAATCAAACGAATTTAATGCGATGAATAATATTCAATCAAAACACAAGTAGGGTGTTTCACAAAGTAAAGGGCGCCAGGAAATTTTTGTTTGGAATTTCCAAACCAACTTTAGCACTGAAAATGGTCTTCAAATAGAATTAAAACGCGATTATCTTCCAAAAGGAATAAAACTATATTTTGTTCAGGAAACCTTTACAAGTATAGGTATAAAACCTGAAATCTTTTCGTAAACAATTGGTAGTGTATAAAGTATGAAAAGTCTGGCAAGAGCCAGTCAACAATTTAAATAGAATGAAATTTAAGTACGAAGATGGGGTTTTACCCAGGTTAAAATTCAAAACAACAACTTGTGTGCACAATACACCCGCAAACAAACGACTCTTTGGGAATTTTCCCGAACAGACAACAAGATCTCAGGATTAATTACGAAAGCGAAGGGTTACCGAAACAACAATATGACTCAATAGTCAAAACCAAATCAAACGTATAACTAACACTTTTCCACTTTTATAGGAAATTAACAACACTAAGGTATAATAATACTTAGCTTTTCTGACGAATCCTGCCTATGAGTTTTCTTGCCCGTTCTGGCACTAACTCTCCTGAACTCCTGCCTGATTGTAGCTTTCCTGCCACAGTAAACAATTGTAGTTATTTTGGCCTTTCTGCCAACAAAAACACAATTTCAATTTGCACTACTTGCAACTAACAAAATCACTCGATTTGTAAAATTTTCCGACACTTTTTCAATTTTCTAAAACTCTTTGGCACTATGTCCTTTTCAGAGGTCAACCAAGAAGTGCCATCTTCTTGGCGGTCTCTTCGTTCATCGGCGCATTCAGCAAATTCCACTCACTTCAACCAATCAGAGTCGTGGAGGTTCGTCACGGGGTATCTGCAATACTCTCAGCAAATTCGCTGGAGTCTGCGCCGTAGGCAAAACGCATCCATCGCTCTCTTCTAAACAATTTCGTTGTGAATCTCTTGGTCGTTAGAGATTCGCAACAACTTGCCCGAATGAACGAATCCAGACCTGTTCCATTTCAATCCATTCCAGAATAGAAAATTGAAAAACTATTATTTTTAACAAATTCCCTCGGCCCAACCGACCCAAGTTACACTGTGCAGGAAAACTATTTAAGCTAGGATTCAGTTAACGAGGATTCGTCATTTTTCGCGAAAACTACTAAACTACTTCGGTGAACCTTCGCGCAGATTTGGGGGAATGGGGATAATTCTATAAAGAGTCATTTCTTTTTAAGGTAAAGCACTTTAGGTTGGGCACTCGGCCTTTACGGTGGGCACTCAGCCATTACGTTGGGCTCTTGGCCGTTTATATTGAAAAGGCTTCAAATGTCAAATTACGAAGATTACTGATATGTATCAGTGTGTTAAAGGTGGGTAGCCATATCTCTACCTTATTGTAAAAATATTAGGTTGTTAGTAACCTGCTGCTGCTGCTGTTGCGATGGACTTCCTCTAGAACCTTCCTGGTTCAATGAAGGGGTACCTATTTGGGTTGCTTTTCCAAAATGCTTTGAAGTACACCGCTAGCTGATGGACTAGGGTTGCTTTGTACTCTGCCAGCACCTTGAAGCCACAACAAAAGGAGGGGTGAAAATGGGAAGAGGAAGAAAAGTAGAGGTTTAACTTGTTGTGGTAAAATATACCGCAACAACCTTGTGTCACTGTCAAACAGCTTCAGTTTGGTTTGCAATTTAACCATGTATCGTCTTACAATTGAACAACGCTTGCAAATTATTGAATTTTACTATCAAAATTCGTGCTCGGTTCGAAATGTTCATCGCGCGCTGCTTCCATTTTATGGTGAAACAGTTAATTTCACGTTTCGGGCCGGTCAATTGGCCACCTAGATCGTGCGATTTGACACCATTAGACTATTTTTTGTGGGGGTATGTCAAGGCTATTGTCTATAGGAACAAGCTCACTTCGATTGACGCACTGGAAGCCAACATCCATGCATTCATTCGTGAGATACCGGCCGATATGTGTGAAAGAGTATGCCAAAATTGGACTCAGCGGATGAGCTACCTGCGAGACGCAGCCGCGGTCAACATTTGCATGAAATTATCTTTAAACATTAAATTGCAAGGTTCAAACTATCGATTCAAATAAATATTTCATTTTTCGAATTTTTTGTGTTTTTTTTTTTTTAAAAAGTTCTAAACCTCTCAAAAAATCACTCGTTAATATTAGTAAAGACTCACGTTCCCGTGGATACATGGTGACCGTTCCCGTAAGGAATATGGGCATGAGTCAAAAGTTTATGTTACTCGGGAATTATGGAGCATTTCAAAGGTGAAAGAATTTTTGAAATCGGTGCTGTAGTGTCAAAGTTCCCGTGTACGTTCCTGCTCCGGTGGGAATATAGGGAAAAAATATATAGCCTTTGTCCTTCCTCAGGTTCTGAACAATCTTTGTACAGAATTTCATTAAATCGGTTTATTAGTTTAGGCGGGAGATGGTAACATAGAATGGTGAACAGACAGAGCTGCTTTTGCATTTATAATAATAGTGAGGACCGGTCCCCGTGGGAATATTCGAATACAGCCTATGTCCGTCCTTAAGTTCAGAACAATCTTTGTACAAAATTTAATTTAAATCGGTATACCTATTAGTTTGGGCGGGAGATGGTAACATAGAACGACGGATAGACAGAGCTTCTTTCACACATATGTATTATAATAGCAAGGTGTCCCATTCCCGTAGGAATATGTGGATGAATTAAAGTTAATGTTACTCTGGGATAGTGAAGCATTCTATCGGTGGAAACATTTTTGAAATCGGTGTTGTAGTTTCTTAGTTCCTGTATACGTTCCCGTTCCCGTGGGAATACAGGGATAAAATATATAGCCTATGTCCTTCTTCAGGTTCTAGACTACCTTTGTACAAAATTTCATTTCAATCAGTTCAATAGCTTAGGCAGGAGACGGTAACATAGAAAGCCGGACAGACAGAGTGACTTTCACATTTATAATATCAGTTAGGATATGATATTTTCATTGAGAAATCCTATTATTTTTATGATTTTTATGAAAATGATGACAATTGACAACTCTACCATTTTCGGCAACATCGACTTAGCGTCCAAAAATGACGTTAAAGAACCAGTAGAAAACCTTTTGCGCGATTTCCAAAACTTAACATTATCTTTTCTTCTTAAATTACATTCTAATACTTCATTCTCTCGCAAAAACATTACAGAAACACAAAAACTTGTGACGGAATCAATAACTGATCCGATTTCAAAAATTGTACAACAGTTAGTTTTGGAAAATGTAAATGGAAAGGTAATTTGTTAGTAGAACAAGTCGTGCAAACCATTTCCAATCCTTTTTACAGAGTAAATAACTGAGTTTAAATTTTTCAAAGAGCTAGAAGCTAAATTTTTTTTTAAATATCCCACAAATTATGTCGTGAACAACTTTCCTGTAACACCCAATTTTCAGTTGGGAAAACTTGCAAATATTTTTGTTGCTGGGTTTATAAAATCGAAAGATATAAACGAATATGGTATGGTAAATATTTCTCTAAGACCGTTAGTTGAACTTTTCAAAAGCTTAGAAACAAATGGTGTGAAGGTTGAAACTGACTATGGGACTTATCATATAACTTTAGGTCAAGTGCTGGGTGATAACTTGGGACTGAACTCAGTTTTATATGTGAAACCGTGAAATCGTTTTCCACAAATTCATTTTGTAGAATTTGCAAACGAACTATAAGAATCAAACAAAAACTGATTGCATTGAAATCCCGAATTCAATTAGAAACAAAAACAATTACCAAGATGACCTTGAATTAAAGAGCATCAAAGAAGCTTCAATTTTAAATACATTCCTTAATTACCATGTTGCAAATAATTTAGATTGTGACATAATGCATGATGTTTATCATGGAGTTTGTATATACAATTTATCTAAGATATTAGATTATTTTATATATGAAAAAAGTTTCTTTTCATTAGAAGTTCTAAATTATAGAAAGCAAATGTTTGACTATGGTGAAACAGAAATACAAAACATTTGCTCTCCAATTGACAAGTCTCGTATACAAAATAGTTCTTTTAAAATGAGTGCCAGACAAATGAAAACATTTATTAACTTTGTGCTTTTGGTGATTGGTGATTTGGTAAATGCAAAAGATGTTGTGTACAATTTTTTTTTTTGTGAAATTAGTTGATATGCTGCTGGTACCAAGCTTGAATGAAAAACTGCTGAGTGACCTTACAATAGTTATTAGAAAACATAACGAGCTTTATCAAAAATTGTTTAAAGAACCTTTGAAACCAAAATATCATAACCTTGTTCATTATCCTAGAATAATAAAGCAATTAGGCCTCTTAAAATATCTGTGGTGCCTTAGATTTGAGGCTGAACACCATATTCATAAGCAGTATAGTCATGCTATTACATCTAGAGTAAACATTCCTTTAACACTTTCAATTAAAGCATCTCTAAGATTTTCACATTGTGCTTTAGAAAACAATTTTTTTTTTCAATCTGAATTTATTATACACAATGGGCCATATGTATAAAGGCTAGTAAATGCTTTTACTGGTAAATTTCTATAGTATATACTAATTCTCGTATGCATAAAACCATAGTAAATACTGGAAAAAAAGTATTTACTAGGTAGCAAAGTATTTACTGGTTTCGGATGAATTAAACCAGTAAATACTTTAATCGGTATGCATAAAAACCATTTTGTTCAAGTATATACTGGAATTTTTTCAAGCTATTGAAAACCAACTTGACCATTTGCTAATAAATACTTTTTCATATTAAATGTCCATTTTAGTCGGCAGTTTTATATCCAAGTGTTCGGTAGAATTTTTTTTTTTAAATGGCCTCTTTTTTAAGTGTAATCGCAGAAAAAAATTATAAGGAGCGAAGAGATTCCGGAGATAACAATTTCAAAATACTTTACTGTTTTGAAAAGGAAAACGTTGATTTATTTAAAATTTAATGAAACTAAGAAATAACTAATTTATTTGTAATAAAAAAAAATTAATATTAATAGTAATAATAATAATAACGATATAAACATTTCGGTACTCAAACTGAAAAATAAGTTTAAACACTTAGTCTAGATTGTTAATATATAAGTTATATCTAGGCCGAAAGGCATTAGCAAATTTAATCAAAATCATTACAACCATGTTTTAAAAAATTGGTTTTTTATTTTTAATGTTTCTTAAAGACGAAATTTTAAAAATTTAAGTACACAAATCTTAAGATCTTGCTGAAATTTGTATTGACAAAAAATTTGAAATAAGTCAAAACAAATTTTTTTTTAAATTGACGAAAATTCGAAAAAACTAAATTTTTCAAATGTAGATACGCAATCCTTCGAAAACAATCTAGGACTTCTAAAATATGAAATTTCGTTAAAATCGTGTTAGCCATTAGTGTGAAGGTCGGTTTAAAAAAAAACGGTACTGCGGGGGTTACCGTTTTTAGACTTCTTCCAAAAAACATTTTTACATAATTAAAACCGCTGTTCAAAAATAATACCTCTAGTAAAATTTTATCAAAATCGTTAGAGCCGTTTTTGAGAAAAATAGGTATTATCATATCGGTTGTATGGCAAGTACCGTTAATTCAATACTTAGAGACCCAATAAAAAAAAGTGAATTTAAAAATGAAAAAAAAAAACTAAAAAAGTAGAGAATCTACTACCACTGATGAAAATATCCGGATCTTTTTGAGATATGTTAGAGATCCAGGATTTCAAGCCGGGGTTGGAGAAGACACAGGCCTCCATCAGAGTACTGTTTGAAGAGCTGTGCATCACGTAGCAAATATAATTATTAATAAATTATATACCTACCTAGTACCTACTGCCAATTTCCGATGAATTGGTAGTATTTACTTGGATGAATCCAGTATATACTATTAGTATAGTCTTACCAGTATAAACTTAACTTTATGCATACCAAATGAAGTAAATACTCCAAATTTGAGCTTTTACTGGTAGTACTAGTATATACTATAACCATTATACTACTAGTAAGTACTTCTCTTTTATGCATATGCCCCAATGTCTTGAAAGATATATGTAAGTGAAGAAAATGTGATTTATTTTTTCAATTCAATTCAATTGAATTAAATTGAATTGAATTGAATTGAATTATTTTTTATTTTTAAGAACAAAAATTAGTTCCCTGGATACATATAAACGAACAAATAGTATTATTTTTAAAGGAAAAACTTTTAAAAAAGAGCATATGGTAACTGTAACAAAAGACGGCAAATGTAATATGAAGTAATTGATTTTCTTGTCAAACATGATGAACTTAAAATTATTGTCAGGAAGAGCATTTCCAATCGTATGTTGTTGGAAATGCAGGTTCACCTGATTCATATACAATACTTGAATTTAATTGTTTAGATGGACCTCCCAATCATTTTTATGTACCAAATATTGGACTTAAAATCATTCGCCAAAAGAAAAAAATACTGGAAGGAGTTTATGTAATGGATTTTGTTGCTTTTTTCTTTTTTGTTACACTTTTTTATAAAATAAAATATTTACATTAAAATAAACATAAATTTTTTTCAATGTAATAGAGGTGAGAACCTCCTAAAAACAAGCGAAAGATCTAGTTGAAAGTAATTATAAAACATATTTAAATAATACGAAAAGCTAGTAAAAATTAAGTAAATATCTTGTAGTCCGGGATCCCGGGGCCAATTTTTTTGTGATTACTATCAAGCTAATTTTCCCTTCATTTTGTTGAGACGCCCAACAATTTTCTATCGAAAACTTTCGACTGTGGTAGCTAACAGAGATAGCAAGGGTGAAATATGTCAATTTCATGATACTAAAAAATTTATTAGTAACAATTTCTTTCTTAATTAAACTTCAAGATAATTATCTGAATTATGTAAAAAAAATATTTGTCCTACAAATTGTATGGTTTGATCTAAGGAGTCCCCTTCCTCAAACATGTATCGATTACGAAGTCAAAAAAAGTGATTACTAACAAGCTGATTTTTTGGTTTTAACTTATTTAATATTTATTTTCTATTTATTTTTTTATATTTAAAATATGTTGCTTACTTATATTCTTGCGGAATGGCAATTGCTAAAATGTTTACAGCATCTTTGGATGCTAAGCTTGATTGTTGAAAATACATGTTTTCATTACCCTTTATCTATTTTAACTCTTATGCCCTTTAAAAGTTTATTTATGATTTCATAATGCACGCAAGTGAACGTGGTATTTATGGTGTTCACTCGTTAGACACGGACACCTATTAAAAGGCGAATTCACAAATCGATTTGACATTCTAAATATATAAATATGTAGGTGAAGTAGTGTATCTATTTACTCCAACGAATAACCCAAAGGTCTTGTAGTAACACAATGGATTGCTTTAGTCAAGTCATTATAAAAGTGAAAACGAATTAAAAAGGGATCAACTTGCAAATGAATTTATTCGCTTCGGATGAGAATGATAATTTAAGTTTGTTTGGTCATCAAACTGGTGGCTTAACTATAGTGACAGCAATGGTATTAAAATACCGAGGATGAGGCTTATAGCATGACAAAGTGTCATTTTGAAATGTTGAATTGTGAAATATGTTCATGAATCGAAAGTATGATTAAAAATACTATCGCAACTCGGATGGTTATTTAGACGGTCGAGCACGACACTGCGCTGATGTGCTCAGTGAAAGAAAACTATTTAAAGGAAAGATTGAGGAGAAAAGAAGGAAGACACTCTAATCAATAAATAATTTTGCCAAAACCAAATATTGTAAACTTTCTCTGCGACATACATAGATAAGAGTTGTTAAGTTGAGTGGGGTCTAATGTCTAAGTTAAATTCGCAGGTAATTTTTATAATATATATATCTATATATATATTAGGGTGGTCCTTAGGAAAAAAAATTGGGGAAGCCCCCCAGATTGGTTCTGAATCAGAAAAAAAATCCCTAATTTTTTCAAACTTTTATTCCTATCCCTTCCTGACCCTATTTCATTAAGAAGTTTTGGCTTTAAAAGGAAAAAATTAACAGTTTATAGCCTCTAAAAAAACAGTGGCAACCCCTTTACTTTTATATTTTCATACGGTATCATACGCATAATACTATCATACCCATTATACGTATGAATGATCAAACATCCGCCATTTACCCAACACTGAACACAGAATATCGCCCCTGCTCTAGTAATAACCAGTTTAAAAATAGGGCCAGGAAGGATTAGAGATAAAAATATGAAAAATTAGGGAATTTTTAAAAAAAATTTTAGAATCGATTTAGGGGGCGTCGCACTCAATTTTCGCAAAAAAGTAAAATAAGGACCACCCTAATATATGTATTAGAGGGGGTCAAAAAAAATCGATTTTGTTTTTTTTACGAATGCTACGGAAAAGTGGGTTGCTAGACTCTTTAAAAAAATTCTCAAAAATTATGAGCTCTCAATTTTGATATTTAGATCCTCCGCATCGCAGTTTTGTATATTTTTCTAAGACCAATAGAAAAGAATTCATACCTCATCATTTATCGATTGAACAGAAAAATGTTCCGATAGAATCTTTTAGGAAATTTAACGCTCAATAAAAAAGGTATCTTGTGTTTTTACGTAAACCTCACCATTTGAAAGATATTAAGGATTTAATTTTTATTATTTTAGGACAAATTTCATTTTTGTTTATGAATTTTATAACTCGACAATAAATGACTTTTACAAAATGCGCAATAAAAATTTTTGTTGGAAATTAACTGCTCTATAAAAAAGGTCTTTTATGTTTTAGCGCTGAAATTAACCGTTCAAAAGTTATTCATCATCAAACTTTCATGTGTACGGATTTTAAAAGTTTATGATTATATTATGATATGTTTCAGTATTAGAGAAAAACAATGTCCAATTAGTTATAAATTAGTATTTTATTTCAATTTTTAAACAATTTTTTTTTACAAGTTGGGTAGTTTTTTCGATGCTCTTTGACAACTTGCTATAAAAATTGAAATTGCTCTTCGTTTTTTGTTAAACATAGGTTATATTCACTTACTAATGCGACACCTCGCTCTGCCACATCATTAACTTTTAATTGTGCGAAAAATTCTTTATTTTCATTATAACTATCATCAGTAGACCATAAATCAATATTTTCATCAAGAAAATCATGTGGCAGATCAAAGAGCTCAAACAGTTTCATTGACTTCTTAGAAATAAAGTCACTTATGTTTTTTTGCAGAATTGAATCCAAATTTTTTTAATCAATTATAAATCTTCTTGCTTTAAAATCAGTACCTTCGCGAGTCTTAACTACTTCTTCTACAATATTCTTCTTTATGTTACATGGTACGGTATCATCAAATAGTGATAAAATGGCAAGTTCATCACATAAGTACCATAAATGTAAAGTCATTTTTTCACATGTAGCCGAGGATATCAAAGGATTAATTTGCTTATACTTAATTAAATTCTTCATGAACTCTAAGCCGTGATTAGCCGCAGAAGTCGCAGAAGTTGAAGAAAACCAAGCTTTTACATACACTATAATTATAAAAATACAGAGCTGTCGAAGACCATCCAATTCTTTCTTAGAAAGGAGAAATTCATCTCTAAAAATAAATATTTTTAGGGAATAAGTTGCCTTTGCCATCCATCTTGCGTGATGAATTGCTCCAGGACGTTTAAAAGAAACTTGATCTCGAGGCATTTTTCCAAGAAAAATTAAGGATAATTCCAATAATTCTTTATAGTCACCTCGGGGCTGCGACAACTACCAAAAATAATCAATTATTTGTAAAAAGTGATAAGTTTTCCTCTACCCTTAAAATTATATTCAAACAATACCTGTAAGTATCGTGTGATAAATGTAGATAAATCATTTTTTTCATTCATAACAATGTTAAAAACAATAGTATCTTCAACACCAGATTTATACTTCGTTTTATCGACTGTATCCCAAAAATTTTTAAATCTCACAAATATTGGAACATTCGGTCCGGATGATACTGGCCAATACACTTCGAAGGCGCTCCTCAAAATGATTTCATAAATATGATGGCGACATGGTAGCCAAATTAATTCTTTTCCTAAGGCCTTTTCTATTTCTTTACATGTACCGTGATGGATGCCTGTAGAGTTAAAATAGATAATCAAATCATACTTTAAGTTATGTGAGAAAAATTGTAACACTTATTTAAAATCTTAATAAATGAATAATTATAAATAATGGGCACGTGCCGAAAATTTACATTAATTAAATATTAATATAAATTAACAATTCAACTAGAAAGATGAAAAAGAAATTTTCTTTTAAATATATCATCATTGATTAGTTAGTAGTTACCCGTATTAGCGGCAGTCGTGTCAAAACACATCGCCTTAATGTAATGAATAATAAAATAAAAATAAATAGGGTGGCGCAACAGAGCGTGGAGCCCCTGGGCCTAGCGCATTTCTCACAACCATGCCTTGTGAGGGAATGGAGGGGACCTACAATTTTTCGCCGGTTCCGAACGGCTAATTGAGAATGCGCTTTTCATGGCAATGAGTTTACTAACGGAGGACTTGCCAATTCCTCGCGAAAGGCGATACCCGTGGAAAAACAATTTTTCATTTTGCCTCTGCTGGGATTCGAACCTCGAACCTCTGGGTTAGCAGGTGGACATGCTAACCATCAGGCCACGGATACCACGGTAATGAATAATACCCCATTGATTTAACGTCGATAAGATAGCTGCTGCTTGATTTTCTGCCGATCCACTATTCATTTTTGGAACTCCAAGTAACTGCTCAGTACCAAAAGCAGTCAAAAGAATCGGTAACCGATCCACAAATTTTGATTCAGCAATGTCATTAAATATTTTGCCATCCCAATGCACGACGTATTTATCATGAGCTCTGAAGTTATCTTTTAGTCCTATAGCAATGTCTTTTCGTAAGAGCATGCGAGTTCGTTGTATTGTTCGGTAACTAAGAGTTGTATCTTCAATATTTACACCAACACTTGCTAGAACTGGAGCAATAATGAACATCGCATGTCTACTACTGACATTAGCTCTGTCGAGTGCCGAGATAAGCTCTGGAGTTAAAATATTCATTTTTGCGCGTGTAATCGGTATTTGAGGCACATACTCTAAATCTGAACAGAGATTTGTAGCTTGAATTAATGTAAGCGTTAAGGATGACTCAGATATTTCACTTCGAGCAATCTCATGGCTGGTTGAGGGTTGATTCAAATCCTAACTAATATTATAAATGTGAAAGTCCCTCTGTCTGTCCGACTTTCTATGTTACCATCTCCCGCACAAACTACTGAACCGATTCAAATAAAATTTGATACAGATATAGTCTAAGACTTGAGGAAGGACATAGGCTTTATATTTTATCCCTAAATTCCCACGGGAACGGGAACGTATACGGGAATTTAGAAACTACAACACCGATTTCAAAAATTTTTCCACCGATAGAATGCTTCACTATCCCAGAGTAACATAAACTTTAATTCATCCACATATTCCTACGGGAGCGGGAGTCCTTACTAATGTAATAAGTGTGAAAGCAGCTCTGTCTGTCCGTCGTTCTATGTTACCATCTCCCGCCCAATATAATATACCGATTTAAATGAATTTTTGTACAAAGATTGTTCTGAACTTAAGGACGGACATAGGCTATATTTCATTCGAATATTCCCACGGGAACCGGTCCTCACTATTATTATAAATGCAAAAGTAGCTCTGTCTGTTCACCTTTCTATGTTACCTTCTCCCGCTCAAACTTATGAACAGATTAAAATGAATTTTTGTACAAAGATTGCTCAGAACCTGAGGAAGGACATAGGCTATACATTTTATCCCTATATTCCCACGGGAACGGGAACGTATACGGGAACTTAGAAACTGCAACACCGATTTCAAAAATTTTTCCACCGTTAGAATGCTACACTATTTTTGAATTACATAAACTTTAATTTATTCACATATTCCTACGGGAACGGGAGTCCTTACTTATATAATAAGTGTGAAAGGAGCTCTGTCTATCCGTCGTTCTATGTTACCATCTCCCGCCCAAACTAATAAACCGATTTAAATGAAATTTTGTACAAAGATTGTTCAGAACCTGAGGAAGGACATAGACTATATATTTTTTCCCTATATTCCGACGGGAGCAGGAACGTATACGGGAACTCTTACACTACAGCACCGATTTCAAAAATTCTTTCACCGTTAAAATGCTACACTATCCCCGAGTAACATAAAAACTAATTCATCCCCATATTCCTACGGTTTCCTATATTCCCACGGGAGCAGGAACGTATACGGGAACTTTGACACTACAACACCGATTTTAAAAATTCTTCCTCCGTTAGAATGCTACACTATCCGCGAGTAACATAAAAACTAATTCATCCCCATATTCCCACGGTTCCCTATATTCCGACGGGAGCAGGAACGCATACGGGAACTTTGACACTACAACACCGATTTCAAAAATTCTTCCACCGTTAGAATGCTACACTATTCCTGTGTAACATTAACTTTAATTCATCCACATATTCCCACGGGGACGGGAGTCCTTACTAATATAATTAGTGTGAAAGGAGCTCTGTCTGTCCGTCGTTCTATGTTACGATCTCCCGCCCAAACTAATAAACCAATTTAAATGAAATTTTGTACAAAGATTGTTCAGAACCTGAGGAAGGACATAGGCTATATATTTTTTCCTTATATTCCGACGGGAGCAGGAACGTATACGGGAACTCTTACACTACAGCACCGATTTCAAAAATTCTTCCACCGTTGGAATGCTCCATAATCCCGGAGTAACATTAACTTTAACTTATCCACATATTCCCACGAAAACGGTCACCATATTCCCACGGGAACGGGATTCTTTACTAATATTGAAAATGCGAATGTAGCTATGACGATATGTTTTTCGTATGTCTCCCGTTCAAACTGCTAAACAGATTTTATTAAATTAGCTACAGAGATGGTCTAGAACATGCGGAAGGATAAAGACTATACATATATCTATCCTTATATTCCCACGGGAACGGAAATGGGAATTCAAAAACTACGGTCTCAAAAGTATTTTTAACAGGGCTACAAGGTGTTGAAATAGGGGTTGAATGTTTTTTTTGGAAATATGTACCGCCATTTTTAAGGCTAGAAGTTTTATTTCCTAAAAAGTTAAAAATGCTGCTGAAAGTCACTATTCCACGCGGACGAAGTCGCGGGCACAGCTAGTCTAGAATAAGCGTTACAATTTAATTAACGGAAGCACAAATATGGAACGCATTCATTTTGATATCAGATAAAGAACAAGAAGAGTTTTTTATTTATTATCATGAACATATTGACGTTTATGATATAATTAATTAGAAAAACAATAATATCCCTTAACTTAAGTCGTGATTATTTCCTACGCTTCTTAAGTCGTGGGTCCAGTGGACCCAAGCCGTTTTAAATGTCAAAAAAAAAAGTATAATATATTTTATAATTTTTTTTTATCAAACTTCATACTTAAACAATAACAAACAAGTTTTTAAGAAACCAAACACAGGGACTATCATTTGTACTTCAAATTTGCACTTTCGCCAAGCAGTCTCAATTTATATAGTTTAAAAGTAGTGTGTTTAAAAAAATTTAAAATTAAATACTAAAAACAAAGTTAAAAATCCATCAATAGATTTTTTGGCAATTTTAAAACCAATTCTTTAAAACTGTAAATTGAAAAAATTAAAATCAGTTTCTGAAAAAATTTTGACAATGGTCAAAGTCAGACAAGCTAAAAACTTGAAAAACATACTTTTTTCGAACAGGCCATACAAATGGGCAGCTTGCACTTAGAACACAAATGTACCGTCTTCGATTTTTTATTTGCCAGACACAAATAGCACCTTTTCTTTTGTTTCTTTCGTCATCTTGGCCATTGTCTGACTATTCAGAAGACAATTCTGAGTCTGAATGGTGCTCATTTCAATACCAAATCGTCGTCACTGCCGGCAGAGAAATCGTTTTTCCGAATAATTGCTAGAATTAAGATCAATTTCCTTTTCTTCGTTGCTAAATTCCATAAACAGCTGTTGCTCCAATATGTTTTCGGGATATCCAGAAAAACTTCTTTGATTCGCAATTATAAATCAGCTGAAACATTACAATAAACTGAAACAATAAATAAAATAAATAGCCGAAAAAAAGTAACGTAAGTTAAGTTGTGGGTCGAGCGGACCCATGTACACGCCAAAACACACCTAAGGAGAAGCGAGCTAAATGTGTCCTTCTCACTACACATACATTGGCTTACTGTAGGAAGGTACTGAGAAGTTGAGAGAGCTGCGGTGACTGTGCCGTTTTCTATACACATTTATAGATTGTGTGTGGGTCCACTGGACCCACGACACGGTTGCCAGTTTGGTCATTTATGTCCAAATCTGGTCATTATTTTTTTACTTGGTCACATGGTCACTTTTTATACCATTTGGTCATTTTTTCAACGAAATGAAATAAAAGAAACATTTCAGTTTATAGACTTAAAATTTAAATGAATACGTAAGCCAGTTTTCTAATCGAATTATGTAAAAAGTGCATCCATAAGATTGTTCTTTCAATCCCAAAGATTGCTCTGAGGTAGCCGCAATGTATTCTCATGAAAAACCTTAGTTTACCCTTAATACCGAGCTAGGTGTTTTTTGAGTTCTGTGGTCGCCCTGAAGTAGAACTAGGATTTTGTCGGGGAGAATTCAAGTGGCAAACACTGATTTCAAATGACCGGCATGTGTGGTGACTTCGTGATTGAATCTGTCTTACGAACTGAAAACCTAGGTTTTTCGCCAACTGGACATGATGCTACACAGCTTGTTTCTGTCAATACTGTCATACGGAAGATATCCCTGTGTTGTACGAATTTGTTGAAGTGGGAGGTTTTCAGACTTTCACATAGACAAGACATCGCATCAGACGTTAAGGAATAGTATTCCAATTGTTAGATTTTCCATTCATTGAACATGCTTTCTCCCGACTAAATCATGCAGCTGGTGTACTCTCCTACCAAGCTAATCACAAGCTTCCTTGAAATTTGCGGCGTCCAGACCGTCTGGAAATCCAGTTATTTGATTTTAGCTAACATACGAGTTTGCAACCCTAACTTCTTCTGATATAGAGTATGGCATTCTTGATGATCGTCTAAGTTAAGTCTGCATAATTATCTTTCCAAGATCATCAGAGATGAATGCGGTTCTACAATCTACAGCTGTGTTTGCTTGGTGGTCTTTACGGGCTTGGTTCTTAGTTTTCCACCCTGGCATGATCTTTTAACTTTTGGTGCAAACTTTGAAGTTCATACTTTCATGAAATTTCTATATTTCCTCAAACAAGCGCTTCTCATGCTGCTTTTTCCGTTTGAGAACTTGGTGTTCTTCCCTTCTTTCTTCATCGGAATCAAACATAGTTTTGGTCATTTCAAGCTACGTTTGGTCATTTTTATTTTCATTTTTGGACACATATTTTTTTGGCAAGTGGCAACCGTGCCCACGACTTTAGTTAAGGGATATACTTTAACATTTATATTTATAATAAATTTAATTGATTTTTAATTATGACTTAAATTTATGATATTTAAATGTTTTAAATACTTACGACTTTCATCTACTTCTCTTCTCTTTGATATATTTGGGTTATTAGAAAGAATTTCTTTCCGGTTATCACTTTTTTGATTGGAATATAACTCTTGAATATCATTACTAAGCAGTTTTAATGATTTTTTATCGACAACATCAAATAATGCTTTAAGTTCATTCTGAAATTTTATTTCATTTTTGTTTCGTGCTGATGATTTTTTTCGCACAAAAGATTTTTGCAATTTCAACCATCGATTATGATAGCGAAAAATTTTTCTGATAACATTAACCGATCCAATAGTGAATAGTCGGAAGATGGTTATTTTTCCATAATTCAACAACTTGATAAGCTGCATTTTTGGCACTTTGTTTGATAGAACATTTCAAAACTTTGAGCTGATAAAAAAAAAAACACTCATAACCTCTTTCACTGTTGGTAACTTGCGTTCTGAAATTTTTTGCACAAGATTTCCGATCAAATGCATTTCTTTATCCATATTTTCGATAAATATCAAATTAATTCACGTAGTAACCGCAATATTTGTGAATAATTAATCGTTGGATCACATATACGAGTTTTGGAAACACTAAAAAAGCTGTAGAAATAAATGTATGCAAACCAAAGAACACATAACATTGTTGGTGTAAATGCACTCTAGTAGCGGTAGTTTCCGCCCGACGAATAGGGGGAGCTACTGCCACTGACCACGTCATCGGCACTACCTTTGTAGTAATCAACCAGCCATCTTTATTGCTGATAGTAATCGATCAGCCATCTTTATTACCATTTTCAATCGATCAGCCATCTTTAATGTCATTCTCCATTCTGAACTCGCACCAGCAGCAGCATTTTTCTACAACTCCTGTTGACATCTAAATAGAAGACTAAGTAATTATGTATATCATATTCATATTATTATAACCTTTTTCCAATTAATCTTTAATAAAGGATTTTAACAACTCGACCATTGTATAAACACAATCACTGTTTTGAAAATCAACTTCTGCTGCCACCGAATTGTTGCAACACTTATATTAATGACAAGAAATGAAATTCATATGAAATTTGTAAATTAAATTGAAATTTTTCGAATTTCAAATCATAAACTTTTAAAATCCGTACACATGAAAGTTTGATGATGAATAACTTTTGAACGGTTAATTTCAGCGCTAAAACATAAAAGACCTTTTTTTTAGAGCAGTAAATTTCCAACAAAAATTTTTATTGTGCATTTTGTAAAAGTCATTTATTGTCGAGTTATAAAATTCATAAACAAAAATGAAATTTGTCCTAAAATAATCAAAATTAAATCCTTAATATCTTT
The DNA here is from genome assembly GCA_914767635.1 of Melanostoma mellinum. Lineage (NCBI taxonomy): Eukaryota > Metazoa > Arthropoda > Insecta > Diptera > Syrphidae > Melanostoma > Melanostoma mellinum. The sequence continues at coordinate 76,053,013 of OU612058.1, read as the reverse complement.
CAAATGGTGAGGTTTACGTAAAAAACACAAGATACCTTTTTTGTAGAGCGTTAAATTTCCTAAAAGATTCTATCGGAACATTTTTCTGTTCAATCGATAAATGATGAGGTATGAATTTTTTTCTATTGGACTGAGAAAAATATACAAAACTGCGATGCGGAGGATCTAAATATCAAAATTGAGAGCTCATAATTTTTGAGAATTTTTTTAAGGAGTCTAGCAACCCACTTTTCCGTAGCATTTGTTAAAAAAAACAAAATCGAAATTTTTGACCCACTCTGATATACAGGGTGATTCGCATAAGGTGTGACAAAAAGATAGGGTGTGTAGGTTGGACCTAGACAAGCAAAAAATCGTTGGGGGGGGGGGTCCATTTTCCCCCGTTTAGGCAGGAGGGGCAATTTAAGAAAAAAGTCACTAAAAATTGGAAAAAAATTATTTAAAAATGACAGCAGTACCTACAGAGTCGTACTATAGCATTTTGAAAAGCCAAAAACTTAAAAATTAATTTATATTTAAAACTAAGTTCTTCAAGTAAATAGTTTTTGAAATATTAATTTTCAAAATCAAAATTTTGAAAGAAAAACATAATTTTTTTTCTTAAAACCACTTTTTTTTCCAAATTTTACGTAATTAAGTAGTATTTTTCTGGCTAATTTTCAATGCTCTTATTTATTTTTGATCCAACACAAAAAATCGGATGTCAAAATAACTTGTAGTTTTTGAGAAAACCAAAAATTACAAAAAATTTTTTTTTTAAGTTTTTTTTTTCGTTATTGGATTCTTAAGTGAACTTACGAAATAAAGGATGAATTTTCTCTTTACTTTTTTTATTGAGAATTCACTTAAAAGTCCAATAACGAAAAAAAACTTAAAAAAAAAAAAATGACGAAAGTCGTTTTTGTAGTTTTTGGTTTTCTCAAAAACTACAGGTTATTTTGACATCCGGTTTTTTGTGTTTGATCAAAAATAAATAAGAACATTGAAAATAAGCCAGAAAAATACTACTTAATAACGTAAAATTTGGAAAAAAAAGTGGTTTTAAGAAAAAAAATTATGTTTTTTTTTTCAAAATTTTGACTTTGAAAATTAATATTTCAAAAACTATTTACTTGAACAACTTAATTTTAAATTTAAATTAATGTTTAAGTTTTTGGCTTTTCAAAATGCTATAGTACGACTCTGTAGGTACTACCGTCATTTTTAAATAATTTTTTTCCAATTTTTAGTGACTTTTTTCTTAAATTGCCCCTCCCGCCTAAACGGGGGAAAATGAACCCCCCCCTCCCATACGATTTTTTGCTACACACCCTATCTTTTTTTCACACCTTATGCGAATCACCCTGTATATATAATATATATATACAATATATATATATATATAAATATATATAATATATATATATATATACAGCTATGGACAAAGAAATAGCACACTATTAAGAAAAATCATAAATTCAAAATTTTCGTTATGTGAAATGGTTGTGATGTTTCTTTTTCTTCGGGTATGTAGATTTGATAAACAAATGCAGTCTATCAAGCCTAAAAAGTACCGCAATTTTTGAATCGTCCTAAGTGCGAAGCGTACAATCCTAAGTATACTTTAAAGACGGTGAAACATGGAGTGGAAAATTTAATGGTCTGGGTGGTTTTCCTGGCATGGGGTGGGACCATTGCATTGGTGAGGATTGATGTCAAAATGGATAAATTCGCTTAGCTTACAATACTGAAGAATACAATGGAACCATATTCCTTTGAGTTCATGCCTATTAAGTGGATATTCATGCATGACAATGACCCCAAACACGCATCAAATATAGTAAAAGCTTGGCTCGTGGATGAACAAATCGATGTCCTAACCTGGCCAGCTCAAAGTCCCGATTTTAATCCCATAGAACACCTATGGAATGATGTAAAAGTCAAAATTGGGCAGGCAAAATTTAAAAATTCAAACGATCTTTGGGCCGGAATCAAAGAAGCTTGGTACTCTATCCCGCAAAGTAGATGCCGGACGTTAGTTGAAAGCTTACCAAGGAGGTGCCAAGCAACTTTATAAAATCGTGGTCAACCAACTAAGAACTAACTTTGTAATACCAAAATTTATGAAAAAATAAATATTTTCACTAAAAATAATTTTTTTTTACGATTATTGGTAGGTGTGCTATTTTCTTGTCCACAAGAAATTTGATCATCACTGCAAAATATATTTTTAAAAATTGAATTGTAAAGAAATAATTCCCTATTACTAATTATTATTAATCCTTAGAAGTCACTTCATGTCATAAAATAGGAAATAAACTATTTAAGATCAAAAGGATAAAATAAATGCAGTTTTCATAAGAAAATGAATGAGTGTGCTATTTCTTTGTCCATAGCTGTATATATAAAATATATATATATACATATATCTTTATATATATATATTACGTGTCACAATGTTTGTCCGCGATGGACTCCTAAACTACTTTACCGATTTTAATCAAATTTGTACACCGTGTGCAGTTTGATCCAACTTAAAAGATAGGATAGCTTACGTCTCAATTTATGATCGACCACCACATGTTGCTGAGACTTAAGTATAGTTTAAATTTATTTTGAGGTAAACGAAATTCACTGAATTTTACTTTTTTAATTTTTGGAGTATGTATAGCTGGCTACGTGTTACTTGACTTAAGTATATACTAAATATAAATTAAATTCATTATCTATCTACGAGTATCTATAAATATAAAATAGGTTGTATGTATGTAAATGTATGTATGTATGAAGGTATGCCACTCAACGGATTTTAATGAAGTTTTCAGGGTAGACAAAGTTCAGATCGTAGATGGTTCCTGTCAAGTTTTGATCCCCATATTCCTACAGGAACGGGGTTGAACTGCCATTTCTGCACTTTTCTTCAGGAAAAAATTAATTGATTCAGAGTATTTTTCCGGATATACAAAGTAATTACTTGAATCATAACTGGCTCAGTCATCTTGCTATTTTGGCAGCTAAAAATGTTGATGTTGATGAAATTAACTTCCAGATAAAACAGCTGTTACAAGGCGATCTGATGTCTTTTAAATCAATTGATACTATTGTTTTGTTAATGAAAACGATAGTGTAAATTTCCCCGTTGAATTTTTAAATTCACCTGGAATGCCACCATATAATCTTCGATTAATGATTGGTTCAACTATTATTCTCCTACGTACTTTGAATCCACCTCAATTATGCAACGGTACACGTTATTGGTCATTAAAAAGATCACCATAAATAAAGTTTAAAGGAAAATTCGTCCTGTTGCCACGTATTACAATGATACCGTCAGATTCTACCACACTCTTCAGAAGGTTACAGTTTCCAATTCGTTTAGCTTTTGTCATGACTATAAATAAGTCTCAATGCCAAACAATGTCCATTTGTGGTTTAGATTTGGAAAATCCATGTTTTTCTCATAGGCAGCTATAAATTTTGCACGTTCACGTGTAGGAACGCTGTCGAACCTATTTGTGTTAGCGCAAGACAGGTTAGCGAGAAATATTGAGCACCGATTAGTGCTAAATTAAATTGAAATTAAAAGTACTTATAATTTAAAATAATAAATATTATTGTTTGAAAATTTTAAACTATCCGCCCTACCTACCTCATTTATAAGTTTAACTGTCACATGTTATTTATGTATTTTATGTACTCCTTTTTACAAACTTGATTAAAAAAAAAAATAAAAAATTTTAAATCTAATTCTATTGTTTTGATTCTTGCTTTATATCAACTGTGCGAAAATTTTGATCAATTGTGTCCAAAGTCCTTCCCCCTCAAATCCCAAACCACTAAATCTTTATACCAGCTTTAACGTTTCCGTCTTCTTTCATAAATAATAATTTCATTTTAATAAGGATAACGGTAGTAGAGAATCAGTAACGAAAGTCGCCATGTTTTTTTTTTTTGAAAAATAGCATCTATGTAAAAAAGCATTATGTTAAATACTTTATAACAATATCATGACAAAAACGCTAGCTACAGCAACGCGTGGCCGGGTCAGCTAGTGTATATATATTTCTTAAACTATGGTTCTGAAACATTTGACGTAGAATAAATAATCAAAAAATTGGAAACCACAAAAATAAAACGGTCCACTCAAAATATTCGCCGACACTATATACAACTCATATGAACTCTCTATTTAAAGCGCTAAACAGCTAGCTCAATTATATGATTTTTCTATTACGTATAACCTTTAAACTTCTAATGATGAACGATGCAAAAATCAGTATGATCTTAAGAATTCAGGACACGCACGTCCCTATTTAATGATGCTGATAATCACCTACCAATAAGCATTGATGACAGGATAACTTAACCTCTGTTTCAGTACATACATGCAAAAATAGTCATTAGATGTTACGTGCCAATGAATGTTAATTGAATGCAAAAACGTGTACATTGCTTGACGTTGGGTTTTGAAGTTGAATTTTTGCTGACTTTGCTGTTTAATTGTGTTTGTAATGTAACTCCAGCCAAAACACAGATAACTATGTTGTAATTGTGTGAATGTTTCTTAAACCCATTTTGCTAAGCACAAAGCCTACACCAACTGTGACTTTGGGTGCTTCAATGACTCCAAGCTGTTCTTGGTCGACCATTTTTAATGAAGTTCTGCGAAGAGGATTTCTCCTTAGCATTTCTCCTTTTTTTAACGGTTGCTTTGAAGACGGTAGTCTCTTTATTAAGTTTTCTGTCGTATACCTTAAATACCTTTTCAGATGGCCATAGAAAAAACAGAAGACACGCTGCTATAATAAGAAGGAAGAAGCCTAGGCTGATTGGGGAAAATGCCTAACATTCACAGAGAAAGGGCTCCGCGATGTCGTCATATTCTCCGTAAGACTCACAGAACTTGTTGTCACTTAAGCCTATCACGTGTTTTCCAGATATGGCCGATCAATCTCTGGCAGCAAACAATAACTTCTCTTTTGAAATATCTGTAAGTACAATGTGAGCATATAACTGAAATGCATCCGTTTCTGCTGTCACGACTCACGAATAATTTTCAATGTTTGGTTCATCATCAAGAAGTTGCATGAATTTAAGTAAAACGTTGATAAATGTTATGTGCTGTTATCGAGTAAGGCATTGTATGGTAAAATCGATATGTATTGTCACATTTTTGAAAATAGAGAATTTCAGAAACATCTGAAATGCAAAGTGATAAGAAAATCTTCTAATTTGATACTTCTGAATTAATTTTTTTCTTGCTAGGAAACTGGAATCAAAAAACCCATTTTTTAAAGTTCTCAGTGTGCTGGATCCAAATCTAGTCAGAGAATAGCGCTACAACGCCAGGTTGCCAAAAAATAAAGCATTGATTACTTGACCTTATTCGCTATAATCTCAGAAACCTAATGTGATACAGCGATTCTGCGACTGAATTTGAATTCAGCACATACAAAATCTTCAAATATAAGTTTTCAGACTCTAATTTCCATCCGAGACTGCATCTAGGCCTCAAAATAATGCATGACTGGGTATTGCAACTTTTGCAGCCAAATATCTCAAAAATTTAATGTAGGATAGAGCCATTTTGAGACCAGATTCTATGACTCAGCGGATAGCAAATCATCGGAAAAGCAATGGTTTGTTTTTGGATTAACATTTTTACATGTTAGAGCAGAGGTTGAAGGATAACAGAAACTGGATTTTTTCGATTTGGAATGCTTATTATCTCAGAAGACCAATTAGGTAGATAATAAGCTCATATTTGGATTCAGCGAAGCAACAGCCCTTAAAATAGTATAGATTGCTTTTAGAAACAACAAAAATTTCAATTCTGTAGACCAGCCAAAAATTCTTAATGGGATCTGTGTATATGGCGCCAAATTTAGAAATTTGCAATTCTTAGATGTATTTTAGAAAATGTTGGTGCGTCCTATATTCAAATGTTGTAATATGCGTTGACCTTAATCTGAACATTTTGGAAAACAAAAAACAAAAACTTTACTGATATGATTGAGTCTTAAGCTTTAAATTTTGTAAATGAGAACGGTGCAGGGAAATAAGTCCCCAGTAACTAAGTCCACTGAGGGTCTAAGTTCTCACTAAGTGGGAATCCACTTTACTAAAGAGGCCTTTTATCCCATTGAGTGAGAACCAGCTCCACTTCCTTATGAGAAATAAGTAGGTACAAACTGGGAAGCATAAAGTGAGAATAAATTTCCAACAACAAAAATTAAAAAGAGAAACTACTGTTAGTTCTTAGACCTTTTCTTATGTTTTCTTGAACTTATCTTACAGTCGATATTCAATACACTAAATTTAGTGATAAATCCCCATTCTTCCAACACAGGGTCTTTGAAAATGGCTTTGCATACACTATTTTTATGGCTACAAGAATTACAAGATTAATAGGAGAAATGTCCGCCTCATTTCAAAAACCGTATTTTGATGATAGGACTTTGAATGTTGTGCCCACATCATGTGTATACAAACCACTAATTACTCGCTTATGCATCATGTAACATGTGGTACCCGTGGTGTAATGGTTAGCACCTCCACCTGCTAACCCAGAGGTTCGAGGTTCGAATCCCAGCAGAGGCAAAATGCAAAATTTGTTTTTCCACGGGTATCGCCTTTCGCGAGGAATTGGCAGGTCCTCCGTTAGTAAATTCATTGCCATGAAAAACGCATTCTCAATTAGCCGTTCGGAACCGGCGAAAAATTGTAGGTCCCCTCCATTCCCTGACAAGGCATGGTTGTGAGAAATGCGCTAGGCCCAGGGACTCCTCGCTCTGTTGCGCCACCCTATTTATTTTTTATTTATCATGTAACATGTAAGTACGTACCTTTTCGGCACTATTTTATTATTTTCGAAAGTACAAAAAGTGAATCAAAAAGCATATTTTCGTGAACTCGTTTATTTCGAAACTCAGTTTTCGAGTTTTGGAAAATATTTTATTATTCAGTTTATGTATCAAAATTCAGTTTTCAAAAATAATCCTATGTGTACCAGTGTACCGCAAGGTTCCGTTTTAGCACCACTTTTGTTTTCTCGAAGTGTTTGTCAGAGTGTCAATATCATACATGCAGATGACGTTCAAATTTATAAAACAATCAACAATCAAAAATCGCGGCGATCTTTTGAATTATTTTTGAAAACTGAATTTTGAAATTTACATAAACTGAATCCTTACTAATATTATAAATGTGAAAGTCCCTCTGTCTGTCCGGCTTTCTATGTTACCATCTCCCGCCCAAACTACCAAACTGATTGATATGAAATTTTGTACAGAGATAGTCTAGAACCAGAGGAAGGACATAGGCTATATATTTTATCCCTAAATTCCCACGGGAACGGGAACGTATACGGGAACCTAGAAACTACAACACCGATTTCAAAAATTTTTCCAACGATAGAATGCTTTACTATCCCAAAGTAACATAAGCTTTAATTCATCCTTATATTCCTACGGGAACGGGAGTCCTTACAAATATAATAAGTGTGAATGAAGCTCTGTCTGTCCGTCGTTCTATGTTACCATCTTCCGCCCAAACTAATAAACCGATTTACACGAAATTTTGTACAAAAATTGGACTGAACTTAAGGATGGACATAGGCTTTATTTCATTCGAATATTCCCTCGGGAACCGGTCCTCACTATTATTATAAATGCAAAAGTAGCTCTGTCTGATCACCTTTCTATGTTACCATCTCCCGCCCAAACTAATAAACCGATTTAAATGAAATTTTGTACAAAGATTGCTCAGAACCTTAGGAAGGACATAGGCTATATATTTTATCCCTGTATTCCCACGGGAACGAAAACGTATACGGGAACTTAGAAACTACAACACCGATTTCAAAAATTTTTCCACCGTTAGAATGCTACACTATTCTTGAGTAACATAAACTTTAATTCATCCACATATTCCTACGGGAACGGGAGTCCTTACTCATATAATAAGTGTGAAAGAAGCTCGGTCTGTCCGTCGTTCTATGTTACCATCTCCCGCCCAAACTAATAAACCGATTTGAATGAAATTTTGTACAAAGATTGCTCAGAACCTGAGGAAGGACATAGGCTATATATTTTATCCCTAAATTCCCACGGGAACGGGAATTTAGAAACTACAACACTGATTTCAAAATTTTTTCCACCGATAGAATGCTTTACTATCCCAAAGTAACATAAACTTTAATTCATCCTTATATTCCTACGGGAACGGGAGTCCTTACTTATATAATAAGTGTGAAAGAAGCTCTGTCTGTCCGTCGTTCTGTGTTACCGTCTCCCGCCCAAACTAATGAACCAATTTAAATGAAATTTTTTTACAAAGATTGTTTGGAACCTGAGAAAGGACATAGGCTATATATTTTTTCCTTATAGTCCTACGGGAACAGGAACGTATACGGGAACTTTGAAACTACAGCACCGATTTCAAAAATTCTTCCACCGTTGGAATGCTCCATAATCTCCGAGTAATATAAACTTTTAATCATCCCCATATTCCTTACGGAAACGGTCACCACGTTTCCACGGGAACGGGAGTCTTTACTTTTATTATAGGTCCGAAGTTAAATCTGTCTGTGTATTTTACCATTGTATAGTTACTATTAAACGCCCAAACTATTGAACCTATTTATAGTAATTTTGGTACAGAGACAGTCTAGAATCTGAGGATGGGCATATATGCTATGCAATATGTTTTATCCCTGAATTCCCATGGGAACGGGAACTTGGAAAATACAGCACCCATTTCAAAAAATGTCTACCGTTGGAATACTACAATATTCCCAGTAATATAAACTTTTGTAATGTCCACTGGTTTCCAAACTACCAAATCGCCAAGCATTCACTGCTGTAGGCTCAAACCTCTTCGCACTAACTGCAAAGTTGAGGGATGGTAGTGGAAACAACTTGGAACTATCCAGGAATTGCCTTCGGCTCAATGCCATATATCAACAAAAACCAGGGAGTATGTTCGATCGAGTCCACGATCACTAATGACAATTTATTCTCAGATTTATACCCTATTTATACAACGTTTTAATGCTCCAATTCTGGTTATCGAACAATCGACTACACTTCGATATCCGATTAGAACGCTTCATCATCACATTCTTTTCGGTGAGCGCCAATGACCTATATCATAAACAAATGCTCATACCCAAAGACTATTGCTGTGACATAAACAGCGCGCATGCAGCCAAAGCAATATGATCCCTTACTACTTCTGTCGGCTGGCAGTGGCCTGCCGTTGGGAATCATATTGTTCTGAGTACAATGCACTCTATGGATACACAAGCAAGTCAAGTGTTATGCATTTATATGCAATGCAACTGAATGTGAGAGGATCGGATATCGAGGCACAGTCGAAGGTTGACAACCCGTGAATAGTTGTAGAGCAATTAATTAAGAGGTCGTTGGCTGTGACTCCTTCACACCACCCTTCCTGGGGAAAAAGAAGAAATCAAGACAAGAGTGTTGATTTCTACTTTTCCACGACTCTTTTACAAATACGGGAGTATGAAAAAAAAATTTTTTTTTTCTTTTATCATATTGTATTGAACATTGTGGCTATTTCTGGATGTTTACTTTTAGTTAATATTTCAGTATTAATTGTGATATTTACATTAGTATTATATTTTGATTAGTTTACTTTTCATTAAAATTTAGTCAGTGTTTGGTATCATTTGCGATATTTACATTTTAAAATCTAGTTCTCTTTTTTTTTTTATGTTTTGCAGTTTTGATACATATATTTGTTTTGATACGTCACATTAGTTATAGGGTACATACAATGTTCAGTATTTACCTTTATAGTTCATATGTTATATATTTTCAATATTTACAGTAGTTATCAATATATGTATATAAATTTTTTTTTTTTTTTTTTTTTTTTTTTTTTTTTTTTTTTTTTTTTTATTAGCAATAATTATTAGATCAATGTATTTAAGTCAATGCATTTAAGTCAATCTATTTAAGTTAATCTATTTAAGTTAATCTATTTAAGTTAATCTATTTCAGTTAATCTATTTAAGTTAATCTATTTAATATATTTAAGCCAATGCGCATTGACATGTTGATAGTTTCTTATAATTAGTTTAATGTGACCTTAGTTCTAATTTTACAATTACTTTTCAACTAATTTTACATGTCTTTTTTTTTCAAAATACACGAGTTTTGTACAATAATAACAAAAATGTTTTTGATATATTTTTCTATTTAATGAACAATTAGTCTCTATTTTAATTTAACAATTCCTCAGATTAAACAATTCTTCAAATTACAATAATAGCATATAAATATAAAATGGTTTTAACCTATTTTTGTGAACAATTAATTTCTTATTGTCACATTGGATTTCACAATTCACTCCTTTTTGTGATAATACTTCGTAGGGTCCTATATATATCGGGTCTAATTTCTTTCTACTTTCATTTCTCAACAGGACTAAACTACCTACATTGAAATCAACAGTTTTAGCTTTTGCATCAGCATCGTATCTATCCATCCTAGAAATTTTCTTTTGTATTAAAGTATCCCTAGCGTCTTTATGAGCAATTTGTAGCCTATGTTTAAGGTCTATGACATAGTCCTCGTAGTTGTAAACTGGTTCAACTTTCTTTGTAAGATTGGAAGGCAAGTTACATTGTCTCCCAAATACTAGCTCAAACGGGGTGTATTCTGTTTCTGAATGTATTGAAGTATTGTAACAGAAAACATAGTAGGGCAACCAGTTGTCCCAATCTGTATGTTTCTCATCTACATAATTTCTAAGATATGCTCCTAAAACCTTATGCGAATTTTCTAGTGCTCCAATACTTTCGTGATGGTACGCTGTGGATTGTAGCTGTTCTATCTTTAATAGTTTACACAGATCTTTGAAAACTCTATTTATAAATTCTGTACCCTGGTCAGATGCTATGGTAGCAGGGACTCCATACTTTAGGATAAAGCCTTCTACAAGTCCCTTAGCTACGGTATTAGCCTCCTTATTTGGCAAAGCAATAGCTTCTGTAAATTTCGTTAGTTCGTCTTGAAGTGTTAAAATGTATTTTGACCCGTTTTCTGTCTCGTCAAGAGGTCCAACTAAGTCAAGGTATATTTTGTCAAAACACGTTTCTGCTGTTGTAGTGATAGTCATTGGTTGTTTTTTGGGTTGTATATGCTTATTTCGTTGACACATAGGGCAATGCTTAACGTATGTCGTCACATCGTTTTGCATCCCTGTCCAAAAGTATTTTTTCTTGATGTTACGCAACATGCGATTTATTCCCGCATGTCCACTTGTAGGTAACATATGGTAATCGTTGAGTATAAGTTTTTGTTTTCCAGGGTCCGTTACTCTTATTTTATTATCAATTATGTGCACTTTTATTTTACTTCCTTTGAATAATTCTTCTATCTTTTTCTTTAATATATATAATTTCTCTTTTCGACGGCCGTCTGAGAGTTTACCTAACTCTTCTTTAGTTATATAAATATCTTTAATTGATAGAGGTCCGCAAATTGTACGCACGTCCCTCAACAACATTTTGTCAAATGATGCCGATCGAGCAATAGTGGTATTTTTGGATTCCTCTTCATTATTTAATAATGGTTCACCGTTATTTTGCACGTCCCTCAACAACATTTTGTCAAATGATGCTGATCGGGTAATAGTGCTTATCTTTGACCTATTTAATATCAAACAATTATTCCCTGGAATGTCTCCTAAAATGAGGTTTGGACTTATAACTCTGGTACCTTTTAATAAACTGTAATCTTTGTCTTCATCTTTGAAGCTATTTAATATTTTCAACTCGACTATTTTTAGCCCCTTTTCTGGCGGTTTAAGAAGCTCACTTATGATCTTTTCTTTCTCTAATTTACTTGTTGTTGGGTTTTTTTCTTCTAAATTTGAGTTTCTAGCTTGTGCTCTTGTTGTGACACACACAAATAAATTCTGTAAGTCCTCTGACTTTAGTTGTATTCTACTTAGTGCATCCGCAGTGCAGTTGTCTTTGCCTGGTAAATACTCCACAGTAAAGTTATATTCCTCTAATATTAGCCTAAATTTAGTTAATCTACTTGAAGGTTCTTTTAGTGAGAACAGATATACTAGTGGTCTATGGTCTGTTAGTATTTTGAAACGTCTTCCGAAAAGATACGGTCTGAAATGTTTTACTGCCCATACTATAGCAAGCAATTCTTTTTCTATAGTACTATAGTTCTTTTCGGCTTTATTCAACGATTTACTTGCGTATGCGATAGGTTTATCATCAAAATTCGATATAACAGCACCTAAGGCAAATCCAGAGGCGTCTGTGCGGAGTATGAATTCTTTTTCAAAATTTGGAAACTGTAAAATATTTGGGCTTATTAGGAATTCTTTTAGCAAATTAAATGAGGTATTGCAATCTTCGGAAAATTTAAATTCTACGTTCTTTCTTAATAAACGGTTTAAGGGAATTGCTAGTGTTGCAAAATTTGGTATGAATTTTCTATAGTAGTTAGCAAATGCTACAAATCTCCTTACTTCGTCTGCATTTTGTGGGACTGGATAATTCTTCATTACTATGGATTTTGATGGATCTGGTATAATACCTTTGTCTGATATTATATGACCTAGATATAAAACTTCTTTTCTAAGGAAAGCACATTTACTTGGATGTAGTTTGAGATTTACTTCTCTCAGTCTTTCGAATACTTCAATTAAATTTTTATTGTGGTGTTTTTATACTGTAAGATTGTCAAGATACACAAAACATTTTGAATATGTCAGACCCGATATTGATAGAAACCTTGAAAACGTACTGTGTGACAATATGTATTTAATAGGTAGTTTAACCCAGTTTCAAAAATCAAAAGAAGGAGTAAAAAAAAAAAATTGCCGAAAATAAAAAAAAAAAAAATGGTTAAAAATTTATGTGAATTTCTCATCTTTGATAACGTTATAATGATTCTTTTGCTTCTCTTTTCGTAAACCAAAAAAAAAACTATTTCCTAAAATAACTAATTCTAAATGCAGTAGTTGTAGTACTGTAGTATATAATATAATCAATTTGCAGACTCATCTGCTTTCTTCCTGTGAAACTCTTTGCGATGGAAGCAATGTAGTGTTCGGGAAAAATTTAGAACGTTGTTTGTGCTGATTGTTTTGATCGCCCTCATGATGTTGTTTGGTTTTTGTAATTTGTGTTTAACTGTAGTCATCTTTGTTGGTGTGTTTTTGTGTTTATGTACATGCCTTCTGTACTCTTGTATGTACAGAGGACACGGGCCAATAGTTTTGCCGTTTGCGGGACTCGGTGTTTTCGCCTTTAGTGGAAGTTGCGCCTCTGCGAGGTGCTCTGCGGCCGCTATTAGGTCGCTTCGTGTGGTCATTAAAAGGATGATTTTATAGTACCGAGCGATAGAGCAAAAAAAAAACTACTTTGAACAGCTTTACAAAAAAAAAGAGACTTTAACTCTGACTTGATCTATTACTTTTTTTTTTTTTTTTACTAGTATGCGCGAAAAAGACTTAAACTTTGTCTTATGAAAAATACTCGCTTTGAACACTCTCTGGCTCCTGATTCTGTTGATTTATAATTAGACTGGCAGGATCGCCATGTGATGTCCACTGGTTTCCAAACTACCAAATCGCCAAGCATTCACTGCTGTAGGCTCAAACCTCTTCGCACTAACTGCAAAGTTGAGGGATGGTAGTGGAAACAACTTGGAACTATCCAGGAATTGCCTTCGGCTCAATGCCATATATCAACAAAAACCAGGGAGTATGTTCGATCGAGTCCACGATCACTAATGACAATTTATTCTCAGATTTATACCCTATTTATACAACGTTTTAATGCTCCAATTCTGGTTATCGAACAATCGACTACACTTCGATATCCGATTAGAACGCTTCATCATCACATTCTTTTCGGTGAGCGCCAATGACCTATATCATAAACAAATGCTCATACCCAAAGACTATTGCTGTGACATAAACAGCGCGCATGCAGCCAAAGCAATATGATCCCTTACTACTTCTGTCGGCTGGCAGTGGCCTGCCGTTGGGAATCATATTGTTCTGAGTACAATGCACTCTATGGATACACAAGCAAGTCAAGTGTTATGCATTTATATGCAATGCAACTGAATGTGAGAGGATCGGATATCGAGGCACAGTCGAAGGTTGACAATCCGTTAATAGTTGTAGAGCAATTAATTAAGAGGTCGTTGGCTGTGACTCCTTCACACTTTAAGTCATCCTACGGAAACGGCCCTCATATTCCCACGGGAATGGAAGACATTAGTAACATTATAAATCCGAAATTGACTTTGTGTGTCTAAACAATTGAACCGATTTATATGAATTTTGGTACAGAGATAGTCTAGAACCCGAAAATGGACATCCTTACTAATATTACAAATCCAAAAATAACTCTGTCTGTTTGTATTTCTTTGTTACCATCTCCCGCCCAGACCACTGATCCGATTTTAATGGAATTTTATTCAGAGATAGCCTAGAGCCTGAGGAAGGACATGGGCTTAGTATGTAGTCCCTATATTTCTACGGGATCGACAACGTAAACGGGAACCTTAAAACTACTGGATCGGTGAAAGTTCTTTCACTGCGGGGTTATTTCTGTCAAACTGTCGAAAATACATTTGACCTGAGAGGAAATGTCTATCTTGATCTTCAAATAAAAATTGGGAATGGCTGTTGTGAGAGGTCGATTTCGGCGCCGACTAAAGAGATAGTTAACCATATAAACTAATAAATTATGTTTGATGTATTGGGGGATGTTGTCGAATGTCTATCAATAGACAATATTATGGACACTGAGCAAGTCACATCATACCCTATAGAGTTTCTCAATTTCTTAGGAATATTAGGAGTGGCAGCAAGCTGGTGTTCCAGTAATCCAATAATGAGTAATCCAGAATTGTACACTGCTACAAATTACACATCTGGGATGCGGCACTAAAAAATTTTAATAATGACTGGACGGGAAAAGGAGAAAACGTTATGATTCCCCGTTTTCCTTTAATTCCCACTGATTTGTCATTATAAATAAGGCTCAGACACTTTAAGTTGCAGTGTAACTTTTCCACGCGTACGAAGTCGCGGGCACAGCTAGTAATAAAATATTTTCCAAAACTCGAAAGCTGAACTTCGAAGTAAACTGATTCTTTTTGATTCAATTTTCAGAAACTAAATTTATACCTACCTCAAGAGTATAACCTTTACTTCGATATTTTAACAATTTTATTGATTAAATTTGGTATCTCGATAGAAGTAGTATTTTTTTAATATTAATAAAATTTAAAAATTCTTGAGAAACTAATTTCACATTCAGAGGGAACTTAAACCCACAATTTTTTGAAACGAATTTCCCATTCTACATGAGAACAAAGGCCACTTTAGTAAAGTGGATTTCGTTCCCATTAAGTGAGAATTTAGAATTTAGTTCCTGGGGACTTATTTCCCTGTACAAATGAGAATTTAGTCCTTCAGTGAACTTAGCACCTGGGGACTTATTTCCCTGCACCAATTGCCTGACACACTTAGGCAGGCCGCAAGGGCCCATTGTGATACCACCATGCGTGTAATCAGCCTCGAACAAAATCGTCTCTTCTCTAACTTTCATTCAACGCAGATGAAAACTTATGTCGCTTTCCATAGGTTTAGGTTTCACTCCGGGAAGCACTCAATTTAAAAACCAATGGAACACCCAAAATTGCTTTTACTCTTCTTCGACGTTTTATCTCTGTGTGAGCGAAACATATGGTCAACGAAAACATTCTTTTAGCGCAAAATATTTTAGAAGTATGTAGATACGCATTTTTTCGGTGGGAAGAATTTATATATTTACTAGCTGACCCGGCAAACGTTGTTTTGCCTATAAATTATTTCTAGTTTCTAGATAAATTCTAGGGTACACAAAAAGTAACTTACTTATTATCTTTATACATATAAAATTTCCATGTCACAATGTTATTTACCGAACTCCTCCGAAACGGCTTTACCGATTTTCACCAAATTTTATATGCGTATGTATTCATTAGGTCTGAGAATCAATTTTCAAGTTGAACGATTTGATTAGATTGCTCGCGTTCAATGCAGCTTTGAAATTTCGAAATTCTTCTGTCAGCTCATGAACGACTGAATAAATTTTAACTTTGTGTCAGACTTAAAATAGAACTGTGATTCACCTTTCAATTCTACATAGTTAGTACTTGGTAGTAAAAGTAATTGCAAAACATACAGATTTTTTAACTATTCAAATTGCATTCAATTTACTCAACTTTGACAACAAAAATTGAAATCGTATACCCTCAATTTAATATTAATTTACAAAATAGAATATCCAAACATTAATAATAATAATGTTAGTTTTAGAGTTACCGTTCCCGTTACGGTTCCCTTTCCTTTTCCCGACCCATTCAAATAATAAATTTACTTGAGAATATAGTTGATGTGACATTCACACTGAGACTGTGTTAAGTGTAGATGACCCTTATCACTTAGGGGTATGGAAAATAGATAGTAGCCGGTTATCAGACCTACTGAATATGCATATAACATTTGGTGAAAATCGGTAAACCCGTTTCGGAGGAGTACGACAACTAACATGGACATGGAAATTTTATATATTTATATTAAAATCTAGCCAAAATGAATCTTTTTTCACCTGATTACATTCAATTTGGGGAAGATATCCTGACAACATCTCAGACCATTCTTTGTATAACCGATTTAAGAGGCATCACACTATCATTCCAAATTCGTTTCGATTTCGTTTTTACACTAACGCTTGAAACACCTTATAGGCTTCTATTTTAACATTAAAAAAGTACCTCCCTCCACGCACTTATTAGGATATAAGATTAATCTCAGGATTCTTCTCTGCATTGTATTTCGTAAGGATTTGATATTCGAAATAGAAATTCGTTCAGCTTATGGAATGCCACTTGCATATTTTTACGCATTTCTCCTTATTCAGAGTAAGCAGTATGGCCCCAGCTCAAGCGAACTTGCTCGATAGAAAGCACAATGTGTTTTATTATCGGTATGAATTCTCTGAGTAAAAAATGTGATTTCTGAATTTATTTTCTAACAAATTAAATTGATAAATATGACATATACACTGAGACTTTAAAATCTAATTTATAAAATTCTCGTGGCACAGTGTAAATTAAAGAAACAATGTTAAGGGTAGATGGCCCTTATCACTTAGGGGTATGGAAAATAATTAGTAGCCGATTCTCAGACCTACTGAATACGCAAATAAAATTTGGTGAGAATCGGTAAAACCGTTTCGGAGGAGTACGGTAACTAACATTGTGACAGAGAAATTTTATATATATAAGGATTTAATATTTGAAATTGTGATCAAAACAAGCAAAAAAATTTCGTATTTCGAACTGCAAGATTACTCACTCGTTCTGGAAGAAAGTTTTGAAGTTCGCCAAATAGAAGGCAACATTGTTTTGCAAAATAATATCAGTAAGAATAAATTTTATATTCCACTTTCAAGAACCATATTTCAAAACTAATGTAACATAATTTCAGCACAAGAATTTTTTTCCGCCCCTTTCGACTCTTTGGCCGAATTTTACATATCTATCTATTAACTCTTTACAACGAGAAATTTAGACAAGTAGGACCGCTAAAAAAATTTAAGACAAAGAAACATATGTGGAGTCACATTGGAGAAGTTTGCTCTGAACACTTCACTACAGTGGTTACAACTGACCAAGTTGAAGGATGATTTAAAACCATTGTGAAAAAAACCAAAGCAGTTCTAAGAAACAACCAAACCAGTGGAGTGGTTAGGAAGGAAATACCTTTCCCTGATATTATGAAAGACATAAATAAAATAAAATAAATAAATAAATAGGGTGGCGCAACAGAGCGAGGAGCCCCTGGGCCTAGCACATTTCTCACAACCATGCCTTGTCAGAGAATGGAGGGGACCTACAATTTTTTTCGCCGGTTCCGAACGGCTAATTGAGAATGCGCTTTTCATGGCAATGAATTTACTAACGGAGGGATTCGAACCTCGAACCTCCGGGTTAGCAGGTGGACATGCTTACCATTACGCCACGGGTACCACATAATACAGAGCAATAACTCGTTATTCCCGGAGGTTTTCATGGGGCCAAACAAAGTGTTCAGGAAAACAACTACTTTAACAACTGAACCATCCACTTCGAACTCGCCTGGCAGTTCTACAGGGGTTTCCATTGAGGACTATCCATTTCGTTTCTTTAATGTAAACGCGTCCTTAAGGTCTTTTAACAATCTGTAAACGTCAGATTGCTCATTAAGGTCTACCATTTTATCATGGTGAGTTACGCGAATCAACAATTCCAAATTATTAAATCGTACTATCAAAATTTTGAGTCAGTCGCTGCAACTTTAAGAGCGCTAACTCCGATTTTTGGTCGTTATAATCGTCCCACCCGTGCCGCAATTCTAAGTTTAGTGCACAAATTTGAATCCACGTTTTCGCTGCACAATGTTCCCGTGCCAGTGAGACAAAGATTAGGACGGAGTGCTGAAAATATCGCGGCCGTAAGTGCATCCGTTCAGAACAACCCAAATCTGTCAATCCCACGTCGTTCACAGGAATTGGGCATCGCACAAACCACATTGGGTCGTTTTTTTGGCGTCAGTTGCGTGGAATGGAAATTAGTGACATGTGGTTCCAGCAGGATGGAGCTACAGCCCATACAGCTCATGCAACCATCAACATTTTGAAGAGGATATTTGGTCAACGTGTTATCTCAAGAAATGGACCGATCAATTGGCCGCCGCGCTCGTGTGATTTGACACCTTTGGATTTCTTTCTTTGGAGCTATGTCAAGTCGTTGGTCTACGCCAACAGGCCAGAGACTTTGGAGGAGCTTCAAGCCAATATTGAACGCGAAATCGCCGCAATACCGGTCGATATGTGCGAGAGAGTGGTCGAAAATTGGGTTCAACGTATCGATCGCTGCAAGCGCGCTTGTGGAGGACATATGAACGAAATAGAGTTCCATTCGTAATAGTATTGGGTGTGCTTTAATATGAAACAAATGTTTTTTTGATATCGCAAATGGCTGGCGTTTTTATTTAAAAAATAAAATGGATAGCTCTTAATGGAAAACCCGCCTTTATTGCCACCAAATAGATCGACTCAAGTAGAAGTATATTCTCCACCCGAAGACTGTGATGCAAATAACAGTACCTCCACCCAAAGCCATACACCTCGCGAAAAATAAAAATGTCTTGCAGAAAAACTCGTTCACAAATTAATTCAGGACAAGACGGATCGGCATGTCGAGAAAGAAGAAGCTAGGGAGAAGATGCAACTACTTCAAAAATTTGGAGGTCAAATGGAATAATAAAACTCGAACTATAACGTATTTTGTATACTTTTTTTTTTAAATGTTTACTTACTTTTTTTATTACAGTAGACGCTCGATATAGTGAATCTCGCAAGAGTGAACTATCCAGTATAGTGAACACCCAAAATTTTACATGCACTACTCTAAATAGTGAACAATAAATATCTCGAAATAGTGAACACATACTTTTTCTCAGGTTTGAACAAGAATATTGCAGCTGCGTCTACCGACTGCATTTGAACAAATTCTACCGTTCATTATTGTAAATCTCACACTGAATTCTTGCTGTGTTCTTCCTTTTGTACAACAGCACACAAAATTAACAAGCTACTTTCCACAAAAATTGATTGTTATAGTGAAAAAAGATGCTAATAATTTGTACATGTTATATTTATGTACATGAATGTAAATTTTTCGTTTTTTATGTGTTAAAATGTTTTTGTTTTATATTATTTTAAATGAGTACTAGCGACTGGTACAGTGTTGATACTAAATACACTACAGAAAAACTGTGAACGTTGTATATAACAACACAGCGCAGCGGTCCGCTATGGCTTCGCACGGGTATAAAATAACAAAAAAGCAAACGCTACGTCCCGCAATTTTTAAGTCTGTAATAATTTTGAAAATATTCATTTAAATCAGATACTGTAATGTATTAAATTGGATAAGGAATGATACTGTATCGTTTAAAATAGCTTGGTAAATAAACCATATTTTTTTTTGTAATATGTAAAAGATAAAAATGGTAACTGTTGGTTATCCTTAGGAGATAAACACATGCTGCCGCAAACTTTTTATTCATCTTTTTAAGATATACAATTCCGTAGTACAGCTGCGGTCAAAATAATAGTAGTATAGAGCTTAAGAAACAACAAAATTGAAAAAAACTTATCCTTCAATTCTAATTTAAAAAACCAATAACGTGGCTTTCAAATTGAGGTTTTAAGCTTTTATTTACAAAAAAAAAAAACATTAGTTTAATATTATTATCCGATAGTTGCAAGTTTATTGAACAGATGTTGAAATTCAGCGGTCAAAAAAATAGTAGTGATAGGAAAATCTACCTTGAAATGTTACGAAATCGAAAATTTAGGTCAAAATTTTTATTACAATATGTGGCTGAGTGTTCGTACCTTTAATTATTATTTAGTTGCATGTCCCTTGTTAGCTACAACATCAGTACAAAGACGTTAAATAGAGTTTATCAGGTTTCCACACCTTCCTGTGCTTATCATACTCCATGATTGCTGTAACGCTTCGCAAAGGACTGTGTTGTTGCTTGGTTTACATCTAGAAGCATATTTTTTTTACAGCGCTCTAAAGGTTTTCAATGGGATTAAAGTCTGAAGACTGTGCGGGCCACTCCATCACATCTACTTTACTTTCCTGGAACCATTGCTACTTGCTGAAAGACCCATTTCAGCAAGAAGCAACTTCATTTACGGTAGCATTACTTTCTGCATTATCCTAACATAGAGATGCTGATCCATAATGCCTTCAATCCGCATTATGGGTCCAACTCCGTAGAAGAAAAAACATGCCTATACCACTATGATTGTAAAGTGTGGATTATATTCGGTGTTTGGAGGTCTTCTAACATATTGACGCGATCCTTTTCCACCCCTTAACACAATTAAAGTGTAACGGGTTTTCACTATCAACGCAATGCAAAGTGGAAAAATACCAATATGTGCAATGCTTTTACTCACACTACTATTATTTTGACCGCAACTGTACATACATTTGTTCAATCTCGTAAGGTTTAACCAGCGTTTGCATTGCAAGCAAGTCTTTAAATTTCTCGGCTTTTCTCTGCTATAAAATGTACGTTTTGTACATATAAACCTTCTCCTTGAATCACTCTATTCATTAAAAAAAACGCATCAAAATCCGTTGCGTTTTTTTTTAAATTTAAGCATGCATAGGGACATAGGGACTGAAAATGCGATTTGTTTTATACTATGTATGTAGTGATGATGTACCTATTAAGAATTGTTTTTGTTTTTAGCAGTCAACTTGATTAAAGTGTTTGTTTATAGATTAAATATATGTATATAATTATCTTCACACAGAACAAAATGTGCATTTTTGATCAAATTTAGCTTTGGAAAGCGTTTCTAGACTCCCGCTCGAAATAGTGAACAATCTCCATATAATGAAAATGGCTGGTTTTTATTACTTCACTATATCGAGCGTCTACTATATTAATCTTTTTCCTTTATTAACTGTTATTAATGAAGACTGAATTGTTATTTACTTGTTATATACTTTTTTTTACTTTACCTTGTTTACTTTATGTATTCGTGCTGTGAATGAAGGCTGCATTACTTGTTAATTTGAATAAAAGACTTAAGCTTCGTTATGAATTGAATTGTAATTATTTATCATACTTGAGGTTTATGAAATGTATCTTAAAAGGTGTCTGCAATGGCATTTCTTTTAATTTCTCCTAATCGTTGTAAAGTATGGCTAGGCTGTGTTTGTAAGTCACCAGGATTCGTAGAGTTTTCATAAACTGACTCATCTACGACAGTCCATAAGTTACCTCTATCGATGCACATGTTGTGAAGTACACAAAATGCCATTCATTTACACTTTCTTTCCACAGATTGAAAATCCAGCCTAATCATCTGTCGGAACCTTGTTTTGAGTAGACCAAACGAGTTTTGTTGTAGTTTCGCTTCCTTATTGTCATATTTCCGGTGTCCTTATATGGTGTTAAAAGGTACTCCCTTAGAGGATATGCTGCATCGCCAAGTATGTGGTATTTAAATTTAATACTACTTAATTACGTAAGATTTGGAAAAAAAAAGTTTTTAAAAAATATTATGTTTTTTTTTTCAAAATTTTGACTTTGAAAATTAATATTTCAAAAACTATTTATTTGAACAACTTATTTTTAAATTTGAATTAATGTATAAGTTTTTGGCTTTTCAAAATCTATAGCACGACTCTGTAGGTATAACCGTTATTTTTAAATAATTTTTTTTCCATATTTAGTGATTTTTTTCTTAAATTGCCCCTCCCGCCTAAACGGGGGAAAATGGATCCCCCTCCCATACGATTTTTTGCTTGTCTAGATCCAACCTATACACCCTATCTTTTTGTCACATCTTATGCGAATCACCCTGTATATGAAGCTCAAGCTTCCATCGATGCACCCCAATACATTTGGAAATCCTGATATATGAAATGGTAAGCACTATATTTATTGACATGGTAATGTAATAATAGCAGTTAGCAGAAACCTGTTGAAATTTAGTTGCAGTACCTACGTATCTTTTCTTCTTCGGTCGATGGAAATCTGATGTAGTTCGGCGAGATCTCAAAAATAAAATCGAAAATATTTGATATCGTTCTATATGTGCTTTATATGGACACATTACATAAGTTTGCTACTTTGCGGTAAGAATCCTTGTTCGCAGCAAATCTTTAAATGAAAACATGTAATACATACTTATGGACATACGAGACAAGCCTTTATAAATTGTTTTCAGTGGCTTAACATAAGAACATATACATTTGGGTTTCAACAGGAATTTCGGTTTTCCCACCTCCTCCTTCCTTCTTTTTAAAACACGTTGACTCCTCGTACCTATCAATTAAGGTTTGAGCAGTTGCCTTAAGTAGACGAAATTGTTCTCGGAACTATAAGGAAACAATGAAAAATTTCAATGTACTATGTACTTTACACTTAAAACAAAACGCAATAATGAATAGTTCCTAACAATTGCGGCAAGGTTTTCAACGCGACTTCTTTTTGTTTTTTCCAAGTAATGCACTATAAATTCATCGTCATCTGATGAAGATGATGACGAAGAAGAAGTATCTCTGTTCATTTTTTGATCGTATTTTTTATTGAATTTCCTCGTTAAGTCGCACTTTAAAGCAATTTTGTTTTGATACAACAAATTGTTATCAACTTTCACGAAAAAACTAATTCAAACTGACGTTTTTTTTACATTTGAGTTACATGTATTAATGCTTCTTGAAAGGATTCTCACTTTAAATCGAGAAGCGGCTGTCACTCCTCAGAATCGTGAGAAGCGATCTTTTTGCACCAATGGAACGGCTTAAGAATGCTTCTGGACGCTCCTGGACGGTTCTTTTCGTCCAATGGAAAGTGACATTAGACTGACTCAGCAAATAATTAAAAAATGCAGAAAATCTAGATTTTGTGAATTGATCTAAGAACTCATGGTCTCTGTTTATGAAAAATTATCTCGAAAAACTATAGAAAGACAACAATTGTGTTTCCCAACTCAAAATTAAAACGTGTTTTTGCATTGAGACCCGACTTTGGCTATGAGGAATCGAAACGATCGCAACCGTAAAACAGATTTTCTTTTATATTTCCTGTTCAGAATGCTTACTTCAATAAATGCCTAGCAAAAGTCATGAAAAAAAGAACTCAATTTTTTGTTGACAAGGCACTCGATTTTTATTTGAATACAAATTCAAGATGTTGTGTGTTCGATCACCTCCTACCTGCAGTTTATGTAACTTCTATAAAGACAAGGAACTTTTTGTATTGGGGACACTTTTGAAGATTTATTTATATTCTTGCACGGATGTGTTCGAAAGAGTGAATGTGTTTGGATCTTTCATCCGTTTCACGCTTTTACAGCGCTATCAAACCCATCTCCAATATTGCTTGTGGAAATTTACTTCATTATGAACCCATTTCCATTTGAAAAAATATATTAAATATTAACGAATAATTTTTTTTTAACATTTTTATGCTTTTTTATACTCTGTATTGATTTGTAAGATACATTGCTTGGAGGAATCCTAACTAATATTATAAATGTGAAAGTAATTCTGTCTGTCCAGCTTTCTATGTTACCGTCTCCCACCCAAACTACTCAACCGAATTGAATGAAATTTGGTACATAGATAGCCTAGAACCTGAGAAAGGACATAGGTAGTGTATTTTATCCCTTCTTTAATGAGAACGGGAACGTATACAGGAACCTAGAAACTACAGCACCGATTTTAAAAATTCTTCCACCGTTAGAACGCCTCACTATCCTCAAGCAACATAAACTTCAACTCATCCCCATATTCCTACAGGAACAAGAGTCCTTACTACTATAACAAGTACGAAAGAATCTCCGCCCAAACCAATGAGTCGATTTAAGTAAAATTTTATACAGAGATGATCTAGAAGGACATAGACTTCAATTCATCCGAATATTCCCACGGGAACCGGTCCTTACTAATATTATAAATGCAAAAGTAGCTCTGTCTGGTCGTCCTACCCAAACAACTGAACCAATTCAAATGAAATTTTGTACAGAGGTAGTCTAAGACCTGAAAAAGACTTTATGTTTTATCCCAATTTCTACGGGAACGTTAACGAGAACTTAAAAACTACTGCACCGATTTCAAAAATTCTTCCACCTTTAGAATGCTACACTATCCCCGAGCGAGTAACATAAGCTTTAACTCATTCCCATATTCCTATGAGGACAATCACCCGGGAACGGGGGAGTCTATACTAATATTTCAAAAATTCCAAAATTATGTCTGTCTGTTTTTTCCTTTGTTCCATTATTCCCATGGGAACGGAAGTACTTCTACTTGCTACTTGTAAGTAAACAATTCTATTTGGCAAAATATGAAAAAAGTAAGAAGTTTATTTTGCAAAAATGTACTAGTAAAATAATATTACAATAGGTTACTGAAAAATTCAAATTGCTACCGCAAGTCAGCTAGTATTTTATAAAATTAAATCAATGCGCCTTGGAACTTTTGCCATTTTTATATTTATAAAGTCCTCATAGTCAACCTCAATACTTTTATAGATGTTCAGCAACATCAAACCGTTCAGTTGCTCCCCGCTGGTTAATCTGCGCAGATATGAAAAAGATCGCTCGCTTGAAGCCACGGATACCGGAAGTGCGGTACCGATCTGCATAGAACAATGAACTGTTTTATATATGTAGAGACGAATCGCAAACATTTTAGGTTTTCCAACTTTTCCAAAACATATGAAATACCTGCAAATTAACATATCGATACAAATGGATTCCGCATTTGGAAGGGTTTTTTAAAAAATTTTTGACAGAATGAAATTTTCAGATGAATTTTATGCTTCCATGTTTTATATTTTGATTTTTGTTTTAAAAAACTAGTGGTTATTTTTTTATTTCAAAAATTTCGGGGGGGGTTTCAACCCCCAAAACCCCCCCCTGCGTTCGCCCCTGACTCTTGTGAATCCTTTTATCTTTATTTGACTAATTCCTCCCAACGATTTATACCTAAATAAAAAGAAAAACTTTAAGCGAAAGCTCTTAGGGAATGAAATCGGAAGTGCCTTGCGACTTGCGAAAAAGTATTTACATTTTATAACGAATACAAGCAGGAGCATAGACCCGAAAAGGGTGAGAGCCCGGTAAAATAATTGCTTGCATACCAAAGTATTCTACGTTTCAATTTGAATGCTTTCAACCGAATTGTTTCTTTTTTCTCACTGAAAAGGAAGAAATTTAGAGCGCTAAATTTCCACACTTTAAGCAATATTACGTAAAAGAAAAAGTTCTGCTGCCAACAACAACTAGTTACTCAACTGTGACATCCTCCCGCTATTCTTCCTTGACCTTATCTAAATTTAATGGTATTATTTCCGTTCTTTCGCAATATTTAACTGCGATTCCATCCCTCACTTTAATATAATATCCTTTTTGATTCATCTCGAAACTCGAAGGGCATGCGACGAAAGAGGTTGAGAATTTTTTTGAAGTAGATTTGCAGGCGAAGGCGATTTAAAGCTTAACGTTGTCTTGTAAGGCCATACAGCCGCCAAGCAAGGCAACAAGATAGCTGATATTTCGAAGCTATATGATAGATGTTTTACTTTATTTTTTCCCTGTGTTTTGTTTTACTCTTGTGAGGTTTTGTGGGAGTAAAAAAAACAGAGGAATATTAAAAATCATTTCCCTTGGAGATTACTTCCTGATGGTTGTTACGAGAGAGGTTTTAAATTTACTGCGATATTGGCCATCTGTCAGACCAATTTAAAAGTTATAAAACGAGAATGACTTTGTTGTTAGTCCCAAAACAAGCAAAATTTGTAGTTAAATTGAATATTTACATTGGCCCAAATTGACTCTAAATATATGTTCGTTCGATTTTTTGTTTTCGTTTGTTCTCTGGCACCTGAATATATGATTATTGTGGCCCAATCCAATGATTTATTCAAGCTATTTACATGGCTTCGACATTGATTCAACAAACTGGATCTACTGTGTGAAAATCTAATTTCGAAAATGGAATGAAACACCTATACTTATAGGTGATTTTTTAATGGGTTGGTAGATACACAAATCAGACTTATATCTGCCTGATTTTTTACTTGCGATTATAGGTAGGCAAGTCTTGCAATCGTGCAGAAAAAAAATTTTGACATAACAATTCAACATGACATTACGATTATAGAGAATACGAAAAAAGTGGGTCCTGCAATTCTGTCTGTCTGTCTGTGTGTCTGTCTGTCTGTATGTCCGTATATGGATCTACAGCCTGAACCACTTGACCGATTTTCTTCAAAATCTGCAATTAGCGTCTGTGGAGTAACCTACAGAGGGGTTTTGGAATTGGGTCTCTAGGTCTTGAAATAACGGTACCTGCGAATGATAATTCCTATTTTTCTCGAAAACGTCTTTAATGATTTCGATAAAATTTTATGTGAATTAATATTTTTCACTTGTCTTTCCTATGATGTAAAAAAATTTTTTGGAAAAATTTTAAAAACGGTACCCTCCATAGTACCGCTTTTTCAAAACCGGACTTCCTCGCTATTTAATCAACTGCAAATGAATGGCGTTTTCAGATTTTCACTTGAAACCTTTGGAATATATCATTTAATTTTTTTCAATATTTTGCATGATTCAATTCGAATTTCATAATTAATGGGTAGTTGGCAACCCTGTAGCACCAAATATATTGGGAAGAGAGAAAACTAAAACCTTTAACAAGCAAACAATCGCAAGTTCGTGCGACCCAGTCGTGCCCATTTTTTTATTACGGCATTGTGATTGCAAGCGGTGAAAGAACTACAAGTATTTTAATTTGTGTGATGTTTTTGTTATTCTCACCTTTGAACTTGTAAGAGTTAGGCCAATTGCCATTAAACAGTCTATTCATATCTTTTACTGCTTTGCAGCCCCATGTGACAATGATCGTTTATGAAAATATGGAAAAGAGTCGGAGACAAAAAGGAGCCAGAGAGTACATCAGCACTTATCGCTTTCGCATCATCATATTTGGTTGAAAAAGGCTACTGTTTGAAAGTCTTAAGACTTAAGGCTGCAACTTAACAATATTAAACCAGATTTAGCTAGATTGGTAGAAAGTCACCAAATTCATCCAATGCATCAATTTTTCAAATTGTGAATTTATTGTTTTTTTTCTCAAGCAAGAACACGATTTTATGTAACTTGCATCAATAAATTATGACTTACAATTTATGTTTATTGAATTTCATGCCTGCTTATTTTGTATGGTTTTGAAGAAAAATGAGGTTAAACTTACTCACTTAACCAGCTGCAAATTTTTAAAACTAAAGAATTATTATATTGGTTAGCAGGTGCCGTTATTTCCAAATCTAGAAACCACCTAATTCCAGAAATAACTATTATTTTTGAAGAAAATTCGTCAAGTGATTTAGGTTGTGGATCCATGTACTGATAGACAGATAGATAGCCGGACGAAACTAAACCTTCCACTTTTTTTCGTATTCTCTATAATTCTATATCATCGCAATGTCATATTTTAGGGGAGAATGTGGTCGAAAGTTGCAATCGTAACATTGAACTTTAAATGAAAAATTAGCCTGTAACCCTTCATTTTAAATGTAGAAATCTTCGCCTTTTGGAGCTGAATGCACATACAAAACTTCAATTGTCAAAGTACTGAACTGTGCCAAATATAGTTCAAATGGTGGAATTTGTGTATAAAAGTAAATTTTTTTTGGTGGTTCTGAAAACATCTCAAATATCAATTCAACATTATTGCCATCTTCATCACAAGCTTCGCTAATTTCTGAAGCCATCTCAAGTATTAATTTATCATAACCTGGTAAAACTCCCACGGCGCAGCATCGGGAAGAACTTTTTCTCCCGAAAACGTTATGCCATATCCAAAATCAAAACTTGCAACATAGTGAACACGATTTTTATTCATTTATTTATTTATATTTTTTGTCCATTGAATTGTCTAATATTTGGGATTGTATTGCAACTTAATCTGTGATTTAAGTGACAAGTTACTTCTTGTATTGAAATCGAATTTGTTGTTTGTAAGTAGTGTAAGAGATATACAGGGTGTCCTGTAATTCGTTTTAAATACTTTGGGATACGATTCTTGGTCATATTCTAAGAAAAAAATTGTTCTACAGTAAAGTCCGTTTCTCAACTTTGACATCACTTTTTGACAATTTAAAAAAAGTCTAACTTTGGTGTACCCTAACCTGTGTTAAATTCGATATCTCTGTCAATACAGATGATAGAGACCATATCTTAGACTTAATTTCTTGTAGAAATAACAATCTTTAAGACTGTATTTAAGTTGAGCTTTCATAGGTTAAGGGTTGCCAGATTTTCAATTTTAAGTGGTGTCCAAATTTTCTTCCCCAAACAAAGTTTTGATTTTGAGGTCATTTTTTCGCAGAAAATACCTGTTAAACATAGAGTTTCTTTATTTTTTACAGATGAACAAAATAATAATAAAAAAAAAACTTAGTAATAAGTGCGCTCAAAAACCCATACATTTTATGATACTTGGAAAAAACTAAAACAGGTAAAAATTCTAATTGTTTTTTTACGGTTTTTTATTGCAACAACTTGCAAAGGGAGCAGTTTTCCAAGAACTTTTAGTAGTTTCTTATGTATTTTATACAAATACAGTTATAAGAAGTGCTCAAAGTGCCCTCCTTCGTTTTGAATCCATGCCAGAGCCCGTTTTTGGATTTCATTGTGGGTGTTTGCTGTCGATAACTCTTTTCTTACTTGTAGTCATGTAATCTTTGAAACTGTGATAAAATTTGACTCCTGTAAGCTAAGGGTTGCCAGATTTTCAGTTAGGATAAAGTTCCTGGTATCCTTTGTTGTGCTTTTCTTCAATTTCCATTAAAAAACTCATACAAAAAAAAAAAAAATATCTGCGTATTCTTCTCTCGTAAATGAAAGCATTTCAAAAAACTCTCTGATCAAACTGCAATCGTGACTTAATTTGACAAACTAATTAACAAATTTATTTTCTTATTCTTTTATACGACTTATTTACCTATTGAACATTCATACCCCAAATTTAAAGCAAACATCCACAATGAAATCCAAAAACGGGCTCTGGCATGCGTTCAAAACGAAGGAGGGCACTTTGAGCACTTCTTATAATTGTATTTGTATAAAATACATAAGAAACTACTAAAAGTTCTTGGAAAACTGCTCCCTTTGCAAGTTGTTGCAATAAAAAACCGTAAAAAGACAAAATTAGAATATTTACCTGTTTTAGTTTTTTCCAAGTATCATAAAATGTATGGGTTTTTGAGTGCACTTCTTACTAAGTTTTTTTTTTATTATTGTTTTGTTCATCTGTAAAAAATAAAAAAGCTCTATGTTTAACAGGTATTTTCAGAAAAAAAAAATGACCTCAAAATCAAAACTTTGTTTGGGGAAGAAAATTTGGACACCACTTAAAACTGAAAATCTGGCAACCCTTAACATATGAAAGTTCAACTTAAATACAGTCTTAAAGATTGCTATTTCTACAAAAAATTAAGTCTAAGATAAGGTCTCTATCATCTGTATTGACAGAGATATCGAATTTAACACAGGTTTGTATTGTATTGTAAGATTTTATTTGGCCTAAAAGCGCCATTAAATTAAACATGAACAGTTTTTACAAAGTTATATAATAATTAACATAAATAAAAATAAATATAGTTTGTTAAAAAATTTCAAAAAGTTAAACTACTAAATTATATTTTCATTTATGTATAAAGCAATAAGTCTTTTGAATGTGTTTATGTTGTTTGCATTTTTAATATGATGAGGCAGTCGATTGAATGATTGTAAGCCATCGTAGAACATGGAACGTTGACCTCTTGTTGTTCTCATCCGTTGAATGATGAAATCTTCGCTGTTGCGCAAGTGGTATGCAGCATTAACATTGGTTGTAGCTCTTTCACACAAATATTCAGGGCACATGTTGTTTTTTATTTTAAATATAAATGTCATTGTCAGCATAAATAGTCTTTGGTTAATATTGAACCAGTGTAATGATTCATGCATTTCTCGGATACTTGCATAACGATCACGTTTCAGTACAATGCGCATTGCTTTGTTTTGTAAAATCTGCATTCTACTTTTTTGGGAGATATTACAGAAGAAAAGGATGGTAGGACAATACTCGAAGTGGGGTTTAATTATCACATTGTATACTTTTATTGCACTGTTCATTGATAAACTAGGTCTTATTTTTCGAAGAACTCCTAACTTCTTTGACACTTTTTTACACAGATAGTCAATATGTTCATTCCAACACAGTTTATTATCTATTATCACACCGAGGTACTTAATATTAGGTACAATTTCTAGAGAACAGTTTTCAACATTTATGCACAAGTTACACGGTATCAATGGTGCATTCAAAAACATACATTTAGACTTTTCCATATTTAACAACAGACGGTTCATTTTTAACCAATTGTTTATTGCACAAAGATCTTCATTAAGGTTGTTCACACACGTAGTTAAATCACGACCAGATATACACAACAGACCATCGTCAGCGAAAAGTTTTAGCCACGAATATTTTAACACTTTTTCCATATCATTAATGTAAACTAGAAACAAAAGAACCCCAAGCAACGTTCCCTGAGGGATACCTATGTTTACTGCCAATGACCCAGATATTTTACCGTTTACTGCGGTGCGTTGCGATCGTCCATTCAGGAAGCTACGAAACCATTGGAGTTCCGTTCCTCTAACACCAATCTTATAAAGTTTTTGTAGTAATATAGATATATTTACAGTTTCGAATGCACGTTTAAGATCAATGAACACAGCTATGACAAAATGTTTTTTATCAATTTCAGACTTCCATATGTTGATTACGAGGTTAAGACTAGTCTCACATGAGTGTTTCACTCTAAAGCCCGATTGGTTTACAAATATTATATTTTCACTATTCAGGTGATTTTGCAGTTGCGACATGACTATTTTTTCAAGCACTTTTTCATAAATTGGAACCATATTTATTGGACGATAGTCCTTGCAATATTTAGCATTAGGAATTTTCTTGGTTGGGACAATCAGTGACTCTTTCCAAGATGCTGGAAAGATTCCAGATATCAACGAGGCGTTTATAATTCGCAAGAGTATCGGACCTACTATAGGCCCTGCGTCTCGAAGCATTTTTGCATTCATAAAATTGAAATCATTTTTTTGGCTTATTTCATTCATTGCACTTAATATTTGGTCCATAGTCACTTCCGAAAAACTAAAGACTGTATTGCACTCATCGACTAAACATGTATAAACAGGGTAAGACACGGAACAGGTTAGATTTATTATACTTTGAACAAAAAATTTGTTTAACTCATCACATAATATTGCACTGTCATTTACTTTATTGCCATTTTCCAATTGCACTTCCATTATGGCCTCGTTTTTATTATTGTTTAGAACATACCTCTTTAGTTGGCTCCACATTTCCTTTTGTGATCGTGCATTGTCTATTTTTCTTTTAATAAAGCTTGCTTTAGATTTAAAAATCAATTTTTTGTAGATGTTACGAAACCGTTTGTATTCATTCCAATCATTTATATTATTGCCTAAGGCGGCTCTGCGATACAAAAAAATTTTATGGGCTTTATTTTGCTTTGGTTAGGGTAAACCAAAGTTAGACTTTTTTTAAATTGTCAAAAAGTGATGTCAAAGTTGAGAAACGGACTTTACTGTAGAACAACTTTTTTCTTAGAATATGACCAAGAATCATATCCCAAAGTATGTAAAACGAATTACGGGACACCCTGTATAAATATTAATCATTTACGATCTTAGAATTCCTAAGCAATATTCATTTGCCAGTACTCTTTTTAACGATCACATGCATGCTACCATAAAAGCTTTTTGCTGTTCGTTTGTATTAATGCAATCACATTCATGTTCATAATGTTTATCCCTAAAATATAACCGAAAGATCTTATGATCAGCCGAGACAGTACCTAATCTTAAGTAATATTTTACAGTATTGTTGAACTTCTTGAAAAGCTCTGCCCAATTTGTAACACATTTTATCGGTCAGACTAAATATAGCAGCCTTACGTTCAAGATCGATTGTCTTGTTTTTTCTTTTTGCACGTTATCTTTCCTGAGTCTTATCTTATAAGAGTCGAAGGTAATTACGACTTATCATCTGATCATACCCCGGTGATTTTATCACTTAACGAATCAGAGATAATGGAAAAAAGTAATCCTAAGCTTGTAAATAATAAAACAAACTGGAGTGAATTCAGAGAAAAGCTTGAAAGCTAAATAAATCTCAGATCCCCTATGGAAACAAAAGAGCAAATCGACCTTGAAGTAGAACAATAAATTGCCGATGTTCAACAAGGTGCAGAAGAAAGTACACCAACTTACTCGAGTAGGAAGCAAACTGAAACAAAATACCCTGCCGAGATAAGAGAGTCAATATTGGAGAAGAGAAGAGCTCGAAGAAAATGGCAAAATACTAGATTTCCAGACGACAAAACAGCGTTTAACCGGCTAAGCAACGAACTGAAAAAACAAATCTTCGAATTCAAAAATGATTCATTACGTAGATTCCTAAAAAATTTAACGACTTATGCTAACTGATTATTCGCTCTGCAAAGCAGCTAAGCCCCTGGAAAGACCGCAATTACAAAACCCGCCAATAAAATAACCACCAACAGAAGTGACGTCTTACAGACCAATATCGCTTATACCAGTAATGGCAAAAGTCTTTGAAAAATTGCTACTGAAAAGACTGAGCAAAGTCATAGAAGAAAGAAATCTAATCCCAAATCATCAGTTTGGATTTAGAAATAAACATTCCACGATAGACCAAGTTCATAGAATAACGGATGCAGTTGAAAAAGCTGATAAAAATTAACCAGCAAATTAAAACACGACTGTTTGTTAACGTTGAAAACCCAAATCTAAAACCCCCAAATCTAAATCTAAACTGGCCCAATAGGTATCATTCAGACACCGCAGTGCCCGGAGCTGAGCAAGCTCTACCCGTCCCCCAAATCTAACGTTGAAAAAGGAACATAAGAAAAATTCTATTCATTATTTAATAATAAGTCTAACATCAAAATACAAGCAACTTGATAATTGAAGCAAAGTGGTTTTCGCAAAGTATTCATTCTATATAATAAAATAACAAAAGCATTAGAAGAAAAACAAGTATGTTCGGCTTTATTTTTAGATGTTGCTCAAGCATTCGACAAGGTATGGCATGAGGGGCTAGAATACAAATTGCAAAGGGACCTACCCAGACATTACTACGAAATACTTAAATCTTATATCTCGAACCGGCTCTTCAGAGTACGGTATGATCAAGAATATTCAAACTAAGTAAAATACAAGTCGGTGTTACACAAGGAAGCGTCCTAGGACCTACCCTGTATTTGCTTTGTACAAGTGATATTCCAGTGGATACCAACACCATTATGGCTACTTTTGCAGATGATACTGCAATTTTGGCATCCAGTAAGTGCGTCGTCAATGCTGCTGAGGGAAGAGCTGCATTTGAAGTGTATACAAATGAACTGGTTACTCGGTAGAAATTCTGTCGAAAATAATATAATGCTTTGTAACAAGTACTAAGACCTGTTCGGACCTATGGAATGCAATTATGGGGAAAAGAGAACAAATACTGTAATCATCCTAAAGTTCCAAAACAAAGTCCTTCGTGGAATAGTAAATGCACCATGGTATATAAGAAATAGCGATTTACATCTTACAGAAGTTGTAAGAAAACATGCTGTATCACAAAATCAGCGGTGGCATAGTCATATCAACTCTGAAATGGGGTCCGTATTAAATACGAGAGGCAATGTTCGGAGATTAAGAAGAACAAAGCCACATGAGCTAACGATCTAAAAGTCATGGGAAGCATTAAAAGTTTAAGCTTCCCTTAAAGCGATTATACTATTGAGAAAGAAAAATGTGTTGTCGATCGTTCATAAATTGGTTCTGATGACGAGAAGTTTTTAGTTGGGTAAGAATCCCACACTACTTGGTGTCGAATACTGCCAAGTGTCTTTTGAAGATTTCCTCCTGACAAAAAAAAAATCTTTTCTGCATGTTTTAGTTTGGTTTTGCATGTTAAAGATTTTAATATTGAATCGGCGCTAACAGTAGGTACTTGTAGGTGCTTTTAGTTTTAAATATTTATTCTATTAACATTAATTTAACAAACATGAAGTTGAAATAATGTCTCTCATTTTCTTTTTAAGATTTAGATGGTGTTACAACCGTCCTTTCTTTGTGTTACAATACAATCGAAACAACGAAAAGGACGGTTGTAACATTGGACTTTCACCTCTTTTGCCCAGCTTTCACCAGAAGAAAAAAAGAAAGTTGAAAAACTGAGTAGCTTAAAAAGTTAGCCAAATATCCACTTGTCAACTTGCGCGTTTTAATATTTTCCTATGTTTTTTGGTTCAAAAGTTTTAGAAACATAGATGCAAAATGTTACTTTCGACCAAACTCTACCCCATTGTTCTCAAATTTTTTTCTGCACGACTGTAAAACTTGCTTATACACATAGTTACTATAAAGGCAATAAAAAAACTAAAGACTGGCCTGGGGTATCAGTTCATTTTGGAAAAAGGGTCTTTTGCTCAAAATAGTTTGGGAATCCCTTATCTACAATATTAAAACCACGATAATAAATTTAATTCTATTCGTTCTAAAATCCTTCAAGCTATTTTTTTTAAATTTTTCGTAAAGGCAGTTTTTTAATTTTGTTATGGAGCTTCCGCAATGCGGGACCGTACCACGTTTCTATTTTTGTGTAATATGCAATTGCAAGGCAAAACATGTTAACAAGGTTGAATATTTGAATGGCTTTCTAGTCTACTCAACGCTTTAGAAGTTAGCTTCAAGCTCATTTTTCAATATGCGTACCTTCTCATCTCACATATACTTATACACCATTCATCGAAAGTACCTACATATATACCTAACCTTCCTACTTTATTCCACTTTCAACTTCAAACATTAACGTGCCAACATGTGTAATTATTTCGTCTTTTACTTTTTACAACAAAAAATGTTACCACCATTCCCTTTTACATAATCGCACTTCTATGGGAGGCATAGATCCGATTTACTTTTTTTTATTTTAAAGAAGAAAGAAATGTACATGTTGTTCGCTTACCTTTTCGTTTGCAATTGCCGATGAGAAGAAATAAAAGAAACCCTAATGGGAACACTAAAAGCCTTAAATGTTCCAGAAAATAAAGATATAGAAATGTAGTAAGGTCCATAACCTTTCACGAAAAGAAGGGCGCATCCGAGCAAATTAAAAAGAGAACCTTGTTTAGGATGATATCAGGAACATATTTTTGCAGAAATTGCAAATACTATACTAGGAACAGTTGTTGTTGTCGATGGATATAAATCGAAAAAATAATTATTCCATAAGGTGCCCTTGGAGTGATGGTTAGCATGTTTGCTGTTGCCTTGGCCGGCTTACAAAGCTGTTTTAATCTTAGGTCTTAGTTTTAAGTAGAGTAGGCGGTGGCACTGAAACAAATTTTAAATATTTGAAAAAAAAATTAAAAACATTAAAAAGTGAAAACACAAAAAAAAAAAATATAAGAAAGATAAAAAAATAGACAGTTTAAAAAGTTATTGATTTTATGCTGCTGTGGTTGTTCTAGTTTTTAAGTAACTGTAAATAATAAATAGTTTGGGTTTACTTTTAAGTCTTATTTTTATTTTTAGTTTTAAGTTTTATTATTAAGGACATAGTACATATTAAGTAGTATTTAAGGAAAACAAAAAAAAAATAAGAAAAGTCAATGACATTAGTTTTATCCATACTTTCTAATAATTTTAAAAATAAAGAATTAAAAAAAAAAATAAAAAATAGTTGATAGGCCGAAAGTCGTTACTCTATAAGGTTATGAATTACTAGGGCCAGCTAGTTATAAATAAGTAGTAATAATTAGGCTAGTTTTTCATTTTTTGTCTATCATATAAGTAGTTATAAGTTGAATCAAATAGAACAAAAATTATGAAAAAAAGCATGTTTACTTTTAACAAAGAGTTCGTGGTTCGAATCCCAACAGAAGCCAAAATGTTTTCCACGGGTATCGCCTTTCTTGAGAAACTGACAAGTCCTCTGGTTATAAGATTATTGTCATGAAAACCTCTTTTTCGATAAGCAGAAAACTGTAGGTTTCCTCCATTCCCTCACAAGGCATGGTTGTGAGAAATGCGCTATAGGTCCTGAGGCTCCTCGCTCTGTTAAGCCACCTTTTTTCATTTAATTTAAAATTTTTTAAAAATATGTTAATTTACATACAACAAAACGTCGATTGTACTCTACGTCTTTTTTCTTAAGCCTTACAATTAGTTAAAATTCAAGACGAGGAACAAATAAAGGCAAATATCGGTACGGCGAAGAAATAAAAATATCGCGTTATGGATAGACAAGACGCCCTTCCTTGCGTTCGCTCCTGCCTCGAAAGTAAAAAAAAAAAAAACAAGAAAATAATATGAATGAAATTAAAATAAACGAATTGAAATTGTGCTTGGGGAAACGACATTCCACTTCACTTATTGAAAATCAAAAGTTTCAGTAAACGACAGAGAAATGTTTTGGGAATCTCATTAAGTTTTATTACAAACCAGCAGCAAGAGTAGATCCATGATTCGAAGAAATAGGAGTATACATTACATCAGCTTTGATAAAAGGAATTACCAAGGAAAAAGCATAACATACAGTATGCTGTTATTGAAGTGAAATGTACATATACTCTGCTCAAAATCAAAAAAAAAAAAAAAAATAATAATAATCTACCTTGACACAGTATACCCCATCCCCATCCTAGCACTAGTTTCTATTTCTAACTTATAGCAACTTTCACACTGGAAGGAGAGGTAATATTTTTGTTTCGCCATTAGAGAGTGGGAAATGAGGATGATTTTCTAACCACGTTTCACGCGTTTTTTCTTGCTGCCAACATACATTGTATATGAAAAGCGTACAGGTCGTGAGATGGAGGTACATATACAATTTTTACGTAAAGGTACAAAGAACTCAGCCAACTAAGTCAAGAACTGCTAATGCAGTAACACCACACGCCAAGTGAATGGAAAATGACATCCCACATGGGCTTACTTTTTATTCAAACAGCGTAAGCCAACAACTGCAGTTTTTAAGCGAGCTTCCGAATGTTGCTTTTTCTAAGGGAGGAATGTAAAGGATATCAAACTGTGTGTAACTGAACCTATCCTTGCTGCTTCGTAGGTTCGTAGTAACACAAAGGTTGTTTTTTATAGACTTGTGGTTTTCAATCTGACAATACTTTTTTCTGAGTGGGTTTTATGGTTGTGTCGGTGGCGTAATTGTTAGAGAGGTTTGTTGTTGTAATTTAAACTGAAAATAAAAATGTTTTTCCACGTGTTTCGCCTTTCGCGAGGAATTGGCAAGTAGTCCGATGTAAATTCATTGCAATGAAAAGCGCTTTCTCAATTAGCCTTTCGGAATCGGCAGAGAACGGTAGGTTTCTGAACATCTCTAGTTATTTCCATTCAATCATACAAGGCACATGATTGTGGGAAATGCACTAGGCCCCGGTCTTACAGCTCTGTTGTGCTACCCTACCAACTTATATTTATTTTAGATCTTTTTGACAGCAGTCACTTGGTTTATGCTCAGTTTGGTTTGCCTTTACATACTGTCACTTCGGAACAACGTTTGCAAATCGTGCAATTAATTGTTTGGTTCACACCGAACAATGTCCTTAGAATCGACATATTCGCCCAGCAAAGTCGGTAATTCGAGCAACCATGGATCGGTTTCGCACCACTTTTACGCTTGTAGATGATGCGCATCCTCAGAGACGCCGTAAGGTGCTCAGCGAAGGCTTTATCACTGCTGTAGAGCAGAGTTTCAAATAAGACCTGAGCGAGTCTATTCGCCGTCACGCGCTGTAGCTGTGCCCATC